>JAQPPZ010015054.1:0-692500 GCA_028583015.1 Wollemia nobilis
GATTTTTATGATTTTTTTGATATTTCATGGAAGAAAATAATTGAATACCTCATTTCCATGGAGTGGTCTGACCGCAATGGCCTTCTTGGGGATTGAAGTAGAGAATTTTCCATTCATTAATGAAAAAATTTAATTCCATATTGATCCTTTGTGAATTTTATCAGTTTTGATATTTTTGGTGGTTTTTTAGGTCGTTCTCCTTGCATTTTATGTCTATTTTTTTTTGGTGTTTTTGATGATATTTCATGTAAGAAAGGAAATGAATACCTTGTTCCTATGGAGCAGTCCCACCGGAATAGCCTTCTTGGAGAGTGGAAGTGAATCATTTCAATTTGACAAATGAATAATTTGGTTTGAATAGCTTTATGGTAATTTTATTCATCTTTCGTGATTGTACGGAGCACAAGTCACCGCAACTACCAAGTTTATAGGTAAATAACTCGAATCTAGGTACCCTTGAGATTTTTTTCTTTTTATTTGAATTTATTTTATTTTGTGATTTTTGGAATATTTTTGACCGTAGATATGCTTAATTGTCCTTTATGAAGCTCCTTGTAGTGAGAAAATATATGCATTTATGTCTACCTCGGGCTGGCGATGCATTTATGGATGCAATATCATGTATGCATGTATTGTAATATGATATTGGTTAATATGTATATGAGTGTATGCACAATGAAATGGATGATTTGTTAATCTGTATCATGAATTATGAATACTATTTTTGACACTAGATGCTAGCACCATAGACTGTACACGATTCATTGATTCATTTTTAACGTTATCATAAGACTATGTGATGGATTATAAAAATATAAACTAACAAACATGTGATAAAATGGTGTGAAATGGAATGCATAGTAAGATGTTATAGAAAGTTTTTGAGGTTTTCATGGGACTCAAACACTCTAGTGACCTAGTCAAAAGTTATATATTTACTTTGCAATACTTTTTGACAAAGTATGAATCGCTAGGGATGACCAAGATATTCCATATTCTTTTGTGTGCATGTGATTTCATTGTTATGATAACACATAAAGTTACCCAGTTGCCAAACAATATTTATGCAGCCCATCCGTATTGAAGATCACCTTGTGAGTATCATGATCCTATGTTTTGTATGTAGTTGGATTAGACCAAAGAGGGTAATATAGGCTACCAAAAGCTAGTTCATTTGCAAGCAAACATTGGTCCATAAAAATAAGGTCGCTAATGTGATAGACATATCATCATGCATAAGGATACCACCATTTATAGGTAGGCTTGATGCCACCCAACCTATAATGAGGATCACTTATGGTTCAAATGCCGAGAATTATAGGGATTCAAGTTAAGTACTATGTTCTTTTCTTTTATTTTTGAATTGCTTCAGGGATTTGCTCAATTTTATTTGGTGAGCAAGGGATTTTTAGTCGTGGTGAGAACCACTGTTTATTTTGTTAGTGGTGAAAACCACTTTTTATTTTGGGGATTTTTTTACTTTTGTTAGTGGTAAAAACCATTGTTTAATATTATTTTTCTCTTTGAATACTTACCCAGATTTAGAGTGGGGAAACAAATTTTGATTGTTTTTTCAAGGGAGGAGCTTGTCCTTTTGTCATCTCAACATTTTTGAACCATGTGCATAGGGGGATGAGAAAGGTAAACTTTTCGTTTAAGGTAACACAAACCACTTTGTAGGTCTCATATTTCCTTATGCAAAACTTGGATTTATTAGTGTGAAAATGTGTTGGGATTATGACGTATAAAAGGTACAATCAAAGCAAAACTCTACCTTCTAAAAATCATGATAGCTTTCTATAAAATATAAAAAGAAAACTAGATATGGTTGAGTGACAAAAAACCCTATTGATGTCTTATAAAAAATGACTAAGTGAAGGGAAACAAACACAAATAATGAAAGGTAGGGAATTTTGATGAAAATGATAATTGTAATGTAGAATGGTGTGAATAATGACTTTTGATAAAGTTGATTTTGAAGGATGGCTAGTGTAAAAACCTGGTGCTAGACATGTATGATCAACTCTAGAATGCAAAATGCAATGATGGGTATGCTTAATGCAAGTGATTGTATAATGTAGCGATATGAAATGTAATGCAAATGTAATATTTTTGTATTTTTGTTATTTTAATGATGTTTTTAGATTTTGATAAATAATATATATATACACATATTTGACTAATGGGCTTAGTGGATGCCATTGGGGCTTTTTGGGTGACCAAAGTACTTATAGATACCTTTGGTGATTTTGGGGTGACCAAAGGTTTTATAGGTACCTTTGGAGATTTTTGGGGGACCAAAGGGTTTATGGGTACCTTTGGGGATTTTTTGGATGACCAAAGGATTTATGGGTACCTTTGGCACTTTTTAGGAGATGAGAGGGTTTATAGATACCTTTGGGGTTTTTTGGGTGACCAAAGGATTTATAGATACCTTTGGAGTTTTTGTGTGACCAAAGGGTTTATATATACCTTTGGATGGACCTCTTGTCTATGGCCAATACTTTGATGGATATGGGGGATAATCTCTTCAATCAAAGTCAATTACCTCAAGGTCGAGGTGCAATGGATTTAATGGGTTATTCAGATCATGCAAGGGTGTAGTAAGATCTATGGAAATCATATTAATGTATGGATGATATCCATTAGATGGTAGATTGGTTCTAGTGATAAGAGGTCGTTGTAAGACTCATGGGGTGGTTGCGGTGGAGGTGGAATGATCAGAGGTGGTCTATGTGGAAGGGGGTGAGCTTACTCCTCGAGTGGCAAAAACTATCACCATATGGGATGTTGCAATGGGAACATATGCATATATAACTCTTCTTTGTCATCCAATGGGATGACCTATTCATATTCTTCATATAAACTAGGGGAGTTAATAGGTGCTACACCATAATTTGATTTATCATCAATTGTCCATTCATAAGGGGACCTTGATCCTCTTCTTCATTGTCGAATGGAAGAGTATGCAAACCTTCACCTTCTTCATAAGATCAGTTGAAATCATGATATATCCATTGATCTATCATATTTATGGAAAAATAATCCCTAAAATAGTGGATATAATTAGGATTAGCGTAAGGATTATGTGCAATATCATCCCTATAGTTCAAAACTAGGTGCTTTAAAATTTTTTTGAGGACATTGAAAGACATAGGATTGTCGTGTCCTAAGCTAGATTTATCATATGGCAATTGATATTGCAGTTGGCAAGGAACTTGAGTACCTTGTTTGTACAACCCCAAACCAAAGCCATACCAATGGTAGCGATGGAGATATAACATGGCATATTCTAGATTGAGCATGTAATTCATATCCTCAAAAAAGGGTTCTTCATCCTCTTCTTATTGAGTATATGGTTTTGTGCCATATTCATTACCCCTATATATAAAGTTTGTTTGATTCGGAGGTATGCCTAGAGGTATGATTATACCTATGGAAAGATGAGGTCATCTCATATTTTTTATTGTCTCAATGGTTGGAACTATTGTGATATTCCTTACTAGGTACACTCCTAAACCCGTAGTAGCCAAATTCATGTGAATTCACTACAGGAGACTGACAATGGACTCCAAGGGTAAAATTGCAAGATAAGACATTATAAAAAATACAATAGTAAAATAAACCTTCAAATTATTCCTTTAATTAACTAAAATCCATTCCTTCTTATAATAGATTCTCCCACTTCATATACTTCCAAAAAGAAAAACCCTAGCCTACGCTACCCCTTACTATTTTTAGTAACTTTCTATTTTTAGAAACTCACTTGCTATTTTTAGTAACCCTAAAAATAATCTCATATGGCATCCAAAATGGAATCATGCACCTGTTATTCAATAATACCCACTCACCCCAAGATAGCAACCCCACTCTAGTTCTACACTAATAATTACGATAAATTTTCATATGTGAAAATTGAAAATTACATTAAAAGCTAAGTTTGGGGCTCCTAGAGGCATTTTCATGCACACAAACATATGGACCACTTTTTTAGGTTCTCCATGCAATTATTCACATTCTAAAAAAGAACAGGGCAAAACGGACACTCAGAGAAAAAGTTATGGCCCTGATAAGGTGCATCATTCTCCTTTGGTTGAAAATGAACTCAACTCTTGTGAGTTCTACTAACAAAATACCTCGAGCTTGTAAATGTCAAGCCTTTTTAGCTCCTCCTTGGAAATCCAAGTTTTATCAGCCTTGGACAAACCTTCCCACTATACCAAGTATTTTCTATAGTTTCCATTGCGTGTGGTGATCACTTTCCTATCAAGGACCTGCACAATGCGTTCCTTATCTTAAGGATTTGATTCTCCCAAGCTATGGTGTTTGGCTCTTCAACAACTGCAATATCACCATGAAATTCATGCAAATCAAAGATATTGAAAATTGGTGAAATATCAAGGTCAACTGGCAATTCCACATTATAAGCATTGTTATTCATTTTTTGTAGCATTCTACAAGGGCCAATTTTATTCATTTTTAATTCATTATATGTCCCCTTGGGAAATAAATCCTTTTGAAGGTGAACCATCACCATATCCCCAACCTGGAATACTTAGATGCATCTGTGCACATCAATGACATTTTTGTACTTAGTAATACTATTCTACAACTTGTCTTTGACCTCTTCCTGCAATTGATGTATATGTTTAGAAATGTTTTTGCATCATCAATAACATGCTCATGGATTGGTAATTCAACAAAATCTAGAACACTCTTGGGGTTATAGCCATAGAAAATTTGAAATCATGATTTACCTGTCGAACGGTTCACTAAGCTGTTATATGCAAATTTTGCTTATGATAGGGCTAAATCCCATTATCATGGTTTCTCACCAACTATGCACCTCAGAAGATTGCCCAAGCTCTGATTCATAACCTTGGTTTATCCGTCAGTCTATGGATGATAAACACTATTGAACTATAGATTTGTGTCCAGTTTTATTCCACAATGTCCACCAAAAATGACTTAAGAACTTAACATCCCGATCTGAAGTGATGGTCTTTGGAACTCCATGTAGTCTCACCATTTCATAAAAAAAATATATTTTAATCTTGGTTGCATCATTGGTTTTCTAGAAATCAAGAAAATGAGCCATCTTAGAAAACCTATCTACTACAATAAAAATGGAATCTTTACCTTGCTGAGTATGGGGTAGCCCTAACACAAATTCCATGCTTATTTTGATCCACGATCCTAGGGGAATTGGTAAGGGTGTATACAACCTTGTATTTTGTACATGATATTTAGCCACCTGCACACTCTACTTATGGACACAAATTGAATTACATCTCTCTTCAACCATGGCCAATAGTACGTTTCCTCCACAAGAGAAACTATTTTATCTATGCCAAAATGTCTTGCCAAACCACCACTATGTAGCTCACGGATGATATTCTACCACATGGAACCAATAGGTATGCACAATTGTTCCCCTTAAATAGATAGCCATCCTACATAACATACTCAAAAAATATTTGACCAGCCTCACCCACAACTAGAGTTTCATATTGTTATACAATGCTTCCAAAATCTGCATCATATTCATACAAATCCTTAATCCCCTCAAATCCTACCACTGCATTCTTCATGGTGGTTACGCATAGTACTCTCATGCTTAATGCATCAACAACCTTATTATTCTTACCATACTTGTGGTTCAATACAAATGAGTATTCTTGCAAAAAGGAAACCCACTTGGCATGTCTACTATTTAATTTTTTCTAAGAATTGACATACCTTAAGGCTTCATGGTCAGTGTACAATGCAAACTCCTTTGATAACAAATAATGTCGCCAATACCTTAGTGCTTGCACAATTGCTAAAATTCTACATCATAAGTGGAGTAGTTCTTCCTTACCTCATTCAACTTTTCACTGATAAATGCTACTGGCCGCCCCTCTTAGCTCAGGATAGTGCGAATCCCCACATGTGAAGCATCACAATAAACTTCAAATATTTTTCTAAAATTAGGTAATACCAGCACGGGTGATTCTAAAATATTATTATTCAAGAGTTAAAAACTTTGAGTTGTTGCTTTTGTCCATACAATTTTTTTCTCTTCGTACACTCTATTATGGGTGCAAGAATGTCGCTAAATTTTCTAATGAACTTCTTGTAAAAAGTTGTCAAACCATGGAAAATTTGCACCTCTATTACATTCCTTGGAATAGGCCATTCAAGAATTGACCTCACCTTTTCCTCATCCATATTCAAAGCCACCCTTGGAAATTATAAAGCCCAAAAACACTAGACTTTATTGAATAAATCTACACTTCTTCAAATTAGCATACGCTTTCTCTTCTGTAATAACTCTAACACCAACCTCACATGGTGTAAATTTTCTTCTTCACTTTTACTAAAAATCAAGATATCATCAAAATAGACAACCACAAACTTACCAATGTATTCCTACAACACTCAGTTCATCAACCGCATAAAGGTACTGGGTACATTTGATAACCCGAATGGCATCACCATCCACTCATACAACCCATATCAAGTTTTGAAAGCAGTCTTCCACTCATCCCCCTCTCTAATCCAGATTTGATAATAACCACTCTATAGATCAATCTTGCTGAAATAGCTAGCTCCTGCTAAGACATATATCATATCATCCACTCTAGGTATTAAGAACTTGTACCTGATAGTAATTTTATTTATGGACCTGCTATCTACACACGTCCACCATGAGCCATCCTTCTTCGAAGTTAACATAGTAATATTTGCACAAGGACTCATGCTCTCTTTTACTAATCCTTTATGTATCAATTCTCTCACTCGCTTATTCAAATCTACATTCTAGGTTGGGCTCAACTAATAGGCTGTCTAGTTTGGAAGAACTGACTTATGAATTAGATCAATGTGATGCTGAATATCCCTCTTTGGTGGTAACCCATCAGGTAACTCATCTGGTATTACATAGACATACTACTTAAACAACCTGGATGTTTTTGGTGGTATAGGAGCCTCATCTACCTCTATATTATTTGTTGTCAATGCATAGCACCAACCAAATTATTATACCTATATGATAAACTCCTTCACAGTTAGAAAACTCTCACTCTATCCTTCTTCCTGAAGAGGCAAAGAAACTACCTTGGCACCATCCTTCTAAAAGGTGTATGTATTTTGACCCCCATCATGAATGGTATTCCTATCATACTGCCAACGCCTCCCCAACAGTATGTGATAGACATCCATAGGAATCACATCACACAAAACTTCATCTTTATAAGCATTCTTGATTGAGAATTTTACTAAACATCTCTTATCAATTTTCACCTCATTTCCTTTATTTATCCATGAAATGTGATAGGGATGTGAGTGCTTCTCAAATTTTAGATTCATTTTATCTACCATTACATTAGAGACCATATTCTCACAACTACCACAATCAATGATTACTTTGCATATCTTTCCTCCCGATGTACATCTTGTGTGGAAGATATTTTTTTGTAGCTAGGACTCACCACCCTCATCTGCTTGCATTTTTGCCTTCTTTGGAGCAATAAAAATTCTCTTTATCATGAGATTCTCACCCATGTATGCAAAAACTTCTATCTCAGTTTCATCCTCTTCCTCAACCAGGTTGACTCTAGCCTATCCTCACTGATTCTTCTCTTCAACATCATAGTGGATGCACTCAAATGCTCTGTGACCTTTCTCACCATCTATAAAATAGGTATATGGCTTCTATGATCCATTTCTAGTTTGACCTCCCCCATTAACTTGACCTCCTCTATTTACTCTTCCTCTTTGGTAGGTACCATGAGCTTGCTCTATCTCTTCTTGTTTCTCTATACTTGATGATTCTCTCTTTTATGAGTTAGATCCACCACGCCCTCAATTTGGAGAAGATACAAATCCCTTCTACCCTACTCTGTAATTACTCCTCTTATGCTTTTCTTTGGACCTCAAGGCCATCTGATACGCATTTTCTATAGTAAGGGTACGATGCATACTCAACTCATGTTGAATAGCATAACTTAGGCCATTTACATACCTCACAACCTTTTTCTCTTCGATCTTGTTATGCTCCACATGAATAGATAGCTTGTAGAACTCATTGGTGTAGTCCTCGATGCTTTGGTCCTTCTATTAGAAGTTCTAAAATCTATGAAATAAAGTTTAGGAATAGTCTAGAGGCATAAATTTTTCTTGCAACTTCTTCTTCATCTTATCCCAAGCCTTGATATTTGCTTTTTATTTCCTCTGTCATTTTGTTTGTAGATGATCCCATCAAATTAAAGCATACTCTTTCAAATTCATGCACGCGAGTTTCACCTTCTTTTCCTTAGCTAGATTACTCCATTCAAAATACTTCTCTAGACTATTTACCGAATCGATTAGCTCCTCTGATTTTAACCCACTAGATTACTCAAAATCCTCGATCTTGATTTCATCTCGGCTTCCTTTAAGTCCTTCTAAGGCTCGAATTAGCCTGCTTTCAAAATTTTCTAGTTCTTCTTATGCATGATCCTTATATTTACCTTCCTCAGCCATGGTCTCATTATCATATCCTAGATATGGGTCCACAATGGTGCGGGCCTCCACTATGCGGTTAATTGCACTAGTCAATTGTGCTATTTCTACAATAAGATCCTCTATCCACTTATTCATTTGGGTATATATCCCTCGCTCTACCCCTCTTATATTCATCTTCTTTTTAATAGTGAGATCTCACCGCTCTAATACCATTTGATGTGAATTCACCACAAGAGAATGGCAATGGACTCCAAGGGTAAAAATATAATATAAAACATCATTCAAAATACACCAGTAAAAGAAACCTGTAAATACTTCCTTTGATTAACTGAATTCCCATCCTTCATACAATAGAGTCTCCCACTTCTTATACTCCCAAAAAGAAAAACCCTAGCCTATGCTATGCCCTTACTATTTTAGCAACTCACTTGCTATTTTTAGTAAACCTAAAAAAATACTTGGATGACATCCAAAATAGAATCATGCACCCATTATTCAATAATACCCACTACCCCAAAAGATAAACCCCATTCTAGTTCTACACTAATAGTTATGATAACTTTTCAGTTGTAAAAATTGAAAATTACATTAAAAGTTAATTTTGGACCTCCTAGAGGTATTTTCGTGCATGCAAATATATGGACCACTTTTCTTAGGTTCTCCATGCAATTTTGCACGTTCTAAAAAAAGAAAGGGGTAAAACGGACACTCAAAGCAAAATTTATGGCCCTGGTAAGGTGCATCACAAATGGACTGTGACCTACGATGGCGAGGATAGAGGAGATGAAAGTGAGGCTTGAGATGACTCAATTCTTACCTCATGAGTTGGTGTCCTTATCTACTAGAATAGAAATATATTTTGTGGAAATGGTATAGATGATTGGAGGAATCTCGTCAATAGATCTCTTAAACATGTTTGTCTACGAAGGATTTAACAATGATGAAGGTATATCTGAAGGTGCCAATAATGAGGATGGTATATAAGAATATGGTAATGGATCAATGGAAGGTAATGGTAAAGGAGTCAAACCTTGAATGGATGTATTTGATTGAAAGTCCACATGATTTTATGTCAAGGTCGACTCAGGGATGTACTACACCAAGTTGTAGTATTTGAAGGGCTCAAGGTTTGCGGAGAAAACATGCACTTGCCCTTCATGAGTGTACTTCAAATATTGGTGATCTATGGATGGCACACACTTCATATCCCTAATCTAGGGTCTACCCAACAAGATATTATATGCCATTACACTCTATAAGACGTGATATAATGTTGGTATGGTTTTGCATCCCACCTGAATAGGTAAGACTATAGTTCCAACCGTTGAGCATAGAGTATCGTTGAATGCTCTAAGGGTATATGTGGACGTAACAATGTGGTATGTTGAAAGACCTAGATGTTGGAGAGAATTTGTGGTGATGATATTGCTTGAAGAAGCAATATCAATTAGAATTTTTTTTTAAGTTGTTCCATTTACACATGCAATGATGTGTAAGGGAGGATAAATCACCTCATTTGATATTGGTTTGAGTTTATGTTCATGAAATATGATTACTAGATCCTTGCACTACTGAACATACCCTATGAAATTGATAAAGGAGTTATAATCCTGGGGATGTAGTGTAATTAACTTAAGAATCTCCATAATAGCTTCTCGATGAGGTGGAGACTCTTGAATAAGCTCATAGATAGAGAGTTAAACCGAAATTTTTCACAATATTAGCTTACTCTTTATGGTGACCACTGGATGAGGTGGAAGGATTTGTACTTAAGGTGGTGGAGGCTATGATGTTGAGGGAATATCATTTGAAGCTATAGGTGGTGCAACTTGATTTAGATAATGCCTATTTCTTGTCACAATGCTAACCATCCCGATTAACCCTTATTGAGGGGGTGTTGTATGGACCTCATTTATATATTTTTCTTGATTTACCTGTACTTCATGAGTGGGAAATGGGTCTTTAAAGACACCCATTTGTTTATTATTCATTGCGATAGGGTTATCAACTTGAAGATCATTCCTCTCAATCACATATTTTACTAGATTTTTGAATCTATAGCACATTTGCAAGTCATGCCCATTCTGCCTATGGTATCTACAATATAGGCCTATAGGTTATATGATTTTATCCTCTTGAAATTTTATTAATTCGATTTTTCTAGATTGCACTAGAGCATATTCAAGAGTTTGGTATTGTTGGAGTTGTAGCAATAATAAAATTAGCTTTAAAAAACTCTTGGAAAACATGCGAGTCAACTCAGACATTGGTAGTAGGTATGGTAGCTTAGCAAGAAGCATTCACCACCTATTACCATAATTTGTGATTGACTCGTCATCATACTGCTTCAACCCCATGAGGTTTGTTAAAGTCACCTTTCACTTAGTGTTAAAAGTAAAATATTCTAGGAATGCATCCATAAATTTCTCAAATCTATGAACACTGTGCCTTGGGAGTTGATTGTAACACTCTATAGTTGGGCCAAAGAGGGTAATCAAAAATATTCTTAGAAGTAAGACATCATTATCTTGGATACTGAAGCATTGGTTCATGAACCTAGTTACATGCTCCTATGCATCTTCCTCTCCTTTGAATCTATCCAACTTGGGCATTTTGAAATTCTCTAGGTATGGAGGGTAAGGTATTGATGGGTGAAGCAGTTGACTACGAAGCTGGCATAAAGTGAGCTTTTGAAGCCAAGACCTAGAGGTCTTGTTTTCTATTATTTCCATGTGCTCAATAAATGCTTTATACACATCAAAGGATTTAATCTCATCTTCTTTGTTTTAGCCTTGCGGGGGAGGGTGAGGAATGTCAAGCATATGGTGTGGTGTTTTTTTGTCATCAAACATACCTGCATAAGGTGCTTCTATATATTCCTCTTCTGGTTCTAGATCGTCATAGGATCCGTAAGGTGTTTTATGAATTGGCCTACAAGGAGGAACAAATACCTGCATAAGGTGATCTATGTTTAGCCTAGGAAGCAAGTCCCATTTAGGCCTAGGATGTCTAGGAGGCAATATTTTATTAGGCCAAGGAAGTCTATTTTGATTAAAATTAGGTTACCTCTAATGAACCCCCTGTCTATGAGTACTTGGGGTAGGGACCCCGTTACATAAGGTCTCTTGAATTTTCTATTCAATCCATCATTTTTATAACTGATGTTGGTGATCCAAGAATTGTTTATCTAGCCGAATCTGATTGAATTGAGCTTGGAGGTCAACATATCTTTTGAAAAATTGATTTATTTTATTAATTGTATGAGGTCTATTAGCCCTAAACCCATTTCCATGATGTCTATATTATTTAGGAAGATCTGAAAGGTTAATTACGAGCTTCCCTCGATTGAGAGAGGTCGCATTCACTTGAGGATCAGAACTAAACAAATGTTCTTTATACTCATTTGGCATAGAAGAACATCATGTTTGCGTGTAATAATTATATTGAGAATAATCAAGATTCTCCTCATGTCTTCCTTCATAAATTAGGAAGGGAAGGGATGAATTTGCTTGCCCAAGATGATGAGTATCATACTCATATTGGTACTTATATTGCTAAGACCTATCAGGGTGATTTAAGGATGAATTTGATTATCTCCTTTACAAATTTTAATGATGCAACACACAAAAATGAAAACACACAATAATACAAGTGTTTATCTCTTTTAAAGATTTTATGTGTGTTCCTTAAAACTATTTGGTGTATTTTTTATTTGTTATTTTGTAAAGAGATATATTTTCATGTGTTTGAAGATTGTTGATATAGTTCTCAATTTGTTTAAAGGATTTCACCGGTATACTTGCAGCTTGACAACCGGTAATGAAAGTTCAATGACGTAAACCAACCAAAGTATGGAGATGAAGCCCATACCTGATCAGGGAGCACAGGTCCTACCAGTCCTCACCCATATTAACCATGGTTAGTGATACACCCTCCTAAGAGGAATGCATGGTATTTTCCATGATTAAGACGGTTCTTGAAGCTGGATTTGGCCAAAAAAATAGGGTTTGCATTATGCAAGGCAATGGGTGGATATGAAGACCACCGTCATTGCTCTCTATTAGTATTTGAGGATGAAGTTCCAAATAACTAATGTTAAAATGTGATGTGGTGTGTGTGGTTCATTTTATACTTAAATAAAGTAAAACAAAATAGCACTCAATGATACTTCACTAAATGTAAAAGAACGTTTCACTTTCAAAAGTATTAAATGAATCATGGAATATACAAAATTCTTACCCTATATAGAAACCTAACCGTTAGGTAGATCACAAGCAATTAAACCAACAAATGCATGCTTAAGTTGTTCTTTTCGTGTTTTTCTTTTCTTTTTGTTGTTTTTAATAAAAAGTGAAATCTACTTTTCAAAAAATAAGGAAAAGATATAAAAAAACTAAATTGAACATTCTCTAAACGTTAATAATGTAAATTAAAGGT
This sequence comes from Wollemia nobilis, assembly GCA_028583015.1. NCBI lineage: Eukaryota > Viridiplantae > Streptophyta > Pinopsida > Araucariales > Araucariaceae > Wollemia > Wollemia nobilis. The sequence goes on from JAQPPZ010015054.1 coordinate 12,925, forward strand.
CTAGATATTCATATTGAAAGCCTAAGATGCTACAGTTTTTGTCAATTTGAGTTGCAAGCTCCCTATTTTTTGGTCATCCCAAGGTGGGACGGTTGCAAATTTGGAGGTCATCCCTAGGTGGGATGACTAGTGTGGCTATCCATGGGTGTTCCAATTAGGAAATTAGGGATCATTTTAGGCAAGAAAAACCAAAACATTTAAAATTTTAGAGAAAAAATAGGGTTAAAAAGTACCTAAATGAAACGGGACAGGGGTCCCACTGTGATTACCACTATAGAGTAAAACAATGGTGCACCTAGCAAAGGGAGATAAAATGCACCTATTTATTTAAGCACTACAAAAATACATTTACGTAAGCATGATGAAAAATGAGTGAAATAGGGATTCTTTTTATATTAATCTATTTGCCAAATGCATGGTTACAAAAAATCCCCTTGAGGGCTCTTAATTGATACAATTTATTACAAGGTTCAAAGGATCTAATCATTTTAGAAACTCAAGGTGTGCTTTTAGTGTCTTCCTCACACTCACGAATTGAAGAGCGGGTTTTGTTTCCATTGTGATAATCTATCCATATTCAAACTTGTATCTCCTTCCTTGTGTGATGATATACATATATCTACACACAAAGAAATTAAATTTGGTTAATAGCATGTGCGGATTAACATGAGATCAGAAAGATGCATGTACTATTGAATATAAAAGGTGAAAGAGGTGGTGCAAAACTATTCCAAGTTATACCAAAACTTAGTATAATGTATATTTTCTACTTTAGAGATTATCTATGCTGAAATAGAAAGGAAATTGTATGTAGAATCCATAGCCATCCCTGGGTGTTCCAACTAGGCCTGTTAGAATGAAAACCTAATTGAAGGTATAAAGCCACTCCAAATTGTACCAAATTTTAATATGATGCATATAAACTACTCTAGAAATGATCTATGATAAAATTGGACCAAAATTATATGCATATTCATGGCCATATTAGGTATTCCAATTGGGACTGTTAACCATATCAGGTGGGGATGGCCACCAAACTTGGTGGTTTTTGCCACCAGTGCCTCTAGGATCTGGTTCAAACTACTCCTAGGGGTGTTGTAATAAAATTTGGTGATCTAATTCATATAAATAGGTGTTTTTTGAAATGTATTTACGTATTTGGTATCACTTACAAACCTTCTTTGATGGATGGATATTTCAAGGATAAATATGTGGGTGAAAGGGAGAGTGAGTCTCAAAAACACTTTGTTGAAAAATATTGCAAAGATATCTCTTAAAATAGGTGGAATGACTCCAATTTATATCCCAAGAGGGCCATAGGGGAAAATGGGCAAGTTGGGGTATGTAAGGCATGTGCTGCCATTTGTCAAAACCCTTGCCATACGTTGTGTGGGAGCGACCTCCAATTTACAAGTTGTGATGGCTTTAAAAGGTCCTTAATCTATAATAAATCATTGTGTGGGATAAATGGAAGAATTTTATTACCATTTATCCCACCCTTGATGGGCATAGACCATGGCCATCCCACCTAGGGATGATTTTTGGTGGCCGTCCCTAGGTGGGACGACCATGAACTATGGTCATCCTGGGGTGGGATGACCATGGCTACATGGCCCAAAACTTCTCAAAAGTGGGGTAAACCTTCCCAAAAGTGATTAAGACCACTATTTAACCCCTGAGGGTTACCCAAGAGGGCCATATCGTGTTGATAAGAGGTGTCATCATATTCTAATAAGATTGACATGATTTTAGTGTCTAAATTTTTTACCTTGCCAAAAAATGAATGATGCTATTCATATTTTTGAATTGTTCTTTAAATAAGTTGTAATATTGTATGGTTTTCCAAAACGTATTGTATCATATAGATATAGTAAGTTTGTAGGTACTTTTTTGTGAACTATATAAAATAATTTAGACATAAAATTGAGTTTTAGTTCATCCTATAATCTACAAATGGATTGAAAACCCAAAGTTGCAAATAGAATCCTTAGGAATTCATTGAGGTACTTAGTTAAAAAGAAGCAAAAGTTATGGGATACCATCTTGAAAAAAGTAGAGTTTTCATATAAAAATTCATTAAATACAAGTATAACTAAGATTTCATTTCAAATTGTGTAGAGAATTCATCAAAGAGAAGTGGATGAGTTTTGATGTATAGCTGATTTGAGGAGAGCAAGTGCTATACTAAAAACTTTCCTAATTACATGCATGATTTACATAAGGAGGTGAAATCTAATTTGGAGAAGAGTGCTATAAGGTACAAGAAATATATCAATATCAAATGTAAGACACAAGAATTTTGAAAGGAAAGGTTCCCAAAAGACACAACAAGCTAAATTAGAAAAATAATAGACCTTGTTAGATCTTAAATTTTTTTGTAGCTAATGCCCATGATATGGAACTTCTAGAAGGGGTAGAAATATCACCAATTTTAATGCAGATGATTTATATCTATATTATTATAGATCAACAAATACTAATAGAGATATGACTTCCAATTTTTTGATGGAAGAGTGGGTACAACAATTGTTGGAGAGTGATATGAGATTGGAGAAGTAATGGATTGTAGAGTGGTCAAGAGGCAAAGACTATTATAAGTATTTGTTTAAGTTAAAAAATGGTGAAGAGGAAGAAGCAACATTAATGAGTGTATCCAAAGTTATTGAGTATGGAGTTTGAGTTCCATAGTTCATGAAATTTTCATGAGTTGGATCTCATGGTGTATTTCTCTTACTCGATCTGTATGATGCAGGAGCATTTGAGTAAATTATATATATATATATATATATATATATATATATATATATATATATATAACAATAATAATAAATTAACTACTATTGCTACTATATAAGTGTTGTTGTCATACAATTGTCACTATTGTTTAATAGTTGCACAAGTATGCCGTACATGTGTTACTATACAAGCATGTCATACAAGTGTTACCATTGTACAAGTGTTGTTAGGTGGTTGCAATATATATTTTTAAATTTTTGGAGAAACATTGGAAGACAAATGAGCATGGATTTTAGCCTTCCAAGTTTCAACTTCTTTTTCATTGAAGGAAAAGCATAACTAGGATGTATTGCTATATTTTTTTTGGATAACTGACAAGGAATAATTTAAAAACATTATTTTTTTTACTTAGTTTTTTGGTGTGTGAGTTTGCTACAAATATTTTTCTGCTAGAAGAGGTTACCATTCAATATGTGTTAGGAAAGATATTTAGACTACATCATATCTCCATTATTTTCTTTATTTTTGTAAAACAAATACTTATGATTAGGAATTTTATTTTGTGTTAGGAAAGATATTTAGATTTAGCCTTCCTGTTTATGTTTAGATGCTCTATATATTAGGTTGAAGATAAAATAAACATTTCAGTTTAAAGCAAATAGTGATGTATTCTAGTGGGTTATGATGGAGTATACCATACATGTCAATAAAAATAATGTTGAATGACCAATTGTTGAAAGTCATGATATTTTGCAAAAATATTTCAAATTGTATGTATAAATAAATAACAAGTGATTAAAATATAATAATATCAAATTAAGTAAAGATATAAAAGGAGACACAACAAGAAGTAGAAGGTGGTTTTCCATAGGTACCCCAAGGGGTTTTTATAGTGATATCAAAACTCCAATAAGAGGTTAACCTCATGCGTACATTGAATTTACCTTAAGATTAGCTTTAAAATATAATAATAATAAATTATACACTTTAAGGAATTTTACCCATAAAGGTGGATAAACCTATACTAGTAAGGATGAAATATGAAAGGGGCCCCTAAGCCTACATAAACATACCCATAGGATTACATAATTACAAGCCCATAAGATACATTAATAGTGGTCATAAGAACTTCTTCAAACTTTTGGTATTGGCCTAAAAGTATCAAATTACATAATAATTGAATAGTAAGAAGATGATATAACACTCAATGTAAGTATGCATATTAGCAAGAATATAACCAATAACTCTTTTTTCCATAAAAAATTTAAAGTAAATGGAAAAGATGTGTCATATTTAAAATATTTGTAAAGAGTGGAAACTATTGGTTAAATAATATTTCACAAGTTGTAGTGTTGCTTGAATGCCACATAATTAGTGTTAGTTATGCCACATAATTAGTGTTAGTTATGTTATAAAATCTAGTAAACATGGGAATCAATAGTTAAACTTGATATGGAGAAATAAAGAGTATTTCAAATAAAAAAGAATGATGTGAGAGTAAGTGTACTTTAAATTAAAGAGAACAACTATTAGTGGATTAGAAAGAGTGATGGTGTCAATGGTTTAATACATGTACAAGTTAATATATATAGTATAAGAAATACAAATACAAATTTTAATTTATTTTTTAATAGTTATTGACTAGTTAATTGAATCACTATTAGGAAATATCCATGGAATTTAAATTTATTTATGTATATATAAACTCATGTGTTCTTTATATAAACAAACAAATATTTTATAAAATAATAAAGGTAAATAAATAAAATACACCTGAAGTGTTCAAAGTTTGGTTACTATAGAAACTTAGGTAAGTATATTTTTTGCTAGTAATCTAAATATAAAATGTTTTGTTTGGTTGTTTATATTTTATAAGTACCAAAGATTATTTTATTTCAAGGAAAAGTACTTGAATTTTAGTATTCAATATACAAACACAACATTTAGCACTCTTGGTACATATTATTCAATATACAAGCTATATATATATATAATACTAGTAGTTGTATATTGTGTTTGATCTCATTAAAAATATATTTCTTTCTATTTTTCCTTGAAAATGTTTGAAACATTTAAGCAGGCAATGGATTGTCATGTTACAGATGATGATTATCCTATAGAAATTTAAAATAATTAATCACAAAATTGAATATTTAATTGTTAATTTCAATACAATATTTTATATTCTTACCAATGATAAATTCTTTTGTTTAGTTGTTTATATTTTGCAAGAAACAAAGATAATTTCATTTCAAGGAAAAGTCATGAGATTTTAATACTCAATATACAAACTCATCTTTAGTGTTCATTATTCAAACACAAAATTAATTATAAAATCTAAAAAGCCAATTTTAAAAATTTGATACTCGCAGTTGTATACTGTGTTTGGTTCCTAATTTAAAGTTGTAAATTTTATTTTAGAAACAATAAGAAGCATTTTTTTTAGCTTTTTCTATGCCCGTTGCCACATGGATTCTTTGCGGTGACTTTAATATGGTTCAGAAAGCTTCTGACCATTTAAGTCACATGCCAATGAGATGGTGTGCTGGTGAGTGTGAAGAATTTTACTTTATGAAGAATAAATTGGCCCTTCATGACCCCAATATTTATTTTTCTCCTACTGATTTCTTAACAGCTCAGTGGTTTACCCGGTCTAATTTCCAATCTGGGGAATCTCGTGTTCTAAGACATCTTGAGATAGCTATGATTTTTGAGAGTTCCTCTTTTCATATGGCTCGCCTGTACCCTTCTTTGCCTACTTTTTCTATTCTTCCTGATACTACACTTTTTGATCATTCCCCCATTCTGTTTTCTGTTGAGTCTCATTCTCAATCTTCTAGACAATTTCAATCCCAGTTCTATTTTAATACTTCCTTTCTTCAAAGTGCAGTAATGAAAGCTCATATTTGTAGAATCTAGAATCTTTTCCCCAGGCCTTCAGGTCCTTCTGGTTGGATCGAGTGGTGGAATGATGCCATGAAAAGAATAAATTTTATTCTGAGAACTCTGGGAGTTGAAGTTGCAAGAAGAAGAAAAAAATCAAATATGGTTTTGAAATTTGAACTTGCCAGAGTCTCTGTCAGATTGGAGTATGACCCTTTTAATTTAGATCTTAAAGCCTTTGCAGCTTCTATCAGACATGAGATGAGAAAAGCTGTGATTTATGAAGCTAAAGGTGCTCAGTTGAGAGATCGCATTCATTGGCTTAAAGTGGGTGATCGAGTGTCTAAAGATTTTTTTAAAAGACTACGCCCTCCTCCAAATATTACTTAGTTTCAAGCTTTACAAGTGGATGGTGTCAAACTTACTTCATTGCAAGAGATTTCTATAGCTTTTGTTCCACATTATCAACATGTTTTTGCTTCACAACCTTTCACTCCCCGCAAGACAATAGGCTCTTGATGAATGTTGTGCTGACATCCCTTCTAGGCTCACTCCAACTCAAAGGGATGTTTGTGATGCTCCTCTCACTTTGGAGGATCTTAAAACTACTCTTTCTCATATGGTCAATGATAAAGCACCTGGTCTTGATGGTTTTCCCTGTGAGTTTTATAAGGAGTTTTGGGACATGCTTGGGTCAGATTTACTCAATGTGTATAAGGAAGCAATATCTAATGGCTCTCTAGGATCACTTATCAACAAAGGTAATGTTAAATTCATCCCTAAAGAAGGTGATCCAGAGATTATCACTAATTGGCCACCCATTACGCTTTTGAATGTTAGCTATAAAATTATTGCCAAAGCTCTTGCTTTGAAACTTCGACCCTTGCTTTCTCTTATTATTAGACCAGAGCAAATAGGATTTGTACAGAGTAGGTATATTTTAGATAACGTTATTGTTGTATGGGAAGGTATGGAATGGGCTCATACTTATTATCAGGATGTCCTTTTTATTAAGATTGACTTTGAGAAAACATATGACAGAATTGAATGGTATTTCATCTTAGCTATGCTTAAGGATTTAGGTTTTGGAGATAATTTTATTCATTCGGTTCAAATGTTGTTTCAAGATGATTCTGTTGTTCTTACTCTTAATAAATCTCAATCTAAAAGTATTCCTTTAGCTCGATCAGTAAGACAAGGATGCCCTTTAGCACCTTCTCTATTCATTTTGGTAGCTGAGGCTTTTGGTTATCTACTAGCACATAGAGCATCTCAAGGGATTATTAAAGGGATATCATTGCCTCACTCTTCTCAATAGTTGATTAATGGCCATTTTGCTGATGACTCCTTTTTGACTCTATCAGAAGATGAGATTTTTGTTTCTCATACTTTAGCTTGCCTTGAGCTTTTTTGTTTAGCTTTAGGATCTAATGTTCAATGGAGAAAAACATCTTGTTTTCGAAAATCTTTGAAACCTCTTCCTCCCTGGTTATCTAATAAATAATGGAAGTGGATACAAACGGGTGAGATGTTTAAATTTTTGGGCATTCCATTTGCCTTTCGGGGATCTCCCGCTCAGCTTTGGGGATATGTGGTGCAAAAGGTAGAGAAAAATATAGCTTATTGGACTTCTAAAAAGTTGTCTCTTACCGGTAAATTCCAAATTTGCTCTAAAGTTTTAGCTTCTACACATGTTTATATTCTTCTTGTTGGGTCCCTTCCAAGAGTTGTTACAAGAAACTTGAAAATATTCTTAGAGATTTTTTATGGTCTAATGTTGTTGGTAAAAAAGGATTTCACAGAGTTGTTTGGGATATTTGTTGTCTTCCTAAGCACTTGGGTGGTATGGGCTTGTTTGACTGTCAAAAGCAAGGTTTTGCTTTATGTGCCAAATGGATAACTCATTCTTTGCAAGGAGATGAGGCTTGGAAAATTTTACTTAGAAATTGTATTTCTTCTGGGCTTCCATTGGGAAAAAAAGTTTGGAAAGGCCTCAATCTTCATACGTTTATTAATGCCCCTGTTCCTGTCAATATTTTAGGGTCCTTTGTGGCTAAAAGCATTTGAAAAGCCTGGGAAGCTCTCAAACCTTGGTTATCCAAGAAGGGCTTTGGAGGGAAAGTTGGCCCTTCTATCTCCTTTCTCAATGTATGGTGGTATTAGGCTATTTCTTATGAAGGTTTGCCACTAGCACAACTGCAATGGGTTAGAGCCCAACACTTTTATAAAAAAGGAATTGCATTACTTTCTGATTTTTTTTCCTTTCATACTAAGAATTGGATCCCTTGGGAAGATTTTAAACACTATTATGGTTTGAAACAAGATGATAAATGCACTTATGAAGTTGTTATTGATCACAATCCCTTTTGTGTATGGTCCAAGTTGTCTAGACATTTTCAAAAGCCATGGTGGTGTGACTGAGATTGGCCTAAACATGTTTCATTGCTTAAGTATTCTACCCATTTGGGTTATTCCTGGCTTTCCCCTGTAATTCCTATGGCAGCCATGCTCAATGGAAGATGGAATTTAAATTCTTCTCAGTCTGTTTGGAAATCTCGATTTCATACTATATGGGCTAAATATATTGAACCAAAGCAGTATTTTTTTGCTTGGAGTGTGCTTTTTCAAGGTTTGCCTCTTGGTCAGCACCTAAAATACTTGGGAGTTGATGATGTCTCTTGTAAGTTCTGTGGTCAGGAGGAAAACTATGTTCATTTATTCTAGGAATGCTCTCGGGCTAGACAGGCTTGGTCTTGGATTCTTTCATTTTTCGGACCTTTTATTGTTGGTTCATGTTCCTGAAGGCATTTCTTATTGGGAGACCCTATTCAGTTCTCCACAAATCTTTCAGTGGTTTGGCATATATTCAAAATTGCTATTCTCTTCCACATATGGAAAACCCACAACAAAGTTATTTTTTCCCAGCAAGAATCCTCTTTATATTTTTCACTATCTGATAAATATGAGGTTTTCTATGATTGTTGGTTACAGATTTTTGCCCAAATTAAGAAATTCAACATGGAGTTTCAGTACCTTCGACAACTTATGAACCACTGGAAGAACGCACCGGGATCATGGATCTGCAACTCCTCGTCCCTGGTCTCATTTCCTTCTACATGATTGCTGCTCTTATGTTTTCTGCTAGCTGATTCCTGATATTCTGTACAGAGATATGTTAGGTGATATGTTTGTTGCAGATAGTGTGACTTTTCTTCATAGTTGTAATAGTTTCTCTTGGTTGATGGGGTGTGTTAATCCCACCCACACTATTTTGTATGATTAAGCTTAATTAATACAATTTTTGCTTTTTCATTCAAAAAAAAATTAGGGTACTTATATGAAAATATTGTATATAAAATGTTTATTAAAATTATTTCTTTCTAATTTAAAAAAAAACATTTAAATATTTAATGAATAGTAATATTAATTATCAATTCAAAATTATTTTTGTGAGGACGCCACTTGCATTATCCATGATGTGACCATTCAATCCCTATGATAAATATGTATAAAAAATATTATAAAAGAAAAAATATTAATTAAAAATTAAAAATAATAAATTGCAAGAATTAATATTTATTTATTTGAACACAATATTTTACATGCGTGCCAATGATAAATTGTTTCATTTAGTTGTTTATATTTTACAAGTACGAAAGAAAATTTTATTTCAAGGAAAAGTAATCATATTTCAGTTTTCAATATGCAAAATCAACAATTAATATTCAATATTCAAGCTCGGCACTCATTATTCAGTATTTACAGTTTAGCATTCAATACAGAAATTCAAATTTTATTATAAAATAAATTCAATATTTACAATTTAGCATTCAGTATAGAAATTCAAATTTTATTATAAAATAAAAAAACCAAGACCCCATACTTGATAGTAGTAGTTGTATGTTATGTTTGATCTGAATATATGTTTGATCTGAATATAAAGTTGTAGAGTTTGTTTTAAAAATTATAAGAAACAATTTTTTGAGACCACCTTTTGAAAATAAGGTATACATATGCAAATATTATATATAATTTTTTATAAAAAATAAATAAATCATTTAAATAGCTAATGAATAGTCGTGCCATGGATTTTGATAATTATCATATAGAAATTGAAAACAATCAATTGCAAGATCAAATATTTAGTTGCTGATATGAACACAAAATTTGATATTATTTTTAATGATACTCAAAATTCATCAAGACCATGGAGTTCTCAACAATGGAAAATTATTTTTAATATTTGAACTATAATTGAATCCCTTTTAGGGATGGATACCAAAAAAACTTAAAATTGTTGATGTGAAATGCATTTGATGTTGTGTATAAAATTTTTATTTCAGACAAGGTTAGATAAGACTCGACATCCTCATTTGTTATCACTCATAAAAAAATCTCAAGGAGACAAAGAATTTGGTACAAAGTATAACACTGAATGAAGTAGATCATGAGAATGTTAAGAAATATTAGAAGTAATCTCTTAGATATAAAATAAAATAGGAATTATCAAGCACTATTGGGACCTATTACCAACATTCAAAATCATCCCATGTAAAATTAGCATTATTTTTTAAAACTAAATCATGGAATGAGGATGGGAGAAGAGAAATTTAATCTATTATCGATAATTAATTATACTAATCTTACTGGTCTATAATTCAAATAAAAAATTTAGATGAATATGAGGAATCTAATATAAACATGGTAATAGTTGACTAAATAAGGATACTGTTATAATTTCCTAGGAGTAGAACTACAAAGTATTACAATATTTGAAGAAACAAAATAGAACTGATTGATTATTCCATGGATCAACTTTGTAGAAATAACAAAGTTGATCTTTGAGAGCCGTTAGATTACAACAACTTATCAAATATGATCTAGACTATAACTGAGAGTTCACTTGACTCATGAAGGAGTGTAAACTCAAGTAAGTCTATCCTAGTAGATATTAAGAGAATAATTACTTATTCTAACAACCCCCTTAAGTGATACTGGGGTTGTATTGTACAAATGAATCCCGATAACAGATCTTGATGAGATACTCATGTACAATAGTTTAATTTTGAGTAGAAGGTAAAAACCCAATGGAAAAAACCATCTATCAAAAGGAAAAGAAGGAAGAGGCATGTCTTAGGTTTGTGAAAATTGTCCTCTTAATATAAAAAAAGTATGAGTCTCGACAAAATGGCCTGATGAGGTACTCATTTACAATATATATGAGAGATGATGAAAAAACCACATGGGAAAAACCATATTCTATGAAATAAATAGGCATGTATTCAGATGGTGAAAATTGTCCTTAATAACACAAAAAATAATGAGTCTCGACAACATGGACTGATGAGGTACTCATGTACAATATGTAAGGGAGAGATGATAAAAAAACCACATGGGAAAACACTATCCTCCAAAGAACACAATAATAAAAGGAGAGGTGTAAAGACCTTTGTTTCAATGTAGCTTTAATACTCCAAGTTTCTCTCGCAACTATATGTAACGCGAAGAAGTAAATGACTTAGTGAAGATTTCTGCAACCTGATTTTAAATTAGAATATAGTTCAAGTATATGTCCCCATTCTGAATATGTTTTCAAATGAAGTACGCGTGTATCTCAATGTGCTTGGTGCGCTGATTTTTAACTGTATTACGTGCAATATGAATTGTGCTCTGATTGTCACACAAAATAGTAATATTTTTTCATTGGAAAACCCAAATTCTTTTAGAATCTGATGAATCCAAAGAGCTTCTTGACTTGCTAAAACTACTACCCTGTATTATGCCTCTGTAGATGATAAGACCACTTCTTGTTATTTTTTACATAACCAAGCAATTGGTGAAGAACCAAGACAAAAAACATAGCCATAAGTTGAACATTTGTCTTCTACTAAACCTACCCAATATGAATCCATGTAGCCAATTATATCCATGGATTTTCCCTCATATAAGATCTCAAAGCGAGTAGTTTCTTGTAAGTAGTGGAGGATCCTTTTTGCTGCTTGCCAGTGACTGAAATGAGGTTTATGTGAGAATCTGGATATTAAGCCAACAACATCTAAGATATTTGGACGAGTATGAGTAAGGTATAATAGACTCCCTACAAGCTGATGGTATAGAGTTGCATCACATAGAGAGGATGTGTAGAAAGTACTTAGATTAACTCCATATTGGAAATATGTAGGAGATGATTTACAATCTGTCATTTTAAACCTTTGAAGAAGATCTAAAGTGTATTTTTGTTGACACAATGAAATTCCTATATTTTTTGATTTATCTGGATTCCAAGGAAGTAATGTGCTAGACCCAAATAAGCCATATCAAAAATTTTAGAGAGGGAATCTTTTATAGTTTGAATGTGAGCAAAGTCACTACTAGTGAGTAGCAGATCACCAAAATATAGAACAAGTATGGTGATTTTTCCTTCATCTCTCTAAATGTAGACTATGTTATCAGACTCACAATGATAAAAACCTGAGGGAAGAAGGAAGGAGTCTATTTTTTTCATACCAAGATCTAGGAGCTTGTTTGAGGACATAGAGAAACTTATTTAGCCTACAAAAAAGAGAGGGAGGGTCTTGTAAGTCTCTTATATCAACTCCCGTTTGAGACAAGAGAATAATTTTACCCTTTCCAAAAGTACAAATCTGATAGATGTTGCAATTTTTGGAACATAGAGAACATTATTTATAGAGCCACCATCAATGGATATGTCACCCTTTCCTTTGACTAGGATAAAGGAGGAGTAACCAACTTCTATTCTACAGGTTGAACTTGAGGAGATAGAAGATAATGACTCATCTGAAGCATTCATGTGATGAGTTGCCCAAAATATAGAATCCAGTAATTAGATAAAGTATTGGTGGTCTTCCCTTGGAGATTTAGGTCTTTTCCTATTTGTTTTTTATTGTCTATATTTTGATACTTTATAGTTGCCTCTAGTTGTTGTAATCTTTTCCAGCATTTATTTGCAGAATGACCATTCTTTTTGCAGTGCGTACAATTTATGGGATTTCTTTCTTTATTTTTGAATTTTTATTTAGTGGAGTTGGATTCTACTAAGTCTTTATATGCAGAGGAAGAGATCTCATATTTTACAAGTTTTGTTTCTTCTCTAGTTAGTCTCTCACAAAATTCTTCTAAGGAGGGCATTTTGAAACTTGCACCAAGAGCATCTTTTGTAGATAGAAATGTGGTTGCAAATATCTGAAATACACCATTTAATTTAGAAAGAATTAGATAGATGTATTCTTCATATTTTTTTATCCTTGGCACTATCTTTAAATTGAGTAAGGACTTATTTGAATTTTTGTGAGAAAGTCAACAATATTGCTGAAGTCATTAGGAGATAAAGCTGTTAATTCTGCCTCAAGATGCATTGACCTCATTTGATCTACTTTTCCAATATTACCTCTCTTGTAGGATCTTATTACCTCTTTCTAATTTATTTTATAATGCTAATTTTTTCTTGAATTATATTCATCAAAATCATTTTAGTTTACTTTTAATATTAACATATATTATTAAAAAATCCATCTATCACTAGGTCATAATATGTTCCAAGAAATTCTACCTTGACTCAATATTTGCAATAGCATACTATGAATTCATAGTCAATAGGACTAACAAGCTATAAATTCATCTAGATCACTTTCAAACTGGATTTTTGATAATATTCTAGATATTTGACACACTTTTAGCCCATCCATCATTTTTCATCCTAAAAATATTTTTGTTTTAGGTTCATAATAAAATTCATAGGTCATAGAGCATGTGGGCAACAAATTTATGAGACTACAAATTTGCCCCATAGATTACAAATTTGTTTTTATTATCCTTATAACAAATTCTCAAATCAAGATACCTGCAAATAAGTGTAGGGGCATCTTATCATCTTAAAATCACACGTCACTTATTTTTTACAATAATTACATTCTAGTTTTATGTAGCTTATCTCCCTTATAAGGTCGATTTTATATTTTGTGAAAAGGAACAAGGGGCTTGACTTCAAATAAGGAAGTATAACACCTTCCCCAAAATCAAGTAGGCCCTATAAATACTAAAATATTTGGTATCCCTCTTTATATATATATATTCAAATTTATAGGTCATCATGTAGTGAACTTATTTTAGGTGATAAACTAGTTAAAAAGTAGTGAACTAGGCTCATGTTGTAAATTTATCCTTTGCAATTTTCTAGGTACTTTTATTCTATGATTTGTTTTAATACAAGTTTTTGGATATTTTTTTCATTCTATTTTAGTTTTAATAGCACATATTAACAAAGTGGAACCAAAAAATTTCAAGACTCTTTTTACTCATTAACAATATTCTTTTCACATTCATTTGGTATAAAATCTAAAAATGCACTTGGTTTTGCATATTTAGGCTAGTTTTGTTCAAGGAATCTAATCCCTTGAGCATTTTCTTATAAATACAAGACAATTTATTTCATTTTATTTCTTGAGACTCCATTTTAGCTAATAGGATTAGCCTTATTTGTTTAATTGTTGTCTTATCTAAATTGCATTGTACTTGCATCTTCTTTCATTAGGCATATTTTATTTTCTAGATTCCAAAACTTAGGTGCTTGCATAATACAATCACTAAAACAACAAGAGAAAAAGTAAATATTTAAAAATTTCTTTTTGAACCCTTAAACCCCACTAAAAATCTCAAGTAATGATGGAATTCACACAATAATAATGTACTACACTTTAATTATACCATTTAAACTATTTGATTATACCAAATCATGTTGAAAAAATATAATAAGAACCTAACCAAAGGTTAGTCCTAATGAGGAAAGGTTAATAACCCCTTGAGTAAAGCTTGAGAGTTATTTCTCATGGTGAGTATAAAATAACAGGCTAACTAGAATCATCAAGAGAGACTATTATTTCTTGGGGGAATAAGGATTTAAAAACATCTTGTTTCTTCTCTAAGCAACTCTATAAATAAAACATAACTTAATTGAATTCATCACATCCCCAACTAATATCCTCCTTTCTAAATTTCTTAGACCTATGGAGGTTAATCCTATTTCCATTTTAAGTCTTTATAGAAACTAAAATATACTATACAAAGCATAAGGTGATCCATCAAGTAGATCCTTGATTTAGACCTTTAATGAAAGATCAAGAAGATCCCTTCACCCTTAAGAGTCATAATTATCAGGTAAAATAATCAATTATTTTCTAAAACAATTAGGATCTTATCCTAAAATTCTAATAGAGAATAATAAAAAATGATCTATCTTTAAGGACCCTTTCCATGAGGGTAATACACCCTTAGGTCCTCTAACCAATGATCAAAAGTATATAATCAATTATTTCCTTAATCAGCTTCAAACATAATCTTATCTCAAATCTCCAATAAAGAAACAATAAAATTCTTCTACCCTTGAGACCCAAATTAGCCAAGAGAAAATATTTCTTGAACAATTAAACCCCTACACTAAATATTTAGTTAAATATTATGAGGATCATCCCATTATTGAAATCCTTAGTTATGGAAATGATCAAACATAAAAAAAATCTAATTCTTGTAATAATTTTTAAATAGATCCTTGCCTCAAACCTTCAGTGGAATATCAAAAATATCCTTCCACTTTTAAAAGCCCTAATCATGATGATCAAGAAAAGGCCCTTTTTCACTATCAATTATAAAATCATGAAACTCATAAGGAAAAAATGAGGATTGTGCACCCTTGGATTCCCTAACTTCTCCCCATAATCATGAAGGAGCATTTGTTGATTTTCTTAACAATACGACATCTTCTTCACAAAAGCACAAAAATGTCATCCCAACTACGTTAAAATACTATGGAAATAAGAAATATTATTTTGTGAATCATCATCAACAATTTAATATAAATCCTTAATTGCATAAATAAATAATCTTAAATCTAAATACATCAACGAGAGGCACTTACACTTAAGCTATGGAAAGATATTCTAAAGTCACAAGTGAACCATATTGCCTCAATAACCTCCCTACTAATACAAGTTTTGGTCCAAAATGTATTTTCCCTTTCCACATCCACCAATATCCATAATAATTTAGGGGTGAATCACGTGACACCCTCATTTGCATCACATCCTCAAATTCTGCAATCTTATTCATACTCTTAATATCTATTTGGAGATATTTTCTAATTCATGACCCTATGAATATCAAATTTTACTTTCTCAAATAAAAAACTAAAGCATCAAGTGACTTATATACAACAATCCTCATCCAGATCCAAGTATTCTTATGAGAGTTTGTTCAATAAATCCCTATATCCTTTTATTTTTATTTAAGATTCATAGTTGTTGGATATATGAGTGACAACATGATCCTCTTGACCACAAATATTTTAGATCCACTTGTAGCATGATCATGCATGATGAAATATCAATGATCAAAATCTTCTCCCAAATTCTTAGTGTCCCTATTGTATAATGGTATTATAAAATATCATGACACTCTCTTAAGAACTTTGAATACATTGCCAAAATATTTGTTAAAATATATTCTATGTACATTAAAAAAATACCACAATCATTGACATCACTAATCTCAAACAAAAAACGAGTGAAAAATTTATCACATTCTTAGCTAAATGGAAATATATGGTAAGGAAAATTTAGTATACCCTCCCTACTAAAGTCTTGTTGGACATATTCATAGATAAAATTAATGAATGATTGTCCTTGCATATAGAAATTTCCAATGTATTATATTTTTTTTGGTAGGTAAAAATGATTTTATTTGTTGTACGGGTTAAAGGGTCCCGTCCCTATTACATCAATAGCAAAAAGAGACAAATGTGGCCTCCAGTGGCAACAAATAAAAACCAAATGAGGATACACTCCATACATAATAACCCATACAAGGCCAAAGCCCTCCAAGATAGAAGAAACTAAACTATTATAGCAATTGGTAAACAAAAACCAAGCAGCCCTATTGCCTAAACATCACCTTCCCAGGTTATTGGGATTCTTTGTTTCTTTCCTTCCCGGGCACTGTCATCAGGGGACAGGAGTATCTTGATCAGGGTCAGTAACTCTTTGAGCTAGTCAATGGTGTTGTACATAATAGTGCAACCTTCCCTATAGATGTTGGTAGTCATCTCAGAACTAGCTTACAGTATCACTGGATCTTTTGAGGGTTATGGAACATAGCATGTCCTTAGTGCTATAAGTGTGTTGATCTTCATCATCACTGATGATTTTTGTGTTCGGTTTTTGATAACTCATCTTAGGGGACTTCAACCTATTGGATTTTATCTACTTATGAGTTGGCTGAACTAACTTCTGCTTGGGTCTGGGTCGTTTACTGATGCAAACTTTCTCTTTGGTAGCAGAGAGTAGGGGCAAGTATTCCTTGCCTTGATTAGGGGGGGAGAGTGCACAGGGAAATGGGAGACGATTGGATACTGAGGGGGTTGTTCTGGGGTTTGGATACAAGGGGGTGGAGGCTTTGACTTAGGTAGATTTGAAAGAACGAGTGGGGTTGGGGAACGTGGAGGACATTACCCCTAACACCTGGTGGGCTAGGGCGTATTTGTATAGAACCAAAAAAATCTCCTGGTGTTGAGGGGTTTCAAGGATTTGCTTTCCTTGTAGTTGTTTATAGTGATGGTGATGGAACAAAAGAGGAAGTTTAGGATGTTGATAGGGCATACGTCACATAGGTGATTTATCAGAGCAATATTATAGGCTCGAAGGGGATTCTTGGGGTTGTCTATAGAGACATACTGGATAATGGGAATGATAGTCATGTCCTAAGGCCGAGACAAAGGAGGAACATACCACTTCTTTATTTTTCCAAACCAAGATTTTCCTCTTATCGAGGAACTGATCAGTTTCTTATTTGAAGTTATGACTATATCGATGCACCACTCTATCGTCAAACAGAATACTAGAAATTTTGGAAATGGAGTGGATACTTACCTTGAACCAAAGGCCACAAATCCACACTTCCTCCTCTCTCCATAACTCGATGAATTATCTGGTCACTTCCTCTTCAATTTTGGAGAAAATATTGAAGAAGTTGATAAAATGCTTGGCTTCGAGTAGGGCCATGGTCCCAACCTCAATCTACAGGCTAGTAGGCTTAGAGATGGCCATGGTGAAAATCATACCAAAGTTTATAGAGCTAGCTAGGAGATTTCTACCGATGTCCATAGTGCAAAGGAAGAGAATAAAATTTGCAGGGGTAGAGTGAAGGTAATCTGGGTGGATTGAGCTAAAATAATGATGAACAAGGGCCTCAAGGAGAAAATTTCAAAAAATGAGATTGGGAATAGAAAGATCAATGCAGGCATGGCTCATGACAATAAGGCCAAAGTGGAAGGGAGTGGTGAAGGAAGTGAAGTGGACAGCGAAAAGGGTGAACGGGGGGAAGTGGAGGCAGGAGGACGTGAGGGTGGAGGGGTGGTCGAGAAAATAAGGTAGCACAAGTGAATGGACTGCAAAGTCAAAGTGTGAATTAGGAAATATGAGGATGGACACAATCCATACTATCCATGCAAAAACCCATATAGACAACAAAACTGGGAGTGGTGTTAAGGAACACCCAAGATGTTGAAAAAACATTGCTATGCTTACAAAAGCCACCTTTGGTGAGGTACTTCCTTGAAGTAGTGGAGTTGTGAGAGGCCACCTTGGGGAGGGTAGCACGAGCTACCTAATAGATCATGTTCCCACATCCTGATTAGCTTGGGTGATGACTTCTTATGGGAAGTCTTCTTCCCAGATGACCAGGGTGGACTGATTGACTACTTTATTGGCTAGAATATCAACCACTTTGTTAGCTTCCCGAACACATGGTTGATCTAGCTTTGAGGTTTACTGTTGAGAGAAATTTGGCAATCCTAAATGATGTTCTGCATATTCTTCTCCCCTGTGATCTTGTTTATAATGTGACCAATGATTACTGATGAGTCTCCTTCGAATATGATTGTCTTGGGAAGGGTTTTGCTTACCTTAATGCTTCTCCACAAAGCTCTGGCTTCTGCATAGTTTTTGGTTTAAGTCTTGAGATTTTTGTGAAAGCCTTGACAATGTTGCTTATGTGGTCCTTGATGACTCCTCCTACTCCAATGTTCCTTGGGTTTCCTTTGGAGGCACCATCGAAGTTGAACTTAAGCCATCCCTACGGAGGGGGGACCATTTGGTCATGGTTCTAGAGCTACGAGTATTCTAGAATTTGCTATTATCTGTGGGAATATTGACGTATGAAAATAGGTGAGATTCCAATCCATAGTTTGGGACATCTACGCAGGGGATGAGGTTGCTATTTTCAATAGAAAGGGATAAATCTCTGCTGGTGACAACTTCTGTATTTCAGGTGATCTCCATGAAAATGTATTTATTATGTTCTAGACAGATCTTCCAGGTCGTGTGATAGAGTAGGGAATTCCACAAGAACCCGAGTCTTGGGTTTTTAAATGTCCTCGGCCATTGGATGAACATGTCTGAGACCACCTTGGATCAACTCCAACAAACCTATAATTTGCTTTCTAGGATAGAAAAAACACTCCTGATAAAGGGGCAATACAACAAAATGTTCTGATTGGATTCCCAAGATTTAGTATAGAGGTAGCACCTATTGGGAACCATCACTCCTCTTTGAATTAAGTTTTCGGTGGTCAAAATTTTATTGTGAGTAGTAAGCCAGCATAAGTGGGCCACTTTCAGGATCAAGAGCTTAACCCATACAATTTTGGGTAAGGTCTAACTATCGCAATTTATAAATTATCTATGAGGGGTTTCCAACACCTGGATGTAAATTTGACAATGAAGCCTCCATCGCTAGATTCCTTATAGCAGTGTTCATCATTATTTTGGGTCTACGGGATGAAATTCACTCTAAAAATGTCCTCAAGAGTTGCTAGACCTTTGTTGATAGTATCATTCTTAATTTTGAACTATACTTACTTCCTTTTTTGGATTCCTTGATCAAAGGTGATGAAATTATCAACCTGGAACCCATACTTACTATCAATGAGGTGTTTGATTGAAGTCAGATTGGCATATTTAATGAGGGGGTATTTTTTGGCCTATACATATTTCTAGAAATCAATAGGCTTACCATCTCCCAACTACCACCAAGATCCTTGCTGTAAAAGTTGTTGGGTGTGGCTAATGGATTTCTAGAAGTGTGAGCCATTACTAGGAGTCTACATGTCTAGAAATGAGTGGTGTTGCAGGTATTGTCTTTTGACAATCGATACCCACTCTAGGTTAGCATTAGTGACCACCTTCCATGCATGTTTGGCCATAAGGGCCTAATTTGTGATGTTTATGCAGTGTAGTCCCAACCCCCTATCTTTAGGGGTGCATATTTTGTCCTAGGCTACCAGGTGGAACTTTTTTTATTATCATTCCCAAACCACAGGAAATGCTTCTGAGGCTTCTCGATGGCCTCTTCCATCGCAGTAGGGATTTTGAAGACCGACAAAAAGTAGATGGGAATTCTTTGGAGAACTAAATTTACCAATGTTGCTTTTCCTGTGCTAGATAGGAGGGCTCCTTTCCATCCTGCAAGCTTCTTGTGTATCTTTTCTATGACATTGTTCCACATACTTTTAAGTGGTCTTCCCTTAAATATTGGAAAGTCTAGATAGGTAGTCTAGAAGTCAACAATGGTGCACCATAATATGCCAATAATATTGACCTGCCTTCTGGTGGGGGTGTTGATGAAGTAGAGTTTACTTTTGGTGTAATTGATCTTCTGGCCAACCACTTCCTCATACAAATTGAGGATGACTTTGATGACTTTGGTTTCATAGACTGAAGCTTTAGTGGCCAGCAGGGTGTCATCGATGAATTGTTGGTGAGTGGAGGGGGTTAATCATGAGGCTGCCTTGATGATTGAGATCAGGTTTTTTAGTATGCATTTTTGATGGTTCTTCCTAAGTTCTCAACCAAAATAATGAAAAGCATAGGGGAGAATGGATCACTCTATATCAACCCCTTGGTGCTGGGAAAGTAACCGTAAGTAGACCCATTCAAAAGGATCGAGGACCAATAAGAAGAGACACAATTTGAAATTAGATTCACCCAAGATTCATGGAACCCATATTTGAGGAGGATTTTGAATATAAATTCTCGGTTCACTCTGTCAAAGACTTTGTTCATGTCAAGCTTCAGGAAGAAGGCAACAAAGTTAGAGTTGTGGGCAGAGTGAATCATCTCATGGATGGTGATGAATCCGTCAAGGATATTTTATCCCTTAAGTGTGCTCCCTTGGTAGTGGTTGATGATGGTTGGGAGGATCTCGGTGAGTCTGTTTGCTAGGGCTTTGTACATCACTTTGTAAATGACATTGCATAGAATAATGGGGTGGCAATCAGATAGTAACTAGGATTTTACACCTTTAGGGATCAGGTCCAAAAAGGTGGAGTTCACATATTTGGAAATGGTAATAGACTTCTACATTTTTGTGATGGTGAGGTATAGGTCAGGGCCCACAATATCCCAAAACATTTAGAAGAACCTAGGATAAATGCCATCAGGCCCGAGGGCTTTATCGGGCTTCATGCAGAAAAGGGCTTGGTGGATTTCCTTGTGGGACAGGGGACTAAAGAGAAAATTATTTGTAACACCATAGATGGTTTTAGGAATATTATCCAGAAGAGACTCCATGGCTATGGGAGAGGAAAAGGGGGGAGAGGCGAGAAGGTCTTTCAAGTGGCTAACAACTTCATCCCTGATGTGGTGGATGTCAAAAGTGAAAGTATAATCCTGCTTGATGATGCCTTTAATTCTGTTAACTCCCCTATATCTAAGAATGGATATGTGGAAATACTTAGAGTTGGAGTCACCTTCCCTGAGCCATAACTATCTTGAATTTTGGTGTCAAAAAGTTTCTTCTTTACCTAAGGTGCTATGGTATTCGAAGAGCAGAATCCTCTCTTCATATCTAAGTTTGTCATCACCCTGCCCTTTATGAAATATATCCTCAATTTACCCTAGTCTAGTTTTGATGTCCTCGCTTATGTTCAAAAATATTCTCGAAGATTTCCTTGTTTCAAAATTTCATATTTTCCTTGATTTTCTTGAGTTTTTGCATAAATTGGTTTGAAGTTGTCCTAGGGAATTTTGTCCCCCACCATTATGCTATCCGATTTCTAAGATCAGGGTGGTGGGTCCACATTGACTCAAATTGGAAAGGAGTCTTGAACTAGGGTCTGTTTGCCATCTCAAATAGAAGCGAGCTATGATCAAATCCTATCTTTAGGAGAGCCTACAAGCTGGAATATCCAAAGATAGGAAGGGATTATTAGGATAACAAAAACCAATCAAGGTGCTCTTGGATGAGATTATTTCCCATTCGCCTATTACTCTAGGTGTAAAGAGATCCCTGCAGTGAAACGTCCATAAGGGCATTTGAATCCATAAACTTCCTCAAGTCATTTGTATCTCGGTGAGTGACCTAGTTACCTCCCTTTTTATCATAAAAGTGCATGGGGGAATTGAAATCCCCTGTCAGAACCCATGGAATATTGACAAACACCTACCTCATTTGGGTGAGGGTGTTCCACAAGATCATTATACCCTGAGATTTTTTGAGAGCATAGACATTTGTCATAATCTAGGAGGTCTAGGAGTTGTGTTCATGGAATAGAATGTTGGACAACCTATCTTGTCCTAAAAAAAAAATTCCTTCAACTTTGGTTGGTTTCCCTAGGCACAGGAGTGCACTGGCAGTCTCAGAGATTGAGGAGTAGACGAAGTCATAGTTTTTCTGTATGATTTTAGCTACCCTAGGAGACCACTGATCATCTAGTTTAGATTCCTGAATGAGGAATATTTTGGGGTTATCATATTTTCTCATGGTTACAACCATTCTTTGTTTGGTTGTCCCATTCAGTCCTCTTGTATTCTAGAAGAGGACTTTCATTTGGAAATTTTTGAGATTTTTTGGCCCCCTTTGCGTTGTTGCATTGGGGGTTTGGGTCTTTGGTTTTCTTCCCTTATAGTGTTTATGATTTCCTAAAAATAGGATTTTTTGCGTTCCATTGGCTATATCCTCGATGGTATCTTGATTTCTTTGTTTTGTGTCGGATGGCCTACCCTTCTTTTTGTCTACACCTACATAAATTTGAGACATTCTAAAAATTTGGGTTTACTTGGGGCTCCATGGTTCATGAGATTCCTGAGTAGGCTTGTCTTTGTCAGAATTGGTGGTGTTAGTATTGATCAGGGAGGTAGGGAATTTAGACCTAGCAAGGGAGGCGATGGGGCTGGGGAAGAGGGTGACCAAAGGGGTTTTTGGGTAGGGATTTGGGTGTCATCACTAGTGGTGGGAGGGTGGGGCTAGCATGATTGGTGAGAGGGATAGGGACTCTTCTAGGTGGGATTGTGATTAGGGTGCAACTGGGAAGTAAGATTGGTGTTAAGGGAGGATCTAATAGGGATTTATCCTTCCTCAATTTCCTCATTAGTTCTAGAATCATTAATCAAATCAAATTTATTAGTAGTGGTAACCTATGTACTTGCATTTTGAGGATATAGGGTTGGAGCTGGTCGAATCTACTATTTTTTCTTCAAGTCTTGTCCTTTATTGATGGTTGTCCACTAACTAGCACTTGGCTTCGGGTGTCCTGTAGGCAGGTGATCAGCTTTAGGGTTTCTTTGCTTAGCACATTAATATGGGAGGTGCCATTGGTATTGGCACTCCAAGAAGAAATCTATATTTTTATCAAATATTAGCAGCTATATCCATATGAAATCCTCGTAAATCAAATTGAGGTGGTCTGGGAGTTGTGACTCCAAATTCACATTAACACAGATGTGTGCCTAGGTTATATGAGTTCTAGTGTGAGTGGCCTGATAAATGGACACTAATTCTGCAAAGGCTCTATCCAAGTCTTCAATAACATCCTCATAAAAAAATGAGCGGGGATATTAGGGAGTTGAACCCAAATGGGGACACAATTAATGTTCTATGAGTTAGGGTCAAAATTTGGCTCCCATTTCCTTAAAAATAGACTTTGTCTCCCAAATAACCATGGACCTTCAGATAGAATGTGCTTTGCATCCTCTTAAGTGTTCAGCTAGATCATAAAAAATCACCTTTTCATCATGGACAACCCCATGTTTCCTAGGATTTTTTACTTTGAAGTTGACCAACGACAGATTACGTCCATGTTTGAGCATCCTCCTATAAATTTTTCCACAAGGGAAAAGGAATCGTGGGATGCATAACCTTCCATAATATTTTGAGGGAACAACACATCGACCCTTGTGAGATAAAGTTGTTCGAACCATCTATGGGTGATCTAAGTTTATTCTGCAAGAGGTCTGCGTAAGACCAGTGGCCTCAATAGCTTCCTGTGCCACCTGCTTTGTTGAGGGGTTCCTTTCCCTGATCGATGTCACTTTGGATGTTCCCATGTTTGGTAGTATATGAAACCCTGGCTGGTCCTATCACCACAAGAGTTGTGGAAATGTCCTTCAAAATTGTGCTAATGTCTGTTTGCTCTTATGATCACGTCTTCTCCTTACTTGCAAGCATATTTTTGTCAAAATTTTTGTTCGTCAAAACCATATTCACCTTTTTACCAACTATGTTATTTCCAATCTACGGGATTTAACCTTTCTAATGTATTATATTTTGATCATGTACAAATTATAGCAAAAAACTAGAATTTGCCCTTTAAAAAATAAGGTATCGATAAATCAATGCTCCTAAAATATAGGAATAGCCTTTCTATTACTCGCCATATCGGTGTCAAAACCCACATGAGAAAAATTGTAAACACATCAACTATCAATAAATTAATCATATTATCCCCAAGCAAGAACAATCTCAAGAACCTAAACCAAATTTAACAAAACAACTCCAACCATTCCTTACCAATATTCCTTTACAATATTAACAAGACTTCTAGCAACAAGGGCAACTCAATTACAATGTTTTAAACTGAATAAATTTAATCAAAAGGAACCTCCATCATTTCACCCTCATCAACATTGTTCTTTTCATCATAAAATTGGTCATTCGACCAATAGATGCAAAACTATTTAAAAACTCATTTGAAAAATGGATGAGGAGGGATGTATCATTTTAAATTCCTCTAAATCCCAATCCTTTCCTAGCCCTCAAATTGAGAATACTCCAAAAAAAATCTTTAATCATAAATAAATCAACTATGCACCCTATAGAAGGATCCCACCTCCAAGCAATATATTGATCTAACCCTACATTTGTATACATTGTAAAAAATAAGTCAACATTAACCCAAAAAGATCCCTTTAAGTTGTCCAATCAAGGACATGATATACCTTAATCAAAATATAGTTTATAAAAGTCTAATCCTCCATATTATTTGTAATCATAATTAGTTGACATAAGATCTTAAACAAACTAAAGTTAGTTTTACATTATCTTAATATGAAGTACAAAGATCTTTTTATCTTCTAAGTTAAAACAAGTGTCCATTGTACCTCATGATAAGATGAAATCATACATGCACTTTATGTGCTTGTCATTGAGCTATTACTAGCTTATCATTTCTTTGTGGCCTTCAATAACCACCTATCATTTCTTTTCTGGCCTTAATTGGTCCATTGATCATATTTTTTGTTGTCATTGACCTTCTTATTATATTTTGTGGCCTTAATTAGTACACTTATCATTTCTTTTATGGACTTAACTAACCCATTTATCATTTCTTTATAGCCTTAACTAACCTACCTACCATCTTTTGCAACCTTAACTAGCACTCTTAACATATTTTGTGGCCTTAACTAGCCCACTTATCATATTTTATAGACTTGACTTGCCTTCTTATCATTTATTTTGCAACCTTAAATGGCCCATTTATCATATTTTATGCCTTAGCAATAGCACTCATCATATTTTGTGGCCTTAAATGGCCACTTGTCATCTCTTATGATCTTAGTTGATCCACTTATTATCTTTTGTGGCCTTAAATGACCACTTGTCATCTCTTATGATCTTAGTTGATCCACTTATTATCTTTTGTGGCCTTAACTATCCCACTTATCATTTTTTTATAGCTTTAACTAACCCATTTATCATCTTGTATGGCCTTAACTATCCCACTTATCATCTTTTGTGACCTTAACTACCCTCCTTATCATATTTTGTGGCCTTAAATGACTTATCATTTCTTTGTGGCCTTAAATAGCCCACTTTTCATATTTTATGGCTATACTTGATTCACTTATTATTTTTTTGTAGCCTTAACTAGCCAATTCAACATTTCTTTATGGACTTAAATGACCTTTATATCATTTATTTATGGATTTAATTAGATTTCCTATCATATTTTATCACCACAATTGGCTCACCCATCCTTTTTGTAGCCTTGAATGGACCACCTACCATTTTATGTTGTAATTAGCCTCCATATACTAGTTGAAGCCTTAATTTACCAATAATATATTGTCATAATATATTAACTAGCCAATCATGATCAACAAGGTGTTGTTAATTGCTATTACAAAGAAATCTAGAATCTTAGTTACATCGCTAGTCATAATAAGCCACTATAAAATTCATCCACATATGACAAAAATGAGAAAATTAGATTTCTTAATAATGACTCCCATGACGAAACCATTTCGATAAACAAGTGGGACTAGGATGAGAAGAATAATAGGGAACCAAGGCCCTAACTCCCAACTTACATGGTTTGCTAGCATAAATACCATAGCATTCATGCACTCTGAACTCAATCACAATACTTATTAGACAAAGGAAAGCCCTCACAATCCTCCTCAAAATGCTCCTTGTGACCATATTTATAGGGATGACTCGTCTTATAGAGGGTCACTTCTAAAAATAACTATTATCACCATATCATAGCCATTTGAGCATTCTTGAAGCCTAGAGGTGATATCTTCCCCCATCAACTAAAAGTTCAATCCTATCGCTCTAAAGAAATTTATTTCTATTGATCTTGCTTTACCAATTTAAATCAACCCATCTAAATTTATTTATCCTTATTAGTCTAATTTCATTTGTATTTTCCAATTTTAATTTAAGACATATTTTCTTGCAATTCAAATCAAGCTATGAATACAAGCTAGTTCACCCTCTATTAAATTAAATCCATCAACCGAATTTGAATCAATTTATATTTCTTGATTCACAGTCGATCTATCTCCATAAATTTAAATTGATCACTCCCCATCAATCCAAATCATCAATCTCAACATCATTTATTTCTATCTAGCTTCAGTTAATTTATTTCAAAATTATGATCATCATCATGGTGGATTACTTTTTTTCTATCCCAACTAATTCCTTCACATGTAGGGGTAAGAAATGCATGTCTCTTGACTAAGGGGTACATCTCATTGTCATATCAATCAAACATACACTTACTTGAGAGAGAGCAAACAATTCATTTAAAATACTCCTTGGTAAGGGGCATCTATTATCAGTCAAATAAAGCATATCACTATGTATACTCCCTAATAGTGGGTATCTATTATAAAAATAAAAATTAATTCCTTTAAACATGTAATGGATTAAGTTTATTTAAAGTCCTTTAGAGCCCCAAGGTATAGGCATTCATCAATATAAAATCTTCTAGGCAAATCTAACAAAAATCCTTCAAGAAATGCTAACATAAGTCCTCTAGTCACAACTAACAAAATTTATCTGAGCAACATTAACATGAGTCCTCCAAACTTAAGAGGTCTAGGCAATAATTTCTTATAAATCTCATAAAGTTATCTAGGCTAACAATGGCCTAAATATGCACGAAGCCCTAGTGATCTAGGTAAATCAAAGCCCTAGAAAGTATAGGCATATATAAATAACTCTTTAGATTCACAATGGTCTAAACATGCATTAAGCCCTAGTGATATAGGTAAATTAAATCCCTAATAAGTCTAAAAATGCATGAAGACCTAGTGATATAGGTAAATAAAATCGCTAGCAAGTCTAGGCACATATAAATAATTCTCTAGATGTACAATGGTATAAACATGTATGGATCTCTAGTTATATAGATAAATCAAAGCCTTAGAAATTCTAGGCATATGTATATAAATCTTTAGACTAACAATGATCTAAAAATTCATGAATCCCTAGTGATATAAGAAAATAAAAACCCTAATAAGTATAGGCACATATAAATAATTCTTCATGCTAACATTGGTCCAAACATGTATAAATACCTAGTGATCTAGGAAAATCAAATCCCTAGCAAGGCATATAAAAACAATTCTCTAGACTAGCAATGGTCTAAATGTGTATGAAGACCTAGTGATCTAGGTAAATCAAATCCCTAGCAAGTCTAACCACATGTATATAATTCTTTAGACTGGCAATGATCTTAGCATGATATAAGCAATAAGAAGTCTAGACACATATCAAGATTAAAGTGCTTAAGATCCTTTAGGTTTAGGTATACTTCAATATAAATTCCTTTATACAATGCTAATATAAAAGTCCTTCAATCATTTCTAACATATATCCTTCAAGAAAAATTATTGAAAGTCCTCAAGGTAGTGCATCTAATGCATCAAACCATAGATGTGATAGGTACCCCTTTTCAAAAATTAGGGCATCTCTAGTGGTTTTTGAAGTACTCATATCACAATGAATACCTTAAAAGTAGAAAAATATAAACACCTAATTTTTGAACATCTAACTAACTCATTAGTTCATTAATTCCACCCATTAATCCTCATACATTGATCCTCTAATCAACCAATTCAAATCTTCCTTTCTTAGACCTAAAATTGAAGTCTTTATTGGTCCCAAAAGCAACATCATCTTTGGGACATAATTTCCCCTACCAAATATTTATAAAACTTAATAAAACCACCACCATTAGAATAAGCTCAAAAATAGTTTCCCAATGAGTATATATGCGTTTCCAATGCTATGATAATTAGTTCCTCATAATGTAAAGAAATAGCATCTAGTACTGTTACTTGCAATTTTACACCCTGGTGGAGAATTTGTAGATACAAATTCACTCCCTAGATGGTGAATTCATAGGCTACAATCTTATCTCTAAGGCTACAAATTTTATTCGAGGATAAAATTTTAAATTTTTGCCACTCCAATCATTTGTTGTTGATTTGAAGTTCACAATTCTAAACTTATCACACTACAAATTTGTCTTCAAACCTTTAAAATAGAAATATTCTAGTCCAATGCTTGTGCTACCATACCTATGACTCACCAAGTTCAACCAAATTCTAGCACCATAAAATATTTCTAAATAAAC
This sequence comes from Wollemia nobilis, assembly GCA_028583015.1. Taxonomy (NCBI): domain Eukaryota; kingdom Viridiplantae; phylum Streptophyta; class Pinopsida; order Araucariales; family Araucariaceae; genus Wollemia; species Wollemia nobilis. The sequence goes on from JAQPPZ010015054.1 coordinate 41,756, forward strand.
ATGTATTTTTCCCATGCCAACCCATCTAGAAAATGCCAAATCTTCTAAAGTAGTCTTTTGTCTAGTTGGACATTTTTTTCTTCCAATCAAATAGTCTACACATAAATTTTCAAAATCTTGTATTTTTCTCATATCAATAAGCTCCAAAATATTAGCTTTTGATGCTATATATTTAATGTAAAATCTACCACAAGGTCTAAAATAAGCATGACATATTAAATATATGATAATGGCAATATACTAAGCAAGTAAAAATCATAAGAAACTTTTGTAATAAATCATAAAACTAATATTAATGAGAGCTCACAAAAATAGGATCTTCATACAAAATATGGAGATCTCAAATACTCTATCCACTACATTGTATCTACCATGTGCTACTCTAATGTACTACTCTCATGTCTCCTAATATATCTTTTCTCTATATATCTGTTGAGTGTTAATTTTATCCAATTATGAAATTACACTCTCCCTTATGGTTTGGATCCCAAAACCCTCTCTTGAAAATAAGTTAAGCAAACAACTTCTCCAAGGTCTCCATTATATTAGCATTTGCATATGTGTATTAGTAATATCGATAACAATATATCAATTCAATGCTAGGAACACCTTAGTGATTGCAAGTAACTGTAAACAAGGGGCATGTGTTGGTTTATTTTACCATGATACTTTAATAATTGTTCATGAAACCAAATAAAAGTAAATGTGAATTAACCCTTATATGACCACAATGTAGCCTTAATTCATTTTATCTTAGATGTTTTAGGATTGATTTTATCTTCCTTTGGATTAAGTAGATTTTAAACAATTTTTTATCTTGCATTAAATATTACTTTAAGCATGAAATAGAATATTAAATATACCTATGAAAGTGCATTTAATATGATGAAAATATCCATTAAATGTAGCTTCTATCATGAAGATGAAGCAATATTTTGATACAATGGATAAATTGTTCCTCTTTGTTGAAATTTATTTTCATAAAGAGATACCAATTTATTGCTTGAAAATATTAGCCTCATAATGTCATGATAAATTTTCCCTATTATATGAAATTAATTTTCATAAAGAAAAAGTAATTTCATGCTCTGAAACTAAGATCTTTGATGTAATGATAAATTACCCTTCTTCAATGAAATCAGAATTTTCATGAACAAAGATGCATTTATTGCTCTTAAAATGATGGCTCATGAAATACCATGAAAATTCTCCCCCATTTTATGAAATTAAATTTTCATAAAGAAAAGGTCATTTCAGGCTTATGAATGAAAATGCAGAATTTAAAGGATCTGATTTACCTCTAAAACTAAAAAAATAAAATTTCTGAAATTATAAAAACCCTAAAAAATAACAGTTTTCAAAATAATTATAAAATCGAAATGACATCGGAATGAATCATAATCTGTTGCGTATGGAATATTTTACATCATTATTCACATCCATGTAATTATTTTTATCATTTTATTTTTTTTTTGATTTTTTGTTTTAATGCCTAAAAATTAAAAAAAAAATGCAAAATAAAACAATTAGAAAACAGAAATAAAATCTGGAAATAAATTTAAATGTTGAAAACAGAAACATGCAAAGCATTTATAGTCTAATGGCATCATGTCCTACAAAACCGAAGTTGTGAGAAACTCTTACATGCAACCTAATTGATTTAATCTACATTTGCACAATTAAAATAAATTAGGTGCTAGCTCCTAAGATACTGAAATAAATTTCAGATTCCAAATATTTACCTAATATTATCCAAAATGGCATTAGTATCATCTATAAATTCGAAATATGAAAATAGAAAAATAAACAGTAAATCCAGCATGCAAAAAAAAAATCTCCTCCTTTCTTGCTAGCAAGGCCTCAAATTTTTGAAGAAACACATTTGCATTAAAAAATATTTCTTTTTTTACAAAGTCATTTTGGCAGCATTTGGCCTTGCCAAAAACTCCAGCCCATTTTTCGTCTTTGCATGGAATATTTAAAAGTTTGAATAGCTTTCATTTTCAGTTTCCAAAAAAAATGTAGGCTTCAAAAAATATTTCCTATTCCACCCATTGAAACCCTTCACTTTGTCTTTATTTGGCTCTTCGAATGGTTTCTTTACATTATTTTTTTATACCCCGACTTGTTACATTGGTGTAAGGGCCAAATAATCATGTTTATCATATGATAACATACAAACCTCTGTCACATATTAAAATTATACATACCCTATTAAAGTCCTTGCCCAACGATTCTTGAGCGAATATGTCCACGTGTCTTTGTTGTCCTTATAGTGTGAGCCAAAATTAGTCTAAACTGATTAATTCATGATAATCCATTACAATATATAGCTTGGGAATGTAACTGATGAATCTCCCAAGTTAGTAAAATACAGAATGAATCTTCCAAGTGGGTAAAAAAATAAATATATGAGAATCAAATGTTCTCAACATCACACCAAACCACCTAAATATTACCTATTACAACTGGAGATATTCATAGGGAATATTGCCCCATGAAAATAGAAAAAAACACTAATAATAGAAATCAGTCAAGCTCGAACGTACTCCCACTTCAACTTAAGGGGACAAAAAAGGAAGATCCTCAGCTTCAAAAATTGAGCTTTGATAACTCCCTTGGTGAACAAATCTGCAATGTTGTCTTCAGTGCTACAATGATTCAATTCAATCATTCTCCCTCTTGATGCTGAAAGGACTCATTCCATGAGTTCTGAAGCTTCACAAACTGATGAACTGATCTTTGTTTATGCTTCTTCCAATTTTGAAGTAGAAAATTTAAGAACTCAAAAATGTTTTGTTGGCACCCACCACACTTCCGCCCTTCTTGTGGGCTATCCATTAAGTTTTCTTTCTTCAACAAAATAAAATTGGATCCCTTTTGATGATTATATCCCCATTCATCAAAAGTCTTTTGAATTCTAGTTTTCAACAACCACTCTCTCTCATATTCATTATGGTCTTTAACCCATTCTTGCAAATCATCATCTTTTACATCATTATAGTACCATACTCCACATGAGTATGTGTTAATCATCTCGTATTGATGATTATACCAAACTACTCTCACAAATATCCACATAAAAAATAAAAACAAACATGGACATGAAATGCCCTATTACATATGCAACCTCACACATATCATCACTCAAAAATCACACCTCATAATGTCTTTACAATATTCCTCCTTCCAAGGAATTTTGAACACATCATTTTCTTTGCCTTCATTTGAGTCCAAGTGACTCAAGCTTCCAAACTTTGTCTTAAAATAAATCTTCAGAAGGTAGGTCTCAAAACTTCTTAATTGTGCTCTCCATGAGAGATGTGCCTCTTGCAAACAATGCAAGTTTTCATATGATGACTTGATAAGACATTATCCATATTTCTTCTTCAAAACAACAACTCCAAAACTATCCACAAAATATCTATCAAATAAATCAATAAAAAATGAATCAAATAACAAAAAAGTATCACCTCCAATGATTTGTTGAGTAGATATCCAAGCCTTCCTTTGTTTTTGCCAAGATGCCATATTGCTGTAATGATGATTCTTCACATGTTACCTCTTCAATACAACCATCATCCTTCACTGTAGTCACTCCAAGTGAGTGATCTCCATCCACAATTGCCTTTATTACACCATGATGTCCATCAATGACTATCTCACTATTTTCTATCTCCCATATGAGATAGTCTTCATCGTACAAAATAGTTTTCACTCTTGATGAGTGATCTTGAAACATGGAGCTTATAGCCTCCATCTCCTCTTCATTAATCTTTGCATGTGGATCAACATCCCATATAACTTGAGCCTTGTCAGTGTTCACTCCATATGAGTGAGATTTCTTCTTTGTATATTCATTTGTCTCCACTCCATTTGAGTGGTCTTTAGCTATGCAACACTCCATAATGAGTGTTTCTCCATCATCTTTATCTTGCCATGGCTTGTCTTCATCATTCTCATCCATGAGAATGGTTTCATCAAAATCTTGTGCCTCCTCTAAGAAGCACTCTTCAACAAATATTTTATTTGGTGTCTTCTCCATAAGACACTCTTCTTCATATGTCTCCTCAGTGAGATATTCTTCATAATATGCCTTCTCCATGAGCCATTTCTCATTCATGTACATGCTTGAAAAAAAGGTTATATTTTCACCTTCTTCTCTCTTCTCTTCAAGAAGAATTTCTCCATCATATTCCTCCATAAAGAATAATTCATCATGCATGCCTTCTTCATAAGACATGTCTTCACATGCGTCTTCACAATAAGACTCTTCAAAAATTTCTTCAAAGAAACAAGGCTCCTCCTTACTTTGGGGATTGCTACACATATCTCCTTCATAAGCATCTTGTAATGCTTTCCAAGCCATTTGGGTTGTTCTGCATTTTGTAATGAGAGGGAAAGCTGTCTCTTTTATACCTCTCCTCAAATCCATGAGAGCCAAGCAATTTTGATATTGTTGCTATTTCTTCAATTTCTTCTCCTTTTTTTAAAGAGATATCCAATTTGTAGGTTCTTAGTATCCTTCTTCAACAATCTCCCAAAGTCCTTTTGCAATGAGCCAGTGCTTCATTTTATTACTCCAGAAATAATAGTGACACCCATCAAATTTGGGCACTTCCAAGCCTTCAAACATGGTGTCCATTGCTTTAATAAATCCTTAATACCTTCAAAATGCCATCATCACTGCTGGTACGCTGCAGTCTACGCGTACGCGATACCTTGAATAGATTTGCCTGATCTGTAATATGCCAGTTCTATGGATAATCTCCTCTACACGCAGATATCCACAAACGAATCTGGTTTGGGATGGACGTTTGAATCAGGCGGTGACTGTGCTGAATGGGGTCTGATTTTCTAATCCATGAAATAGTAAGCAATCCCTACAATCATTTGTCTCCTCCCTTATCATTGGATTATTCGGTCGCCTTAACACATCGAAAACCTTCGGTTGCAACCTGGCCTGCTGCACTTGATCTTGCACATCACCAACAAATGTGCACAGATAACCGTGTTCTTTTTTTTTATATTTTTATCGCGTTCAGTAAATACTACATCACGACTTGATTTACAAATCACTAAAATTACCTCTCTTCCTGCTATGCGTACCGCGTGCTCTTTGTTGGCTGGAAATTGCTGGTGATTATGCATTGCGGGCCCCGAAGATTATCCTATAAGGGCGCAACGGCTCCTTACACACAAATGTATTTGGCTTCACACTCCTTCATAGCAAACAACAAACCTCGGATCAGCTCAAACTCGTCTCACAGCCTACGCATGATATAATATATCAACGTCACAACAAATATTCTGCTTCTTTTAGACACGTTGCTCCTTTTTAATGCAGCATTCAATCACTGTCTCCACGTCTTTTACTGGTAGAGAATTTTTTTTTTTAATACAGCATGCAACGTGTAACATTTTTAGAAGCAAAACAATTTCCGTGTTTTTACGCGTGATTTTTATCTGGCCTGCTCACGTCTCCTTCGCGTAGATGGGCCTGTGTTGCGTCCCCACACAAACAACCTCTACACAGACTACTCCAGCAGTATAATGCTCTCAGCATGTCAACATGACCCGATAAATCAATGCTCTCCACTGTATATCCGACTTTTCATAGGTTTTTTTTTTTAAACCCAACAGATCTACATCGCTCATATCACATGTGAGTCGAAATTAGTTTGAACTTATTAATTCATCATGATTCATTATAATATATAGCTTGGAATGTAACTGACGAATCTCCCAAGTTAGTAAAAGACAGAACGAATCTTCAAGTGAGTAAAGAAAACAAATATATGAAAATCAAATATTCTGAACATCACACCAAACCACCTAAATATTACCTAATACAATTGGAAATATTCAGCATGAAAATAAAAAAAACACAACTCAGTTAAGCTCCAACATATAGGTGCTAGTGGATTTCCCGTAAACCTGATCGTGTCATCTATAACGCCTAGTCTAACCATTTATCCGGAAACACCTTTTAGCTTCCTGAAAGTGCAATTTCATCTTCACTCCCTTTTGAATTGAAGTCCTTTTAATTTCAAAAATAAATTTCGTAACATCCTCCATGATCGCCTCTCATAACGCCTCGTTAAAGAAACAAAGGCATACTTGTTTTACTAGGCACCGTGCATTATGGATGCACTTCTATGAAACTATGTCTTATACGAAACCTCCTTATACACCTTGTGCATTATGGATCACTACCGTGTGGAAAATTCATTTGATGATGACCACTGGCTATGTCCATAGCCACTTTAATTCATCGTTGTTTTAAGCACATATGTCCAGGTTTTTATACAAAAATGGTTTATCCTTGCAATTACGACATTCACAACCTCATCTGACCATCCACTGCACAACAATAGTACCTGTTCTTCAATGCTCATCCACTGCTGTTGTTGATCCTTCCTGTTACGACACCTGATGTATGCCTCCATGGCGGTGAGATTTGAAACCTTCGAAGACCAACTGTTTTATTTCATTTTTCCACCGCAAACTATTTCGATCTCATCTGCAGTCGGGGTATCTTTGCTTTCGTGCTATGGAATCTACCTTCACGCCCGTTGTTCCTATTATTATCGCCTTGTCTAGATGGCATTGATTCCTCACCGTCGTGTGCTGTTTCGCCACCGTGGGAGTCCTCATCGTAGCTCTGCGTCGTTCTTCTACCAAAGTATGTCGCCAGGATGCCTTTCACTCTACTGCCGTGATCGCCGTTTTCACTCATATCTCGTGTGCTCAAAATCACCGAGCTCCACTAATCGCGGCAATATCTATGCCGGAGTCTTCTTAGCCAACTTGTGTCTCTTGACGTCGTCGCCCTACGTCACCGCCCGTTCACTTTGTCCCGAAACTCTTCTGTATACATCATGGCTCTGATTTGCTACGTTTAATTTACATTCACCTTTTCAAAACATATTGGACCTCGAGTGATTTCCTAGCCCCTGTGCATCATAGTTTTCTTCACCCATACGGGAATAATACTTCAACCAACACCGCTACTGCACAATACAATGTTCAAGCTCATCGTCCGCTCTCGTGGTTATTGAAGTATATCATGTCCGCCACGTCAAATTTATCGGGCACTAGGTATAGCTTGGATTAGGGTTTTTGGATGGGCCCTCACATAATTTTGTCCGACGTGGAGTCCTCACTGTGCCTTCAATCGCTACAAAGTCGAAACTTGATGTCACTGGCCACTGAATAACCCTTGTTGTTCGTGTTGGGGCCCAATTCATTGTCGTTAGATTCTCGGTCTTCCTTTGTCGCGTGGTTTGGTGGGCTTCGCAACATATTCTTCTACGTCCATTGTGCAGTATTTTCTCAATCAAAATACTGCACAATAACATATATTATTATATGTTATTATTATTTTCTACGTCCATTGACTTTTTGTTTTTAGTATATTATTATTATTATTATAATATATAAGATATATATAATAATAATAACATATATTATTATTATTATTTTATTATTGTTTTTCCTTATTAATTTTTATTGGAACCAACAATTATATTCAATAAGAATCAAAGGTTCCTTTTATTAATGTGTGCATTCACTCATTTTTTTATTACATATATATAAATTATAATTTTATATATATATATATATATATATATATATATATATATATATATATATATATATATATGCTATTTGAAACAAACAAACATGAAAAAAAAACACAACATTTAATAATGAAACTGCAAACAACAAAAATGACGATAAATATCGTCAACAAAAATTTGACGATAAAAAGTCGTCAACAAGACATTGACGACAAAAAAAAATCGACAACAACAAAATAATGACCAAAAGTTATCGACAAGAAATTGATCGATAAAAATTGTCGACAGAAAAAGTCATCGACAAGAAAATAAACAATAACTGCAAAACCCAACACAAAGCAAAACCACAAATGCTCAAACCTATCTAATTCACCCAAGATATTAAAACACTTCATAAATATTTCAATAAAGAAACACAAACGGGAAACTTTTCACAAGAAACACGAAGACCCCCAAAGAATAAAAAACCTCAAAGTTCCCTTGATGACCCCATGGTTAGGGTTTCATCAACATGCTTGCTCAAAAACAACCAAAATCCAACAAACCACAAAATTTAAAATGTGGGTCCCCGAGCTTTGGGGCTAGTTGTGGAGCAGCCACAACAAATAGCAACTATGCTGGGAAATGCTCCTGGCATTTCAGTAAGAATCCAATCTGAAATTAAAACACATAAAATTAGTGAAAAAAAATTATTCAGCGATGTCTCGAGAAGGTGGGGGTAAAAATCTTTAGAATGAAAACAAATAATCCATCTATCTTTTCTTAGTGTGTGCAAGAGTGATTTATTTATGCATTTCTAAAAGTCCTTCAGATTCCATCATCCCTTTTTGTATTAGGCTATGAAGTACAACTCATGATGTGAAGACTTTTACAGATAAAGCCCCACTGCCAGTTAGGCATCTATAGCCTTGGTGAGATTTATCTAACTCACCCATGTGTTCATTTAATGATTTGCAAAGCCCATCTATCCTAGGTGTGTCTAGACTTCCAATACTTACTCTCTCTCTTTATTTTTTCTCTTTTTTTTTTTTCTTTTTTTTTCACTTTTTTTTTCTTTTTCTATGTACCAATCTTTGCCTAGCCAGGGCCTCACTTCCAGTCAGGCATCTATAGCCCCGATGAAGTTTTATTGAACTATATGATAGATTTCAAGAAATCTATTGCATAGCTTATACCTATGAAACTCTTGCAAAGCCTCAAGTCTCACTAAGGTTATAAAGCTAGTAAGTAGAGCGTTTTAGATTTTTGACTAGAGTTGCAAATCAAGATAAATTCATCCTTCTTACTTTCAGAAACACCATTTAATGTGTGTGAGTCCCATGTGGAGCTTTTGCTAATATTTAATTATTCCACTTTCCACTATATTAGTCCCAAAATCTGAGCATGATCACCAAATAACTCATCCCTATTCTCCTGGGTTCATCGATTTTCAGATCAAATACTCCAACCTACTTAAATAAAGGAGCTTCAAAAATGCTAGAGGTCAAAAGTTACTGTGAAATATCACCTCAAAACAAGTGAACAATCCAAAAACACAAAACTAAAAACATAAACTAAAACTATATACAAATGTACAGTATGATACAAAATGATGCAAAGCTTAAACTATTACTTCCCTGGATCCCAAACAAGATTATCATATTTAAAAAGACATATAACATGACAAGCATGTCAAATATTGTAGGACTCCAACAAAAACAATATTAAGCCAAACAATGCAACAAAATTCAACTTGCCTCTCTCACCGAACCAATTTGATTTAGTTCCATTAAAAATCCCATAAGTGAGATTCAAATCATTAAATTGATTAGACAATATTTCATTTTCAATTGTTTCTTGTCTATTCTTTAAAATGTCAATTTCACAACTCAATTCTGAATTTAGAACTAGGGTTTCTTTTTCAAATATGAAATATTACAAACACGAGCCTATTTATAAAAACTTCAAAGCCAATTCATTATTCATGTTTTTAGGCCAATCAAATTTATGCAAAAATTTGCAAGCATCTAGGATATTTACTAAATGGGAATCATTATAAGCTTTTATCCTAGATTCAATAATTAATTTTTGATGAATTTGATTCAACAATTCAAGTGCATAAACTACTTTTTCATTCATCAAAGCATTCTTATTAAAGGTGTATGTAGAAATTAATCATTGTTCTTCATTTACCTTCAATGACATTTCATCATAGACATCATTCAAATTCAATAAATGGTCATACAATTTTTCACCCGAAGCTTGGATATTTGGAAATAAACGGTTAGATTTTACCTTTTGCACATTTTCATTTACCAAAGCTTGGTGAGGATTTGTAATTTCTTCTTTTACCTCATGGTCTTTACTTTCATTGATTACCTGTTCATCAAACATATCAAAATTGGGAACCCAATTAAAAACATGTCCATATTTTTAAACCCTCAAATCTTGTTGGTCAAGGTGTGTGTCAAGTAACCTATCTTGATAATAAATCATTTGAGTTGCTTCAAATAAGTCAACCTCTTTATCATTTGATTCAAAATCCTTGTTCACTATCCATGGTATCTAATTATTTGAATCCTCAAAACAATCATGCGAACTAGTATCCAAATTTTCAATATGCTGAAATGAAAGAGCAAATTTTACCTCTTCCTCATCTAAATTAGATGAGTCATAAGAAATTTTTACCATTTCTTCCCTTTCTATTTCAACAAAATTTTCAATGAATTTATGTTCAACAAGATCAAATTTTGTAATATTCTCTATTCTTGTAAATGCAATATCTTCATGTGAAGTAGAAGTTTCAAAATCCTACATATCAAGTGGAATAGAAGTTTCATCAATAGGGGTGTGAGAAAATAACACATATTCATATCTTTCCCAACCATTGTAAAATGTTTCATCCAAATTCATGGGATGAAACTCTACAGTATCCATGACATGAACTTTTGATTCATCGATCAATTCTTTTTCTTATAGGTCCTTGGTAGTAGAATTGTTATTACCTTCTAAAATTTGATGAGATTCCAACCCTTCTTCCAAAATATTCTCAAATTGTACAGGAGTTGTAATATCTTCCTATGAGAAAGCGATTGTATTATCCTGCATATCAATTGACACAAAGGGTTCATTAGAAGGTTTAGAGTGAGCATATTCCTCCAATTTCTTCCAAGGATCATGGTGATCATCTTCCAAAATCAAGTTGTGATGCTCCACTATTTCTTCAACATCTTCCAACTCATCAATATGTTTCTCATAAAATTCACCTTGACATTCTTTATATGGTTCAATGATATCCAAAAGTGGGCTACTTTTTGTATCCAAGTTTGCGATATCAATATCTACATTTGTAACCCATGATTCAATTTCATCATAATTTGGACGATGAGGATTTTCTTGATCATTAGTTTCAACAATCTCATCCAAAGTTTCTCCTAAGAACCAATGGTAAAATTCTATTATGTCTTCAAATTCTTTTATTGATTTTCTTTCAATTTCACTTTCAAACACTTCATTCAATTCTATGGTAAGTTATGTCCTATCACATATTCCAACACTAATTAGATTTAGAAAACCATTATCTGAATACTCATGCACTTCTAGAAATGAACCCCTATCTACACAATCCTCATTGGTGGATGTTGGCTTGGCAACTTGCACCTCCTCTTGGGCAATATCCGAGGTGCTAGTAATATTTGGACGTTCACATTCATCCCATTGATCATTCACCATAGGCATCATTTGAGTGGAGGGTGATATATTCAATGGTTGGTGTAGGTTGGCTTTGCTCACTCTAGAAGAATAATTTTTCATGGGAACATGTTGTGCCTCCACTTGCCATTGTTCTCCTATATCACAGATTATAGCTAAATATGGGTCATCAAGATTTTACCTCAATAATGTAACAAATATAAGAGGTATGGCTCCCATGTATACTTGAATAGCTTCCTATTTTGTTATTTCATGATACTCCCATGCTTGAGTGTATGCCTCGTAGAACCGATCATTAAATTGACTCATGGATTCATTAGGCTCTTTGTAAATAAATTAAAATTGATATTTTTGGGTTAGTTTGTTTTAGAAAATGGACAAGAAATGTTGCTTCTAGTTGAGCCCAAGAAACCTTGACCTCAAAAGGTAATTGTGCATACCAACCCATTGCTTTGTCCTCTAATATGTAAGAGAATAACCTACAAGCAATATTCTCATGGTGAATTTTCCATTGAAATAATATGCTCTTGTAGATATGCAATTTATGTATGTATCCTAAAGTCTTATTTTGACTAAACTAGTCATAGAAACTCCAATATAGTTTCAAGAATTTGATGGGGTACTCCAGGTATTTTTAAAAGACCATAATAGTCCCCTAATGAGGATACCATTGCTGCTTTTAGAGACACCATTTCTGCTCTTAGTTCATCAATTGTCGCCATTAGTGAAACTCAAAGAATAACTTCAGAACCAAATTTGTTAGTCAAATAAAAATATTTTTCCATGAATCATAACATGACTAATAATTTTCAAATGAATAAACCACAAAGATCATCATGTTAGTATCATCTAAAATATATGCATCAATTAAACCATGACATGAAATAACATTCTCAAATTTACCAAAAGGTTAGTATTAACACATCATCAAATAGAGAATGTTAGAATCAATGAAAGTGATTAACAAAATCACATTATTCAAGACCAATTTCTTTAGATAAATCTTTCAAGTAACATGAACCATTTAGCATCGAAATAACAATAAAATAAATCAACTCAAACCTTCTTAGCTCCCAAAGTGTTGAGTGCTAAAATATTTCCAAATATGCTAATCAAATGAACTTGAAATATTTAGCAATTAAAACTCTCAAAGTTACACCAAATCACATCATTCATGTATGAACAATCTAAAAGTGCTAGATCAATGAAAACCAATGCATGAATTGCTTAGCATAAATAAAATAAAGTAAACTAATTCAGGCTCTCCTTCTAGCGCCAAAATGTTGAGTGTTAATTTTACCCAATTGTGAAATTACACTCTCCCTTAGGGTTTGGATCCCAAAACCCTCTCTTGCAAATAAGTTATGCAAATAACTTATCCAAGGTATCTTCTATATTAGCATTTGTATATGTGTATTAGTAATATTGATCGCAGATTTGTACTCGTGTATATATCTGTTGAGTGTTAATTTTATCCAATTGTGAAATTACACTCTCCCTTAGGGTTTGGATCCCAAAACCCTCTCTTGCAAATAAGTTAAGAAAAAAAATTCTCCAAGGTCTCCATTATATTAGCATTTGCATATGTGTATTAGTAATATCGATAACAATATATCAATTCAATGCTAGAAACACCTTAGTGATTGCAAGTAACTATAAACAAGGCATATGTGTTGGTTTATTTTACCATGCTACTTTAATGATTGTTCATGAAACCAAATAAAATTAAATGTGAATTGGCCCTCATATGACCACGATGTAGCCTTAATTCCTTTTATCTTGGATATTTTAGGATTGATTTTATCTTCCTTTGGATTAAGTAGATTTTAAACAAGTTTTTATCTTGCCTTAAATCTTACTTTAAACATGAAATAGAAGATTAAATATACCTATGAAAGTGCATTTAAGATGATGAAAATATCCATTAAATTTAGTTTTTATCATGAGGATGAAGCAAGATTCTGATACAATGGATAAATTGTTCCTTTGATGAAATTTATTTTCATAAAGAGATACCAATTTATTGCTTGAAAATATTAGCCTCATAATGTCATGATAAATTATCCCTATTAAATGAAATTAATTTTCATAAAGAAGAAGTAATTTCATGCTTTGAAACTAAGACCTTTGATGTAATGATAAATTACCCTTCTTCAATGAAATCAACATTTTCATGAACAAAGGTGCATTTATTGCTCCAAAAATGATGGCTCATGAAATGCATTGAAAATTCCCCCTACTTTTATGAAATTTAATTTTCATAAATAAAAGGTCATTTTAGGCTTATGAATGAAAATACAAAATTTAAAGGATCCTATTTACCTCTAAAACTAAAAAAAAAAATTCTGAAAATATAAAAACCCTTAAAAACAATAGTTTTCAAAATAATTATAAAATTGAAATGATATCGGAATGAATCAGAATTTGTTGCGTATGGAAGAATATACATCATTCTTCACAGCCATGTAATTATTTTTATCATTTTATTTTTTTCAGTTTTCATTTTAATGCCTGAAAATTAAAAAAAATCTACAAAATAAAAAAATTAGAAAACACAAAATAAAATCTGGAAATAAATTTAAATACTGAAAACAGAAACATGCAAAGCATTTCCAGTTTGATGACACCCCATCCTGCAAAACTGAAGCTGCGAGAAACTCTTACATGCAACCTAATTGATTTAATCTGCATTTGCACAATTAAAATAAATTAAGTGCTAGCTCCTAAGGTACAAAAATAAATTTCAGATTCCAAATATTCACCTAATGTAACCCAAAATGGCATTAACATCATCTATAAATTCGAAATCTGAAAACAAAAAATAAACAGTAAATCCAGCATGCAGAAAAAAAAAAATTCGTCTTTCTTACTAACAAGGCCTCAAATTTCTGAAGAAACGCATTTACATTAAAAAAATTCATTTTTTTATAGAGTCATTTTGGCAACACTTGGCCTTGCCAAAAAAAAATCTAACCCCCTTTTCATCTTTGCATGAAATATTTAAAAGTTCGAATAACTTTCATTTTCAGTTTCCCAAAAAAAAAGCAGGCTTCAAAAAAACCTTTCCTATTCCATCCATCGAAACCCTTCATTTTGTCTTCTTTTGGCTCTTCGAATGGTTTCTTTCCGTTATTTTGTATGCCCCAACTTGTTACATTGTCATAAGGGTCAAATAATAGTGTTTATCATATGATAACATACAAACCTCTGTCATATATTAAAATTATGCATACCTATTACAGTCCTTGCCCAACGATTCTTCAGCTAATATGTCCACGTGGCTTTGTTGTCCTTATAGGTGCTAGTCGATATCTCGTAAACCTGATCGTGTCATCTATAACACCTAGTCTGATCGTTTATCCCGAAATGCCTTTTAGCTTCCTGAAAGTGCAATTTCATCTTCACTCCCTTTTGAATTGAAGCCCTTTTATTTTCAAGAATAAATTTTGTAACGTCCTCCATGATCTCCTCTCATAACGCCTCGTTAAAGCAACAAAGGCATACTTAGTTTACCACCGAATAACGGTGAGCTGCACTTTATCAGTTATGATAATAGGCACCGTGCATTATGGATGCACTTCCATGAAACTATATCTTATACAAAACCCCCTTATACACCTTATTTTCAAAAATATATTTTGTAACGTCCTCACTCATCGAGGTCCGTCACTGTTGTTGTTTCACCACCATGGGCGTCCTCCTCGCAGCTCTGCATCGTTCTTCCGCCAAAGTGTGTCACCAGGATGCCTTTGGCTCTACTTCCACGATCATCGTTTTTTCTCATCTCTCGTGCGGTCAAATCACCGAGCTCCACTGATCGCGGCAGCATCTATGCCTAAGTCTTCGTAGCCAACTCGTGTCTCTCAGCATCGTCGCCCTACGTCACTGCCCCTTCACTTTATTCGGCGGCTCTTCTATATACATCATGGCTTCGATTTGCTACGTTTAATTTGCATTCACCTTTTCAAAACATATTGGACCTCGAGTAATTTCCTAGCCCCTGTGCATCATAGTTTTCTACACCCATATGGGAATAATACTTCAACCAACACCGCTACTGCACAATCCAATGTTCGAAGCTCATCGTACGCTATCGTGGTTATTGAAGTATATCATGGCCGCCACGTTAAATTTACCGGGTGCTAGGTATAGCTTGGATTAGGGTTTTTGGATGGGCCCTCGCATAATTTCGTCTGACGTGGAGTCCTCATTGTGCCTTCTATCGCTACAATGTCAAAACTTGATGTCACTGGCCACTGAATAACCATCGTTGTTCGTGTTGGGGCTCAATTCATTATTGTCGGATTCTCGGTCTTCCTTTATCGCGTGGTTTCGTGTGCTTCGTAACATATTCTTCTATGTCCAGTGTGTAGTGTTTTCTCACTCAAAACATGCTGCAGCCGCTTCATGGATCCATGTCAACACTCACTGTCCATGGCCACACTGTCACCGAGGCCGCGTTTACTCCTTTTGTCACCGTCAAGCGCTGTGATCGTTTCTCTCCAATGCCTGCGTCGGCCGCTTTCATACTACTACTGGATTATTGTCTCTGTTGTTGAAGATTCCGTGTCACCCGGATTGGTTGTTTTTAATTGGATCATCTATAAACCGCTGCAACATTTTCAAATAGGACCCTATCCACTGTGCCATGTCATCCCCATCGTGGGCATTTTACTAGTGGTCATTGTCACCGTGGAGCTGATATACACCCCCATATGCACCCGAGCTGGCTAGGGCGTCTTCTCGGAGATGTGTTATATCGGTCTCTCTTGACCACGTCACAACAGAAATTTTGCCGTTGAATCCGTTGTGTCCAACTGCTACTCGTCATCTCGCCGTGTTCATTTCATTTCGGGGATTGCGCTCGCTATCCTCGTAAGCAAACTTTCCATCCGTTCCTCAAGTATCTTCGCTGCTACCCTTCGGTTGGGTGGGTCCAGGTCACCCATTACGGTAAGCGATTCCGTGGGGTCTACGGCCTGGTTCATGACGTCACTAACCGAATTCCACCTCTGCATCTTTCATGCGATACGTCATGGGGTCCACCTTGGTGATTGTAGTACCCTCTTAAACCTGCATCACCAAACAAGATGAACATTAAAGCATATACGAATATAATTTAAAAACAATGACCTTATTACAATCACAAACGAAACAGTCTAAACTAAACATAAAACCAAAAGAGGAAGCAAAGACTTCCCCCTATATATATACATATCAATTACTAATGTTTTATTTTATTTGAATTTTTGTTTTTAATATATTATTATCAATATTATTATACATAAAATATTCTTCTGAGTGGTGCGCTAGATTGATGAGATGGTGCAACCCTTGTGCGTCCGACAGTCCCCATCTCACGCCGGGTTACCATGTACCGAGACGGTGGAAGTCCTGGGAGCCTTCGTAGATAGTTTGAACCCTTCTAGTTGTGCTGGTAGTTACTAAAAATCGTGATTGTAACCATTGCTTATATATATCATAAAAAATAAAAAAAATAAAATAACATATATTATTACTATTTTTTATTACTAATCTTTCTTATTAAATTTTATTGGAACCAATAATTATATTCAATAAGAATCAAAGGTTCCTTTTATTAATCAAATATATATATATATATATATATATATATATATATATATATATATATATATATATATAAAAAATATATATATATATATATATGCTATTTGAAACAAAAAAAAAAAAAAAAACACAACTTTTCATTATGAAACTACAACCAAAAAAATTTGCGATAAATATCATAAAAAAAAATTGACGATAAAAAGTCGTCGACAAGATATTGACGACAAAAAAAAAATCGTCAACAACAAATAACAACCAAAATTTGTCGACAAGAAATTGATGATAAAATTCATCGACAAGAAAATAAACAATAACTACAAAACCCAACATAAAGCAAAGCCACAAATGCTCAAACCTATCTAATTCACCCAAGATATTAAAACACTCCGCAAAGATTTCAACAAAGAAACACAAATGGGTAACTTTTCACAAGAAACAAGAAGACCCCCAAAGAATAAGAAACCTCAAAGTTCCCTTAACGAGCCCATGGTTAGGGTTTCATCAACATGCTTGCTCAAAGACAACCAAAATCCAACAAACCACAAAATTTTAAAGGTGGGTCCCCAAGCTTTGGGGCTAGTTGTGGAGCAGCCACAACAATATCTAAGGCCTATATATAATGGGTTGTGGCTCTTGGCCTTTCACCTTTCCATGACTCTTCATCTTCCTATTCTATAGACTCATGTACACATGGACAACATGCACATTTACATCCTTGAAATTCTAACAATAGTTGTGCATTTATTACATTACATAAAGTAAATACTCAAACCTTAATATAAGATACACTCCTAATCTAAAGATGTACCCAAGATGGTACATTAGCATGTACCAAATAATGTAATATATTCTCACACCCCCCATGTATTACATTATTTGGTTATTGAAGGCTTTAGTATTCAATATGGATCTTCATATTGTTCCTTCAATTCACTTTGATCTATCTCCTATAAATTGATATATGGATTTAGCTTGATAGTATTTTCTTCTATCTTCATCTTTTCATTTTTGTCATGCTTCCTCTTCTTGTTTCTTCTTTTTCTTAATTTTGTACCTTCACTAGTGATATATCTTCAATATGGTGAGTTCGTACATCATCATAGTAGTATTGGTTAGGATTTAGTACTTCATTACTAATGCATTCATCTTTCTTTTGTTTCATGCATTGAAAGAATTACAGAACAATTAATGATAGATATATCATCAAACATTCCTTTGAAGTAATCTTAACTATATTTTGAGCATTACACCAAGACTTGAAAAGTACTTCATGAAGATAACTAATTAATATCATAAAATTTTCTTCTTTTGCTTCCTTGAGAAACAAAGAAATTTTTTCTTTTAAACTGGTAGACAAATATTTGTATCTATCAAAAGTATCTATTAAGTTTTGTGACTAAAACTTCAGTTCATGAAATAGTTCTTCATGATTAAATGCATTCTTGACTATTCCATCCATGTTTTAATTAATTTGATATTTGTATCCTTCGAGATAGAATTCCTTATTCCTCAGTTTGTATATGATAATCTAATAACACTTTTTAATTTTCAACCTTTTCAAGCAATTATGTTGTAAGCCTTATATCTCCCTATATTTTCAACTTCTAAATTTTAAGTTGAATTTGAGTGTAATATCAAATACTAATTTTCAAGTCTTAGAGGCTATTTTGATGCAATTTCAATTTTGATATGATTCTCTAATTTCAAGACTTTTAATTTGGATTCCTTATGTCTCGTTGCTTTGAAATTTGATGACTTCCACGAAAGCTCCTCCTCTACGTTCGATGAATGGCTCTTGGTGGCTTCTTCAGTATGGTGGTGACTCCACTTTTTCCTTGGTGGTTCTACCACTCCTCTGGTGGTTATCCTTAACCAAAATATTTTAATATTTTGTGCCTTATTTGGTGTTTTAAAACACTATAATTCTACCTTGTATTTGTTCAGTATTTAATCTCTTTCTTTTACTCAATGGGACTTAGAAAAATCTACACTTCACTTACAAAAATAGCATATGCTACTTCTACTTATTACTCCCTTTCAAGCAAGTTTTAAATTCAATCTTTGTTTTTGTTTTTTACAAATTTCAAGATAATAATGATGTATCCTTCCTTGGCTTGGAGATACTTAACTTAAACTATCTTTTACTCCTTAAAAGACTCTAATATGGTGCTTTCAAAAACCTTATAAAGAACTAGATTTTAATGCTTAAATATTGAACTTTCATAGCACCACTTATACACACCTTTTGACATCCTTTTGTAGCTAGTATTCTTAGTGATTTGGTTTACTTATTTTCAGCCTCGAATTTGTAAAATTTGTAGCTCTCCTTTCTATTCAATTGCTGCCTCAAACTTATCAATATTGCAGCTTCAATTCCTTTTGCTTGGCCATTCTAAACTTGTCAATCTTGCAACTCTGATTGTCACCTTATTGATGTCCAAAAATTTCTTTAATTTATAGCTTTAAATTCCACTTTCAACTTCTAAAATTTGCAACATCTTTCTTTGACAAAATATTGTCCAATACTTCTCAAAAATATGCCCCTAAAATCTCCAAAACACAACTCTCTAGTTTCTTCTTAATAGTGCTCAAATTTGCAACTCAAATATCTTCAAAATGTTGCTTCCAAAAATAGCATTCAATTCCTCCAAATTTTTGTCTTATTTTGTTGTCAAGCCTTCCTTCAATTGGTTGTTCAAGGGCTCTTCAAAATATTCTTAATTCTTCTTAGATTTGTAGCACTATATCACCTTCAACTTCTTGTCCTATGACTTTTCAACTTCTGCTGCAAAACCAATGATCTTCTTCTTCGTAAATAAGCCTTTAAATCCTTTATGGCTATCTTCAAACATCTCAAATCTGATGGTCTCTTCTATATTCTTTCTCCTCCAATATTCTTGTTGAATTATGAATTCAAATCTAGGCTCTTTCACTAACCTCTTTCTCAAGAATTTGAATTTCTTGAGATCTTCAAGAATTCTTTTTTAAAATTTAACAAACTTCTTGCCAAATCATTTTTCCTTTTAGGCTTGTTGTCAGATGGTGAAAATTGTTCCAAATTCTTATTTTTCAAGAGCTACCCCTTCTTGTAATATTTGTAATCTTCTACCTTGAGCTTTTCTTTAAATCCTATCCAATGGCAACGTCTTAAATTTCTTCAATAGGGCTTCTCTATCCTTCTTCTTCTTTCTCCTTATAATTTTTCTTGAGACCTCTTTTCCTTGGGTCTTCAAAGTCTTTAGCTTCTCTAATTTATAATAGAACATTTTCTAATCCTTATCTATATCCAAATTCAATCTTCTATATTTCAAATTTGGAAGTTCTTCAATGAGATATCTTCTCTTGGATATCCTCTTTCTTCAATATTCAATAGGGCTTCTCTTGGCATCTTTCTCTCTTCTCAATATTCAATATAGAGTCTTCAATATTTAAAATTCTATGGGTACCTCCTTCTTGGGTCTCCTCAATATTCAATCTCCTCTTTTGTTGCAACTAGAAACTAATCTCCTATCATAAACTTATATAGTAGCAAGCAAATGCATCTAAATCTCTAGATCTCTAAAAATAAATACTCTTCAATGTAGTGGAAAGAGATCTATGTTGAGTCCTAGTCTTCACGAGTTTTCACTAGTTACCCTTCAATGTAGTGGAAAGAGATCTATGTTGAGTCCTAGTCTTCACGAGTTTTCTTGCAACCCTATGGAAATACTCTAGCCAAAATGTAATTCTAAAAATTCTAAAAATGAGATATCTCAATATTCTCTCAATCTCTCTTGTGGCTCTCCCTATCTCCTATCAATCTCCCTTGTGTATTTGATACCAATGTTAGTTTTTGATGGTATATATTTAATGTAAAATCTACCACAAGGTCTAAAATGAGCATGCAATATTAAATATATGATAATAGCAATATACTAAGCAAGTAAAACTCATAAGAAACTTCTATAATAACTCATAAAACTACCATTAATGAGAGCTCACGAAAATAGGATCTTCATACAAAATATGGAGATCTCAAATACTCTATGCACTACATTGTATCTACCTTGTGCTACTCTAATGTACTACTCTCAAATCTCCTACTCTCTCTTTTATCTATATATCTAAGGCCTATATATAATAGGATGTGACTCTTGGTATTTCACCTTCCCATGACTCTTCATATTCCTATTCTTTAGACTCATGTACACATGGACAACATGCACATTTACATAATTGCATATTCTAATAATAGTTGTGCATTTATACATTACATAAAGTAAATAATAAATCCCTAATCTAAGACACAAATATGTACCCAAGATTGTACATTAGGATATACCAAATAATGTAATATATTCCAAAACAAAAATCTATAAAAAGTGCACCTCCATCTCAAAGGAGATAGGTGATTTCATAACTACGAATCTCTATTGAATTTATCAAGCAATTAAACAAACATTATTTTGTAGGTTATTTCTTCAAGATGTTTTTCCACTTTCAAATCTCTTACAATGTTACATGCATAAGCATTCTTCTTATGGAAGAAAGGGGAGTTATATATTTCTATGCGTTTATTTCACTTGATTAGTTCTCCCTAAATTTTATATCCATTAATATTACCTCTATTGTAGGATTCACTTTCTAATTCTTGTTAGCATGCTATTTTTGCTTGTATTAGATTCATCAAAATTTATTTAGTTTACTTGTAGGATTAAAAGGCATATCCAAAAACCCATCCATAACCTTTTTGTAGTAGGATGCAATAGATTCTGGCTTGACACAACCTCTATAATATCATGCAATGAGTTCATGACCAATAAGACTTGCAAGATATAAATTTGTCTAGATCATATTCTAAATAGAATTAGGTTGTGAATCTGCACTCAGGTTGTGAATTTGTCCTTCACAAGTTTCTAGGTACTTTTCTTATCTACTTGCTTTAATATAGGTTTTTAGTTATTTTCTATTTTTTTAGTTGTAGTAACATATATTAACAAAGGAAAATCAAAGATCTTATGATTATTTTTATTCATTAATAATACCCTTTTCACATTCATTAGGTATAGAATCTAAAAGTGCATATAATTTTACATATTTAGGCTAGTTTTGTTCAAGGCATCAAATCCCTTGTGCCCTTGATTAAAGAGAAATGCAATTTCTTTCTTTCAGTTTCTTGAAACTCTAGTTTATTTCTATAAGAAATCAAAAGAGCATATAGGATTAGACTTGTTTACTAAATTATTTTCTTCTCTAAATTGCATTACATTTGAATATTCTTTTATTAGTTGTATTTTCTATTCTGGATTCCAAAACTTAGGTGCTTTTTTAATACACTCATCAAAACAACAATATTTAAAGTGAATCCATAAAACACTATTGGTGCACACTTGATCTCCACCAAAGAACTCAAGTAAGTATGGTATCTAGGAAAGTGTCCTTTTTTGAGTGTGGAACCCTAGGTTTGGAGACCAACATCCCCAAAATTGGGCCTACACATAATCTAGTGTTTCTAAATCCTATTACATGAATAATTCAAACTAGAATGATAATGATTATAAGAATACTAAAAATGCTCAATTAAAAATATGTACTACTTCATTTGATAAAAATATTATCAAAGTGTTATGTGATCCTATTGGCTATCTAATTAACAAAATAATTTCAAGCAATGTTCTATACAAAATTAATGATTTTATTCCTTTATTAAATCTCACAAAAATCCAATGATACAAAAATTAAACAATTGATATTTTAAAGTGGTTGTACCTCTTATTCAAGCTAATTGTATCTACATTATATATGGTTATCTTAAGGTTATCATAGAAAATGTATTAGATTACATATCTTGGAATATGGATAATTTGACCTTAGCGACCAAGGATGATAGTGGATCTATGTAAAGTTCAAATAAGACTATGGAAAATCACTATACAATATATTTTTACGATGGTTTTATGTATCTAGTCACAATCCAATTAGTTTTAATCTAATATTATTATTAACCTTTAACAACTTGTAATTAACCCAAAGCCTTATGTTATGTTTGCTTAGATGATCCAATTATCAATGTTAATAGTTTTGTATAAATATCCTTGACCACTAATTCATGGTATTGATGTGATTTCAATGTGATCTATTATTTAGGTAACCAAAGGTACCACACTATTCTCCTTCCATAATACATGTGGTGAATTTTATGCTTTTATTCATTTCTAGAAAATACTATAAAATATTCAAAGATATTATGGAGTGATATCAGTTAGTCACATAGACAAATATTTTTTAAAGCATTTAATTCTTCAATAAAAGAGAAATTATTTTTCTATATGTTCTTTGTTGGAGTAATTTCCTCATTTTTAAATTTGAATGGAAGTTTTTGAATTTAAGATTTTGAAAAATTATGGCACCAATTTTTTTTTGCCAATTTTCTTCAGTTATTGTAAACCAAAATTATTTTAAAAATGGTACACTAATTTCTTTCTATTATTCATGTCCCTTGTTCTATTATGGAAGTGTAGGTGCAAGCAACATAGATCCATTCAATAAGATAGACTTCATAATTTAATGACTTTAATAGTATTTATTTAATTTGGGCCATATAGGTTTTATTCCAACTCATGATGGGTTTTGTTAGCATCCTTTTTTAAGGGAATTATAGTTTAGGTCTTCGAGAAGCATTCAATTCCCCCCTCCTATCATTTCACCATAGTGGAATGATCATTAATTGGTGTATAAGACTCTTTGCAATATTTCATGGGCTTGATTCTCCTCATGCATCTTAATTCTATGTCATTGTCACATTTTTTGGTTAGCGAATGTATCATCTACTTACATAATAAGAAGTTTTACTTCAAGGAGTGAAGCATCCTTTTATTTAGAACACAAATGGGTTTTTATTTCTAGTTAAGAAATGTCAAATTTTATTATCTTATATAGAATTTCATAGGCTTAAGACCCCTTTTAGACTCTTGTATTCAATTTATGCAAAGTATAGGCCTATAATTAACTTTATTTTTTTGAACTCCATTATTTACATAGAAGTGGGCTATGTCAATTTAAGTACAATTGCATTTCCTCCAAACAATCAATATTAGATGGGTAATATGGCTAGTAAAATAACCATTTTATGTCCTTAATACCCATAGGACCAAAGGTTCTAGTCATATTTTATCCCTTTCTACTATATGAATTTTTTGAACAACATCTTTAAGGAGCATTATGGAATCTATTTTTAGTTTTAAGGAAGGCTCAAATTATTTATTAGTACATAGCTTATTCTCCTTTTCTTCCAATGGCATGTGTTATATTGGGTAGAATATTCATATGATTCCATGCAGGTCAGTGCTTGGATTATTGACATGATATTTTGTGTGGTTAAACAAGGTGTGCATTTGTTTAAATAGATAGCTTCATCAGTACTAGCTTCTCTTCTTACTCAAACAAGATCCTTAGTTCATTGGCTAGAATACATGTTATGAAGAATTGGAGGATGAATGGTGTAGGTTCAAGTCTCATTTATAATATTCTCTATACACTATTTTTCACTCTAGCATAGACTTGTCAAGAAGGGTTCCTTCTTATATTACATTTGGTATGCCTTACTTGATTACATGATGGCTTTTAAGGATTTTACCTAATAGGTCTGAAGCTTTACCTACACGAACACTTTTTTATATAGTGTTTGTATTCTATCCTTTATTCAAGGGGGATGGAACATTTTCCCCTCACCTAGGAGGCTCCTTCTATTAATTGGAGAAATTTTTTAAAAGTATTTTGTTAATGGAGGTTTGGTTTTTTAGTCTCACACATGAAACTTTTTAAAGGAACATATTATTGGACTATGTTTATTTTATGTTGTGCCCCTTCATTCACTTACGAGGTAGTGTATTCTATTCTCAACAAGAACTTTGGTGGTTAGCTAGCCTATCTATCCTAAGAATATCCCCTTAGGAAAACCAAGGTTTGAATCACATTTATTTTTTTACTGGAAGTATTGATGACATGATTGCTAGGAATTTTGTGGCATCCAAATGTATTTCAATTAGTATACAATTTTTTTTTGTGTATGTTAGAAAATGGCTAGTCAAACCATGACAAGAGGAATCCAATTATTCATCTAAATTGAATAGTGGTAAATAGGTATGGTAGATATTACCCTATAAGCATGTGACAAATAGAATATTCTAGTTCACCAATTAATTTTCTAATTCTTAAAGGATTTTTTAAAACTATATGTTAATTCTAATAGGAAAATATATGTAGAAGACATAAATCTTGCATATGGAAGCATTTTAAGACTATTTTTGAAACATATAGTTTTTTGAGTTCTATGCATAGGTGGTATTTATTCAGGGGTATGATATACAAGTGGCATTTATAAATAGAGTCACCACATAGGAACCACAACTTTTAGCTTTATGCATATGATCTATAGTGCACTTGTTAAGAGAGAGTACGGAAATATGCTAGATTGTAGAATATTCATATGTGTGTAACCCATTTTAGTGGTGGAAATAGAAGTCTTGTAGGTGATAAAAATGTTTTACATAATATAATGGATACCACTAGTATTCTAGCTAAAGAGGGAGGCTTAGATATTATTTAAACCATTTAAGCATCCTTAGGGGGATATCTTACCATCTCTATTATCTTGTCTCATTGGTTCCTAATTTAAATTATGTAACCCTGAGATGAATCACTATGTAATGCACTTGGAAATCACTTACTAAAGGGTTATGTATAACGATGAATTATCATTAATTAATGAATATTTTGATTTCTAAAATTTAGAATTGGTGAATATGGGAACCCTTGAGTTAGGCCCATTAGCTCACATATTTTGAGTGTAATTTTTTTTTGGGTTAGCTTGCCTCGATTTCATAATACTCTAACCTTTTTAAGTTTAAATCACCAACATCACCCCCAATAATAGTAGACATTTTTACCTTAGAAATTAGAAAAAAAATTACACTCACAAAATCACTTATTATATGCTCAACCGCCAGTATATATACTTGATGTGATAAATATAAAAACTCCTAGAATATGTGCAAGAGTGTGTAGGCCCTGTGGGATATTAATTGTGGCGTAGGACCACACAGGCCTTGGTTGTAAGCCTGTGTAGTCCTTGGCCATGACAAGCAGGCCTGTAGAGGCCTGTATAAGGACTTGGCATGATCCTTTTATTCACATATCTTGTCATTATGCATACTATTTATTTAATATTTTATATGAAATTGATGCTAAAAAATTGGTTTTAAAATTCTTCTTACAGGATTTGTTGTTATTTTGTAGTACTTGCTTCATCAGTTCTTGTAACGTCTTTGTTTCTTTGGTGGGGAGCTTAATCTGTAAATTACTTGTATTTTATTTCCCAACATTGATTCACCTTCAAGCTTTTAAAAATTCTCAAAATGTTCCACAAAAGGAGATTGATATGGTCATTTTAGCTTTCTAAATAATTTTTGTGGTACTTGGCACACATATTACATGTGTTGAAGTCTTTTATTAATAAATAATGATCCCCAAGTATCTCAATTTAGTAAAATGATAGGCTGCCTTCTGGCAAAAGCCTAAGGAATTTTGATCATTGATATGTAAGGAAACAAGGTCTTCCATATCCTTGCAAAGCAAGGAAAATAATACTAATAATTCCAGTTGGCTATATTTCTCAAATTTTTAGGTTATTACGTTCATTTGACCAATGTATTATTGGATAAACACACCTAAAGAAGCATGAGTTTACTAAGCAATCATAAGCTTCTTGTACACTTTGACAAAACAACTTATCGAAAATGCATTCTTTCACTGGATTCCAATTTTATGCAAATTGAAAGACTTGGTATATTTTCAGCCAACCTATTTATGGCTCATTTGATGACATCTATCTTAAGTATGACTTGCACAATATTTTTGAATAATTTAGCCAACCTAGAGATGGATTTTAAAATTTATTTTTCTTTTGTTGGTAAAGAGTGAGGCTTTATAAATTATATATTTGTTGCATTTAATTTTGTGAGGCTTTATAAATTATATATTTATTGCATTTAATTTTGTTTAACTCAATTTGGTTATTTATTTTTATGATACAACTTTTATATTTTGAATCTATAGTTAAACGGTTTTTTTAATGGCTTCCAAAAACTAGTGACCATAAAAATTAGTTGAAAGCATAGATTTATATTCTATATGCATTCATTGCTTTTGTATGTGGAATATTTTTTAGCATTGGCATTCTTTTTGATGACGGTCTTATTTTATTGT
The DNA here is from genome assembly GCA_028583015.1 of Wollemia nobilis. Lineage (NCBI taxonomy): Eukaryota > Viridiplantae > Streptophyta > Pinopsida > Araucariales > Araucariaceae > Wollemia > Wollemia nobilis. The sequence goes on from JAQPPZ010015054.1 coordinate 68,863, forward strand.
ATATTTTTTTTGTTAGTTGATTGTATTTACACAAAGGGTTTTGAAAGGGACCCAAAACCTTATTACATAACAACCTTGGTGGCTATGCAACAAAAACCAGATGAGACAACAATTCTGCCTACAAAAAAAAAAATCCTCCTAATACCAAAGGAGGTATCTCAGTCCCACTTTATACCCATACACCCTAACCAGCAAGGAGAACCTCCCGCTCTAGTAAAAAAACACCTAACTAGACCAAATTCCCCACTCTGAGACCTACTGAAAGAAAGATGACCAATCCACAAACCCATAAAAATATATGCACTCCAGCAAAATACCCTTCCCACATTGGGTCCCCACCTATCAGTTATTACCTTCATGTTTCCTAGAGGTCATGGCCTTCCCAAAAATACGAGAAACTTCCTGCAGCTGCTTCACTGTTGTGTTGATGATAAATGCAACCAACTGCTTCTCTCAATTTTACATTCACGTGTAGCTACTTCCATCTAACATGATCCACTGGTGAGAGAGGTGCAAATTATGATGGGTAGTTTACGGAAGCCCTAGACCCATGGTGAGTATTCCTAGAGTGACCTGACAAAATATTAGGTCCTCGAAGGTCGACAAGTTGATTTTTATCATTTTCCTGCTTTGCCACATTAAAAATTATTTGGGGGTAATCCTACCTCAAAAATTTGATCTCGCTACCTGAAGTAGCCAGATTGACAAGATATCAGCAACCTGATTGACCTCTCTGAAGATGTGGTGAATGGTTTTTCCCGGATGACTGTAGAGGGTCCTCCTATATTTGAGGATGGAATTATAGATCTTCCATGATGGGATATTTCCATTGGACATGTAATTTATGATATTATGAGTGTCCCATTCAATAATTGCCTCACTGGGATCCTCTTACAGTAGCAACAACCCCTTATCTAGAGCCAATGCTTCTGCATAATTGTTTTATTGGTACCCTAGGAACTCCACATAGGCTAGGATGATAATGCCTCAATGGTCTCTAATGATACCTCCTACCCTGAACTTGTCGAGATTTTCTTTGGATGCCCCATCAAAATTCAACTTGATCGACCCTTCAGGAGGTAGACTCTACCTGGATTTGTTCTTGGTATTTGACCTAGGTAGCATCATAGATTCCTCTAGGGAGGATCCGAGGGATGAGAGGATGGCTAGCTCAGTGACCAATGAGGGAGAAGCAGGGTAGGATGCAAGAAAAGAGTTCTTGATGGCAAAGACCAAGGCCTTGGATGACACCAATAGGAGATCCTTGGATGACCCTGAAAATGCCCTCCTATTTTGCTCTAACCAGATTTACCACACAAGATGGGGAAGACAAAGGGACCACATGGATCTAAGCTTGGGATCAAAAATTAGATTTGGCCACTAAGCATAAAGGTTGACAATGGTCTGGGGTTGGGCCCACTAGATGTGGAAACTGCTAAGGATGTGACAAAATACTTCAAAGGAGAACCTATAGGAACAAAAAATATTATTAGTGTTTTTCCAGCTAGATAGGCATGGATAGTAGCAATTGGGAATCATGAATCCTCTCTTGGATAGGTTCTCGATCATGATGATCTTGTTTTGGATAGAAGTCTAGGAAAAGAAACTAATCTTGGGGATGAGCTTAGTTTTCCAAACTAGGTTAAAGGGGATGCTCGATACTAGGGCCAAATTGAGGATATAATAGGCTGACTTGATTGTGAAGGTTCCACTATCGGTAGCCTTCCATATAGGCCTATATTTAGCTTCTTTTGGTGGGATGATGATAGCCTAAATAAGTCTAAATAGGGTGGAAGGTTGCTCAGGAAGACTCTCTACTTTAATGGTCCTCCATCTCAGTTGACCTGCTCCATGGTTTATGAATCCCTCCACTTTGCTTCTCAGTTTATTTATGGTGAAGGGCTCTAGGTCTACCAACTCTCTACTTTGGCTCAATGGGTTCTCTTGCATCCACCTGTCTTACCAGAAGTTAATAGTGTTATTATTCCCCATGATCCATCTAGTGCCTTTCTGAATGATATTTTTGGTCTGGGTGATGGCCTTCTAGAATGCTGACCTATTCTAGGGACTTGGTTTTCTAAGAAACTATGGTTATGTAAATAATTTCCCTTGATGATCTCAATCCAATCACAACTGTTGTTGGAAAAAATATTCCATGCATGCTTATAGGAACAAAAAATATTTCTGTTGGACTTATTATGGCACACCTTGTCCTAGGCCACCAAAGGGATCCTCTTTTTGTCTTCACTTCTTGACCATAGAATAATTTTTGGATTTATTCAATCTTGGAGCTCACCTTCTTTGGGATCCTAAATATAGACATAAATTATGCTAGGATACTTTGGAGGTAGGCTAAAATTAGAGTGGATTTTGCTACCTGGGAAAGGAGGTGGCTTTTCCAGGAGGCTAAATTTTTGCTAATTCTGTCTATGACATTGTTCCACATGGGGGTAGCTAGTTTACCAAAAAATAGAGGGAGTTATAGGTAGTTTGTGGGCAGCAAATTAGAGGAGCAGCCTAGGATCCTTGTGATCTTGACCTGGTGGGACAAGGGAGTGAAGAGGAAATACATTTTTCTTTTGGTGAAATTGATCTTCTACCTGGTTAATTCTTCATAGAGGTGTAGGATGTGCTTGATGGTTCTTTCTTAAGGAATTGAAGTTGTGGTCATGAGAATGATGTCATCTACAAACTATTGACGAGTGACTGGGGAAGCCTAGAAGTAGTCCTAATCCCCAATATGAGCCCTATTTTGGTAGTGTCTTTGATGGAACTTCCCAACTCTTCAGCGAGAATAATGAAAAAATTGGGGGATATGGGGTCTCCTTGCCATAGTCCCCTAGAGTTGGGGAAGAAACTTGTGAGGGATACATTGACCAATATGGAGAACATGGGGGTGGGGGAAGTAACAAATGCATGGATTCAAGATGAAGATATGTACTTGTGTATGATATCAACCTCAGCTATATGGAACCCAAACTTGAGGAGGATGTCTGAAAGGAACTCCCAATGGACCCTATCAAAGAATTTTTTCATGTCCAAATTGAGGAGGAGAGCATGTTTCTTAGTTAGTATAGCGAAGTGAATAGCTTCATGGACAATGATAAACCCATTTGTGATGATCCTTTCCTTGACAAAACTCCCATGGAATGGTTCAATTATGAGCGGAGGATTGATTTGAGTCTATTAGCAAGAGCTTTGGTCAAGATTTTGTAAATGATGTTGCATAGGCTGATGGGTCAATAATCGGATAATGACTTGCAGGCTGGGATCTTGGGGACCAGAGCTATGAAGGTTGAGTTGATACCTCGAGGGATGGATTTAGACCTCTTGAGATCCCTGACTGCTGCACAAAATTTATTTCCAATCAAATCCCAAAAATCTTGATAGAATTGGGGTGGGAATCCATTTAGTCCAGGGGCCTTATCCGGATGCATGGAAAAAAGGGTTGCTTTGACTTATTCAGTTGAGATAGGGGTTATCAACATTTAATTGGTAGCATCATAATAGAATGGGGAATGTTGGCTAGGAGTGTCCCTGCATCCTGAGGAGCCTCTTGAGAGGATGATCCTAAGAGGGACTAGAAGAAATTTATAGCTTCATCCCTAATGTCTGAGATGTCATTGATAACCCTCCCATAGGAAGTAGTGATATTCATGATTTTTTGGAACTCCTATTTCTTAGAGTGGAATTATGGAAGTACTTGGTATTTGAATCCTCGTATTTGAGCCATAGGGCTCTAGACTTCTTCCTCTAGTAAGTTTCATCTCTGGCTAGGATGCTATTGTATTCAGTTAAGAGCTATAATTCCTCTATTATGGTGTTGTTGTCTTGGCAGCCTTCCTAAATTTGCATCTCTACAACATCCAAATTTTCTTTGATGGCCCTTTTTTTTTCAAAAATATTGCCAAAAACCTCTTTGTTCCAGGTTTTGAGCTGACATTTTGTGAATCTTACCTTTTGGTACAACTACCCTGATGGGTATCCCTGAAACAACTGCTACCACTAATGGGAAACCTAGTTCTTGAAGTTTGAGTGGTGGAACCACATTAACTTGAACCGAAAAGGGTTATTTAAGGAGGAGGTCATACTTCTTCAAAAATTAGGTGGCTGTAATTCGAGTCTATTCTGGGAAGGGAGTGAAGGGTAGAATCTCAAAAAATGGGAATTGCTTCGTGAGACAAAAAACACTATCCAGATTTACTTGGATGAGATTAGCACTTGACCTTCTATTTCTCCAGGTTTACTTGGTTCCTTTTAATTGAACATCCATCAGTTTGTTCGCATCAACGAATTCGCTAAAGTATTCCATGATTTTCATATCCACCGCATTGCATCCCCTTTTGTTAGATATAAAAAAATGGTAATTAAAATCCCCTACCAAGATCCAGAGGATTATTTTGAAAGAAATCCTCATGCGACTGATGGAATTCCACAATGCAGTCCTCTCTAGGGGGTTCTTGGGGGCGAAGATGCTAGACATGATCCACATCTTGATACTAATCTTGCAATGGACTAACATATTTATGATCCTATAGGAGGAAGAGATGAGCCTTCATTCCACTTGGATCAGATACCATAAACACAGAAGCCCGCCAGCAGTACCTAGGACAAGGACAAAAAAATTCACTTTTGGGCCAGATAGCTTTAGTAACTATCAAGGAAGATATATCATTCATCTTAGTTTCTTGAAGGATGAATATGGTGGGGTAGTGCTCTTTCCTAAGGTTAGATGCTATTTGTATCTTAGGGGCAGCATTTATCCCTCTCACATTCTAGGTGAGGAGCTTCATCTCAAAACTTTGGGGGGTTTTTTACCTCCCTTTCCTTGCTGGATGGGAGGTTTTGGGTTCTTTAGATCTTCTCTTAGAATATTGAGGTGGTCGGTCAATAGTGTGTATTGGGAGTCATTGGCTATGTCATCTACTATTTATTTATGCCTTTGGTCTTCCAGGGATGGTTTGTCCCTTTTCTTCTAACTCCTAAAATCAATGTGGGAAGTTTTGCTTCGAGTCTGCTTTGAACTGAAGCTTTTGGATCAAACCTGGGAAGGGACTGAACTTCCCTCCTCCTCATTATCGATATATATGGATACTAGATCAGGGTTCTGTAGTGGGGAAAGCCTAGAGCAGGTTGAGGTTCCCAGGTGGACAACTAGCTTGGCCTTGAGGGGAAAGGGGAGGGGGGGTCACCACCGAGGAGGAAACCCCTCGGTTCTCATAAGAAAAATTGATGTGGGATTCTAGGTGATATACCTGGTTCACGACTAATGGTGGGGGGGAGATGGCACTACTGGGACCTATGAACATCAGATATGGGGTATGACTCAGGGTGTTCTCCTGGGATGGATGTATTGCCAAGTCCCTCTAGATGGGCTACACTCTGGGACCTTCCTGACTTGCATGCATTATAGGGTTTTTTGAGATGGGTTGCATCAGATGAAATTCCTAGATTACCTATTTACTATGGATGGGAGGATTTCAAGAAAAGTAGTTCCTTTGAGGAGGGACCCAATTTTTGGGTTTGAGTGGTTCTATGGGATAAAATAAGATATCCACCTCATTTTTCTCCACCTAGTCAGGGCATTGGTTTGGGAGGTGGCCTTGCATGCTGCATCACCCATAGAATACCAACTTGTTCTCATATTCAAGGGTCTGGTGCCACGTGTAGGATCCCAAAACTATATTAGCAAAGGAAGGAATATCCCTCTCCAGATTGGTATTCACACATATATGAGCATGGACTATTATGGATCCTACCTTGGTAGCTTAATCAACCACCACCAACTCCCCTATTACCGTAGTGATGACTTTCAGGATGTCTTCCTACCATATGTGGAAAGGCAAGTCCGAGATGCGGATCCAAATAGAAGCATAGTTGATATTCTAATTTTTGGGGTTGAAATCTGCTGCCCATCGCCTAAGGAACAGGATCCTCCTCCCCAGAAACCAAAGTCCCCTGGTTAAGATCTGGTTTGTGTCATCATGGTTGTAGAGCTTGATGATAAAGAAACCCTAGTAAATGGCTATTATCTCCATGTTTCTATAGGTTTTTCATTTAGAAAAGGCCCTTCATTTTATGGTTTCCATGTCTAGATGTCCTCCCACAAATTTATCGATTAGGGCAAGGAAGCCTTTGACACATAGGAGTAAAATACCTTTGCTGGGATCTCAATATCTGACCCAACCTGGGCCAAGTGGGTTCCTAACAGGGCTGGGGAACTTCCCCCAATAGCCTAGGTATAGGAAGTCGCATCAGGGCATGAGAGTTCCTCCGTAATAATTTTATTAGGGGGCACCTTGACTTGGGGCCCCTCAGTGTGGGATCCTAAAACCCCTTCCCCTACACTATTCTTACCTAGACCTGCTGCGCCATCTGATGATCCTCCCAGGTGAATCCTAACATTGCCTTCACCTGCTACTGCTACCGCCATCAGAATTCAAGTGGATTCTCGATGAAGGTCTTATTTTAAGGTAGAATGACATGATGGTAATTTTGAATTTTAGATAAAATAATATATTTGTTTGATTTTATTAAAGAGATAAAATGACATGGATAGGAGCAATTCCTTACATATTTATTAATATTCTCAAACTCAACTTCTTATCACCTAGCAAACATTTAAACCTAGGTGATCCCATCGGGAACCCAAATTTTCAACCACCTAAGCTATTGCAATTTGATAATATTTTTAAACATTATTAATTTCTAAGAATTTTAAATAAAATCAACACATATATAACTAATGAATTCAACTTAGAAGGTTTGAAAAATATTAAAAATTTGAAAACATTGTTTAAAATGCACAAAAACCTTTGACTTAAACTCGTGAAGATATGATTTATCTAGAGAAGATAACAAAGTATAACATCATAAAAATAAAAATAAGTATAACATGAAAAAACAAACCTATTAATACAATGATATTTTCTTTTGGAAATGTTTGTTTTTTTTTTAAAAGTAAGGCATATAACAAAAAGAAAAAATAAAAAATTTATCATTTATCATGCAATTGTTATTTGGATTTTGTAAAAGTTTTGGTCTTCATGGATGAGAGTTGATTTTTTTTCCTTAGGAAAGGGGGCAATTGTATAACATTCTCATTTAAGTCATCTAGTTAGAACAAATGGGAGAAAAATCCTCAACAAAAGAGGATATTGTATAATCATTATCATTCCAAGGTTGATGATGTAATCAAATTGGTCTATTTTAATTGTTAAAATTATTTTCCAAAAATGAATAGATACAAATTAAAGATAAATATTTTGATTCCATTTTGATTTCTATTAAAGAATCAAAGGATCTAACCTCTTCAAAATCATGAGTAGAGGATGAATATATCAACTAAAAAATCAATTGAACTGTTAGTGTACTTAACTATTCTTGTTTGTATTTCATTATTTAGCTGGTAGATTGTTACGCTGTTATGCTGTTACAACTACTCAGTTACGCCGATGCTATTCCCGGCTGTGTAACCCGTTATTTAAACAAGTTGAATGCAAATGCTATTACTGTTCGTTGCTTAATTCTACATGGCATCAGAGCCAGCGACGAGCAGGGAGCAGTGAGAGGCGGAGGAGAGTGCGATTTTTTAATTTTTTTTATTTCTCTCTCGACGAGCGATAGCAGCTGGGGAAGATAAATAAAAAATAAAAAATAAAAAATTTTGTCGTAGTTCCCGCCCTGGCCAGCGCTGACGCCGACGTACAGCGGGCGCAGGGCAGCGCTGACGTCGCGGTGCGGAGGAGGAAGGGGACGGAACGCGAAAAGTCGCGTCCCCCCCACGCGTTGGAGGAAGGAGAGCGGCCCCCGCTGACGCAAGCGGCGGCGCGCTGCATCGGGACCCCCCCCAAGACGCTGCAGGTGGCACGCTGCGCCAGGGAGGGCCCAGCCGCATCGCGCACGTTCCGACTGGTCCACGGAGCGGGAAATTTAAAATTTCCGCTCCCGCGCGCGCTCCCCGGTGGTATAACCCCCCCCCTTTTGCGCGGAGCAACGAAATAAAAAAAAATTTCGTTTGCCATTCGCCCAGGCAGAGGGAAACAGAATAAATTTGCCGGTCGAAGGCAGACAAAAACGGAATAAAATATTTCGTTCTGCGAAAGAACGTATGCGTCGAAGGCAGACGGAAACGAAATTGAAATTTTTTTTCGTTTTGCGGAAGAACGTCTGCGTTGAAGGAAGACGCAGCGTGGGAGGACGGAAAGAGCAGGCGGACGCGGCATGAAGCAATTTTTTTTTTTTTGACACGACGAGGCCGACGAAGCTGCAGAGCGTTGCAGAGGAGGAACCTGCTCAAATAGGGAGGGCTCCATTGACCCTTCCGGATCAGCCCGCTAGCTCACTTGGCAGTGAGCTGTGCGGTAAGGCTCAGGGAGCCTGCAGGTCGGGGGTTCAAATCCCGCCGACTCCCCCCAAGGTATAAATTTTCAAAGTTATTTTTTAATTATTATTTTTTAATTAAAATTTTTAATTTTAATTTTTTTAATAGTTTTTTAACTTTATAAATTAAAATTTTAATTTTAATTTATTTTTTTATAAGTTTAAAAACTATATAAATTAAAATTATTTATTTTAATTTTAAATGTATAATAATTATTAAAATGTTTTGTTAAAGAAAGCTTTTTTAAGGGGGGATATTTTTTCTAAAATCAAAGGGGGATAGTGAGTAATTTTTCGAAAAATAACAATTTGGCATTGTAAAAGGTGCATTTTTTGCTGTGACCGACACCTTGTGGGTTATTCTTGTGGGCAATTTTTTTTGTTGTATGTTGCATATTTCATTTTTGCACTATAACATTAAAAATTAAAATCAAACACTCCCTAAGTCCCCGGAATATAAAACCCATCTGTGCAATTTATTTGCATTTGCAGCGTTCGGTATTTGCGATACCTCTGGCCAGCACTTACAGGTAAACCTGTCATGATTTGGCTACTGTATCCGCTGCCTAATATAGCTGCTATAACGACGTCTGAGCTTGTTCTCTATAAATCGTCGGGGAGGAATAAGTACACCATTTTTGCATTTTTTACTCCATCCACTACCCTTTATCGCACTTGTGTTTAGGCGTAAATCTTGACGAAGATTCTTCAAAGTGTTTAGGGGAAGTTACGCCCCACGCATGAGAAGAATCTTCTATGGTAGGTGCCATCAACAAGGCGATTCCATTTCAGTACCTCTTATGTTCCACGTATCGTATGATATCTAAAACTCACCTATAGTCTCCCTCACGTAAGGGCGGGTGATTTTTTGTTGATCTTTCTAAATACCTATAGTTTCCCTCACGTAAGGGGGGGTATTTTGTACGGTATATTGGCCTAGCAAAAGGTATATCGAAAGGGGGACCAATTGGTGATATAAGGAACCTTCACTATGGCCACTGTTGCAAAGTTGATGACTGATCCGCATCAGTTATTAAAAGGTCCAAATTATACACCATGGAAACATAAGATGAAGGCTATTCTCCAAATGGAAGATTTGTGGGATATTGTTACTTGAGTAGCAACCAGGCCTTCACCAACAGTAGGATCCACGAGTCCTTCAAGCAGATTAGATAGCATTTGACAAGAAAGACAGGTCGAGCAAAGGTGCTCATTTTGTTTCTTCGTTTCGGATGAAGTGCAACCTCATATAGCTGACAAAGCAAGTGGTAAAGAGGCATGGGATGCCCTTAGAACCATCTATGAGGGGAAGAATGAATCCACCATTCTTCATCTTCAAAAAAAACTTCATAACCTGAGTTTGAGACAGGGTGAAATAGTTGAACTCTTTCTATGCAGAGTGTCTGAGTTGAAAGAGAAATTGAGTTCTCTAGGAGATAATGTGGACGAAAAGCTTCTAATTTCACTTGTGATGAGAGCTTTACCTTCTTCATTTGATATGTTGATAACCTCCATCCAGGTGTCTCAACGACAAATTACCTACATCGAGTTGGTCAATCTGCTTCAACAATAGGAGGCACGCCAACTTCACAAGGATGATTCTTCCAATACAGCCCTATACACCAACGAGGCGGGGTTCTAGGAAGAAAGGTAATGGGCAAAAAGGAGGCAACTTTCGGAAAGGATGAAATTCTCAACGAGGATACGAAAGGAAAAGGCAAACAACCTCAACCGAAGAAGAGGTGGTGCAAGATCTGTGAGAAAGAAAACCATGACACCAACAGGTGTTGGCATAAGAACAAGCAAAAAGGCCAAAACAAACCACAAAATAAGAACAAGCAACCCCAGGTGAATGTTGCTGTTGAAGAATCTGACTCAGATTCTGAATGGGCACACAAGGTGCTCATGACTACCACATATTCCACATAGAGGGATCCTGTTTGGTATGTCGATTCTGGAGCTAGCAAACATATGACTGGTGACGAGATCGTGGTTTGAATCATTTGTGGCCAAAGAGGGCAAACCTGTCACCATTGCTGATGATAAAACCTACAGGGTTCGGGGAGAGGGTAAAGTTTCGAGTCACTCTTCCCGATGGCAAGTGTCGAGTTGACAAAGTCCTCTATGTTTCGGTATTGGCTAACAATTTGCTGTCAGTGACACAAATCCTGGACAGAAATATGGTTGTCAACTTTCGTGTTGAGAATGGAAAGAAGTGTTGTACCATTACCAGGAAGGGTAAGCAGATTGCAATAGCTTCATATAAGCACAACTTATTTGCACTAGATGCTATCTCTACTCCACATGTTTCCATGACTGTCTCTACTAAGGAGGCAACTTCCCTATGGCACAAGAGATATGGGCATCTTAGTTCTGGCTACTTACTTGAGCTCAGCAAGTATGAGATGGTAAAGGGTCTTCCTTCCCTTTCTGCCACATTGCTAGTGTGCTCTGACTGCTTGGCAGGAAAGCAACATAGAGTACCATTTGAGAAGAGCTCTACAAGAGCACGAAAACCTCTGGAGCTAATTCACACCGATCTATGCGGTCCTTTCACACCCAACAGTGTTGGAGGGAAGAGGTACTTTCAGTTATTCGTATATGAATACTCACAAAATATGTGGGTTTTCTTTCTCAAACTAAAATCTGAAGCTTTTGCATTCTTCTAGTAGTTCAAGAAATCCATTGAGAAGGAGTCAGGGGCTTCTATCAAAACCCTCCGCTCAGATCGAGGGGGAGAGTTTACCTCTAATGAATTTTCTGCATTCCTAGATAAGCATGGGATCAAGAGACAGTTAACAACTGCCTATACTCCTCAACAAAATGGAGTTGCTGAGAGAAGGAACCGTTCTATCATGGAAATGGTTCGTTGTATGCTCACAAGAGCTACTCTTGGGCAACAATATTGGGCGAAAGCTGTCACCAGCTGCGGTGTATCTGTTGAATAGGGCACCCACAAAGGCCCTAAAAGGAATGACTCCACAGGAAGCATGGAGTGGTCGAAAACCCTCCATATCTCATCTACGTATTTTTGGGTGTCAAGTTTTCATGCACATACCGAAAGAGAAAAGGAAGAAGCTAGATGAGAAAACACTGAGATGTATTTTTCTTGGTTATTCTGAGCACTCTAAAGGATATCGGTTGATAGATCCTTTGACCAAGAAAATTCATATCAACAGAGATGTTATCTTTGATGAAGCTTTCACATCACAGAGCACATCTAAAGTACACCAAGATATTGTGGAAACTAAGGAAGAGAAGATTCCTTCGTCAACAGAGACAGGAGGTCCTTCTACATCTTCTTCAACTCCACCGAAGAAGAATCCTAAATGGTGTACAAATACAATCAGAGACGCAAATTTATCCACTCCTCCCAATTTGAATTTGGATAGACCTCGTACATGCAGTATGGCTCAAAAGGAAAGAGAAGCCAGAGAAACTGGTGAGGTTGATGATCTTTGTCAATCTTTTGAGGAACTTTCTGTGACTCTAAGTACAGAAGTTGAGGATATGGATATTGATGATGACAGGGCATTCATGTCTACCATAGATAGTCTTGAACCTGCATCAGTGCAAGATGCTCTCGGTGAGCCTCGGTGGAAGGCCGCTATGGATACGAGTATGAGTCTCGATGAAAAATAAAACTTGGAAGCTTGTTGATCTGTCGTATGGAAAGAAGCCCATTGGCTGCAAATGGGTATATAAAGTCAAGTACAAGGCAGATGGAACAATTGATAAGCATAAGGCCCGTCTTGTTGCAAAGGGCTATGCTCAGAAGGAAGGCATTGACTATGAAGAAACTTTTGCACCTACTGCTCGGATGACCACAATTCGGGTTATGTGTGCTATGGCAGCACAATATGGGTGGAAAGTTCACCAAATGGATGTCAAAAGTGCCTTTCTTAATGGTGATCTCCAAGAAGAAGTCTATATGACTCAGCCTGAAGGATTTGAAGTGGAAGGCCAACAGTAGAAAGTTTGCAAATTGGTCAAATCCTTGTATGGTCTGAAACAAGCTCCTCGAGCTTGGTATATAAAAATGGACAATCACCTTATGCAACATGGATTTAAGAGATGTCCATCAGATGCAAACCTCTATTTCAAGAAACGGGGTTCTGAGATAGTGTTGCTTGTACTCTATGTGGATGATCTGCTCATTACGGGGAGTTAGAAACTATGATCTCTATTGTCAAAAGAAACTTGTGCAAATCTTTTGAGATGACAGATCTCGGACTTCTCCATTATTGTCTTGGTCTGGAATTCAGCCAGAAGGAGCACTCCATCAAAGTGTCTCAGAAAAAGTATGCCAAGACATTGCTGGATAAATATCGCATGACTGATTGCAAGCCAATGACAACTCCAATGGAGAATGGACTTCAATTATCGCGATATGATGACTCACCTCAGGTAGATGGTACTCTCTATCGACGGTTTATTGGGAGTCTCATATATCCGACCAATACTAGGCCAGATCTCGTATTTCTGTCAACTATCTTTCGAGGTTCATGCAGGAGCCTAAGACCACTCATTGGAAAGCAGCAAAACGTGTTCTTCACTATGTTCGTGGTACTATGGAATATGGCCTAGAATACAAGAGGAACAACAAATTCTTCTTGCAAGGATACACGGACTCCGACTATGCCGGATCATTTGATGATCGCAAGTCAACTTCTGGATACATTTTTCATCTGGGATTCGGTCCTGTCTCTTGGCACAGCAAGAAGCAACAGGTGGTTGCTATTTCATCAACAGAGGCAGAATATCACGCCGCACGTGAAGCTGTGTGCGAAGTGATATGGTTACGTCGCATTCTGACAAGTATGGACCATCCATCAAAATCTCCAATACACTTGTTTTGCGACAATCAAGGTGTTCTGAACCTCGTCAAGAATCCAGTCCATCATGAAAGAACAAAGCACATTGACACACAATGTCATTTCATTCGAGATGAAGTTCCAAAGCATCGAATTCAGCTTCAAGCACATTCCCACGGATGCTCAAGTTGCAGACATTTTCACTAAGGCACTTGGATGTGTAAAATTTGAATTGTTTCGCAGCTCACTTTGTATTGCAAAATAATGTAAGGGGATGTTAGTAGTCTAGTATAGCTATTAGTTATTACATTACCCAAATAATGTAATAAAGGGGGATGTTAGCGTACTTAACTATTCTTGTTTGTATTTCATTATTTAGCTGGTAGATTGTTACGTTGTTATGCTGTTACAACTACTCAGTTACGTCGATGCTATTCCCGGCTGTGTAACCCATTATTTAAACAAGTTGAATGCAAATGCTATTACTGTTCGTTGCTTAATTCTACATGAACAAGCTTTTCAAACATACCTAGATGGTGAATTAGATTATGGGATGTCTTTGTTGAGTTTATTTTGTAGTTTTGGTTAATGGGTCAGCCTCTCAGTTTTTCAAAGCTTCTAGAGGTATTAGACAAGGTTACCCCTTGTCACCACTATTATTTCTTTTGGTAGTTGAGAGATTAAGCAGGTTTATTATAGAAGCCAAGAGGGAAGGAGAAATTAAGGGAATTAAAATAGGTACAATAGTGGAAGTCACTCATCTCCTTTTTGTAGATGATGTTATCCTTTTCATATATGGATCAGTAAGAGTTGTAGAGAAATTAAAACAATCTTTAGATCTTTTTTATCTAGAAATAGGTATGCAGATTATTGCACAGAAGTTAAGCATTTCTTTTAATTGTGTGAATCAGACGCAAACCATAATAATAGGTCAGCTTTTCCCCTTTAACAATTTTGATCTTCAAGAAGGGTTTAAATATCTACGATTCTTTTTGAAACCCAATGACTACATTAAACAAGACTGGAATTGGCTGATCAAAAATGTGGAAGGAAAAATTAATATTTGGTGCAATAAATGGCTCTCTTTGGTGGGAATATTGACTTTGATCAAGTCTATTTTGGAGGCAATACCAGTATATTGGTAATCTTTGGCTCATATACCAAAAAGAGTTTTGGAAAATATTAGATAGTTAAGTTATAAATTCTTATGGATAGGAAAAATGGAAAGGGAAGGTATTCCCTTGGTTAAACGGTAATCCTTAGCTAAGCCTAAGGAAAATGGAGGATGGTGACTTAATAACATCTTCCTATTTAACAAGGCTCTAGCAACAAAGTACGTTTGGAATATAATATCAAAGGAAGGTTTATGGAATAATATTATGCATGCAAAATATTTAAAGTCACTCACAGTTGAGGAATGGATAATGACTCCAATTAAGCAAACATGTAATACTTTAATCTATTGGAAGGCAATAATTCAAGCATTTTATATTGTTGGTGATTGGCTTGCTTGGAAAATAGGGGATGGTTCAAGTATAAGACTAGGATTAGACCCTTGGATTGGTTGTGGTGATATGCACAGACTATAATATAATATAATTCAGACTCTAAGAGCACAAGGGATTGAAAATATTTCCCATGCAGCTAATCCAAAATCTTCTATAAATTGGAGTCATGGATGGAAGGAAGCAGTAGTGTTAGGTTTTCAAGGTCAAGAGGCACTCCAGTACGAATAATAAGTGGGGAGACTTTAATCTGAACATATCAAGCTACAATATGAAACTAATCAATTGTTCTGGACAAAGAATGTAGCTATAGGGGAGTACACTCCAAAGTTAGGGTATAAGTCTCTATTAGAATATAGCAATGACAATCCAGCATGGTAGTGGAAGACACTTTGGAAGTAGAAATCCCCATTGAAGGCAAGACTATTCCTTTGGATTGCCATGAAAAATAAGGCTCTAACATGGGAGGTTTTACAGAAGAAGAATTGGAATGGTCCAGGAAGGTGTCATTTTTGTAAGTCAAATAATGAAACAATTGATCATTTATTGGTTTCTTGCTCATTTACCAAACAGGTTTGGAGGGAGGTCTTAGCTCAATTTAAGCTTCCTATAGGATGGCAAGAAGATTCCTTAGGAGAGTGCTTAAAATATTGGTTTGAAAATAGGTGTTACAAAGGATTTATAGCTCTCTCATTATTTTTGTCTTGGGGAGTATGGTTATCTAGGAATGCATTAATTTTTTAGGATCAAGAGAAGCCTACTTGGAAGGTCTCCTTCCAAATAATTGGAAGTTTCAAAAACTGTAAGGTTCCAACAACAACAAAGATTAATAGACAAATCATCCCTCCAAAGATTGATAAATCAAGGGCCTGGGGTTTTTTTTATGGGGCAAAATAGGGAGTCCATGGAGTTTGTGGAGCATGAGGATTACTATATATTTCTGACTCTCATTATTTTAAATTCAAGGCTAGATTGGGAGAAGGTTCTAATAATTATGCCAAAATTATGGCTCTCAAATTGTTGGTTCAATTAGCAAAATCAAAAGGAATACATAAAATTCAAATTTACAGAGACTCACAGGTGGTAATAAATTGGATGCTTGGTATTTTTAGGATGGAAAACATGATTCTAAAACCCATCTTCTCTCAAATAAAAGAAGTTGTGGATAGAAGTGAAGCTTTTACTTTTTATCATATTTTTAGAGAACTAAATAGGGAAGCAGATGAAATCTCAAAGGAGGCACTTCATATTGATCCAGGTATGTGCTTAGTACAAGAATTCAATGAGGGTAATGCACTGCAGTTGTTCCAAATATCTATTTGGGACTAATACAATCTAGTTAAAGCAAGCACAATTAAAGCAACTTCTCCAAAAAAACTCAAAAGTGATTTAAAGGATACTGTTTGATAAATTGGGAAGATTCTTAAGGATATAACTTAGCATGATATAGACAACTAGTTATGATGTATAAGTGACCTGATTTTTAGGTCACTACTAAAATTTTGAAGAAATGCCAAAAAAGGCATATGAAGAATGTAATTTCATATTTTCTTAATATAAAATTATGACTTTTTTCTGAGGAAAAAAAAAATTCAATGGATAAGGAAAGAGAATCATCTTAGAGATGGATTAAAAATTTTCTTTCCTTTCTACTAGTAAAGAGTAAGGCTTTATAAGTTATATATTTTTTGCATTTAATTTTGTTAGAATTTATAAATTATATATTTATTGCATTTAATTTTGCTTAACTCAATTTGGTTCTTCATTTTTATGATACAAATTTTATATTTTGAATCTATAGTTATACATTTTTCTAATGGTTTCTAAAAACTAGTGACCATAAAAATTAGTTGAAAGCATAGATTTATATGCTATATGCATTCATTGCTTTTTTATGTAGAATATTTTTTAGCATTGACATTCCTTTTATGAAGGGGTTATTTTTAGGTAAAATGCAATGATGGAATATTTGAATTTTAGATAAAATAATATATTTTTTTGATTGAATTAAAGAGATAAAATGACATGGATAGGAGCAATTCCTTAAATATTCATTAATATTCTCAAACTCAACTTATTATCATATGGTAAACATTTAAACCTAGATAATACCATGTGGAGCCCAAATTTTCAACCACATAAGCTATTACAATTTGATAATATTTTTAAATATTATTAATATCTAAGTATTTTAAATTTAATCAACACATACATAACTAATGAATTCAACTTAGAAGGTTTGAAAAATGCTGAAAATCTAAAAATATTGTTTAAAATGAACCAAAACCTTTGAATTCACCTAGTGAAGATATGATTTATCTAGAGAAGATAATGAAGTATAACATGAGAAAAGAAACCTATTAACCCAATGATTTTTCATTTTGGAAATGTTTGATTTGAAGAAAATAGTAAGACATATAACAAAATTAAAAAAAAAAAAATTGTTATTTATTTTGCAATTGTCATTTGGGTTTTGTAAAAATTTTGGTATTTCTAGATGAGAATTGAAAATTCCTTCCTTGGGAAAGGGGAAATTGTATAAAATTTTCATTTAAGTCATTCTAGGTAGAATAATTTCATTAAAGGAGGATATTATATAATCATCCTTATTCAAAGGTTGACAATTTAATCAAATCCAATGGTCTATTTGAAATTTTAATTTTTTTTTTTTTTAAATGAATAGATACAAGTTAAATATAATTGTTTTCCAAGGAAACATGTAAAAATAGATGTATAAGCATCAATAATATCTTTTCTAGGAAAATAATTTGCTCAATCATTTTGAGGTTTTAGCAAACAAGAACACAAAATAATGAATAGGATATTTTTGATAGGTAGTCCAATGATTATGAAGGTGTTGAGTACAATTTGAAATAATTTCTTATTACAAACTATTTTCACAAATATATCTTGCAAATGCCAATGAAACTCAACATATAGTTACACTCATTTTCTAAATGATTGACCTCTAATTTCTGTGAAGGTGGGTATTTATGTGATCCTTCTATTCACATATCTCATCATTATGCATATTATTTATTTAATGTTTGAGATGAAAATGATTAAATAGTTGTTTTTAAAATTCTTATTTTAGGCTTTATTGTTATGTTGTAGTACTTGCATCATTTATTCTTGGATTCAACGTATTTATTTCCTTGGTGGGGATCTAAGTATGTATATCGCTTGCATTTTATTTCCTAACACTAATTCACCTTAAATATCTCAAAATATTCTAAAAAGTGAGATTGATATTGTCATTTTAGTTTTTAGAATCGTTTTTGTAATACTTCGCACATATAATACATGTCTTGAAGTCTTTTTTTAACCATTGATGATCCCCAAGTAGCTCAGTTTAGTAAAAAGATAGGATACCTTCTGGAAAAAGCCTAATAAATGCTAATAATTGACATGTAAGTAAACAAGAGCTTCCATCTCCTTGCAAAGCAAGAAAAATAGTACTAATAATTCCAGTTGGTTGTATTTCTCAACTTTTTAGGTTGTACCATTCACTTGACTAGTGCATTCTCGCATAAACAAACCTAGCACGAGTTTACTAAGCAATAATAAATTGCTTGTACACACTAAGAAAATAACTTCTAGAAATTGCATTCTTTCATTGGCTTCCAATTTTGTGCACACTGAAAACCATGGTATATAATTTTTATTAGGTAGGAAAACACATGATTTTGAAAGGATCTCTAACCTTTTACAATGAGAGACACAATAGAAACAAAAATAATAAGGATATCAAGAGGAGAACAACCCCAAAGGGATATGGAGATTCAACAAAACAATGATAAATAGGTAGAATGAATATAAGGCCTTTAATAAAAAGCAAGAGGTAGCACCTTATCAACCATGGAAAAAAATAGAACAAAATATGAAACTAGAACACACTATGTCAAAAAGGTAGGAAAATTCTTCATCTAGATTTGAAGAACATTTTGATTGACCCCCTGGTTGACCAACAAGTTAGCTTCCTTATTTTCTTATCTAAAGGTGTGCTTGAATTTAACACCTAAATTCTCAATGCAATGGTAAATGTCTTCTATTAAATCTGCAATAGACTAGTGGGATGAATATTTTGTTTTAGCAATATTA
The DNA here is from genome assembly GCA_028583015.1 of Wollemia nobilis. Taxonomy (NCBI): domain Eukaryota; kingdom Viridiplantae; phylum Streptophyta; class Pinopsida; order Araucariales; family Araucariaceae; genus Wollemia; species Wollemia nobilis. The sequence goes on from JAQPPZ010015054.1 coordinate 87,665, forward strand.
ATGACAGAAAGAGAGTCACCTTCAATCACCACCTTATTTGCATTCAAACTTTCCAAGAGCATGATCCCTTGATAAAGCACCTAAGCTTCAATAAAAATATTGGACTAAGCACCTAAGAAATCATCAAAGACCAAAATAATAACCCATTTATGATCCCTAATGATTCCTTGAGCCCCTATGGTGCCTAGGTTTACTTTAGCCACTCATTAAAGTTTAGTTGTATCCAAGATTGAGGGAGAGGCTGCCATTTGACAAGATCTCTAGGATTACGGATGGGCCGACTAACAAAAACCTTTTAAATTTAGGATACCCAGCTGAATGGCAAGCTTACCTTTGGTATGGGATCATTTTCATGTTTGATAGGGATTATGGAAACACTTTCTTTTAGGGAAGTAATAATTTTAGCTTTATCCGATCTAGTTATAACTCATTTGATGGTGTCTATTTTAAGTATGGGTTGCACAATATGTTTGAAAATTTAGCCAACCTAGAGATGGATTTTAAATTTTCTTTTCTTTTTACTATAAAAAGTGAGTCTTTATAAGTTATATATTTGGAAACAAGCTTATTTGAGAGGGGGTGACAATAAGACATTTAACTTTATCTATCAAAGATTTAAACCATTAACATGGGAATAAGATAGAAATAACAAAAAAACAATGCACAAAATGCAACCATAAAAGACAAACAATTACGTGGTTCACCAAGATGGGTACTCAGGATAAAAATTTTCTTCTAAAAGTTGTATAAACTTTGGGAATCTTAAATGTTTATGGTAGCTCAAGGAGTTTATTTTTATCTCTAAAACTATCATATTTTTTAAAAAAAAAAAACCAAACACCCCCAAAAAACACCCAAAAAACCAAAAAAAAAACCAAAAACAAAAAAACAAAACAACCACACAAAACAACAAAAAAACCAAAAAAACAAAAAAAAAAAACAAAAAAAAACAAATAACAAAAACAACACCCCAACAACAACAATTACACACAAACCCTAACAACCACACCACCCCCAACCCAACACACACACCCAACCCAACCACCAAACCAAAACCCCCACCACACCCAACCACACCAACCCCCAAACCCACACCCCCAAAACCACCACCACCCACACAACCCCAACCACACCCAAAACAACCACCACCAACCCAAACACCCCACAACCACCCCCAACCACACACCCCACAACACCACCAAAACACCACCCACACAACCCCCAAACCACAAACAACACACCCCCACACACAACCAACACCACCACCCACACACCACACACAACACACCAACCACCACAACCCAACAAACCACACACACAAAACACCCCCCAAACCACCAAACCCAACCAACCCACCAAACCCCACCCAACCACCAAACCACCCCAACACAAAACCCACAACCCCAACCCCACAAAACACCAACCAACAAACAAAACCCAACACACAACCAAACCAAACACAAAAAAAAAACAAACAACCAACAACCACAAAACACACAACCACCCAACACCCCAAACCCAAAACAACCAAACCCAACAAACCCCCAACACCCCCAACCCTACCCAACCACCCACCCACAATACCACCAAAACCCACCCCCAAACCCAACCCACCCAAACCCACCACCAACAACCCCCCACACCCCCCACAACACCACCAAACACCAAAACAACCACCCAACCAAAACAACAACAAAAACCAACCCAACACCCCCACACAACACACCACACCCACCAAAACAAACACCAACCACAACACCCACACCACCACCAACACAACCCCAAAAACCCACCCCAAAACCCCACACACCAACCCCAACCACCCAAACCCCACACACAAAACAAAAACCCAACAAAACAAAAAACACAAAAAAACAACCCACAACCACCACAAAAACCCCAACCCCCACCCAAAACCACAACACAAACCACCCCACACCAAACCACAAAAACACCCCACCCCCACAAACACCCCACACCACAACAACAAACAACACCAACCACCCCCCACAAACCACACACCCACCAACCCACATAAACAACTAACCCAAACCCCCACCAAAACAACACCCCCCCACCCAACCAACAACACCCCCAAACCACACAAAAAAACACAAAACCACCCCAACACCCCCAAACACACAACCCGCAACCCCCCCCAAAAACACACAACCCCCCAAGCCCCCCCAACACACAAACCCCACCAACCCCCCCCAACACAAACCCCCCCCCAACCAACAAACACACCACACCACAACCAAACCACAAAACACACCCCCCCCCCCACCAAACTAAACCCAAACCCCCCAAACCCAAACAACGCCCCCCCCAACCAAAACAGAAAACCTCAAGGGAACCCCCCAAAAGTGGAAGACCAAGAGCAACATAGTAAAAACCCGAAACCAATATTTATTGCATTTAGAATGTTACACAACATCTTAAGTGATTCAATCTCAAGGTAACATTTCAAATGTTACTTAATCTAAAAGTAGGACACAAATATTTTATGGCATTTTGTCTGACATCTTGGCATTCATGTCATTATTTTTATAGAAAATACCTTCGTGGAAACTACATTTGCGTAAGGAATTACTGTATGAGTGACATGATATACTCCTATGAGAATTATACATGAAAAAAATATATAAATAAAAATCTCTTTTATGTTTTCCTTTTTTCTAAAACAAATGGCATCTCAATATAGGATTACTATTCACACAATAATGGACTACTATGTGTTGTGACCACTTCACAAAACCCCAAAATTGAAGACCCATCTAAAAATTAGAAATTTTAAAAGTTTTGTTTTATTGTTTGTTGAAATTTTTACCTTTTAGGATTGTAAAAATATTTTTTGAAATTTTTACCATTTAGGATTGTAAAATTGTTTGATATTGGTGTTGTTCTATGATTTATGTTAATGTTATTTGTGTTTGTAAATTTATTGTTTTATGTTAAAAGTTGTTTTTTTGTCATTTCATAAGTTGTTTGCGTGTTTGTTTTTTATGATGTTTCTTTTATTTGTCTTAAAATTTTTATCATTTAGGATTGTAAAATTGTTTGATATTGGTGTTGTTCTATGATTTATGTTAATGTTATTTGTGTTTGTAAATTTATTGTTTTATGTTAAAAGTTGTTTTTTTTTTTTTGTCGTTTCATAAGTTGTTTGTGTGTTTGTCCTTTATGATGTTTCTTTTATTTGTGTTATGATTTCTTTGCTTATTTTAAAATTGAGTGTTAAAGTTGCATGTTCTTTATGATGTTTCTTTTATTTGTGTTATGATTTCTTTGCTTATTTTAAAATTGAGTGTTAAAGTTGCATGTTCTTTATGATGTTTCTTTTATTTGTGTTATGATTTCTTTGCTTATTTTAAAATTGAGTGTTAAAGTTGCATGTTAAGGAAAAGGTTGTTTGAATAATCCTTATTATTTTAAAATTGAGTTTATCGTTTGCAGATGGTTAAGGTGGAAAAGGTTGTTTGAAATAAAATCCATTAAAATATATTTTAAAATTTTGAGTTTATTCGTTTTTGCAGATTGGTTAAGGTGTGCGGTGGGGTTTTTGAGAGCAGCGAGGGCGCAGTTTTATCAGTTTTATGCAGAGTTCGAAGTACCACCGAGTGACTCTAGCTGAATCACTTAAGCTACTGCACATCCGCATCTATAAGGGAGAATGGGTTTTTTTAATTTACAAATGTGGGATTAAAGGTTTGGATGTGTTGGTGAAGGAATGTTTCAGCATATAGGCAGCGTGGTGTTGGCAATGATGGATACATTTTTTCAATTTCTGCCTCATAGCTATGATGGATTCAAAAGTTGGACAACTAGTGCTGTCAATCAACATTAATCCCCGGATTTTTTTATTTCTGGTTCATGGCCAAACCAACGATGGTGATTTTCAATCAACATGCTCCCAAAAATTGGAAATAGCAGTAAAATTCAGATGATTTTCTGTCATTGAATCTGATCACTCAGTACGCCAGAATGAGTGTTTTGCTTCTGATGATGGAAAATTTTGCTTCCCAAAACTTTTAATTAGTGATCGTCTAGCTCTGAACACACATCATTCTGCTTAGAATGCATTCCAACATGACTAAATCACACTGTCACATGAGTAAAATTTGAACGCAGACATGTTGTACAGCTAAAGATTTTCGATATATCATTGGTGTTCGGTGCTTGCGATGCGATAGGATGTAGCGTAAATGAAAACCAAAATAGTTACGAAGATAAATACAGAAATAGTGTCAGACACCGGTGAATGAAGGGATTGTTAAGGTTCCATACAGAAGACTATGTCAGATCCAAGTAGTGGTCGGTACAATTGAATAGCATGTGAATGATCTGATATATAAAATGGAAAGTTTCCAAGTTGTAGTTAAAGACATTACCTCATTATATGTTGTGGATAGTTGCACACTTATTGAACTATCGGAAGAAGAATTAGCAACACATAGAAGACTGACGATTTGAATTAGACTTCAATCTGACCCGAGGGAGGAGTGTTGGTCACAACAGCGTGGTTACGGTAATCTATTCGGGAGCAGTTCCATTCCTGTCACCGACAAAAAAACATAATAAATATGAAAGGAAAATTGAAACGTTGATTTCTCCAAGTTGGTGAGTTTGCTTGAAGCACGGCAATGAACCGGATAAGTTATGCTGTGATTCATTGATTATAGACGTGTTAGCGGATCTTGTTTACTGTCACACGTATTTTACAGGAAGATGAAATCTTGAAACTATTGGTGCTACTCCCACCACGAGATCCACAATGCTCTTGTGTACTCACTGACGATTTGCTCAAAGACTGGGACGACAGTTGCCACTGTGGATATCAGATTCTAGCAGCAGAGCGTAGTAACATGGTAGATTCATAATTATATAGTGGATATCAATGGAAACATGGTAAGATTCATTATGTTTTGTTGAAGGTAAGATGACAGTAAGGGTTTTGGCAAAGTGGTACATTATAAATGAATATGACTATTTACGACAATATTGAAGCCGTGACAGCATGGCCTATGAATAGGGAATATGTGATATCAGGGTCGCATGGAGAGGAATATTGCAAACTGGACATCACAAATTTGGTTTGGTGGACTCTCCTTACACCATGGGTTGGTATTGCAGTTGGATCTTGAAGCATTCACGAGATTTGATAAAAAATAGGTAGTTCATGATATCTTGGATACAAAGGGAAGGCTTTGTTTGAGAGACTTCGGATGGTCTCCACAAAGCTTAGATAATGACAAGAACCGTATAGTTTGAAGACGCGAAGATAAGTGAAAAGCATACGAAATTATTAAAGAAACTTATAAAATATTAAGTATTGGAAGCGAATTCGTTTTAAAGGCGTTGCAAAACTGTCATGAAGGAACGAATTGAGGAACATAAAATTTATGATTATAAAGAAGTCATTTCAATGCATAGAGGGGGTGAGACATTTTTGTAGAGAAGAGGACAAATTGAAGAGGAGAAACAAAAGGACAAGTTGCACAGTCAGAACTTTATGGAGAAAATTTATTGTGAGATTTAAAGTAATATGTGAAATCATTTTTGTTAAAACAAGTATGTCGATGGTGTATTGATTTTCCTTTATTTGAGTACTTTAAAAGATAGCATTTGATTTATATTAGATTGAGTTAATTCTGATCAATATAGATTGGATTTAAATTTCAGAAGAGTTAGTAGTTTGTAGGTTAATTTTATTTCATTTCATTTTTATACTTTAATGTTTTTCATTTATTTTAATTTTAAAAGTTTGAGAATCTCATACCCTAATTCCATATTATAAAGTTTCAAACTTTATAATTAAGGTATGAATTTATTTTCCATATACATTTGGGAAATATATATAGTTTTCAGGATATAAACCCTAAATTTCATATTATAAAGTTTTTACATTTTATAATTAGGGTTTAATGATTATTTTTCATTTTAATTTTACTTAAACTTTATTTTTGGAAAATAAGCATTAATTTCAATTTCAAAGTTTGATTTATAAACTCTAATTTAATATTATAAAGTTTTGAACTTTATAATTAGGGTTTCATGTTTATTCATCATTCAAATATTATGTAAATTTATATTTGGATGAATAAACATTAAATTTAATTAAAATGTTTTATAAACCCTAATTTCAATATTATAAAGTTTTAAACTCTATAATAGGCATTCAGATTCATTTATTATTTTGATCTACGTAAGATTTCATTTGTAAAAATAAACATTAATTTTAATTAAAATGCTAAAAAATGATGTAAGCAATTTTGATATAAAGTTTTGAGCATTATTTAATTAAAATTTTATTTTAAGGTTTTAATTAAATTTGCATTGCATAAAGTTGAATTTAAAAGCAAATTTAATTATTTATTTCAACATTGGAAAAGTGAATTTTATTAAGGATTGCATCTAATGATTTCAAATCAAAATACCTAAAATTCAGGCCCCTTGTTAACAGCAATGTGCATTCAAGAGTAATTTTAGCATCATTTCATATTTAGATATTTCACACTTTTATGACATATTGCAACATAGAACTTTGAAAGAACTAATCATCCTTTTACAAAAGAGGGTTTTAATTGTAAAATCCTAATTGTGAGTGTGGTTTTGTGATTGTGCGAAATTATCACTCAACTGAATTGGTGCTTGAAGGAGGCCCTGAAATTAGGTATATTTATTTAGGTTTTATTATTTATTCACTTGTTCATTTTTCTAAAAATTAATGCTTAAATACATTGCTTGGATATTATGATTTTATTGTTTCATTGCAATAATATTTGAGTATTGTGTTTTCAAAGCATTTAGGTTTAATTAAAACAATTTTGATTATTGTTAAAACTAGAGCCTAAAAAGATAATCACAAGATCCAAGTCTGCAAGAGACACCATTTTTCAAAGTCTTTCTCTGACTTGAAATCATAGACGAAGTCAGATTCATGCAGTTGTTATTCCATCACCCATTGATACTTCAAATCCAAATCTTAATTTATAATTAATCACAAACCCACTCATTGCTAAGGTTACTCCAAATTTAGCATGGATGGGAGTTCAAAGAAGTCCTTTGAATATCCTAGGGGATGTTCATGATATGCCAAAAAATATAGAAATATACTTGCAAGAATATAAACATGATGGTTCATGTTTAGCAGAAGAGCACATACATGCTTATATTGATGCTTTATCTAGGTTGCAGGTAGAGCATGAAGATGTTGCATGTAGGTTTTTTACACTAACCCTTGATGACATTACATATGATTGGTATATCTTCTTGCCATATGGATCTATTACTTCTTGGACTATGTTAAAATATGCTTTTATTAATCAATTCAAATTTGCTATAGATCTTGCTAGCATTTATCTTCAATTTACATCTACAAGAAGGGAACCTAATGAACCACTTAGAATATTTAATACTAGGTTTCATAGAATGTATTCAATATTATATACTCCATATGCTCTTGCAGAAGTAGCAGCTATTCAGATATATTTTGGAGCATTGGACACAATGACTACAATGTTCATTAGAAGAGTGGGACAAATAGCAACTCTTACAGTAGCATACACATAAGATCTCACAGTGGAGAAATAATTGATGCCACAAAGCCATGGATTAGGTCAGTTACCATGATTCGGGTATCAAAGTATGTACAACTAAATTCCCTTAATGAATCATGCTTTGTCTAGTCAAATGCCCATGTTAAATACAATTCCATATGCTACAATACCTACATATGCAAATAAACCAATGCTATTAGCAAATCAATTTGTTGCACATAAAATAGTAGAAAATAAAGTATATAATTTAACTATTTTTGGAAATATGTCTCCCATGCAAAACACAACTTCTTTTTAAAGTTTTAACCAAAAAAATCCAATGCTTCAAAACGTATTTCAAAATCAAAATAGTTCAATGTATCCAAAAACTTTGTTGAATCAGAATGTTCAAAACTCTTTGCCAAACCAAAATGTTCAAAATGTAATGCCAAATTTGAATGTGCCAAATTTTGGAAATCAGACCAATCCTACTAATACTGATATTTCTCCTAATAAGTCTAATTAAGAATTAGCAGATTGAAAAATTATGTATCATAAATTAAGTAGTGATATGGTTCAAATGCAAAAAATTACCATAGAGTTCACAATCGAATAGAAAGTTTACAATGCAAAGAAAACTAAAGTAGGGGAAAAACGGTGCACCTAACAATGTTAAACGAGATGCATCTATCTCTAGTATTGATTAAGTACTACAAAAGACACATTTAAGAAACCATGAAAAGACAAAGAAGTCCAAGAAATGGAGTTCTTTCTTTTGTTGATAGATGAAATTATGATTACAAAATATCCCCTTGAGGGCTTCGAATTGATACACTCATTACAAAAGGTTCCCAAGAATTAAATCCTTTCAATAACTCGGGTGCACTTTTAGTGTTCTCCTCATACCCACGATTTAAGTGGGCGGGCCTATGATACCACTGCTTTATTCTTTGATATTATGATCCTATGCTCCTTCCTCATGCACTACAATACCTGCACCTACACACAAGGAAACCAGATTTTTTAGTAGCAAGTGTGGATTATGAAGCATGCAAAGCGATATATGCAATAATAGACTAGAAAGGGAAAATATGTAATAGACTATCCAAAACTTATCCAAAAGCTTCAAAATATTATATTCATGCATAAAATATGATTTAACATTGATCAAATTGAAAATATTACAGAAATTAAAGTCATATTAGTGGTCATCCTAGGGAGTGCCAATTAAACCTACAAAACACAAAAATAGTGATATCTGGTCTGAAACACCTTCAAATCACACCAAAATTGGACAACATACATAAAATACAATTTAGAATGAACCCATGTAAAATTATTAACAAAATTTGACACAAATGTGTTGTAGTCCTAGGGTGGGGCAATTAAACCTACAAAATACCAAAAACATGATAACTCATCCAATATAGCTCCAAATTGAACCAAATTCGAACAACATATATCTAATCTATCATGGAATAAGTACATGTAAAAATAGTAGCAAAATTATGCTCTGATACATGGTCATCCTGGGTAGGTATGGTTGTTACTATCACAATTTGGAGGTTTTCCTTGGGTGGGATAGCCATCAAATCGGCTTGTTTTCTATCACTGATTCCTTTGGGAATTGGTACAAAACTCTCTTAGGGATTTTTTTGTCAAATTTTGGGATGGGATTCACTCAATTGATTAGGTTTTATAAAACAATTGCACCTCTTAAATCAATCAAGAACCTCATTCTCTAGGTAGAGATTTCTAGGGAAAAGGCACAAAAGGTTAGGGGGAAATCTTGGTAGCACTTTGTGGTAAATGTTGTAAAAACTCCTCTCTCTAAATTGGGTAGAAAATTGCTCCACTTTATAGCCTAAGAGGGCCTAGGGTTAAATGGGAATGCAAGGTCATACGAGGTAGAGGGTGTCACTTGCCAAAAACTTGCCATGCATTGGAAGGGGAAGGAATATCCATTTTAGGACTCCAAAATACAACTTGGCACAAGAGTTATGCACCCTCAGACTAGTATGTTTTAATAGGTAGGATAAATGGTAGTTTTTGGGTGCCATTTGTCCAAAATTTAACTTTTTGGGGGTCAAATACCATGGCCATCCCACCCATGAATGATTGTTGGTGATCATCCTTGGGTGGGACGACCATAAACTGTGGTCATCCCAAGGTGGAACGACCATGCCAATATGGCCAAAAACCTCCCAAAAGTGGGGGAAACCCTTCAAAAAGTGGTTAGTACCACTATATAACCTTTAAGGGTTACCCAAGGGGGAATATGGTATCAAATTAGACAATGATTTGGTTGTCTAATTGGATTTACATGATTTTATTGTCCACAAATGCCCATTTTTGAGATGCGTTGTGTGCAGCATAATGTTGAGAAAAAAATAGATAACTAAAATATCAAATGATTAAGCTTATTCAATAACCTAACCAAATTTATATGCCCCAATCATGGAAAGAGCATACATTTTTGAATCCTTGCTTCTAACGAGATAAGGAACTCGATTCAATTACAACCTTTCCAGTAAGGCTTACTTGATCTTGGATATTGTTAAGTCATGTAGAGGCGAATCCTATGATATTTCATGCTTCCAAAATACCAAGTATTTGTTTGATTAAAATTTTTGTTTGTTTGCTACCCCTAGCAGGGGCATGATTGTCTTTGTCAATGATGCATTGGACGAACACAATTTGCATGATTGAGTGTTTGATTATTGATTTTGATTATTAATTTGTTAAGTATGACTACCCCCTCAAGCCACGATTCAATGAGGTAATGACCAGTGATAAAAGTGATGAGTTATTTGACCCATATGACATGGTTAGGGTTTTATTCAGTTTTACCCATTGGAAAATGTGCCTATTTTGTAAGGATTTTGATGATTTTGTTGATGTTTTATGCAAGAAAGCAATTGAATATATCATTCCTAAGGGACGGTCTAGCTGCAATGGCCTTATTAGGAATTAAAGTAGATAAATTTCTATTTATCTATGGTAATTTAGTTTTTGTCTTGATCCAAAGTGAATTTTGACCAAATTTGACTTATTTTTGATGGGTTTTGGACCCATTTTGGTGATTTTTAAATGTTTTTACGATGTTTTTTGGTTTTTGGTTAATATACATTTATATATATTTGACCAATGGGCTTATTGGATGCCATTGGGGCATTTTGAATTACCAAATATTTTATGGATATCTTTGGGGTGTTTTGGGTGACCAAATGGTTTATGGATACCTTTGGGGAATTTTGGGTTGACCAAGCGGTTTGTAGATACCCTTGGTGCATTTTGGGTTGACCAAAGGGTTTGTAGGCACCTTTGGAGAATTTTGGGAGGGCACGGTGCTTTAAGCATGGAATTACCATAGATGAAGGATATTCAAGGGTTTAGAATCCTTGATTTCTTTGAGGGAGGTTAGGTGGTAATTTTTGGGTACAATATGACTAGTGATAATGAAGGGACCTAACCAGTTTAATATAAAATTGTCCTGTAGATGGGGTGGCAAGTTGGAATTTTATTGGTTATCTTTCAGAATGAGTTCACCAACCTAAAAGTCTCTAGGATGAACTTTCATATTATAGGCTCTCTTAAGCCGCTCTTGATAAATGCATAGGTGCTCAAAAGCGTTAATGTGTCATTAATCAAGCAATGTTAGTTAATCTAGGTTATCCTGCCATGTAGTGTCATCATTGATGAACTCTTGTATGGATATGCGCAATGATGGGATTTCTAGCTCTAGAGGCATGACTGCCTCGACACCATACACTAGTGAAAATAGAGTTGCTCCAGTGGGTGTTTGAATACTAGTGTCGTAGGCTCATAGAGCAAGGAGCAATTGCATGTGCCAATATTTGTGATTTTCTTTGAATATTTTCTTCAAAATAGAAATCACTGTTTTGTTTGATGCCTCAGCATGCCCATTTGCTTGTGGATAATAGGGTGCTAAAAACTATGTTGAATATTATACTTCATTGTTAAAGTGCACAAATATTTATTCTTGAAAAGTGGCCCATTATCTAAAAATATCTTGGATGGAATACCAAAATGATAAATGATATTATACAATATGAACTCCATAATGCGGGGTCCAATCGTAGTGGTAAGGGGAATTTCTTCCACCCACTTTGTGAAATATTCGGTGGTCATAATGATGAACATGTGATGGCCTAAGAAAGAGGGTGATATTTTCCAAATTAAATCAAACCCCCATTGCAAAAAAGTCCAAACTGATTGAATCGGTTGTAAGGCCTGAGAAGGTGCATGTGTCAAGTTAGCATGGTATTGAAACTTTATGCACTTTTTAACATAAGTGCAACAATATTACTCTAAGGTTGGTCAATAATAGACCATACAAAGAATATGCTTTGCGATGGGCATACCACTGAAATTTCCACCACATGTATCATCGTGTGCTTGGGCGATTTCCCAAACTAACTCTTGATGCTCTAAGCAATGAAGAAGGATACCTTCATAGCTTTGATGATACAAAATATCTCCTAGTAAGACATACTTTGACACTTTTTTTAAATAGCATTGTGCTACTATCAAAAGGAGTTTTATGGAATAAAGTCCCCCAAGAAGTATGATTCAAACGATCATGAATTTATGAGAACCATTACTAAGAAGGTTCAATCTGAATCATGTTGACTTCTGGCATGGATTGAGTGTTCTCATGCGCAATTGTAGATTGCGATAGCATTTTGACCTGAATGGTTGTTATATCATCAGTAGGATTATGTGGGATTAAATACCCCAAGGAGGCCATTGTATCCACAAAATTATTAGATGAACGAGGGAGTGCCTCGATGTCATACCATTCAAATTTTACTAGAATTTTATCCACAAGAGCTTTATAGGCTTGCAAGACTGGACATTTACATTGGAATATTCCCTTTACTTGGTTTATAATGAGCAAGGAATCATAAAAAATATTTAGTTTGGTTATTCTCATTGCGATTACCATTTGAAGATCTATGAGAAGGGCTTCACACTCAGTATTGTTTTTGGTGCACTAGAAATCGATTTTGAATGATAGGGGTATTGGAGCCCCTTGAGGTGTGAAAAATACAATTCCTACATCACCCCTTGATCACATTTAGATCCATAAAATAATAGAGTCATGTCGACCTGTGACTCAAGCTCTTCAAGGTTAGGTGATTCTAACAATTGAAAGACTCCATCATCAGGAAGCTCTATGTTAATAGGTTGATAGTCCTAGAGAGGAGCATCTACGAGTTGATCGATGATGACCTGACCTTTAATTCATGATGAATTTGAGGTCAAACGCTATCAACAACATGATCCATTTTACCGTGTGATTGTTATGATAAGTACGACTCATCATATATCACAATGGATTCTCTTTTGATACAACATACATGGTATGACTAAGCATGTAATGGCATAGCTTTTTGGTGGTAAAAAATACCACTAAAAATAGTTTCTCAATGTATACGTATTTGATTTCATAACTGACCAAGGTGCAGCTAAGGTATTAAGTAGCCTGTTCTTTATGCAATTCATTCTTTTGGGTTAACATGATGCCCAATGCAATCGTAGTGGATGATATGTATAAGTAAAATGACACTCTTGGTCTGCAAGGAGCCAACACTAGTGGTGAATCCAGATATTGTTTTATCTTGTAAAATGCAGTTTGACACTCGTCATCCCAATGGAATGCGACCCCTTTGTGTAAAATTTTGCTCATGGATCAAAATGTATCAGATAACTATGTTATGAAGCACTTGATAGATGCGACCTTACCCTATAGACTTTGAAGCTGCTTGATGGTATTTGGGGGAGGCATCTCAAGGATTACCTTGAATTTGTTGGGGTCCACTTCGATGCCTCTTTTAGAGACTATGAATCCCAAATTTTTTCTATATGTGATGCCAAAGATGCACTTATTTGGGTTTAGTCTCACGTTGTGTTATATGAGGTGATCGAGAAATTTGCGCAAGACATCAAGATACTCATGGTGTAATTAATATTTGGGTAATAGGTCATCCATGTAATCTTTGAAACTTTTATGCATGTAGTCATGGAATATGTATTTCATGGCCCGCTGGTAGGTAGCACTGATGTTTTTGAGTCCAAAAGGCATGATATTATAGCAAAATATTCCCCAAGGTATTGTGAATGTAATTTTGAGTTGGTCTACTAGATTGATATGAATTTAGTTATATCTAGAGAAACCACCCATGAGGGATAATATTTTGTGGCCCCCTATGGTGTCTACTAGGGAATCAATTTTAGGTAACAAGAACTCATCCTTAGAACTCACTTTGTTTAGATCCTAAAAGTTGGTGCAAATACAAATCCTCTCGTCAAGCTTCTTGATGAGAACCATGTTGGATAGTCATGGTGGATAGTCCACTCATATAATGAACTTAGCATCCAAAAACTTTTGTAGCTCATATTTCACCATTAAGGCTACTATTAGATTCATTTTTTGCAACTTTTCCTTAACTACCTTGGCATTTGGATCAAGCGTCATATTATGCATGACTAGATTTGGATTCAATCCTAGCATGTATTTGTATGACCATGCAAAATCTTCCTTCTTCTATATAAGAAGAGCTATGTAATCAAATTTCTCAGAGGGGGATAAGCTTTCCCCTAACTTGATGCATTGAGGATTCTTAGGATTTGAGTAATTATGAGTGAACTTGCTCTTCTTAGAACATAAACTATCACCAGATAGGGTGCTATAATGGGAACATACATAGATATCCCTCGTTTTCATCATCCAATGGGACAATATATGCATATTCAACATGTAGACTAGAAGATTCGATAAATGCCACTTTGTAATATAAATTATCATCATATGTCCATTCATAGGGAGATCCTTGATCTTCTTCCTCATTTTTGTGTGGAAGGGTATGCAAAATTTTACCTCTTTCATAGGATTGGGTGACATCACGAGATATATCTTGATGTTAAATGGGTGTAAGGAAGTAGTCCTTGGTGAATAGGTGCAAGGTAATCCCTATATTTTAGGCTCATGTGTTCTAAACTATTAGTGATGACCTCAAGAGGTACAGACTTGTTGTATCCCAAACCAGACTTATCGTAAACTATTTGATACTATTTCTAGTAAATAATGTGAGTGACTTTCTCATACAAGCCCAAACCATAGCCATACGAGTTGCAGAGATGAAGATATCTCATGGTGAAGTTGAGATTGGACATTTAGTTAATATCCTTAGAAAAGGGCTCTTCATCCTCTTCCTACTACTGATAGGGATCTATTCCATAGTCAATACTCCCATAAATAAATAAAAATTGATTTTGGGGATAGCTAAGAGGTACGATAGTGCCTATGGAAATATGAGGTTGACCCTTGTCTTGTCATATCTCAATGGCAGGAGTTGTTGTGATGTTCCTAACTAGGTATTCTCCTAAAATAGTGGTAGCTAGATGCATTGTGACTTATGGCGATGTAGAAGGATGGGACGAAAGTGAGGCTTGAGTTGATTTGATGTTTACCTTAGAAGGTGTTTCTTCATTTGTTGGACTAGTAATATCTTATGTGGAGATGGTGGATATGGTTGGATGGGTCTCATCAATAGGTCTTTTCCCTATATTCCTCTATGGAGGATTCAATGATGATGAAGGTATATCTGGGGGTGCTGATGATGAGGATGGTATGGCAAAATATGGTGATGGATTGATTGAAGGTGATGGTGAAGAAGTCAGACCTTGGCTGGACCTATTCGGTTGG
Organism: Wollemia nobilis; assembly: GCA_028583015.1. Classification (NCBI taxonomy): domain Eukaryota; kingdom Viridiplantae; phylum Streptophyta; class Pinopsida; order Araucariales; family Araucariaceae; genus Wollemia; species Wollemia nobilis. The sequence goes on from JAQPPZ010015054.1 coordinate 102,935, forward strand.
AAGTCTATATGGGTTGACGAAAAGGTCAACTCAAGGATTTGTTGCAACACATTGCAATATTTGAAGGGCTCAAGGCCTATAGAGACAACATGTACTTTCCCTTAATATGTGTACTTTAAACAATTGTGAGTTATGGATGGTATACACTTCATATCTCTAATAAAAGGTCTACCCAACAACATGTTGTAGGCCATTTCTCCCTCTAAGATGTGGCACAGTGTTGATATGGTATTTTTTCCAACCTAGATAGGTAAAACTATTGTACCAACGGTTGAGCATATAACATTGTTAAATGCTCGGAGGGTATAGGTGGATGCAATAATATGGGAAACTGGCAACCCTAGATGTTTGAGAGCAATTGTGGTAATAATGTTCCTGTAGGAACCAGTGTCAATCATAACTCTCTTATAGGGTGTTCTATTTACACATGTGATGATGTGCAAGGAGGGATCCGCTATGTCATTTGGTATGGATTTGAGTTCATCATCATGAAATGTGATCACCAATTATGTACATTCTTGAACATACCCCACAAAATTATTAAAGTATTTAGACTCCTAGGACTGTAGCTCAATCAACTTGAGGATCTCCATTAGAGATTCTCGATGAGGTGGATATTTTTCAATAATCTCATAGATGGAAATCCAAGTTGATGTTGTTCTTAGTCTCTAAGCAAGCTTTCTCTTTATCATGACCACTATCCAAGGTGGGAGGTTTTGCACTGGAGGGGGCAAAGGCTATGACATAGAAGGAATGTAGCTTGAAGTCGTAGGCGGTGCGACTAGACTTGGGTACCACTTTTTCTTTGTCACAATGTTGACCATGCCAATGAACCCTTGTTTAGAGGGTGCCTTATGGACCTCATTCACTTGTGGTACTGGTTTTACCTGTTCCTCATGGGTAGGAAGTGGGTTTTGAAAACATCCATCTTTTGATTGTTTGGTGTAATAGGGTTATCGACCTGAAGGTCGTTCCTATCAATCATATAATGTACTAGGTGTTTTAACCTATAACACATATACACATCATGCCCATTTTGACTATGATACTTATAGTATAGGTCTTCATGGTATCCTTTGGGATTTGGTGTGTTTGGATCGATAGGTTGACTCTCAAGTATATTAATTGCCTTAGCTGCATAGAGGCACTCAAATAAAGAGTCCATGGACTCAACAATGGGTGTAAATTATTGCTTAGGGTGATGTTGTTGGTTTTACCCTTGGTTTGTTTGATTGTCCTTATTGTAGTTTCTAGGTGTGGCCTGATAGTTAGGCTTCTGAGATGACATTGATTGCATAGGCCCTAGAAAACTAATGGTAACTTGACTAACTGATGCCAGATTTGGTTGTATTAGGTTGTTCTTGGTATTCTTAGTCCACTTCTTGTAGGGCTTTGCAATTTATCCCTATTTATTTTTTATTTCTTTGATTATTCTAGCTTGCGCTAGAGTATATTCAAGAGTTGGGTACTATTGGAGTTATAGCAATAAGGAGATTGGCTTCAAGCAACTTTTAGCAAACATTTGAGTCAACTCTGTCAAGGGGAGTAAGTATGGTAGATTGGCAAGCAATGCTCACCACCTATTGCCATAGTTTGTGATTGATCATAATCAAACTATTTTAACCCTGTGAGGTCAGTTAGATTTGCCTTTCACTTGGTGTTGAAGGGAAAATGCTCAAAGAATGTATTTATGAACTGTTAGTATCACAATGACACTGAGATGGGGGGGTGAATTAGTGTATCTCTTGTTACTTAAATCTTCAACTCTTAAAGCTGAAACAATGAAAACTTAAAAGCAAATAAAGAAAATATAACAATATAACGTCACACAACATAAGATGTACCGAGGTTCACCGATTTGGCTACTCCTCAAAATGACTGTTTGGACTCCCATCCAAATCTAGCCTTTGCAAAGCACCAAATTTACAATCAATTTACCAGCACCCACTGGAAGGAGCATCAACCCCTGATTTACTAGCATCAATTGGAAGGAGCACCAACCCCTGATGCCAAGAACCAACTTGGACTTCAATTTTGAAACTAGAAAATTAACATAAAAATACCTTCACTTTTACAAGACCCTGACTGGTATATTTCTTACCCAACGTTTACCACAATTCACAAAACACACACCCTTCTCGCCCATCCAAAATTCTCCAAGAAACACTCCTTTTATAACTATCCTTTCTCTTTGTAACTCCAATTGTAACTCCTTCTTTCATATTCTCATATGCCACTTGTCAATTGTAACACCTTCTTTCATATTATCATATGCCACTTGTCAATTGTAACTCCTTTATGTAACTCCTTTTGTATATATTGAGAAGGCATTTCGTCAAACACGTCACATGCAAATAATTGACACCATATTCTCCTACCATGACTGTTCGTTTTCTCGGTCATGATTGTTCGTTTTCTCCTTTGATGACTATTCATTTTCTCGTTCATGACTGTTCATTTTCTCCTTCGATGACTGTTCATTTTCTCCTTCATGACTGTTCATTTTCTCCTTTGATGACTGTTCATTTTCTCCTTCGATGACTATTCGTTTTCTCCTTCATGACTGTTCGTTTTCTCCTTTGATGACTGTTCATTTTCTCCTTCAATGACTGTTTGTTTTCTCCTTCATGACTATTCATTTTCTCCTTCGATGACTATTTGTTTTCTCCTTCCCTTGTGCATGCATGTGTTTTGGTTTCCGAAAAAGCTTTTCATTTCTATTTTGAGGCCCTTCATTTCCTTTTTTCCACATGGGCATGCGTATGCTTCTTTCCATGTCTAACGACCATCTTAAATGATTTCAAATCATTAAAGATTCCTTATGGGTCCACGTCACTATGCAGTCTTCAATTTCACCATCTTGGTGTTCATCACTAATATCAGACGCACTATCGACTATTTTGTTTCTTTGCCAAAAATGCAACATGTCACGATATTGTGACACTTTTGTTTCTCTACCTGCCTACCCTTTTTGAGTCACAAAAATGCAACATGTCGCGATATCGTGACACTTTTGTTTCTCTGCCTACCTGCACTTTTTGAGTCATGAAAATGCGACATGTCGTGATATCGCGACACTTTTGTTTCTCTGCCTGCCTGCCCTTTTTGAGTTACAAAAATTTGACATGTCACGATATCGTGACACTTTTGTTTCTCTGCCTGCCTGCCATTTTTGAGTCATGAAAATGTGACATGTCACGATATCGCGACACTTTTGTTTCTTTGCCTTCCTACCCTTTTTGAGAAGCGAAAGTGCAACATGTCGTGATATCGCAACACTTTTTTCTCCTTGCTCTTTCTCTTTTCTTGGCCCACAAAAATGCAACATGTCGCGATATCGCGACACTTTTTTTCTTTGCTCTTTCTCTTTGCTTTGGCCCGCGAAAATGCTACATGTCCCGATATCGCGATACTTTTTTCTCCTTGCTTTTTCACTTCTCTTTTGGCCGCGAAAATGCAACATGTGATATCGCCACACTTTTTTCTCCTTGATTTTTTGCTTATCTTTTGGATGCGAAAATGCAACATGTCACGATATTGCGAAAATTTTTTCTCCTTGATTTTCCCTTCTCTTTTGGCCGCAAAAATGCAACATGTCACGATATCGCGACACTTTTTTCTCCTTGCTTTTTCGCTTCTCTTTTGGCCACGAAAATGTAACATGTTGCGATATCGCGAAACTTTTTTCTCCTTGCTTTTTCGCTTCTCTTTTGACAGCGAAAATGCAACATGTCGTGATATCGCAACACTTTTTTCTCTTTGCGGTGTTTTACTTTTTCTTTGATCTTTAGCATATGGGCCACTTCAGTCTTCTTGGAAAATATGCATTTAACATGATGATTTTTTCAACTTTGCACAAACAACCTGTAAAAACTTCACCCAAACATCAAAAACATCCTCATAAGAATTTAACATCACTGTACATACTCTGAATAACCTCTAAACTCCTGTCCACTACATCAATTGATCTATCTGACTGTTTTGACAACAATGACAATACTGTCGCTACACCTTGCTCAACAATCTCCCCCTTTGGAATTGTTGGCAACACACGTGCAATTTCTTGTAACTCTTCTCCCCCTTTGACAACAATACCAAAAGGCTGTTGCAAACTCCCCCTGAGTCCATGCACAACATTTTCAGACAAAAATTATTACACTTAGCAAAAATCACAAACATGAGCAAAAAGATAAACAAATACACAAATGCTCCCCCTGAAAATGTGGTCCCGATAGCTAGTCAATTCTTGGGAAGGGTGACCACTCCCAATTTATTTTTAAGGTACTTAAAGACTTCCTTGGGAAATGGTTTTGTGAAGATATCCGCTACTTGCTCTACTATTGGAAAAAAATCCAAATTAACCTCACCTTTCGCAACTGTCTCCTTCAAAAAGTGATACCGGATAGCAATATTTTTTGTGTGAGAATGCATAACCGAATTCTTTGAGATGTTAATGGCACTGGTGTTATCACACTTAACTAAAATTGGCTCATTGAAGTTAATACCAAGATATTTCAGGGTTTGTTTCATCCATAATACCTGTGTACAACACATTGTCGCTGCAATATATTCTACCTCTGCTGTGGATAAGGAGACTGACTCTTGTTTCTTACTGTGCCATGCGACCAACCTATCTCCAATATAGAATGCACCTCCACTGGTACTATTTTTTTTATCTACACATCTTGCCCAATCTGCATTTGAATACACAATAAGGGTGAATTCCTTACCTTTCGGATACCATAACCCATACTCCATAGTACCCTTGAGGTACCGAAGAATCCTCTTCACTGTTGTCACATGATTCTCCTTGGGACTAGCCTGAAATCGTGCTACCATGCATACTTCCTGCAAAATATCTGGTCTGGTAGCTGTCAAGTATAGTAAGCTCCCAATCATAGATCTATACATGGTTTGATCAACATGTGGAGATTTTTCATCCTTGCTCAACTTGCAACCTGTCGTCATGGGAGTGCTAACTGGCTTACAATCCTCCATTGTGAACCTTTTTAGCATCTCTTTCACATATTTAATTTGAGAAATAAATATGCCCTTCTCATTTTGATTAACTTGCAACTCGAGGAAATACGAAAGTTCACCAATCATTGACATTTCAAATTCTTTTTGCATCTCATTTGTTTTATTTTTTATTTTTTTTACAGTCATGCATTGCTTACTAATGTGATCTTCAAAATTGTAGCATTGATTCATCATGAGGTCACAAGGATGCTATAAAGCTTTGCTAACATTTTTGGATAGTTGGGATCCTCATGCATTTGATCACGCAGTCGAGACACTCGACATCAATGCTATATTCCATAGCTTGTAGAACCATGTGACCGAGAAACAGATTGACTATGAACCAGATGAACTTAATCCATAAGAAGTTACTGATAACAAAGGTGATAATGCATCTAATGGTCATAGTGACAGTGTAGTTGAGTACTTTCCTTCCTTTTCAAAGCCTGAACTTATGATCATTAGTGATGATGAAGAGGAGGTAGCTGAGAACAACTATGAACCTAAAGAACCTGCCTTCATTGTCATCAGTGATGATAGTGACAATGGCTATGAACCTGCTTCATACAAATCAGAAGAAATCGTATACCCGAAGATAAGTGACCTGATGGTAATTGAACAAAATATTGCACATGCAGTTGAGAAAATGTGTAACGATCAAATGTGGATCAATCTGAATTTGTCTCCCTGAATATTTTTACTCAATTTGTATTGATGTAACTTCCTACTCATATATCCGCTTTGAATGCAATAATAAAATGTAAGCTTTTTGATTTTGCACGTGAATTAAATATTTTCACAAAAGCATCATAATAGATCTAACAATCTTCACATCAATGTGTAGTACAAATACACGCTGCTTTTATCGAAACACATATATGTAGCTAGGGCAATATTCTTTCACTAAACCAAATTATCAAAACTATTATAATCCATAACTTTGAACAATGGTAGTAAGAACCATCAAAAGTACAACACTGACATATAGCAATACTACCAATGGTGATAACTCTCAATTTAATCACCACCCTTCATGGTACCTCCACAAACAACTACATGAACTGAAACACACTTTGACAACTATATGACAACTCCCCCTTGCTACTTGCCTTTCATCATCAGATAACCAAACAAATACATAGGATAATTAAAATAAAACTTTAATATTGCTCCCCCTGAAGATGTGCTACCTGGAGTTGCTTAGTGCAATAGAGGATTAGTCTCCTTCAGTCCAAGGAGACACGATTTCCTTCCTTCTTTCTTTCTCCAAACTTTCTTGAACTTGGGCTTGATTTTTTCAACTACATTCCTATTTTGAACCTTTTCGTGAACTTGAACATTTCTATTGGGTGGTTGTCTCTTGTGCATCCTTGATGGATGATTATTTTCCTTTATTTTATGCACATGATTTATTCCCTGTCTCTGTTGCATTCTTTGTGTTTGATGAAATCTACCGTCTTGCCTTAGATTAGATACAAAAGTGCTTGGAAAAAACCTTGCTATGTGCCCATGACCATTACATTTAAAATATTGCATGTGGTGTTCAATCAGAAAAGAAGATGTATTTCTACCATCATAACTCTTTGATCTATTATTCAATCCACAATAAATTGCCTTGTGACCATAATGGTTGCATCTAAAACAATAGACATTAAAAGCATTATTATGAATAAAGTGAGAGTGATAGAACCTCTTTTGTTGTGGTTGCTTTGTTGTAGATCTCCTTTGAGATTTTATTCCTTTTGAAGATTCAACTTCAAGCTTTTCTTGCTTTGATCCTTTAGCAATGGACTTCTTCTTCTCTGCATATTTAGAAGATGAAGGTTGTTCAGCTTCACATCCAATACCAAGCTTACCCATGGAGCTTCTTTGTTGCCTTATCATTTTATCTAACAACTCTATGCTCTTCTAAAATTTGAGATTTGTATTGGCCTCTTCTAGTTGTTTCCTCAATAAAACAATCTCCTCTTCTTGTTTGCAGCAAACAATCCCTTTTTCATTGATCTGTGACTTGAGATTTTCTTTAATCATTTTGGACTCTTCTACTTGCAGCTTTAGATCACTAATAACTTTGTTAGATTCCTCTTCACATTTGCTACATACATTGCATTTATCATCCAAGTGTGACTTCAAGGCTTCTTCTATTTTCTTGGCTTTATGAATTTGTAAGAAGATATCTTCAATATTACCCCCATATTCTTCCAACTTCTTGGATAGTCTTTTGTTCTTTTTCCTTTCTATATCCAACTCTTCAAGTGCAGCGATCAACTCACCTTCTAGATCTACTTCAACCTTAAGATTTTCATCACATACTTTAGAATTCACTTCTTTTATCTTCTCTAGTTCAATTTTCTCTTCCACAGGAACTAAAACTGACTGAGATGCCTTATTGGAGGAGGATCTATTCTTCTTACCCATTACGTACTAATCCAATATCAACCCTAGCTGATTTAGCCTGACAAGGGAAATTGGATCTGATACCAATTATTAGTATCATAATGACACTGAGAGGGGGGGTGAATCAGTGTATATCTTGTTACTTAAATATTCAACTCTTAAATCCAAAATAATGAAAAATTAAAACTAAATAAAGCAAATATAACAAGATAACATCACACAACATAATACGTACCAAGGTTCACCGATTTGGCTACTCCTCAAAATGACTGTTTGGACTCCCATCCAAATCTAGCCTTTGTAAAGCACCAACTTTACAATAAATTTACCAACACCCACTGGAAGGAGCATCAACCCCTGATTTATCAGCACCAACTAGAAGGAGCACCAACCCCTGATGCCAAGCACCAACTTGGAATTCAATTTTGAAACTAGAAAATTAACAAAAAAATACCTTCACTTTTACAAGACCCTAACTGGTCTATTGCTTACCCAATGTCTACCACAATTCACAAAACACACACACTTCTCGCCCACAAAAAATTCTCCAAGCAACACTCCTTTTATAACTATCATTTCTCTTTGTAACTCCAATTGTAACTCCTTATTTCATATTCTCATATGCCACTTGTCAATTGTAACACCTTCTTTCATATTCTCATATGCCACTTGTCAATTGTAACTCCTTCTTTATGTAACTCCTTTTGTATATATTGAGAAGGCATTTCATCAAACACGTCACATGCAAATAATTGACACCATATTCTCCTACCATGACTGTTCGTTTTCTCGATCATGACTGTTCATTTTCTCCTTCGATGACTATTTTTTTTCTCGGTCATGACTGTTCGTTTTCTTCTTTGATGACTGTTCATTTTCTCCTTCATGACTGTTCGTTTTCTCCTTCGATTACTGTTTGTTTTCTCCTTCATGACTATTTGTTTTCTCCTTCGATGACTGTTTATTTTCTCCTTCGATGATTGTTCATTTTCTCCATCATGACGGTTTTTTTTCTCCTTCGATGACTGTTTGTTTTCTCCTTCCCTTGTGCATGCATGTGTTTTGGTTTCCGAAAAGGCTTTTCATTTCTATTTTGAGGCCCTTCGTTTCCTTTTCTCCACATGGGCATGCGTCCACTTCTTTCCATGTGTAACGACCATCTTAAATGATTTCAAATCATTAAATATTTCTTATGGGTCCACGTCACTATGCAGTCTTCAGTTTCACCATCCTAGTGTTCATCACTAATATCAGACGCACTGTCAACTACTCTGTTCCTTTGGCAAAAATGCAACATGTCATGATATCGCGACACTTTTGTTTCTCTGCCCACCTGCCCTTTTTGAGTCACAAAAATGCAACATGTCATGATATCATGACACTTTTATTTCTCTACCTGCCTGCCCTTTTTGAGTCACAAAAATATGACATGTCGCACTATCATGACACTTTTTTTTCTCTGCTTGCCTGCCCTTTTGAGTCGCGAAAATGCGACATGTCATGATATCGCGACACTTTTGTTTCTCTGCCTGCCTGCAATTTTTGAGTTGTAAAAATGTGACATGTCGTGATATCATGACACTTTTGTTTCTCTGTCTGCCTACCCTTTTTGAGTCACAAAAGTGTGACAAGTCGCGATATCGTGACATTTTTTTCTCCTTGCTCTTTCTCTTTGCTTTGGCCTGCGAAAATGCAACATGTCACAATATCATGACACTTTTTTTTCTTTGCTCTTTCTCTTTGCTTTGGCCCAAAAAAATGCTACATGTCGCGATATCGCGACACTTTTTTTTCCTTTCTTTTTCACTTCTCTTTTGGCCATGAAAATGAAACATGTCACGATATCGCAACACTTTTTTCTCCTTGATTTTTCGCTTCTCTTTTGGCCACGAAAATGCAACATGTCACGATATCGCGACACTTTTTTCTCCTTGATTTTTCGCTTCTCTTTTGGCCATGAAAATGCAACATGTCACGATATCATGAAACTTTTTTCTCCTTGCTTTTTCGCTTCTCTTTTGGCTGCGAAAATGCAACATGTTGTGATAGATCATGACACTTTTTTCTCCTTTCTTTTTCGCTTCTCTTTTGGCCATGAAAATGCAACATGTCGTGATATTGTGACACTTTTTTCTCCTTGCTTTTTTGCTTCTCTTTTGGCCACGAAAATGCAACATGTCACAATATCGTGACACTTTTTTCTCTTTGCGGTGTTTTGCTTTTTCTTTGATCTTTAGCATATGGGCCACTTCGGTCTTCTTGGAAAATATGCATTTAACATGACAATTTTTTCAACTTTGCACAAACAACCTGTAACAACTTCACCCAAACATCAAAAACATCCTCATAAGCATTTAACATCACTATACATTCTCTGAATAACCTCTGAACTCCTGTCCACTGTATCAATCGATCTATCTAACTGTGTTGACAACAATGACAATATTGTTGTTGCACCTTGCTCAACATGAACTGATCAAAACTATATAGATTATACTTTAGGATTTGGTTGTACCGCTCTATGGTAGGGCTAGAGAGCGTAACCAAGAATATCCTCAAAAGTAAGGAATAATTTTCCATAATGTAGAAGTAATGATTCAAAAATATGGTGGCATGCTCCTGTGCATCTTCCTCCCATTTAAACATATCTAGCTTAAGCATCTTGAAATGCTCTTGATGGGGATGGGAAGCTACTAATGGTTGAAGTAGTTGACTATGAATCTGATGCAAAGTGGGCTTCTAAGCCCTAGATCCAAATGTCTTGTTCTCTACTAATTCTAAGCATTCTAGAAATAACCTGTACAAATCATAGGATTTGATCTCCTCTTCTTTGATTTGACCCTACAGGGGAGGATGAGGAACATCAAGCCTATTATGTGGTGGTTGAACGTCATCCACCCTATCTCTATAAGAAGCTTTGAGATATTCCACTTCTGGTTAATGTTCAGTGTAGGACCCATAAGGCATCTCCTGAGATGGCCTATAAGGAGGGGTAATTGCCTATGAAAGGTGTTATATGTTTAGCCTAGGAGGCAATTCCTAATTCAGCCAAGGATGTTGAGGAGGCAATATTGGGTTAGGACTAGGAGGTGTATCTTGATTTAAAGTGGGTTGCTTCTGATGGACCTCCTATATATGGGTACTTGGGGGAAGGAACCCTCTCATGTAAGGTATTTTGAAATAGCTCATTGGTTTGTCATTCAATCCTTTATTTCTCTAATTGGTGTAAGTGATCCAAGTGCTCTTTTTCTCATCGAAGTTTCTTGCATTGTGCTAGGTGTTCAATGTATCTTGCAATTTCTTGGTTTATCTGTTCTATCATGCAGGTCCTAGGTGCCCTAGCAACATCACCTCGAGGCCTATCTTATTCAAGATGATCTAAAATATCGATCATGAGCTTTCCCTAATCAAAGTTAGTCATGTTCACTTGAGGTTCAAGCCTACTAAAATAGCGTAGAGGCACATAGTGCTTGCATAGCATAATGGTCTTGAGGATAATCAAGAATTTCTTCATACCTTCATTTATGAGGAAGGGAGGGGTTGATTTTACTCACCCTGAGTGATGAGTATCATACTCATATTGGTATCTAGGCTACTGTAACCTATTAAGGTGATGTAAGGGTGATGTGTGATCATTTGGCCCTACCCTGTGCATATACTATTGCTCCTTCTCAAAGGTCAGCGTGATAGACCTATAAGGCACACAAATGTATGGTATTTCTCTATATAGTAGCGCCTCAATGCACAGTTTCCATTCATGAAATAAGGCATGTGAAGTATCTAGATATTGGTAGTATGTCCCTGGATTAGAATAAAAACTATAGGGGTATCCCGCATAGTGGTCCCTTGTAGGTGGAGTTCCTGACTAGCTATTCTAGGACTTGGGTGAGTAGGAGGCCACCAAGGAGGTATGATCATATCCTTAGGGCTAAATTGGAGATTACTCATGTCTCCATTTCTAATCTCCGTAGAGTCCACCCTTAAATGGGCTTGGTTGTGGGTGCACACCATTGCTATTCCCTACCAAACCCTAGGTGATTATCTTCTTTACAAATTTTAATAAAGCAGCACACAAGAATGGAAACACATAATAAGACATGTTTTTATATCTTTTAAATTTTTATGTGTGTTTGCTAAGCTATTTTTTGTGTTTTTATTTATTGTTTGCAAAGAAGACCTTGTATCACGTGTTTTTCTCTTGTTGGATGATATTCTTATGTTAAATGGATTTCACATGTATGCTCACAACTTGATAACTGGTAATGAAAGTTTGGTCATGTAAACTCACCAAAGTATGGAGATGAAGCCCATACCCGATCAGGGAGCACACGTCATACTAGTCCTTAGCCAGTTCACCCGCAATCAATGACATACCTCTTCAAAGAGGGGTACGTGCTATATCCCATGGGCTATGATGGATATTAGAGTCAACCTTGGTCAAAAATAGGGTTTTTAGGATTTGAGACAACATATGGAGATGAATCCAACTATCGTTTATCTCTATTAGTGGTTTGTGATGAAATCCAACTCACTAATGTTTAATTGGAACATGGTGTGTGTGGTTCCTTTTATGCTTAAAGAAAGTAAACAATAGAGCACTCAATGAGCTTTCACTAAATGCAAGAAAAATGATGTTTTACTTTCAAAAATGTTAGATAAAAGGCAACCCTACAAAATGCATGTCCTAAATGATAACCTACCCATTAGGTAGGTCACAAGCAGTCAGACCATACAAGTGCATTTCTACTTAGTTTCTTTTCAGTTTTTCTTCTTTTTTTGTTGTTTTTGCAATTATGGAAAAGTGAAATCTATCTTTCTATATTTCAAGCAAACAAGGGAAGCAAGAAAAACCAAATTTAAGCAATTTTGAACTGTAGGAAAATGAACTGAAGGTTTAGGCACTTACCTTGATAGCCTAAGAACTTAGTATTTTTGGAATTCTGAGCAGAAAAGCCTCTATTTTGTGGCCATCCTAGGGTGGGATGGCTGCCATTTTGGGATCTATCCCAAGGTGGAATAGTTGTGTGGTCATCCCTGGATGGGATAACTAGCAGTTTTAGGGCCATCTCAAGCTAGAACGACCAGTTCCTACAATAATTTGAAAGTAAAAATGAGGTTAGATCTTAACCAAATCAATCAGGATAGGGTCCCACCATGATTTCCACTAAAGTAGAGAAAAAACGATGCACCTTAAAATGTTAAAAAATATGCATCTATCGCCAGTATTGATTAAGCACTACAAAAGACACATTTAAGAAACCATGAAAAGACAAAGAAGTGCAAGAAATGGATTTATTATTTAATTTTTTGATAGATCAAATTATTATTACAAAATTTTCCCTTGAGGGCTTTGAATTGATACACTTATTACAAAATGTGCCCAAGGATTAGATCCTTTCAATAACTCGGGTGCACTTTCAGTGTTCTCCTCATACCCACGATTGAAGTGGGTGGGCCTATAATTTTTTTGCTTTGTTCTTTGATATTATGATCCTATGATCCTTCCTCATGTGCTATAATACCTACACCTACACACAAGGAAACAAGATTCATTAGTAGCAAGTATGGATTATGAAGCATGCAAAGCAAAATATGCAATAATAGACTAGAAAGGGGAAATATGTAATAGACTATCCAAAACTTGTCCAAAATATTCCAAATATTAGATTCATGCATAAAATATGATTTAGGACTGATCCAATTAAAAATATCAAGGAAATTGCAGTCATATTGGTGGTCATCCTAGGGAGTGCCAATTAAACCTGCAAAACACAAAAATGGTGATATCTGGTCCAAAACACCTCCAAATCACACCAAATATGGAAATCATACATAAAATGTGATTTAGAATTAACCCATGTAGAAATATTAACAAAATTGGACACAAATTTGTGGCCATCCTAGGGTGGGCCAATTAAACCTGTAAAATACCAAAAACATGATAACTCATCCAATATAGCTCCAAATTGAACCAAATTTGAACATCATATATCTAATCTATCCTAGAATAATCCAATGCAAAAATAGTAGAAAAATTGTGCTCCAATACATGTTCATCCTTGTTATAGATAGTTGTGACTATCATAATTTGGGGACCATCCTAGGGTGGGATGGCCAACAAATTTGCTAGTTTATTACCACCAATTCCTCTAAGAATTGGTCCAAAACTCTCTCAAGGGAGTTTTTATCAAATTTTGGGATGGGATTAACTTAATTTATTGGGTTTTGTAAATAAATTGCGCCTCTTGAATCAGTTTTGAACCTCCTTCGTTAGGTAGATATTTTGAGGGAAAAGGTACAAAATGTTGGGGGGAAATCTTGGCAACACTTTATGGCAAATGTTCAAAAAAATCCTCTCTCCCAATTGGGTGGAAAATTGCTCCACTTTGTAGCCTAAGAGGTCCTAGGGTCAAATGTGCATGCAAGACCATGCGAGGTAGGAGGTGCCACTTGCCAAAAACTTTCCATGCATTGGAGGAGGAAGGAATCTCCATTTTAGGACTCCAAAATGAAACTTGGCATGAGAGTTATGCACCCTTAAGACATAATGCTTGAATAGGTAGGATAAATGGTAGTTTCTAGGTGCCATTTATCCAAAATTTGACTTTTTGGGGGTCAAAGACCATGGTCGTCCCACTTAGGGACGGCCGTTGGTGGCCATCCCTGGGTGGGATTACCATAAACTGTGGTCGTCCTAAGGTAGGACGACCATGCCCATATAGCCAAAAACCTCCAAAAAGTGGGGGAAAACCTTTAAAAAGTGGTTAGGACCACTATATAACCTCTGAGGGTTGTCCAAGGGGGGCATATGGTGTCAAATTAGATAATGCTTTGGTCGCCTAATCTGATTTACAAGATTTTAGTATACATAAAAATAGTGGAACACAAGACCAAATAATGGGAGTGTACCAACTCTTGTTTCTAATAAAAATAGTGTTTCGACTAGTTCTAGTCAAAAACCTACTATTGTTAAACTTTATGATGTGTTTTTTTAATTGGTGTAGATTTCATAGCACTCCTAAACATAATTAACACGAATGCTCAGGATTTAAACTTGTTGTAGATTTTCTCCAACAAGGAATACATAATTTGGAACTAATTTCTAATGTGGATGTTTGTGATAAAGCTATTTCAATAAAAGGTAAAAGTACTGCTTTTTTTCTTGATATTCTTGGTTCAAGTGAAGATGAAGAAGAAGAAGATGATGAGGTAATTGAAGAGAAAGTTCAAACATTAAAACAATACAGAAAGGGAATCATAGCTATCATTTGAGAAATAAAATTAAGTCTTACAATACTCCTTCTACTCGTCCTAATAATTATGTAATTCCTCCTTATGTTTATGCAAGTAATAATCCTATTCTTCCATATCCTCTTGATGCATATAAAATTACACATAAAATGTAAAATAATGAAAAGATGACTTATAATATTGTTGAAGACCTTAAGAAAACCAAAGCAAATATCAATTTGTTTGAAGCTGCATAATTACCCAATCAATAGGAGTTAGTAATGGAAGATTTTGATAAAAAAAGTAAAAAAGAAGTTAAGAAAATCATCGAAGCACAATATGTGGCATGAAAAGAGAAAGAGGAAGATCCTCCTTTTCTCTTAACTGTTATAATTGTAGGTAAAAATTAAAATAATTGCATGGTAGATTATGGAGCTTCATGTAATGTGATGCCTTTTATTGTTTGTCAAAAGTTAGGCTTTAAACCAACACCTTCAAATAGAATTGTTGTGCAGTTGGATAAAATAGAAGTAAATGTTGTAGGTATGCTTAGGAATGTTTATATTCAATTATCATCAGAGCCTAGAGTGCAACATTATATAGATATTCATGTTGTCGATATTCCTGACAAGTATGGTTTGTTATTGAGCAGGGATTGGAGCAGGTATTTGAATGGGTATTTTTCTACAATTTTTTCACATATGTGGCTACCTTGGAAAGGTGTATCCAATAAAATATGAGTGGAAAGGGAGCTTAGACTAAAAAACATGATTACATATTATAATAAAGAATTTTATGAGATTATTTATAATGATATTAAGCTAGGCATATACACATTTGATATTGATTTGGTAACAAAGACTCTGGAATCATCTAAAATGGTTGAAAGTGAAAAAGAATCAATAGTGGAATCGAAAGATTATGCAGAAAACATGATAGAATTTCAACCCTTGGTTTTAGAAGATAATTATTATAATGGTTGGGGTATGTATGATGAATCATTGTTTAATCATACTCTTACTGATGAAATATTTGTTTCACTTGATATATAGGAAATCGAAGTTTCTATCTCACATGAGGATCTTGCAATTCCTATCCAATTTAAAAATGACATACTATTTGCAGAAATAGAAAATATTCCAAAATTTGATCATTTTGAATATGAGCTTGTGGAACATCTTGCTACGATAGAAAAAGAAGAAATGGTAATATTTATTATGATTCATCTATTTTAGATGAGAAAGAGGTAAGATCTGCTCTTTCATTATGG
Source organism: Wollemia nobilis (assembly GCA_028583015.1). NCBI lineage: Eukaryota > Viridiplantae > Streptophyta > Pinopsida > Araucariales > Araucariaceae > Wollemia > Wollemia nobilis. The sequence continues at coordinate 118,851 of JAQPPZ010015054.1, forward strand.
AATACTGAAAATGTAAGTACAAATTCCCATGATTATCTTGAAGATTCAAATGAAGAAAATACATGGGTAGTTAATAAGAAATTAGAAGTTTCTATTCATCCTAAAGAAACTATTGCTTTGTTTGATCAACAAGAATTATGTTTTGGAAAGGATGGACATATTTTTGATTGGATTCCTAATTTTGGTGTTTTTGAAAAATAGGTATTCTATGAAGATGAAAGGCTACAAGGTAAAGGCCATGAGGAAAATGAAGAAATTACAATGGCTCACCAAGTTTTGGTAAAATATACTCATGATATGTTAATTGTGGATGACAAGGTAGAATATTCACATTTGTTAGTGGCTATGGAAATTCTAGGTAATAAGCAGTATGATGTTCCTTTGAATACTTATGCTATTGATGACAAAACATCAAATATTGTTAACAAGGAAGTGGAGATAACACCTGAATTTATTGTAAAAATTAAAATGAAAGAAAACATGATTGAAGTTTTGAATCAAGTCCATAGGCAATTAATAATTGAATCTAGGATACAAACTCATAATGATTCTCATTTAGTAGATATCCTAGGTACTTGTAAATTGTTACATGAATTTGATTGACCTAAAAATATGGAAATTGATATAGCTTTAAAGTTTTTCCAAATAGGTTTATAGTTGCGAAATATTATTATTGAAAAGATAAGCCTAAGTCTAAATCAGGAATTGAATTATGAAATCTACATTTTAAGAAATATACAAGAAGGTATTTAAAATCAATCATTATCTTATTCATTTGTTGAATTGAAACTCCACTATGAAATTGCTAATGGAATTAAAGTAAAATGGTGGGGAGAGAAAGGTGAAATGGAGGTCTTTGTTTGGTTTAACTTATTATGGTTGGATTTATATAAATTTTGGTATGCATATCACGATAGTCGTTATTTGACTTGTGATATTCATAATTGGGATGCAGGAAAAGAATAGTCTAAATATTGTATATATCCATCTCATATACATAGAATATTGGTTTGCTTGTATATAGTTTGTTGTTTGTAATCTTGTTGGTTGTTTTGTTTATATTTTTTTATATATTGTTTAATTTTTTAAAATTTTGGGATGTGTTTCATCTGTTGGTGTTGCAATAAATTGGCTTAGGCCAAAATCTTGGAGTTTAGTTTAGGTTTTAATTTTTTGCTGTTGTTTATGTGTTTGTAAAATATTTTGGTGTTGTTTCTTTGATGGAGGTAGTTTTTATATGGGCACCAAACATTTGATGAATTTTTTTGGTATCTGTTTCTGTGTCATTTAGGATAAAATTACCTATTTTGAAAACATCTAAAACTTGAAGAAAAGGAAATTAAGATTCTTAATATCCTTATAAATTTGGATCAAGATAGTAAAACTTGGAATGATGAAGTCATTTTGCAAAAGCTCTCCACAAAGTACTATAACATATTAAAGGGATATTCCTTGAAAATTTGAAGAATAAAATTATTTATTTTTGCGTAATAAGGCAAAAATCCAATACATTCTATCTTTAACCTTACTTGATATCTAACCCAGGTGGTAGATGATTTTTTGCAAAGCAATAAATAGCTTGGTATAAAATCAAAGCAAATTAATATGGAAAGTAAACTCAAATCAATCATCGTAGTCTAAATAATCTTCACCAGGGCAATACACACCTCACTGGCAGTGGAGTTATATTTAGACTAAAATGAAAAATATGTAAAATGCAAAATTCATATAATACTTGGGTGATTCAAATAACCTCTATCGGGGCTATAAATGCTTGGATGGCAGTAGAACAATATCTTGAAGAGAGTAAAGTTATATCCACCAGAGCTATAAACACTCGTCTGGCAGTGGATCAATGTAGAAGTGCCATTACAGGAAATTTTTTTATAGCCAACTACAAAACTAATAATAGTAATTTGAATAGTTTCAGGATTGTAAAATGAATCACATTTCAAAAACAAAGCAAAGGTGAATGATTTAGGTGTCCCAAATTGAAATTTTCTAGTTCAAATTATTTGGATATTAGTGATGCTTATTTTTCTCGTGTTTGCGTTTTTTTGGTTTCATAATTGGGTTCTTAAGTTCAAAGTGTTTAGGAAAATTTCCCATAAGAGTCATCATTTGTTGTGACCACTTCACAATGCCCCAAAATTGGGGACCCACCTGAAATTAGGAGTTTTAAAAGTTTTGTTTTATTGTTTTTTGGCATTCTTAGCTTTTAGGGTCATAAAATTGTTTGATATTGGTGTGTTCTATGATTTATGTTAATGTTATTTATGTTTGTAATTTTATTGTTTTATGTTCAAAGTTGTTTTTTATCGTTGAATAAGTTGTTTGTGTGTTTGTTCTTTATGATGTTTCTTTTATTTAAATTATGATTTCTTTATTTATTTTAAAATTGGGTTATATTGTTATTTCATTTTTATGTAGTATGCATTTATGTTATATTTGCATGTTAAGGAAAAGGTTGTTTGAAATAAAATCCATAAAAATATATTTTAAAATTTTGATAAAATATTTGTTTATTCGTCTTTGTAGATTGGTTAAGGTGTGCGGTGTGGTTTTTGAGAGCAGCGAGGGTGTAGTTTTATACAGATTTTGAAGTGCCACAGAGTGACACTAGTTGAATCACTTAAGTTAATGTGCATCCACATCTATAATGGAGAATAGATTTTCTTAATTTAAAAATATGGGATTAAATGTCTAGATATGCTGGTGAAGGAATATTTCAGCATATAGGTAGTGTGGTGTTGACAATGATGGATACATTTTTTTTATTTCTGCCTCATAGCTATGATGGATTCAAAATTTGGACAACTAGTGATGTGAATCAAAATTAATCCCAAGATTTTTCTATTTTTGCCTCATGGCCAAGCCAACGGTGGTGATTTTCAATCAACATGATTCAAAAAATTGGAATTAGTAGTAAAATTCAGATGATTATTTTATCATTGAATCTGATCGCTTAATAAGCCAAAAAGAGTGTTTTGCTTCTAATGATGGAAAATTTTGCTTCCCAAAACTTTTAATTAGTGATCGTCTAGCTCTAAGCACACATCATTATGCTTAGAATGCATTCTAACATGACTAAATCACACTATTATTGGCAATTTTGGGTACTTTGGGTACATTGCCTTTGCTCAAGTGTATAAGTTGTCATTGATGTCAAGAAGGTTTGAAGGAATTTGATTTAATGTCAAATAATTTGTTTTGATGAAGGTTTCGGCATGACAGTTTCAAAGGTCTTTTGCAAACCCCAAGTTGGAAGGTTTAAAGATTATAGGTGGATGCATTGGTTTAATGCATTTGGGTCCAAGAGGAAGTATTTATTTAAATAATTAAAAAACCTTGTTAAGGTTCCATTTAATTATTTTTAAATAAATATTAAACTATTATTTGCATGGGTTCTCCTAATCCATGGTGCAAGTGTCTTATCAAGGTGGGCGCTATGTTTTAGCTTTGTGGGCGCTAGCCAAGACCTCCACCGACGTGTTAAAGACCTCTGTCGATGTCAAAGAGCCTATGGTAAAATTCATATAAATATCTCTCGATGAATACAAAGATGAAACCCATCCGAATTTTGAAAAAAGTTGCTTGCTGTGTTTTTGACTGTGTGTCTTCATCGTTTTTGTAATCCTTTGATCATTTGTGTGTCATTGCCATTTTTGTAATTCGCTAATAATTTGAGTGTCTTTGCTATATTCGTAATCTGCTATTCATTTGATTGTCTCACCGTCTGTCAAATCCGCCATATAGCTTGTCGTCTGCGAGTTGGCGTCAGAAGGAAGGGAGGTCTGTGTTTTATTTTCCCTAACATAGAAAGTACAAGCATAACAGAGTGAGGTTTAAACCTCATCAGGTGCATTTGGTGCACCGGTAGCGGCTAGGCTGTTGGCGTACTACCGAACGGGAGGTTCCGCGTTTGAATCACGCGAAAGTGTTTTTTGACATGAAGTGGTTGCAGCAGGTGGTGTTAGAAGTCGTGCGTAATTTCTCCATAGCAATTTTTTGATGATTGGCTAAGGTACTTTTTGAAATAAATTTTTGCTAAGTGTATGTTGCGGATGGAGGATGTTTGTTAGAAGAAAAATATCTTAGGAGTCATAAGGGTTTTAAAGCTTGTTGTTATTTTGATAAAAGATTATTTTGAAGGTGTTGTTGAAATATCTTATTGCATTCTTATGAGAGATAAACTTTATTTTTGATGAGACAATAAGGGAGAAATAAGGTTTATAAGGGATACATGTTTCTTGTAATGTTGAGAGTGCTTTTGGTTGATTATGGAAATGAAAGCATGATGTTTTAAGGTTAATTACTTCTTGTGTGAAATTGTGAAACCTTAAGTGGGCAGCTTTGAGATTGACATTTGATTTCATTAAGTTGGTTATAATCAAGCTATTCTTTACTTGGTTAAAGTGTTGAGCTTACTCCTTTGTTGATGAATTGAAAAGTTATTTTTATGCTATTGTGAGTTGAGTTGGTGGATGCTTTTTGTTCAAATAATGTTGGAGAGAAAAGGAGTTCTACTTGTTTCCTTTTCTGATGTTGATTGTGAAATGCTTCAAGGTTGTATTTTGAGTTGAATGGTGTTGATTGAACCTTGTTTGATGAGCATTGTTGTGGAAGCCCTAATTGATGGTGAAAAGAACATGAGTATCATTGTTATGTGATTCTTTGCATAGTTGGCAATTGTTGGGGTTTCATGTTCTTGAAAGAAAGCATTCTATCCTATCCATTTCAGATTTTGAGTTGAGTTTTCAGATTTGAGATTGAGTTTGAGCTAAGTTGAGTTTTCAGATTTGAGATTGAGTTTGAGCTAAGTTGATTTGAGTTGAGTTTTGAGATTGGGAGTTGAGTATAGAACATATTGAGTCTCTAAAAATTCTCTTTATGTTTCTATGAGTTTGACAAATCACATTGGGTCTCTAACAATTCACCTTGTGATTTTCTACTAAGAAAGTTTTTCTTGGTGAGCTTGCTGAGGTTTTGGACAGGTTTCGGTGGGGACTTGTGAGCAGGTTTTGGACAGGTACCGATGGGGACTTGTGAGCAGATTTGGATAGGTCCTAGCAGAGGACTTGTGAGCTAAGTTTTGAGAGTTCTATCAGATAACTTGAGGACAGAGGAGCACTGGTTCTTTGAGAAGAACTTGAGGACAGATTTGGCAAGTCTTTGAGAAGGCTTGTGTGCAAAGGATTGATTTGTTCAAGTGTTGGATAGATCTGACAGACAGAGGAAGACTTGTACTAGACCGACTGACTGTGTTTGGTACAGGTTGCTGAGTTGTTGTGGATGTGATCATAGAAGGTAGAGGTCTCTTAGGCTAAGCATTAAGGACAGGAGGTCTTCGATGGAAAGGATTTCCACGTGCTGGCAAGAGGTAGAGGCAGTTGATCTTCTGAGGGATCATTTTCAGAACATAGGGGAAGGTATCTCCTTTGAGTAGAGGCTCATAAATTCAGATTGGGGGAAGGTATATCCTTTGGACCGAGGCTCATAAATATTGTAATTGGGAAGGATTCCCAAATAACTTTGAGATAACTTTTAGAGAAAATTTTTGTGGACGTAGCCCAACCATTTTGGGTGAGCCACGTTAAAAATGGGTCTTCAATGTGTGATGCTTTTTGTCTTGATTAATGTTGTGTTGATGCCACTGCTATCAAAAGTTAAAATTATTAATTGGTTAAGTCTTATACTGTTCACCCCCCCCTCTCAGTATAAGTCCATGTTCTTCAATTGGAATCAGAGCAGGTCACTCCAGAAAGAGCCTAACGACTTGGAGAAGGATCTATCAGAGGAACATACAGATTCAGAAAGAGATGAAGAGGTTGAGTTCGATCTCAAAAGTGAATTCTTCTTGGCTTTAAGAAAGCTTGAGAAATTTAGGGAAGATAATTTTGTTCTCAAGCATCAATGTTAGGAAGAAGAGATAGCAAGATCAGAATTGTCTCAAAGTGTTATAGACTTCAAAATTCTAGCTAAAGAAGGGAAGAAGGTTGAACAAGTTCTGACAGAGGCTCTCAAAGGAAAGGAAGCTGATTGCAAAAAACTAGAAGAAGAGGTTATGTCTCTTAGAGTGAAGTTGGAACAATTGGCTCTCAGACATAATACTTCGTGTGAAAAGCAAAAGAAGGATGGTATCACCATTCATGAAACAGGTTCTTCGAGCAAGATCAATCTTCATCCTGAAGAGCAGTGGATTCTAGTTGTTCACATGAAGAACAATCATCCAAGGCATCAAAATAGGTTACATAATACTTTCCATGGCTATTGTTTTTCTTGCAAGAAATTTGGTCACAAAGCTATGCATTGCAATAAGTCTTTGAATAGCCATAGTAAGGAAAATGTTAACTCTTTTGCACCTCTTATGAATAAAAATGTCATGTGTTACAAGTGCAAGAATTTTGGGCATATAGCAAGGATGTGCAGTTTGGATAGATCTAGCCTTGAGTTCACTAAAAAGAGAAATGAGATAAAATCTAATTCAATGATAGGTCAAACTACTTTTCATGCTCAAGACAAAGTAGAAAAATGGTATATTGATAGTGGTTGTTCAAAACATATGACTGGTGAAAAGGAAAAAATTTTGGTCTTAAAAGAAACAAACAGAGGAACAGTCGGCTTTGGAGATAACGAGTCGGCTAAAATCCGTGGTAAAGGGACTCTCAGTTTGAATGGGAAATCCAAAACAGAAAATGTGCTTTATGTAGAAGGCCTAAGACATAATCTTCTAAGTGTGAGTCAACTTTGTGATCAAGGACACATAGTATCTTTCTTTTCAGATAGATGTGAGATAAGTAAAGAAAAAAATGGAAAACTCATTGCTAGTGCTACAAGGACTCCAAACAATCTTTACATGCTAAGTGAGATAAAAAAGGAAAAGTGTTTTCTAACTCAAGAAGATGAGATTTGGTTATGGCATAAAATATTGGGGCATTTGAGCTTTGATAATCTTGTCAATATTAGTAACAAGGAAGCAGTTAGAGACTTGCCCAAAATAAAAATGCCCCATAACATCATTTGCGGTCCTTGTCAACATGGAAAACAGACTAGAACCAGTTTCAAATCTAAAGGGTATACTTCTTCAAAAATATTGGATCTTATTCCTACTGATTTATGTGGCCCTACCAGAACTCATAGCATTCAGGGAGAAAGCTACTTCATGTTGTTTATAGATGATTATTCTAGAATGACTTGGGTTACTTTTCTCAAAGAAAAATCTGAAGCTTTTGAAAATTTTAAAGCTTTCAAAGAAATTATTGAAAATGAGACTGACAAGAGAATCAAATGCTTAAGATCATATAGAGGAGGAGAGTTCACTTCAAATGAATTTGTGGAATACTATGAGCAACAAGGAATCAAAAGAGAATATTCAGTAGCAAGAACTCCTCGACAAAATGGAGTAGTTGAAAGGAAAAATAGAACTATTGAAAATATGGCAAGAGCTATGTTAAATGAGTCAAAAATTTCTGATGGATTTTGGAAAGAGGCAGTCAGTACAGCAGTCTACATTATCACCAAGGCCCAACTTAGAGTCAATCATCATAAAACTCCTTATGATTTGTGGAAAGGAAGACCAGCTACAGTAAAATACTTCAAAGTGTTTGGAAGTAAGTGCTTCATCAGAAGGGAAGATCAAAATTTGGGTAAGTTTGATCCTAGGTGCGATGAGGGAATATTTCTTAGATATTCGAGCAGAAGCAAGGCCTATAGATGCTTCAACAAAAGAACTCATACAGTTGTAGAGAGCATAAATATAATAGTTGATGAAAAGACAGGGATAAGAGAACTAGTCAAGGAACTCAGTGATGAAATTTTTGAAGAAGAATTCAGAGAGTTTTCATATGAAGAAGAGGAAAGACAACAATTGCTTCCCAAAACTCCTTCATGATATGTTCAGAAACATCATCCCAAAGATTTAATAACTGGTGATCCAAATAGTAGGAAAATAAGAAGAAGAGTCATTCCCTCACATGATTCTACAAATGTTGCATTATTATCTCAGATTGAGCCAAAATATTTTAGTGAAGCTTGTGTAGATAAGTTTTGGGTAAAAGCAATGGATGAAGAGCTAAATAAAATAGAGAAAAGTGAAACTTGGGAATTGGTTCCAAGACCTAAGGAAAAGAATGTCATTGGCACAAAATGGATATTCAGAAATAAACTCAATGAGGATGGAAAGATTGTCAGAAACAAAGCTAGGTTAGTCTGCAAAGGTTATGCTCAAGTAGAAGGTGTTGATTTCGAAGATATGTTTGCTCCTGTTGCTTGTCTTGAAGCTATCAGAATGTTCTTGGGCCTTTAAAGCTTCAAATCATTCAAGGTATATCAAATGGATGTAAAGTCAGCTTTTCTAAACGGGGTTTTGGTAGAAGAAATATACATAGAATAGCCAGAAGGAGTGTCTCTCTCAAAATAGTCAGACTATGTGTGTAAACTGAAAAAAGCCTTGTATGGGTTAAAGCAAGCACCTAGGGCTTGGTACTCAAGACTTGATAGGTATATTCATGAGCAAGGCTTCAGGAAAGGTGTGGTAGATAGCAATTTGTATATTAAGAATGAAGGTGATGATATGCTGATTATGGTTGTCTATGTTGATGATATTATTTTTGGGGGAAATAATACTCAAATGTGCAAAGATTTTGCTAACACCATGCAGAAGGAATTTGAGATGTCTATGATTGGAGAGCTATCATTATTTTTAGGTCTTCAGATTGCTCAATCAAAAAATGGTGTATTTCTCTCTCAAGGAAAGTATATCAAAGAAATGTTGAAAAAATTTGGGATGATGGACAACAAACCAGTGTGTACTCCAATGATTACAGGGTGCAAGATGAGTAAATATGATGAATCTCTAGCGGTAGATCAGAGATTGTATAGATCAATGATTGGCAGTTTATTATATGTTACAGCTACCAGACCAGATATCATGTAGGCAGTTGGGTTAGTAGCAAGATTTCAGGCATCTCCAAAAGATTATCATGTTATAGCAGTTAAGAGGATATTCAGATATCTGAAGGGCACTATGGACTTTGGGCTTTGGTATCCCAAAGGTGATGATTTCATTCTCACATCTTATACAGATGTAGATTGGGCAGGCAGTATTTATGACAGGAAAAGCACTAGTGGTGGAGCATTCTTTCTGGGAAAAAGTTTGGTTTCTTGGCTAAGAAACAACCTTCAGTTTCCTTATCTATAGCAGAGGCTGAATACATAGTAGCAGTGGCTGGGTGTACACAAGTTTTATGGATGAAAACCACCTTGGAGGATTTCAAAGTCAAGCATGAACAACCCATCTCCATACTTTGTGATAATACAAGTGCCATAAGTATTTCCAAAAATCCGGTAATGCACTCAAGGACAAAGCATATTTCCATCAAGTATCACTTTCTAAGGGAGAAAGTGCAAGACAAGCAAGTCAAGGTAGAGTATGTGTCTACTAAAGAGCAGATTGCAGATATCTTCACCAAACCTCTTCCAAGAGATACGTTTGAGTATCTAAGGGAGAAATTGGGAGTTGTACTCCCACCCCAGAATTAATCACCTCATTAGGAGGTTGGGGAGGGACTAAGCTAAGAGGCTCATTCTTAGTCCCGAGCCCCAAAGGTTGCCCTTTGCCATTGATGACAAAGGGGGAGAGATATGAGTAAGGGGGAGAGCGTCAAAGTGAAGAGGAAAGCTTCAAGTCAGGGGAGAAAAACTTCAAAGGAAGATTCTCAGTTGTGGGCTCAGTTTCTCAGTTGTTACCATAGTTGGTTTCAGTTTTGGCTCTTGAGAAGTGTTTTCAGTAAAGGTTTGCCATCAATGAAAAAGGGGGAGATTGTTGGAAATTTTGGGTACTTTGGGTACATTGCCTTTTCTCAAGTGTATAAGTTGTCATTGATGTCAAGAATGTTTGAAGGAATTTGATTTAATGTCAAATAATTTGTTTTGATGAAGGTTTTGGCATGACAGTTTCAAAGGTCTTTTGCAAACCCCAAGTTGGCAGGTTTAAAGATTACAGGTGGATGCATTGGTTTAATACATTTGGGTCCAGGAGGAAGTATTTATTTAAATAATTAAAAAACCTTGTTAAGGTTCCATTTAATTATTTTTAAATAAATATTAAACTATTATTTGCATGGGTTCTCCTAATCCATGGCACAAGTGTCTTATCAAGGTGGGCGCTATGTTTTAGCTTTGTGGGTGCTAGCCAAGACCTCCGTCGACGTGTTAAAGACCTCCACCGACGTCAAAGAGCCTATGGTAAAATTCATATAAATATCTCTCGATGAATACAAATATGCAACCCATCCGAATTTCAAAAAAAATTGCTCGCTGTGTTTTTGACTGTGTGTCTTCGCCATTTTCGTAATTCACTGATCGTTTGTGTGTCTTCACCTTTTTTGTAATTTGTTGATCATTTGTGTGTCTTCACCGTCTTCGTAATCCACTGTTCGTTTGATTGTCTCACCGTTTGTCGAATCCACCATATAGCTTGTCGTTTGTGAGTTGGCGTCATAAGGAAGGGAGGTCTGTGTTTTATTTTCCCTGACGCAGAAAGGACAAGCATAACAGAGTGAGGTTTAAACCTCATGGGGTGCCTTTGGCGCACCGGTAGTGGCTAGGCTATTGGTGCACTACCGAACGGGAGGTTCCGCGTTCGAATCACACGAAAGGGTTTTTCGACGTGAAGTGGTTGCAGCAGGTGGTGTTAGAAGTTGTGTGCAATTTCTCCATAGCGATCTTTTGATGATTGGCTAAGGTACTTTTTGAAATAAATTTTTGCTAAGTGTATGTTGCGGATGGAGGATGTTTGTTAGAAGAAAAACAGCTTAGGAGTCATAAGGGTTTTAAAGCTTGTTGTTATTTTGATAAAAGATTATTTTGAAGGTGTTGTTGAAATATCTTATTGCATTCTTATGAGAGATAAACTTTATTTTTGATGAGACAATAAGGGAGAAATAAGGTGTATAAGGGATACATGTTTCTTGTAATGTTGAGAGTGCTTTTGGTTGATTATGGAAATGAAAGCATGATGTTTTAAGGTTAATTGCTTCTTGTGTGAAGTTGTGAAACCTTAAGTGGGCAGCTTTGAGATTGACATTTGCTTTCATTAAGTTGGTTATATTCAAGCTATTATTTACTTGGTTAAAGTGTTGAGCTTACTCCTTTGTTGATGAATTGAAAAGTTGTTTTTATGCTATTGTGAGTTGAGTTGGTGGATGCTTTTTTTTCAAATAATGTTGGAGAGAAAATGAGTTCTACTTGTTTCCTTTTTTGATGTTGATTGTGAAATGCTTCAAGGTTGTATTTTGAGTTGAATGATGTTGATTGAACCTTGTTTGATGAGAATTGTTGTGGAAGCCCTAATTGATGGTGAAAAGAACATGAGTATCATTGTTATGTGATTATTTGCATAGTTGGCAATTGTTGGGGTTACATGTTCTTGAAAGAAAGCATTCTATCCTATCCATTTCATATTTTGAGTTGAGTTTTTAGATTTGAGATTGAGTTTGAGCTGAGTTGATTTGAGTTGAGTTTTGAGATTGGGAGTTGAGTATAGAACATATTGACTCTCTAAAAATTCTCTTTATGCTTCTATGAGTTTGAAAAATCACATTGGGTCTCTAACAATTCACCTTGTGATTTTCTACTAAGAAAGTTTTTCTTGGTGAGCTTGCTGAGGTTTTGGATAGGTTTCGATGGGGACTTGTGAGCAGGTTTTGGACAGGTTCCGGTGGGGACTTGTGAGCAATTTTTGGACAGGTTTTGGTGGGGACTTGTGAGTAGGTTTTGGACAGGTTTCGGTGGGGACTTGTGAGTAGGTTTTGGACAGGTTTCGGTGGGGGATTGTGAGCAGATTTGGATAGGTCCTAGCAGAGGACTTGTGAGTTGAGTTTTGAGAGTTCTATCAGAGAACTTGAGGATAGAGGAGCACTGGTTCTTTGAGAAGAACCTAAGGACATATTTTGCAAGTCTTTGAGAAGGCTTGTGTGCAGAGGATTGATTTGTTCAAGTGTTGGACAGATCTGATAGACAGAGGAAGACTTGGACTAGATCGACTGACTGTGTTTGGTACAGGTTGCTGAGTTGTTGTGGATGTGATCATAGAAGGCTGAGGTCTCTTAGGCTAAGCATTGAGGACAGGAGGTCTTCGGTGGAAAGGAGTTCCACGTGCTAGCAAGAGATAGAGGCAGTTGATCTTATGAGGGATCATTTCCAGAGCAGAGGGGAAGGTATCTCCTTTGAGCAGAGGCTCATAAATTCAAATTGGGGGAAGGTATCTCCTTTGGGCCGATGCTCATAAACATTGTAATTGGAAAGGATTCCCAAAGAACTTTGAGATAACTTTTAGAGAAAAATTTTGTGGACGTAGCCCAACCATTTTGGGTGAACCACGTTAAAAATGGGTCTTCAATGTGTGATGCTTTCTGTCTTGATTAATGTTGTGTTGATGCCACTACTATCAAAAGTTAAAATTATTAATTAGTTAAGTCTTATACTGTTCACCCCCCCTCTCAGTATAAGTCCACGTTCTTCAACTATCACATGAGTAAAATTCAAACATAGACATGTTGTACAGTTAAATATTTTGGATATATCATGGTGTCAGGTGCTAGCGAATGCAATAGGATGTAACGTAAACTTTATAATTAAGGTATGAATTTATTTTCCATATAACATTTACATAAATTTTACATTTGGAAAATATATATAGTTTTCAAAGTTTGGGATCATAAACACTAAATTCCATATTATAAGGTTTTTAAACTTTATAATTAGGGTTTAATGATTATTTTCCATTTTAATTTTACGTAAACTTTATTTTTGGAAAATATGCATTAATTTCAATTTAAAATTCCGATTTATAAACCCTAATTTAATATTATAAATTTTTTAACTTTATAATTAGGGTTTCATGTTTATTCACACGTAAATTTATATTTGGATGAATAAACATTAAATTTAATAGAAATGTTTCATAAACCCTAATTTAAATATTATAAAGTTTTAAACTTTATAATTAGGGTTTAGGTTCATTTATCATTTTGATTTACGTAAGTTTTCATTTGTGGAAATAAACATTATTTTTTTTTTTAAATTCTCAAAAATGATCTAAGCAATTTTCATATAAATTTTTGAGCATTATTTAATTAAAATTTTATTTTGAGGTTTTAATTAAATTTGTATTGCATAAAGTTGAGTTTGAAGCAAATTTAATTATTAATTTCAATATTGGGAAAGCAAATTTTATTAAATATTGCATCTAATGATTTCAAATCAAAATACGTAAAAGCTAGACCCCTTGTTAATAGTAATGTGCAGTCAATAGTAATTTTAGCAGCATTTCATATTTAGATCACACTTTTATGACATATTGCAACATAGAACCTTGGAAGAACTAATCATTCTTTTGCAAGAGAGGGTTTTAATTGTAAAATCCTAACTATGAGTGTGGTTTTACGATTGGGCGAAATTATCACTCAACACTATGCTACAAATACCAACTGATGTTAATAGATGAGCAAGAAAATTATTGCATATAGAAGGGATAGTTGTTATTCATGTAGTTAATGCTTAATGGGTGTGTAAATGTAATAAACGTAGGTAAATTATAATGTAAATGTAATGGAATATTGGAGTATCAAGAATATTCTAGAGTGTTAGGAGTTCCAAGAATATTGCAGAGTGTTATGAGTGTTGAAAATATTGTAGAGTGCTCTATTTTTTAATGTACAATGTTATTATTTTATTTTGGGGTTGTATTTATTTTTTTGTTTTTTGTATGGCTACTATCATGACCCTTCTTTGGCACACTTTTTCATATGATGGACTTATGAATTTATATGTTGTTTTAATGATAGAATAAATGGCTATACAATGATTAGTTATTTGTTTTATTGAGGAATATGATGTTGCTAATGGATTTATGTGATTGCAGGAATATATATCCTTGTGAGAGGGTGGAGGACTAATGGCTAAAGTAGTCAAAATGATCTAACACATGATATCCACTTTTAGACTTAGTTCATGCCTTTGCATTTTGTATTTATCATTCCTGCATTTGAGTGTTTGTCAATATTCTTGAATCTTCTTGCGGTTTAGGTTACTTTAGATAGATATAAAGTAACATAGTATATTTGTTGTTTGCATTCAAAGAATGGTAGTAGGAAGGAATTATTAATATGTTATGTTATTATTTATCCTTTTGAAATATCAATTTGCTATGAAAATCATATTAATAAGTCTCACTTATTAATAAACTTTGTGTTTGGACTTTTGAAGGTGTTTATAATATGTTATTAATAAAGGAGATATTAATAATAAAGAATGAAAAATATTTTTGACATATTGTAACAAACGAAAACACTAGTAATATTAAATAAATTTATATTGTTTCAGTTTGAACAAAATAAAATGAGATGGTGTAACTTGTTGATGAGTTTGTTCCTTGAGAAAAAAACTCCACCAGTATCTTTTAAAAACCCTAATGAATGTGAAGTGGGATCTAGTATTTTAGAAGATAAAATAAAGAATGAAGGATCAACCAGAGTAACACATTGGATAATAACAAGATTGGAATCATCATAGCATTTTCTACTTCTAAATATTTAGAGGTATTCCTTGTGAAATGAAGTTAGGAACTTTGTTTGATTTATATGATGCTTTCTTTCTATAGTATTTTAGTGTGTACATAAACCATAGTGAGTAAAAAACCATAGAAACAATTATTCAAATTTTTTTATTTGGTTTCAGCAAACGATTGCTCTAGAATGTACTCAGTGAAAACATTATTCTTTATATTTTAAAAAAAATGAAAGAGGCCTATTGTGTTTTCTTCTTCCAACACCTAGTATTTTTGGGTTTGGCCTGTGAGTGGCGATCAACAACTATCGGGCTTGTTGTGGTGATTTTTTTTTATCCTTAAAATTTTGGATTATCACACCATAATAAAATCATTGATTCACAATCAACACTATGGACTCTAGTGGATCCACCTTTTAAACTCGGGAAAATATTATCACAAGATTCTAGATAGACCAAGTAAGGTCAAGAAAACCTAGAGGAGAGCCTATAGTATTTTTATATGTTCATGCTCATCCAGATTTACAAAAATGAAATACAACTACCATGTAAAATTTGAACAAGCTTCTAAGTAACTCCCAACTAGCACTTCAAGTAATAGATATGTGACTTATCCATTGGAAAATTATAGCCAAACTTAAAATATGGTAAAGAGAGAATGGAGAGGAGATAAAAAATGCAGCCAATCACATCCATTCAAATAATGTAACAAAAATTATTGAACATGTCAATGAAATAATATGTCATTTACACATTCAAATGATGTAACATGTAAATAGGATAATACACAAAACTACACACAAAATTGCTAAAAGGAGGAAGCATAATTGTATTAATCAATAGATAATTACAATGGGAGTTTGATCAGAATAGCCAAATATCACTAATCAATTACAACTAAGTTATCCATATAAATAATGTAATGAAGAACTACAATTCTTCATTCAAATGATGTCATGAAGAGCCTCATGGATTTCGGCCTTAACCACTAGAAATGATCTCAATAAATTGGGCACCTTCTTAGCAAAACCTGCACCATAATAGGGAATAAAAAGGGGTGACTAAGCAAGACACACAAAGAAAAATATAACTGACAAGCATGGGCACTCTGGTATACCTCTTGCAAAATTTTATTGTGCAAAAAAATGATTCATTTTTATGTTGCAACGACTCTCTTAAATAGTTTGATCATTTGGTCCATAATTGTTTCAATGATGGTTCATAACTACATATTTCATTTATTAAAATTGGGTGATGGCCCATAAAAATTACAATTCCCTCCATACTTGATCTACAATATTGATTTAATTCATAGTTGCTCTTACTGATAGTCTAGACACTAAAATTATGTCAATCGGATTAGACTGCAATGATGCACTCTTATCGACACCATATGGCCCCATTTGGCAACCCTCAGGGGTTAAGTAGGGGTCCTAATCACTTGGGGAAGGTTTACCCCACTTTTGGGAAGTTTTGGGCCATGTATTCATGGACATCCCACCCCACGATGGCCATAGTTCATGGTCATCCCACCTAGGGATGACCACAAGAAACCATCCTTGGGTGGGACAACCATGGCCTAGACACCTAACTTATCCAATCCAATAACTTATGACATATTGGGAGCCTATCTAGGCCATCACAACCTACAAATTGGAGGCCTCTTCCACCCAATGTATGGCAAGGAATTTGACAAGTGGTGACACCTACCTTTCATGCCCCAACTTGCCCCCTCTTGGGATATAAATTGATGTGATTCCACTCAATTTTAGAAAGAGGTCTTTCCAATAATTTACCATTAAGTGATACCGAGAATCACTGTCTCCTTTTGCCCTCGTATTTTCCCTTGGAATATGCATCCATTGAAGAATTTTCTAAGACAACATTAAATACGCACATCCATTCCAAAACCCACCCACTTATGTGAATCATATTACCAAATTTGAAGACAACATCCCTAGGAGTATTCTAGACCATATCCTAGAGGAATTGGTGGTAAAAACCACCCTATGGATGAGCTAGCTTTGGGTAGCCTATATTGCCTAGTGGTCTAATCCAACTACATACAAAACTCAGGATAATAATACTCATAGGGTGATCTTCAGTACATATGGGTTGCATCAATCCTATTTGGCACTATAGTAACTTTATACGATATCATAAAAACGAACTCACATGCAGACAAAGGGATATTGAATATCTTGGTCATCATAGTATATTTATACCTTGCCAAAAAGTCTTGCATGGTAAATATACAATTTTTGACTAGATCACTATAGTGTTTGAGTATCATGAAAATTTCAAAGATATTCTATGATATCTTACTATGCATATCATTCCATAACATTTTATCACATGTTTGTTAGTTTACATTTTCACAATCCATTACATAGTCCGATGACAACGTCCAAATGAATAGATGAATTTTGTACAGTCTATGGTGCTAGCATCTAGAGGGTCAAACAATATTCATAATTTATTATATATATTAACAAATCATACATTTCATTATACATATGCACATGTTTATATCATCAAATAACATCATATTGCAATACATGCATCCATGATAAGCATCCATAAAAGCATTAGTAAAGCAAACATAAATATTGCATACATATAATAAAGCAGTAAGGAAACACATGATGACAACTGAAAAACTCATATATATATATAGGTATATGTATGGGTAAAAAGATACATAATAATCCAAAAATAGCCCGTAGGCTACAATCAAGTGGGTCCTCAGACCTCATGCTACCAAAATCCAAAAATAACTATAGAGTCTCAAAATCCATGGTCACGTAAGACCGACACCATGACTCTCACCCCCACCCTCAGTAGGTTCTCATTGAGGGTTTCTATATCTGATCTCCCTGGCCTTATATGCTTTCCTCGTGGATCTAGGTTCCCCCACATTCATATATGATTACCATATACCACTCCTCCTACTCTGCTAGGACCCACTATTAGAAGAGTGAGCTAGTAAGTGCCATCTAAGGTGTGTTATATCATCCTTTAAATCCTATGTATATGTTGTATCCACTGTATGATGCACCTGGTAGTCTCTCAGTAAGGTCTGGAGTTGTATCACCTTCACCCATAGCTTGGTCATCTCACCACTACTAGATCCCCCATTGCTAGATCTCCCTACTCTTACCTATGATTGAAGAGTAGCTAACTCTACTTCTTGCCTATCAATATTTGCATGTGCAGTCTACACCTGTGCCTGTAGGATATCCATCTCCTCTATGTACTCTCTCCACTCTTTTATACCTTTGATCAGCTTACACTTTAACTCAACAATGGTAGCATCCTATGCTACCAACTATACCTGCACTCCTTGCTCATCAAATTCATCCTTAGCATAGTCATCCTATAGATCCTCCATATCCAGGATATCTATCCACTCATCATATACCTGGTGATGCACATGTCGGTCACCTAAGTTTGGCTTCTACTCATCTGGAGCCTCATCATGTCCCTCATATGCAACCTCCTCGTAAGCCTACACTATCACCACATCTGAACCACCCCCTAGAGGTCCCACACCTTGCCAATGGTGCATCACCCACTAGGATTTATACTCTACTATGATACCTGCATCATCTAGCTCAAAGATGTCCTCCACAGGATCTACCTCCTCTCCAACTACCTCAAATTTAGGCTAAGTGTCCTCTCATCCCCATGGTGTTTGTAGATCACTATCTCACTAGAAACCCCTGGTGTAGTCTAAACTATTGCATCACTCAATCATATGGTAAATACTCTTGATCGGTCTTATGTTGAACAACTAGCCACCTTCCTCACTGTACCTGATAGAGATACACCTCAGCTTTAGGCCATGCTGGATAATCCTTGTATGGTCTCCAAGTGACCTCCTCTATCTTGAGCCATGCACATGAATATGCATAATGATCAATTGTACCTACATAGGGATGGATCTGACCCCTATCCTATTATTATTACCATAGGATCCCATAGCCTATCTCCACATCTACAAGTTGTGCCTATGTCATCCAAGGCAGTCCTCATGGTCGATCCATAGTAATATATTTCCATCCCCACACCTACAGTAAAAAGCTCCATCCCAAGCCTTTTTTCCTATAGTAATGGATCTAGTATAGTTCATCATAAAGTTGTACCAACAACACCATACACTAAGCCATTAGTAACGACCTCTCTATGGTGCACTCCACAAGTGAAAATATCAACTCCAAAAGGTTCTATGGGAACCTGGCTTCTGATGAGTTTGGTAGTAACATGTTAGAGATAAGAATCATCAATAAAATTTTTATCATAGTTATAAAATCTACTGCATAACATAGCTCCACTAGGATGTCTTTGTTAGGTAAGTCTCGTAATACCTCATTCCAGTCCTCTTTGAATACCTCATTCCAGTCCTCTTTGAAGTATCTCTAAAAATCATATCTCTAAGATCTCGATGAGTAAATACAATCGAATGCCCCTCTATCAAAATGTGAAAAATTTGTTAGATGTCCTGTAATGTCATTATCATATCCCCATGGGATAAATGGAAGGTGTTGGTGTGATATTCCCACAGATCTATCAAAGTTGTCAGGTAGGCTCTATCTCCAAACACTGGCTCTACCCATGTCACTTGCTTGAGACCAATGGCATAAAGCCATTTCCAGTAATCCTCTACTAAAAAGTCATTGGTAGTATAGAAAAAATTCAAAAATAAATATTGAATATTGATCACCTGATAAAGGCAAGTAAGTTTAACAAAAATGCAACAAATATGCAATAAAATTGCCCAAGAATAGCAAAAAAAGCTCAAAAAGGGGATATTTTTCTCCAAATTCGTGGTCATCCCACCTAGGGATGACCCAAAAATTGGCAGACATATCACCTAGTGATGGCCACCAATGGTCGTCCCACCCAAGGACGTCCCCCAAAAATACTAAAAGAAGGCCTTCTTGGCCCCCAAAAATAGGCATAAAACAACATAAAAACACAAAAAAATGGAATAAAAATACACAAAAACAAAAAATAAAGCACAAAATCCTTTATATTATCACTAATAAGGTTCATTAATTGATATTTAGTGTTTTTTTAGAAAATGCAAAAATAATTACATTTCCAAATTCAATAAAGTATAGGAGCAAATTCAGCCCTTACCCATCTCGTGCTGGCTCCACTGCTCGTCGAGTCCTGAGTCTGGATCATGGTGATTTTGGGATCATATAAATATTTATCTAATTTAAAAAACCAATCTCCTACTTCTCACCTCTCAGTTTGCCAAGTTAGAAGTGTGCAAATGAGCTATTTTGGCCCATTTTGGGCTTAAAAAGGCCTAGAATGAGTAGTGGCCATCATAGGGTGGGACAGCCAAAAAAATGGCCAGTAATCCCATCCTAGGATGGCCATAAATTATGCAGCCATACCACCTTGTTACGACCACCAAAAAACCCCACAAAAACAAATGAAAAAGCAAAGAAAATGGCCTAAAAACCACCAAAAATAGGTCAAAATTGATAAAAATTCACAAAAAATCAAGATTGAACACAATTGTTCATGGATGAATTGAAAAGTCTCTACTTAACTCCACAAGAAGGTCATTGCGGTTGGAAAACTCCACGGGAATGAGGTATTCAGTCATTTTCTTCCATGAAATATCAAACAAAACTATCAAAAGCCTCATAAAATTGATAAATCTTACAATGGGTAAAACTAAAGGAACCCTAATTGAGTCATATTGGTCAAGTGAGTCATTAATTTCATCATTGGTAATGCCCTCATAGAATTATTTCTTTATGGGTTAGTCATAATAATAAATTCATAATCAAAATCAACACTTAAAACACTCAAAAGTGCAATCTGCATACATTCAAAATAATCATTGCCAAAGATAAATTTGAAGCCTATGTTGGGGTAAATAATTCAGTACCAATTCAAAAAAACAAATTCTTGGTATAATTGAATCCTCGGGATACATATCCCAAAATAGGTAAAATAAGAAACCAATACTAAGTATATCCTAAGCCCTAAGCCTGTCATTATAGGGTGGTTGAAAGGTATACTAAAATCAATCTTTTAATTATGTTAAAAGCAAGGATTCCAAGAATATATGTTCTTTACATAGTGGAGGTATCTAAAGTTGGTTAGTTTACTGAATAACCTTAATCATTTGATACTTTAGTCATCTATTTTTGCTCCGCACTCTATTTCACAACACATCTAAAAAAGGGTTACCAGTAGACACTAAAATCATGTCAATCAAATTAAACTACAATGATGCACTCTTATCAATACCATATGGCCCCATTGGGCAACCCTCAGGGGTTATTTAGGGTTCCTAACCACTTTTAGGAAGGTTTAACCCAATTTTGGGATGTTTTGGGCCATTTATCCATGGCCATCCCACCCTAGGATGACCATAGTTCATGGTTGTCCCACCCAGGTATGACCACAAGCAACCATCCCTAGGTGGGATGGCCATGGCCTAGACCCATTAAAAATTAAATGGTGGGACAAGTGGAAATAAAATTCTACCATTTATCCTATCTAATGATTTATGAAATATTGAGATCCTATCTAGGCTTTCACAACCTGTAAATTGGAGGCCCAAATTGGAGGTCTTTTCCACCCAATGCATGGCAAGGGCTTTGACAACTAGCGATACCTGCCTTGCATGCCCCAAATTACCTCCTTGGAACTCTTGGAATATAAATTGGAGTGATTCCACTCAATTTTAGAGAGGGATATTTGCAAGAATTCACCACAAAGTGCTACTAAGATTCACTCTCCATTTTTGCCCTCATATTTTCCCTTAGAATATTCATCCATCAAAGGAGTTTTCAAGAAATCTCCAAATAAGTAAAAACCATTACAAAACCCACCTATTTATGTGAATTATATTACAAAATTTGATGACAACATCCCTAGGAGTATTCTAGACCAGATCCCAGAGGAATTGGTGGTGAAAACCACATTGTTTGGTGGTTATCCCCACCTGGCACGGTTAATAGTCCCAATTGGCACACCCAGGGACAACCATGAATTGGCATACAATTGTGAGTTAATTTTAGTGTAAATCATTTTTGTAGTAGTCTATATGCATCATACTTGAATTTGGTAAAGTTTGGAGTAGTTTTGGACAATCAATTAGGGTTTTTGTGATGACAGTCCCAATTGGAACACCTAGGGATGGCCACATATTTTTCTCATAATTGCATTCCAATTTCTACATAGATCATTCCTAAAGTAGATAATATATATCATACTAAGTTTTGGTACAATTTAGAATAGTTTTGCATCATCTATTGCACTTTTTGTATTCAATATTGCATGCATCTTTATGATTTCATCTTAATCTGTACATGCTATTAACCAATTTCAATTTCTTATGTGTAGATCTAGGTAATACGATGCACGAGGATGGAGCTAAATATTCAAATATGGATAGATCATCATAGTGGTAGCAAAAAATTGCTCTTCAATCGTGAGTGCGAGGAAGACACTAAAAGCGCACCTTAAGTTTCTGAAAGGATTGGATCCTTCGACATTGTAATGAGTTGTATCAATTGAGAGCCCTCAAGGGGATGTTTTGTAACCACATAATTGAAAAATGCAATAATATAAATAGAACCCCCATTTATTTCACATATTTGTCACCTTTATGCTTACTTTAATGTCACTTTTGAATGCTTAATTAGGACAATAGATGCATTTCATTTCCCTTTGCTAGGTACACCATTTTTTTTGCTCTATAGATAGTGATATCAAAAATTACCTCCATATTCGCCTAATTTCTCTTGGAGTTGGCCAAAAACGACTTCAGAAAATTTATTTTCAACCACTATTTGTTTGTTTATTTTTTATACAGCTATTAGCAACTATAAAAAATTACAACTTTGATTGCAAAATTTTTAATAATAATAATAAAACTATTATTATTGATAAATATTATTATTGTTAATAATATATATTATTTTTTCTTTTTCATCAAAAACCTTTCCCTTTTTTTATCACTCTTTTTTTATTATATTATATATATATATATATATATATATATATATATATATATATATAGATAGATAGATAGATATAGATATAATAAAAGGCCCGATGGGCCACCATGTAAAAAGGGCCCATGTGGATCCTTTATATATATAAGGCCCCCACGTCTGTGCGAGGGTGCCTTTATTGATTTTTTTTGTTTTTTGTTTTAATAAAGGTGGGCCCATGGGTCATCATGAATAAATGGGTCCATGGTAACCCTTTATATATATACTATTTAAAATTCCCCCCACAAATGTGTGGTAGACATTCAAAATATTTTTTTATATATAAAAACCTTACCCAAATGGGTGCTCACCATAAAAATATAATCTTTCACGTTTACTCAAAAATTTACCACCACGTGTCATCACTTGATAGGAGTGCTTGGAGATTTGTGTTTCTCCCACTCTTACCCACACTATCAGATTTGTACGCTTTTCCATGTGCTTGATCTACACCTACCATAATATTTCACCGCTTGTCATGCTTTGGTTGGAGCACCCGAAAACTCCCGCTGCAGTCCGTGCCATTGATTTTTGCACTATCCCTTAAGTCATTGATATCTTCAGTTGAATTTTTTCACTTATACATGTTTGAGTCGTTGATGCATTGGATTTTTTCTTTATTATTATTTTTTGTTATTTATTTGATTTTCAAAGGTTATTTTTCATCCACGTGAATTCATCCAGGTAATTTTTTTTAGTTACATAGGAAAGTTGGTCACAACCACACTATTTTTAGTAACTAAAAAGTGTAGAGTTCAAACCACAAGGGTTGCTTCCACAAAACCTATTCCTCTTAATTATTGTTGACCCAGCGTGAAGGTGACCATCGGTCACTCAGTATTCATATCGTCATTGTAAGTCTAGCGTGCACTCAAAGGATTCAGATCAGACTACTACCTTTGCAAACAGATTGCCCCCGAGGTTTGAACTTAGGTGTCTTCTTGGTAAATTTTTAGCTAAAAAAGAACTTACCAATCCACCTAGCCATCAGGTGTAAAACCTAATGTTAAGGAAAGATGTATCCTATATCCCCTAGAGGTCAGGACTTTTCATTTCACGGGGCCTGTCCCATCTAGGTATACCCATCAGGTTAGTCAAGGTTTTTTTTGTATCTGACGTAGGTCTCCAGGCTTGAACCTCGAACCTACTTTCAAGGATTGAGGGAACTTTAAAAATTTATTCATGTGGATGAAAATATGTAGGGTTGACATTTAAAAATGGTAAGGAGAGATGTGAGGGATATGGGAGTCCCCCCTTTCATCCGTTTTTCTTATATTTTAAAGTTAGGAATGGGGTGGGATGAGGGGTGAGGATGAGGGGATGGGTTAGGTAGGGAGAAGGTGGTAAGGGGGAATGGGAAGGAAATATGGCGGGATGGGGTGCCCCCCTTTACATTTTTATTTATTTATTTTTTAATTTTAAATATGTTTAAATATATAAAATTTAATTAAATATTTAAATAATTGTAGTTTAAAATAATTAAATTTAATTAAAAAATTAATTAAATATAATAAATATTTATAAAAAGGAAAAATTTAATTAAATATTTAAGACCCTTGGAGGTCAAAAATAATTAATTAAATTTTATTTAGGCCCAAAAAGTTGACATGAGACCAAAACAAACACACGACTTTGGCAACATAAATTTTCAAAAATACTCTCGAAGGGTGATACAGGACTTAAAAATACCCAAGGACTGAAAATACATTAAAAGGAGACTGACTAGGGAATTATTACAAATTTTGAAAGGACTCACAAGACACCAAAAATAGAAAATTTGAGGTAAAATTCAAGTTGGATTTTGAGGATCCAACATAGGCCCCCACTGAGATAGGTGATGAAAAGACTCTTTTACAATGAATCACTTGAGAAATCTAGAATCTCTGGCCACAAAAACTTTCCTAATCAACTAAAAAGGACACTATAATCACCTAAAAACAATAATACTGAAACACACTCTTAATCACCTAAAAACAATAATACTGAAACACACTCTTAATCACCTAAAGAGAACACCTTAATCACCTAAAAATGACTCCCTAATCACCTAAGGAGAACAAGACTGAAACACTAAAACACTTTTTTTTTTGGAGGGGAGGCTTCTCAAGCCCTCTGTGCAAAATGATACAATTTCAAATACTGGTCATTTATAGGAATTGAAAATTTCATACCATCTAGAGTTTGTAATTTGTAAGTATGTTGGCCTACCATCTAAAGGATTTTATAGGGTTCAAGCCATTTGGGTAAGCACTTCCCTTTTCACCGTGCTTCTCATTTTTGGATCCCAGTACAACACTATATCTTCTCCATAAAAAATTTTACCTTTGTCTTTCTTAATGAACAACTGCTCAATTTTATGACCATGCTCGGTTATCTTCATTAATGAATCCTTTCTATCTTATTGCAATTTCACAATTTGATCAAGTCTTCTCTATAGAACATTTAGATCTTCATGATACTAAAAAAGTAAAGATAAAACATTACTTTCCACCTAAGGTGGTAACAAAGCATTCTTACCATAAACTAGTTCATCAGGAGATTTCCCTGTGCTTCTTTTGGTAGATATTTTGTCAGCCCATAAATCAAAATTTAGCTCACTATCCCAACTTATTTTGTTTCTACCTAATGCTATTTTTATTCTTGTGATCAAATTATTATTTGAGAATTCTTCTAAACCATTCCCTTGAGGATAGAAATTCATAGAATGAGAAAGCTCTATGTTGTATCTTGCACAAAATTCAATCATCTCAAAAGAAGTGAAATAGTTACCATTGTTTGTGACTATCTTCCTAAGAATTCCAAATCTTGTCAATATGTACTCTTATAAAAAATTTATGACTACTTCTGTAGTGGATTTTTGAGATGTGTTGCTTCTACACACATGATAAAATAGTCTATTTCTATAATTATCCACCTATGACTTCCAAAAGAATTAGGGTTAATATCACTTATGAGATCTATTCCCCATTGAGTAAAAGGAGATTCCACAATTACTGGCCTTAGGGGAATGAATGGCAAGTTCTTTTTTCTTGCAAAAATATGATAGTTATGACAACTTCTAACAAAATGATATACATATTTAAAAAAAGAGGGCCAATAATAACCAACTCTCATGATTTTGTGAGAATTAGTTTGTGGAGCAAAGTGACCACAAAAAAAATTAGAATGATATTCTTTCAACACCTGAGAGACTCCCCTTTCAAACAAACAGAGAAAAAACACACCATCTAGATGCCTCTAATACAGTCTACCTTATTGAATGCAGTATTTTTGGACCAATTGCTTGATATACCTCCTTTTGTTTTAGGTATATCTTCTAGAAGTGACAAGTTCTAAAGATAAATTTGTTTTTATCATACCATATACAATAAAAATTATTAATTGCTCTAGCTTCTTGTTGTTCATCTACTATGAGAGTTTTGTTCATGGTTTCTCCTTATTTGTTAGCCAAATACTTTGCTAGTCCCTATCCTCTAACAATCTACGCTTCTTTGAATTCTACATCATATTGTAATAACTTGGCCATCCATCTTGTAGGACTTCCTAAAGGTTCAAGCTGAGTGAAAATATCTTTAACACCAATGTAGGGGACATAGGCTATTACCTTTTTAGATCCAAAATACCTTTGAAATTATCTAATGTTATAATTAATGCATACGCCTATTTTTCTAGCGTAGACTATTTTAGTTTAGCTCCCTTCGATCCTGTACTCATAAAGGCTATAGGCCTTTCATTTTTCTCTTCATCCTTCTGAGATAGAACTGTAGCAATACTATGTTATAAATAAAATAAGTAGATTTTTAAATCTCTAGAGCCATTAAGGCCATTTAATACTAGAGATTGAGTAATTACATATTTAATATTCTAAAAAGTTGTAGTATTTTCCTCTATCCACCTTATTTCCCCACTTTTCATTATCATGTTATTTATTGGCTTGGCAATCTAAGCAAAATCAGGGACAAATCTCCTAACAAAATTAATCCTCCCAAAGAATGATCTAACTCCCTTAAGTTTTTAGGAGGGGAATTTTTAGCAATTGCTTCAATTCTTTGTGGATCAATGTTGATCCCCTCATTTGAAAAAATATGCCCAAGTAATTTACCTTGTGTGGCCCCAAACACACACTTCCTAATATTCAAGGATATGCCAAAATTCTTGCAACTATCAAACACTTGAGTTAGATGTGCAATATGATATTCAATATTTTTTGAAATAATTGTAATGTCATCAAGATACACTACTACTATCTTAAACATCATACCCTTAAATTGAACATCCATGGTTCTCTAAAATGTTTTCCCTACATTCATCAATCTAAAGAGTATCCTGAGATATGCAAATGTTCCCCATGGAGTGGTGAAATTTGTTTTGTGTCTGTCTTTTAGGTTCATTACAATATGATTGTAACTTGAAAATCCATCCAATAAATATATTCTTGATGACCCAACCACTGCTTGAAGCAACTATTCCATATTAAGAAGTGGATAGTTATATTTAAGAGAGATCTTATTCAAATTCCTAAAATCTACACAAATCCCGATCACATCATTCTTATTTCTAACTAGAACACAATTTATCAACCAAGAAGAAAATCTTACCTTCCTGATTATCTTGGTATCTAGTAACTTTGATACTTCTTTCAGTATAATTGGATGCAAGGTGAGATTAAACTTTCTTTGTTTATTCCTAAAATGATTGGTATCCTTCTGAAGGGATATTATGTGAGTCATTACCTTTGTATTGAAGATCTTCAGATATTTATAACTCCAAACAAAATCATCCTTGTTATTTTTCAAGAATCTGATATATTGTTGCTTCTCTTTTCCTAAGAGAGCTCTATTGATCCTAACCATCTTGAGATCTCCCTCTATTTCAATATTAACTTCATCTACCCCTGACTCCTAAACTAGAGGTTTATATGCTCTATCAAAGTCACCAAACAAGCTCTTTAAATATACCACCCCCTTGGGGATCTTGTTGGTCTTCAATTGTATGACTTTTGTGGATTCTCCAATAACATCCTTCAATTTTTTCTTCATCCCTTTTATCACAAATAACATCAAAATTTTCAATTTGCACGGTCATAAAAATTATTAATGTGTATATCATCATGAAAAACCTATAAATATACCACATTATCAGGGACATATGGCTTATAAACAAATATGGTTGGGAAAATATCCGTAAAATAGGTGTTTATCTCTGGGCTATCTTATCTAGAAGTATTAATTGCCAATAAATTTGCATTATGATTTTGTATTATAATAATGTATTGCAACTCAAAAGACAAAAATCTATCTATTTCATCCAACACTACTTGCTTATTTTGGTTTAATATAGGGTGCTTTGTTTGATATTTCCCTTTGATTTTTTGTATTATTAGTTCAGCATCCCCACTAAATTTGAGGTAATTGATACCCAATTCCTTGTATTTCCTTAGCCTTAACAATAAAGCTTCATACTCAACAACATTATTTGTACAAAAAAATTCTAACATGTATGGTATGCCAAGATAGCTTCCATTAATGTCTATCAACATTACTCCAGCTCTTGCTCTTGCTCAAGATTTTACCCTATCAAAGGTCATAGTCCATAACTTTGAAGTCAAAATTCTATCAATTTTTGCATCTGCTTCAGCCTTTAATTTTGGATCCATATTGTTAGCATCAGGTACTTTAAAAAAGTAAGGATAATTCCAAATAGAATAAAATCCCATATATTTTTCCTCAATAAAATTCATAACAGTAATCGTATTATCATTAGGATCTATGAATTCAACTAATACTTGTTCAAAGGTTATCTTCTCAATATCATTTTTTTCTTACCTTGCATTGGGATAGTGACATATGACCAATCTAATTGAATAGTACCACCTAGCTACTCTACCCAATGCCTAGATAGTAATATAGAAAATAAAGGGTCTACATATACAACTACAACATTCATTACCACTCATTTCTTAGGATATTGTTCAAGATGGATAAGAAATCCAGTGTTCTAATACCTACACAAGATACTCTTATGTTATATATTATAGAAATAGGAGGATGATATTTCTAATAAATCAAGTCTAAATTATTAGCTACATGCTTTGACATCACATTCATGGAAGCACCACTATCAAGCATGTAGCTATGAATATCATATAAATCTACATAGCCTGTTGTAAAATGGTTTAGCTAAATATGGGGCTCTCACTACAATTTTTTCAAGGTCTATGGGAGTTTTAGGTTATCCTCTTGACTTATTAGTTAATTTGAAGGCTCTACATACCTAATACTAATAGTTTGGAAAATTCATTAATTATCCAAAAGTGATGTTGACCTTCTGTTTGGCAACCTCTAAAACTATATCAAACTGATATTTCTTATCATCAATTCTTTTTCTAGTTCTTTGATTAACCAGATAATTCTGCTACTTTTGGATAAATTCCTCTACTTCAGGCTCTTCAAGAATCATTTGCAGCTTCATCTGATTTACCTTTTTTCTATGAAATCACTCCTACAGTTTTCTCCTTTCTTGTAGGCCCATCATCAATTTTATCATCCACTATTCTATTACTGATTTTGATAGCATGTATCCTCTCTAAAGACTCAACCTCTTATGTTTTAGGTATAAGCTTTCCTTACTTCATTCTATCAAATCTGGTATTATGAGACTCACATGAGGTCTTTGTTCAAGATTATTGACACTTATGTCCATTTCCCTCAAAAACATTTCTTTGACTTCATCCTCCTGAGTCCAGCATACATTAATTCTAATATCTTCGTATTTATATTCAACATTTAAATCAATATTAGAATGTAGACTTAGAAAAATACCACAATCAATAGGGTTATGTGGTGCATTACAAGCAGAGCAATAAAAAGGATGGTCTGATAATATATTTTTAGATGGCATTGGGTTTGGAATATAATCTAGATCTCTCTTTATTTCTTTTTTTTTCCAATTTCCATTTTGATTTCTCTTTCCCTCATTTTTATTCTAGTTTTTATTGAAATTTCTCTTGAAAGGAAGCTTGTTATCTTCTTACTGTCTATTATTACCCTTTAAATTTTTTTTAACGTTATATTTTTTTTTTATCCAACCTATTATTCAAAGTCGTAAACATCTCACTCAACTAATTAGCTATTTTATTCATAGGATCCTGATCTGTATTCTTTAGATAAATAACTCATACTTCTTGGGTTTCCTTTCAGGTTGATTGAAATCTAAAGAGTATGCTTTCATATTACCACTATTAATTATATACCTCTCTATTTTGATAGACCTTTTATATATATCAATTGTGGTTTCTGCTTGCTACCTTAGCTCATAATTGAAATCTCTAGGAAAAGCATTTTTATAGAAATAAATGGACTGACGATCATTTAGCCTTAATGCTACGAGAATATTATTTTTAGTCTTAAATAATATTCTATTGAAATCTTCCACTAATTCATTCTCTTTATTTTTCATGGTAGCTGACTCTATCAACACGGACTATTCATTCTTCCTCTCTCCATATTTTCTAAGGAAAGTGTGCTCTAGCTATTGAAAATTATTGATAGTACCAGCTCCAAGGTTGTTAAACTATTATTGAGCATATTTCTCTAAAGTTTGAAAGAACAATCTAAGGACAACATCTTCATCATCTATCTCAAGACTATCCATGGTATATGAAAAATATCTAATATGATCCTCATCAGTGACAACATTATTTCTTTGGAATTTAGGCAAGTACTTATGAGCTTTATTGGGGGAGATGATTCAAATTTGAAGGTAAAATAAAATCTCTATATTTATTGGTTCTGAAGAACACAAGATTATACTGAGGGAGGGGGTTTACAGTATAAGACCACTTTTTACTTTCTTTCCAAACCAATATCAATTATTGTCCTTAATTGCAATAACCAAATATAGCAATCTTGTCCTTAATAATTTTGATTTTCACACCATAATAAAATCATTGATTCATAATAAATACTATGGAATCTGGTGGATCCACCTCTTTAAATTAGGAAAATATTATTACAAGACTCTAGACAGACCTAAGGTAAGGAAATCCTAAAGGTGAGCCTACAATATTTATTATATTGTAATGCTCATCCAAATTTGCAAAAAGGAAATACAATTGCAACATAAAAGTTGATCAAGCTTCGAAGTAACTCCTAGCTAGCGCTTCAAGCAATAGACTAGTGCCTTATCCATTGGGCAATTATAGCTAGACTTAGAATATGGTGAAGAGATAAGGGGGGGGAGATAAAAAACTAATCCAATCACATCCATTCAAACAATGTAACATAAATTCCTGAACATGCCAATGAAAGAAGATACCATTTACACATTCAAATGATGTAACATGTAAATAGGATAACATACAAAAATGCATACAAAATTGCTAAAAGGAGGAAGCAGTATTGTATTAATCAATATATCATTACAATGAGATTTTTATTAGAATAACTAGATCTCACTAAGCAAATACAACTAAGTTTTTTTCATATAAATGATGTAATGAAGAACTGTAACTCTTCATTAAAATGATGTAACAAAGAGCCTCTTGGATTTCAATGTTCGCCTCTAGAAATAATTTTAGTAAATTGGGAACATCCTTTGTTGGACATTTTGAGTCCCTAAGATGAAATGTTGTCATTGATGTCAATAGAGCAATAAATGTCAAAAGGATCTATGAAGGATTTTTGTGAAAACCAAGGCAGGTAAAATAAAAGGTTTTATTTAAAACCATGGACATCATATTTGATCTGGGTTTTTATTAAAACCCACATTGGGTTCATTTCATTGAAAAATGTGCCCTGGTGATGGAGTTATTTGACTTTTAATGTTTGGTTTAAATTTTAATTATTTAAAAATAAAATTTAAATTTAAATTCAAATTTAAATGGAAATTTCCCCGTCGATGTAATCATGCAAATACAATTTTAATATTTCCATCGACGTCTTCAAAGTGTTATTAAACACTATATAAAGGGGTGGCAATTAAACCAAATAATTGACCTTGCTCTCGTGTGTTAATTGCCTTGGAATTCGAAAGAGCTCACGTGAATTGTTGAAAATGAAGTAGAGAAGAAAGTGTAATGATTTAGAAATATCAAACATGGTATGAGGTGTGGTGTAGTGGTGTATCTATTTTTCTAAGATTGTGGACAGCACAAATATCATAGATCGAATCCCCTTGACGGCAACGTGTGGGAAGTGCTTTGGCACTTTGTCCTTTGTGGTAAGTGGAGGAAGATTAAAGGCCCTTTTAGCCTTTACTTTTCCAATGAGCACTTTGGATCGGTTGGAATCTTAGCCATGGCTAAGATGCTCGTGGTGTGTGGCGGACGGGGGTTCGAATCCCCTTGAGAGGTATTTACATTTTTGCCTTTAAAATTTTTTATTAGCCCTAAAGTTTGGAGTTATAAGGTATTTAATGGGAATTCAATTTTATCATTAGGGTTGTGATTATTATTGCAAAGCATATTTAATTTATGTTTTATTTTGATGGAAATGGAGAATTGATTTTAGGAGAAATAAGGATTTGTTGTTAAAGTGATATTGAGAGATTTATTGTGGGTTATTTTTAATAAGGGTTTTTATTAAAATAGACTTTGGTGGATGTGTTTATGAAGTTGGAGTGAAAAGGGTGTAAATTAAGTTATGCTTTTATTATGATTATTTAAAAGACCACTAGCCATTATTAATATTGAAAAGGAAAGTTGTGATTAAGTGTGGAAGATTTTGTGGACAACTTATTGGCATCAAAAAGGTATGGGCACATTCTCCTATTGATTTTTTGTGGTGGTTGATTTATAAAATATCACTGAAGTGAAAAGGATTAATTGAATTTTCCTTTGTGAAGATGGTTGGTTGAATGCTTCAAGGTTTTTATGATTTTTGAGTTGTATTTAAACCTTGTTTCATTAGCATTGTTTTTGAAGCCCATTGATGATGAAATGAACTTGAACATGATCTAGAAATGAACATGAGTATAATTGTTATGTGAGACTTGAGATAAAGCATTGTTGGAAACATTTTGTGTTTGTGGATGCATTCTTGAACTAGGGTTTGTGAGAAAGGGTTGTTCCTCGATGTGATTGGTTGAGTTGAGTTGGTTAAGCCTAGTCATGTGGATGTGTGAAATGGTTGTTCAAGTTCCATAAAACAAACTATTCTATATTCTAATTTGAGTTGATATTGAGATTGAAGAATAGGACATATTGAGTCTCTAACAATTCTATTTATGCTTCTATTGAGTTGAGATTGGGATTTGAGTATAGAACATATAAAGTCTCTAACAATTCTCTTTATGCTTCTATGATATTGATTTGAGTTGAGATTGAGATTTAAGAATAGGAAATATTGAGTCTCTAACAATTCTCTTTATGCTTCTATTGAGTTGAGATTGGGATTTGAGTATATAACATATAGAGTCTCTAACAATTATCTTTATGCTTCTATGAGATTGAATTGAGATATTGATTGTAATTTGAGTATAGAACATATTGAGTCTCTAACAATTTTCTTTATGATTCTATGAGATTGAAAAAGTTCTGTGTGAGCTTGGTAAGTAGATTTGAGACAAGTCTTTGAGAAGGCTTGTGGACTATTTTGAGTTAAGCTTTTGTGAAAGCTTGCTAAACAGATTTTAGCAAGTCCAAGAGAGGACTTATTGATCATATTTGAGCAAGTCCAATAGAGGAATTATTGAGAAGATTTGAGCAAGTCCAAAAGAGGACTTATTAAGCATATTTGATAAAGTCCAAGAGAGGACTTATTGAGAAGATTTGAGCAATTTCTAGAGAGGATTTGTTGAGCATATTTAGATAGGTTTTGTATGAACATGTTGAGTAGATTTATATAGGTTTTTGGGTGAACATATTAAGAATATTTGAGCAATTTTTGAGTGAACCTATTGACCAAAATTATACTAGATTGACTGTACTATGTTTAGTGCAAGATATTGAGAAGAACTATGCTAGACTGACTAAACTATGTTTGGTACAGTATTGAGATAGATCTTTGGAGGTGACAAAGTAGAGAGGATAGAGTATCAATGGATAGATATCCAATAGCCAAGATAATTGAAGATAGATTTGAGTGATAAATATTCAAGTGGAGAGAGATCCACCAGTCAGAGCATCATAGAGATAGAGTCTTCTATAATATCAACAGCCAAAGCAGAAGGCGAAAGAGTTCTCCTATAGAAGATATCCATGAACTTGAGATTAGGGGATAAGCATCTTCTTTGGATCGATGTCCATAAACATTGTAATTTGGGAAGGATTCCCAAGAGATCATTTGAGAAATGTTTTCTCTATGGAGGTAGCCCACATTGGGTGAACCACGTTAAATCTGTCTCTATTGTGTGTGGTGTTTTATGTATTTCTTTGATTACTGCTATTGATACTGCTATCTATACATTGCATAATATTGATTTGAGAAGAAAAAAAATTGGTCTTATAATGTTCACCCCCCCTCTCAGTATAAGCTTGTGTTCTTCAATTGGTATCAGAGCAGGTTCCTTCAGAAGAGTTTGATGGCTTGAAGGAAAAGCGGTCTAAGAATACAATGGATAAAAAGAATCAAAATAATGAGACCTTCTATAATACAGTACTAGTATTTTATGGAAGTGACTTCCTATATTGGTGTGTGCTGATGAGATTTCACCTAATGGTACTTGGAAATGAAGTTTGGGATGCAGTGGAATTTGGATACAATTCAGAAATTAATCCTCCTATAGATAAGGAAGGTAGGTTTCTCATGCATGCAAATTCAAGAGCTATGAATGCAATTATAAGAGGATTACGTAGATAAGAATCTATGAAGGTTATGGAATGTAAAACAACAAAAGATATGTGGGAACTCTTGTAAACCATATATGAAAGAGATAAAAGTTTTAGGAAAGCAAAGATCAAAAATC
This sequence comes from Wollemia nobilis, assembly GCA_028583015.1. NCBI lineage: Eukaryota > Viridiplantae > Streptophyta > Pinopsida > Araucariales > Araucariaceae > Wollemia > Wollemia nobilis. Next base: position 153,353 of record JAQPPZ010015054.1, read on the forward strand.
TCAAAGGAGAATTTGAGAATATAATAATGAGTGATGATGAAAGTATTCATAACTATCTCAACAAGGTTGATGAACTTATACATGATATGAAATGTCTTGGAATGAAGGATGATGAATCTGATGCTTGTGAAAAGATCTTGAGGACTCTTCAAAAAAGGTATAGTGAAAGTGTTTATGCCATAGAAACATCAATTGATAGTGATAATATAACAAGAAATACTTTTCTTGGTATACTTACAACTTTTGAGATAAGAATAAAATATCCTATTCATCCAAAAGAAGCTACATTCAAAGTGTGTAGTAAGAAAAATGGTAAGAAGATAGAATCAAGCAATGAATCTTCTAGTGATGAAGAAGCTAACTATGGTAGAAGAGATAAAGGGTTCAAAAGACCAATAGATATGAGATTTATCAAATTCTTTAATTGTGGTAATTTTGGATATTTTGCAATAGAATGCAAAGTGCCAAAGATAAAAAATGATGAAGAAAAATAGGATCACAAGTACAAGGAATCTAAAAATTATAGGTACCAAAAGAAAAATTGGGGTGGACAAAACAGGCAAGGGAATAAGTTCTTCCAAAGGCAAAAGAGAAGCTACTATGTGGATAATCGAAGTAAGTACCAAATTGATAGTGATGCTAGCTTTTCAGACAATGATAGAGATGAAGCTTTCAGACAATGATAGAGATGAAGTCTTGTTTATGGTTAAGGAAAAATATCAAGTTAAGAAAAATATTCCAGTTATTCTCAAGTGTTTTAGATGTGGTAAATTTGGACATATTGAAGATGATTGCATAAGATATGGTTATAGTTTTAGTGATGATGATTTTGAAGATGCACTTGATAGATCAAATGAGAATCTTCTAATGGCTTTAGAAGATAAATAATTGAGTGATACTTTATAAAGCAAGTCAAAAGAAAGAAATGATATGGACAAAGGCAAACAAATATAGGAATACTCAATAGAGAATGGTTATGATCTCAAAGGTGAACTTATCTATGCTCTTGACACAGTGAAGAAGATAAGAAAGCAACACTCTAAGCTTGAAAGTCAGTTTCAAGAATTGATGAAAAATATTATTGCTCATAGAGGACTTAGAGAAGTCAAAGGCCAAGGCAAGTAAGTTCAGAGAAAGTTAGAAGCAAAAATCTTGGAATGTGAGAAGTTAGCACAAGAAGTGGCTACTATAAATAAATATTTATAGGACTCCAAAATCAAGATGAAGAGTTTCACAAATAGCTCTAAGAACTTGGATAAGTTCATTTGTGGACAACAAAGAACATCATGTTCAACAAGTCTAGGTTTTGGAAAGAAAGAAAAAAATACAAAGTCTACTTCAAGTCTTGAAGAAGAAGAAACAACATCAGAAGAAGATGCTTCAGAATAGGGATTATCAGATGTAAGTGAAAGTGAAACTTCTAAGGATGAGTCAGATTGCAGTGGGTCCAACAGGGACAATGGGCAAAGAAGATATAGATGGAACAACAATCATAATAGGAGACCAATGAGGTCTAGGTCAGAAAGCTTCAATGGGAGATGATTCTCATGTCATAGGTTTGGGCATATGGCTTCACAGTGTAGGACACATGAAATACAGGTATATGGAAGAGAACAACTTTTCCAAGGATATTGTTATTCATGTAATGAGTTTGGTCATAAGGCAATAAATTACAAGATTCATGATAGAAGAGGATATGGCTTCACCAGGAGAAACCTAATACTATTGCAGTGTTATAAGTGCAATAATTATGGTCACATAGCAAGATGGTGTAGAGCAAATATTCCAAAAATAGGTATGAAAAAGAACAGGAATATGAACATGAATAGGAACAAGAATATGAACATGAACAGGAACAGGAATATGAATAGGAACAGGAACATGAACATGAACATAAACAAGAATATGAACAAGATCAAAGACTCGAAAAAAAAAAAAAATTCAGAAAATAATGAGAACAAGAACATGTACAAGAACATGAACATGGATGAAAACAAGAATAGGAATAGGAATAGTGATGATGATTCAGAAACAAATAGTGAGAGAATTCAGCAAAAAGAAAAAGGAAAAGATAAAGTCATAGATCAATTCTTTCGAGGAGTAGAAATACTCCCACCCTAGAATTAACCACCTCATGTGGAGGTGGGGGAGGAGCTAAGCTAAGAGGCTTAATTCTTAGCCCCAAGCCCCAAATGTGACACTTTGCCATTGATGTCAAATGGGGAGAGATTTGTGTATTATGGGGAGATTTTTTGGATATGAGGAGAGATTTGATATCTAAGAGAGCACTGAGACAGGGGGAGCAAAGCCCTAGGGGAGCAAAAAAGAAGGTCAAAATTTAGTAAAAAGATTTGGGTTACCATCAATGACAAAGGGGGAGATTGTTAAACATTTTTAGTCCCTAAGCTGAACTGTTGTCATTGATGTCAATAGAGCAATAAATGTCAAAAGGATCTATGAAGGGTTTTTGTGAAAACCAAGGTAGGTAAAATAAAAGGTTTTATTTAAAACCATGGACAACATATTTGATTTCGATTTTTCTTAAAACTCACATTGGGCTTTCGTTTCGTCAAAAAAAATGCCCCAATGATGGAGTTATTTGAGTTTTAATGTTTGGTTTAAATTTTAATTATTTAAAATTTAAATTCAAATTTAAATGGAAAGTTTCCCGTTGACGCCATAATGCAAATACAATTTTAATATTTTTGCCAACGTCTTCAAAGTGTTATTAAACACTATATAAAAGGGTGGCAATTAAACCAAATAATTATCCTTACTCTCGTGTTATAATTGCCTTGGAATTCGAAAGAGCTCGTGTGAATTGTTCAAAAGAAAGCAGAGAAGAAAGCACAGCAATTTGGAAATCTCAAAAGTGGTATGAGGCATGGCGCATTGGCGTATCTATTTTTCTAGAACCATGGACAACATAAATATCAAGGATCAAATCCCCTTGACGACAACATGTGGGAAGTGCTTTGGTGCTTTGTCCTTTGCGGCAGGTAGAGGAATATTAAAGGCCCTTTTGCCCTTTGCTTTTCCAACGAATGCTTTGGCTGGGTTGGAATCTTAGCCATGGCTAAGATGCTCGTGGTGTGTGGCGGACGGGGGTTCGAATCCCCTTGAGAGGTATTTATGTTTTTGCCTTTAATAATTTTTATTAGCCCTAAATTTTGGAGTTATAAGGTATTTAATGGGAATTAAATTTTATAATTAGGGTTGTGATTATTCTTGCAAAATAATATTTGATTTATGTTTTATTTTTATGGAAATGGAGAATACATTTTAGGAGAAATAAGGAGTTGTTGTTAAAGTGATATTGAGAGATTTATTGTGGGTAATTTTTAATAAGGGTTTTTATTAAAATAGACTTTGGTGGATGTGTTTATGAAGTTGGAGTGAAAAGGGTATAAATTAAGTTATGCTTTTATTGTGATTGTTTAAAATACCACTAACCCTTATTAATATTGAAAAGGAAATTTGTGATTAAGTGTGGTAGATTTTGTGGACAACTTATTTGCATAAAAAATGTATGGGCACATTCTTCTATTGATTGTTTGTGGTGGTTTATTTCTAAAATATCATTGGATTGAAAAGGATTAATTGAAGTTTCCTTTGTGAAGATGGTTGGTTGAATGCTTCAATGTTTTTATGATTTGTGAGTTGTATTTAAACATTGTTTCATTAGAATTGTTGTTGAAGTCCATTGATGATGAAATAAACTTGAACATGATCTATAAAAGAACATGAGTATCATTGTTATGTGAGACTTGAGATAAATCATTGTTGGAAACATTTTGAGTTGGTGGATACATGCTTGAACTAGGGTTTGTGAGAAAGGGTTCTTCATTGATGTGATTGGTTGAGTTGAGTTGGTTAAGCCTAGTCAAGTGGATGTGTGAAATGGTTGTTAAAATTCCATAAAACAAACTATTATATATTCTGATTTGATTTGAGATTGAGATTGAAGAATAGGACATATTGAGGCTCTAACAATTCTCTTTATGCTTCTATTGAGTTGATATTGGGATTTGAGTATAGAACATATAGAATCTCTAACAATTCTCTTTATGCTTCTATGAGATTGATTTGATTTGAGATTGAGATTTAATAATAGGACATATTGAGTCTCTAAAAATTCTCTTTATGCTTCTATTGAGTTGATATTGGGATTTGAGTACAGAACATATAGAGTCTCTAAAATTTCTCTTTATGCTTCTATGAGATTCAATTGAAATATTGATTGTACTTTAAGTATAGAACATATTGAGTCTCTAACAATTCTCTTTATGATTCTATGAGATTGAACAAGTTCTATGTGAGCTTGTTAAGTAGATTTGAGACAAGTTTTTGAGAAGGCTTGTGGACTTTTTTGAGTTAAGATTTTGTGAAAGCTTACAAAATAGATTTGAGCAAGTCCAAGAGAGAACTTATTAAGTATATTTGAGCAAGTCCAAGAGAGTACTTATTGAGAAAATTTGAGCAAGTCCTAGAGAGGATTTATTGAGTAGATTTAGATAGATTTTGTGTGAACCTTTTGAGCAGATTTAGATAGGTTTTTGGGTGAACCTATTGAGCAGATTTGACCAGGTTCTGAGTGAACCTATTGAGTAAAATTGTACTAGAATGACTGTACTATGTTTAGTGTAAGATATTGAGAAAAAATGTGCTAGACCAACTGAACTGTGTTTGGTAAAGTATTGAGATAAAGCTTTGGAGGTGATAGAGTATAGAGGATAGAGTCTTAGTGGATAGAGATCCAGAAGCTAGGACAATTGAAGATAAATTTGAGTGAGAAGTATTCAAGTGGAGAGAGATCCACCAGTCAGAGCAACATAGAGATAGAGTCTTATAGAATATCACTAGCCAGAGTAGAAGGGGAAAGAGTTCTCCTATGGAATATATCCATGAACTTGAGATTATGGGATTAGCATCTCCTTTGGACAGAGGTCCATAAACATTGTAATTTGGAAAGGATTCCCAAGAGATCATTTGAGAAATATTTAGAATAAATATTTTCTCTGTGGAGGTAGCCTACATTGGGTGAACTAAATTAAATTTGTGTCTCTATTGTGTGTGGTGTTTTGTGTATTGCTTTGATTACTGCTATTGATAATGTTATCTATACACTGCATAATATTTATTTGAGAAGAAAAGAAAAACTGATCTTATACTTTTCACCCCCCATATCAGTATAAGCTTGTGTTCTTCATCCTTAGAAAAACCTAAAAAATAATGAGGAATACAAGGACCCAAAAATAGATTAAATGGAGACCGACCAAGTGATTATTGCAAATTTTAAAAGAACTCATAAGACACCAAAAATTAAAAATTTGGGGTAAAATTCAAGTTAGATTTTAAGGATCCAACATAGGCTTAAATTACGATAGGTGTTGAAAAAACTCTTTGATAATGAATCTCCCAAGAACTCAAAAATATCTAGTAGAACACAAAAATTACCTAATCACCTAAAAATGATACCTTAATCACCTAAAAATAACAAGATTGAAACACACTCTTAATCACCTAAAGAGAATACCTTAATCAACTAAAAAATACTCCTTAATAAACTAATAAGGACAAGACTAAAACATTGAAACACTTTTATTTTATTTTATGGGGATTCTCAAGCCCTATATGTAGAATGATATAATTTCAAATGTTGACCATTGATAGGAATTGAAAATTTTGTACCATCCATATTTTGCAATTTGTAAGTATGTTGATGTATAATCTAAAGGATTTGATAGAGGCAAATCCATTTGGGTACCCACTTCCATTTTTCACCATGCTTCTCATTTTTTGGAATCCCAGTACAACACTATATCTTCTTCCTAAAAAGGTTTAACTTTGGATTTCTTATTTAATAACTATGTTTTTTATGAGCCTGCTCAGTTATCTTCATTAATGAATCTTTTATATCTTCATGTAACTTCACAATATGATCAAGGCTTCTCTAAAGAACATAGATATTTTCATGATCCTAAAGAAGTAAAGATAAAACATGGATTTCCACCCGAGGGGGTAATAGAGAATTCTCACCATAAAATAGTTCATACGAAAATTTCTTTGTGCTTCTTTTGATAGATATTATGTTAGCCCATAAAGGAAACTCAAATTATTTTGTTTATGTCTAATTCTCTTTTTATTCTTGTGATCAAATTCTTATTTGAGGATTTTGCTAAACCATTCCCTTGAGGATAGTAATTCATAGAATGAGAAAGTTCTATGTTGTACCTTGTACAAAATTCAATCATATTAAAAGAAATAAATATTTTCCATTGTCTGTGACTATCTTCCTAGGAACCCTAAATCTTTTCAATATGTTCTCTTTTAAAATTTGATGACTCCTTATGTATTGGATTTCTTGAGATATGCTGCTTCTACCCACTTGGTAAAATATTATGTCATTATAATGATCCACTTGCGACCTCCATAAGAATTGGGGTTAATCTCACCTATGAGATTTATTACCCATTGAGTAAAAGGAGCTAAAACAATTATTGGCCTTAGGGGCATGGTTGGAAAGTTATTTTTTATGCAAAAATTTGATAGTTATGAAAAATTCTAACAAAATAATATACATATTTAAACAAGGAGGACCAATAATAACCAACTCTCATGATTTTGTGAGCAATATATTATGGATCAAAGTGACCTCCACAAAATATATAATGATATTCTTTTAACACCTCAGGGACCCCCTTTCAAACAAATAGAGATGAAACACACCATTTAGATGCCTCAAATACATTATACCTTGTTGGACCTTATTTTCATGATCCTAAAGAAGTAAAGAACTTATTTAGATGCCTCCAATATAGTAATTTTGGACCAATCACTTGATAGACCTCCTTTTTTATTGGGGTATGCCTTTTGGAAATGACAAGTTCTAAAGATAAAAAAAAATGCTATCATACCACCTGCAATAAAATTATTAACTACCCTAGCTTCATGTTTTTCATATACTATGAGAGTCTTATTCATGGCCTCCCCTTATTTTTTAGCCAAAAACGTTTCCATTCCATGTTCTCTAACAATTTGCACTTCTTTGGATTCTACATCATACTATAATAACTTAGCCATTCATATTTTAGGACTACCTAAAGGTTCGGGCTGAGTGAAAATATACTTAACACCAATGTAGGGGATACAAAATATTACTTTGTTGGATCTAAATATAAGTTCAAAATGATCTAATGCTTTAATTAATGCATAAGTATATTTTCTAGCATAGAGTATTTTATTTTAGCTCCCTTCAAACCTATACTCATAAAGGCTATCAAGATTTAATTTTTCTCTTCATCCTTCTAAGCTAGCACTACATCAATAGTGTGTTCTTGAGTAATTGGAGCTTGAGTAATTGTTCTTTAATATTTTAATAAGTTGCAATATTTTTCTCTATCTAGCTTATTTCCCCACTTTTCTTGATCTAAATCCCTTAATATTATTAGGAGGGGGAATTTTAGCAACTACTTCAATTATTAGTGGATAAATGTTGATCCTATATTTTGAAATAATATGTCCAAGTAGTTTACCTTGTGTGGATCCAAACACACACTTTCTAGGATTCATGGATATGCCAAACTCCTTGCATAGATCAAACACTTGAGTTAGTTGTGCAAAGTGATATTCAATATTTTAAAAATATATATTTTCATCAAGATACACTACTACTATATTAAACATCATCGCCTTAAATGCAACATCTATGACTCTCTGAAATGTTATACCTTCATTCATCAATCCAAAGGGCATCTTGAGATATGTAAATTTTCCCCATGGAGAAGTGAAAGTTGTTTTTTGTGTCTATATTTTGGGATCATTACAATATGATTGTAACCTAAAAATCCATCCAGTAAAGACATTATTGATGACCCAAGCACTGCTTGAATCAACTATTCCATATTTATAAGTGGATAGTTATCTTTAAGAGAGCTCTTATTTAAATTCTTGAAATATGCATAAATCATGATCTCACCATTCTTCTTTATAACTAGAACAAAATTTTCCAATCGAGAAGGAAATCTCACCATCCTTATTATCTTAGTATCCAATAACTTCTCCACTTCTTTCTACATAATTGGATGCAAAGTGGGATTGAAATTTATTTGTTTCTACCTAAAAGTCTTGGTATCCTTTTGAAGGGATATTATGTGAGTCATTACCTTTGTATTGAAGGTCTTTAGATATTCATAACTCCAAGAAAAAGCATCCATGTTCTTTTACAAGAATTTTATATATTGTTGCTTCTCTTTTCCTAACATAGCTTTATTGATCCTAACCATCTTGAGCTCTTCCTCTGTTCTAATATTAACTTCATCTACCTCATACTCTTGAACCAAAATTTTTTATTCTCTATCAAAGTCATCAAACAAACTCTCTAAAGATACCAACCCCTTTTGGATACTTTTGGTCTTTAGTTGTATGGATTTTGTGGGTTCTCCAATAATATCCTTCAATTTTTCTTCATCATTTTAATCACAAATAACATTAACAAATTTATTTTGCATAGTGATGAAATCATTAATGTGTATATCATCATGAAAAACTAGTAAATATACCACATTATTAGGGACGAGTGGCTTAGAAATAGATATGGTTGGGAACCTATCCATAAACCAAGTGTCTATCTCAAGGCTATTTGATCTAGAAGCATTAATTGCTAATAAATCCTCACTACCCTGGTTGATGGATATCTATCCACTGGAGACTACTATCCTCTCTACTCTATCACCTGCAAAGCTCTATCTCAAATATGCACTAAATATAGTCCATTTGATCTAGCACGGATCTACTCAACCATTCCACTTAGAACTTGCTCAAATATTCTCAATAATTCCACTCAGAACCTACTCAAATCTGATCAATAAGTCCACATAGAACTTTCTCAAATCTACTAAACAGTCCCACTCAGAATCTGCTCAAATATACTCAACAGGTCCACTCAGAACCTACTCAAATTTGCACAATAGGTCCACTCAAAACCTGCTCAAATATTCTCAACAAGTCCACTTAGAACTTTCTCAAATATGCTCAACAAGTTCACTCATAACTTGATCAAATATGCTCAACAAGTCCACTCATATTTTTCTCAAAAATTCTCAATAGGTCCACTCAGAACTTGCTCAAATTTGCTCAAAAGGTCCACTTACAACCTGCTCAAATTTGCTCAACAGGTCCACTTAGAACCTGGTCAAAAATGCTCAATAGGTCCACTCAGAATCTTATCAATTCTTATCAATAGGTCCAATTAGAACTTGTCCAAATATGCTCAACAAGCTCACTCTAAAATTGTCTAAATATACTCAACAAGATCACTCAGAACTTGTCCAAATCTGTATTGTAAGATTCCACAAAAGCACACACAAAATCAGTCCACAAGTCTCCTCAAAGACTTACCTCAAATTTGCTTAACAAGTTCACAAAGAACTTGTCCAATCTCATAGAAGCATAAATAGAATTAATAGGGACTCAATATGTTCTACAATTAATGCTCAATCACTTTCTCAATTTAAATTAGAATATAGAATAGTTTGTTTTAAGGAACTTGAACAATAACTCCATAAAACCACTTGAATAGGCTCAACCAACTCTACTAAACCAATCACTTCAAAGAAACAACCCTTTATCACAAACCCTAGTCCAAGCATGTAATCACCAACTCAAAATATTTCCAACGACGCTCAACAATAAATCTCACATAACAATGATACTCATGTTCTTTTCAAACCCTAGTTGAATTTCTTTGCACAACTCACTTCAATAATAATGCTCATAAAACAATCCTCACATAACAATGATACACATGTTTTTTCAAACCCTAGCTCAAGTTATTCACACAACCAATGGCTTCAACAACAATGCTTATAAAAAAAGGTTTTAACAACAATTCTTTATTCCAGAAAACCTTGAAGCAGTAACTCAATCACTCTCAAAAAGGAAACCCTAATCAAGTCCTTTTCACTCCAAACTTATTTTCTAGAAAACCAATCAATCAACTCAACTATGGAAGAATGTGCTCATACCTTTTTATTGAAGATGAAGGGATCTCATAAATCTACCACAATCACACAAAATTCTATGCCAATCTCAAGAGGTTAGAAGATAAATCTTTCTCACAAAATAATATAAATACTCAACTACACCTTATCACTCCACATTTCAAAAACAACCATCTACATAAAGTATTTATCCAATCACACCTTATGAACTCCCAACTAAAAATAAATTCAACATCCACCAAAATAACTCAAAACCTCTTTAATAAATAAATGACAAGTAGAAATTTGGCAAGAATCAAATCCTTTTTATTTAAAAACCTTAATAACATAAATCCCTTCTCAAAAAAACAATCTTTCAAAAACCCTTTTAACTCCGAGTAGCACAAATAAAATTTTAATAAAGAAAATCCTTCACAAACCCTTATAACTCATAACACAAATTAATTAAAAATAAATCTTTACAAACCCTTGCAACTCCAAACACAAATAAATATACACAAACCCTTATAACTCCAAAAGACCCTTTTAAGAAAACCTTAGGAAAAATTTAAATAAAAAATTACCTTTGCCACTAATGGGATTTGATCCCATGATCTCTACCTCCCCAAGCGCTCTACCACGTGCTTGACCACCACGTGCACTAGGTGCATGTTTTAGAGCCAACAAGCACTTCGTGTTATTTCTCTTATTCCTGGTGCTTGAATTGAATGTGAAAAAAATACCTTCCTTGGCACATCCACGAGAATCAAGCATGGGTGCTTCCTTTCCCAATGCCTTCTCAAGGCGTGTCCCACCAATGAACTAGCATGTCCTATGTGACTCAAATCATGCACTATCCTCTTTTTGTTTTCTTCTTGGCAGTAATAATACAAAAATATTGGTCTTCTTCCTCAATGTTCACGATGCGCAAAATACCTTCAACCTTTTTGAATGAGAGTTAATTCATCAAGGGTATGTTTAGAATGCCCCTTTGGGCATTAATTTATACACAAAATACCATTCGATTTTAGACGTCGACGCTCCTTAATTTTGATGACATCGGTGTTAATTTAAACCTTTATATAATTTATAAATTATTTAAATTCAATAGAATTTAAATTTTATAAATTATATTTTAAAAACTTTGACTTTAATAAAATTAAAGTCTTCCATGGGGTAAATTTAAACCTACAACTTGTACTCCACTAATTTGATTTAAAATATTATGCCACCATGGGTTTAATTAAACCTTCACTGAATATTATTTTGCCAACTTATTCTTCAACTCTTTGCTTGTTCCTGGTGTTAATAATGGTGTGCTCCATATGTTCAGTTTGGAATCAATGATGAATTTTTCACCTTGACATCAGTGAGAATTAACTGAGCTCAAAATGTCCAACAATCTCCCCCTTTGTCATTAATGGCAACCAAAATTATTTTTAAGTGAAAACTCAACCTTTTCTTTTTTCTACTCCCCCAAGGGCATTGCTCCCCCTGCCTCAATTCTCTCTCAAATATGAAATCTCTCCCCCTTACTCAAATCTCCCCCTCTTTGACATCAATGGCAAAGGGTCAGCTTTGGGGCACAGGGCTAAGAATAAGCCTTTTATATTAGCCCCTCCCCCACATTTTTTTAAGGTGGTTAATTCTAGGGTGGGAGTATTTCTACTCCCAGAAAGCATTGTTCTTTACCTTTAACCTATTTTCTTCTTATCTATTTTTTCTGATTCCTCTGACTATTTCTATCTGTGTCCATGTTCCTGTCCATGTCACTATTCCTGTTCCTTTTCCTGTTCATACTTATTTTTGGAATATCTGCTCTACACCACTTTGCTGTGTGGCAATTATTATTGCACTTATAACACTTAATGTTATTATTCCTTGGAGGTGGAAATGTCTTAGGATTTCACTAGAGAAGCCATATCCTCTTCTATCATTAAATTTGTAATTCATTGCCTTGTGACCAAACTAATTACATGAGTAGCAATACCCATGAAAAGGTTATTTTTTCCCATATTCCTGTCTCCCATGTGTCCTGCATTATGAAGCCATGTGCCCAAACCTATGACATGAAAATAATATTCCATTTAAGTTTCCTTGTCTTGACCTCATTGGTCTCCTATTTTGATTTTTTTCCATCTGTATCTTCTTTGTGCATTGTTCCTATCTTTGTTGAATCCTATTTTGTCCAACTCATCCTTAGATATCTCACTTTCTTTTACACTGTCTTCTTCTGAAGTATCTTCATCTGAAGTTTCTTCTCTTTAAAAACTTGAAGTTGACTCTCCTTCCCATTTATTTTGATCTTATTCAAATCCAAGATATTTTTCGCTTGATGTAGTATTTTGTGTCTAGATGAACTTATACAAGTTCTTTGAGATATTTTTAAATCCTTTCATATTGAGCTTGGATTCCTCTAAATATTCTTTTAGTAGTGCCACTTCTTGTGCTAACTAATCACATTCCAAGATCTTTGCTTCTAACTTATATTTGAACTTCTTTTCCTTAGACTTTAATTTTTCTAAATCCTCTATGAGAAATATTCTCTCTTCATCAAATTATTGAAATTGAATTTTGAGTTTAGAGTGTTGCTTTCTTACCTTATTTACCGTTTCAAGGGCATAGATAAGTTATCCCTTGATATCATAACCATTCTCTTCTGAATAAACCTCTATTTGTTTGCCTTTGTCCATATATTTACTCTCTTTTGGTTTGTCTTCTATAGGATAACTTACTTCTTCTTCTAATGCCATTAGAATATTTTCATATGGTCCTTCAAGTGCATTCTCATACTCATAATCACTAAAACTATAACCATTCCTTGTACAATCATCTTCAAGATGTCCAAAGTTACCACATCTAAAACACTTGATAATTATTGGAGTTTTCTTAACTGGTTTTTTTTCTTCAATCATAAATAAGACTTCATCTCTATCATTGTCTAAAAAAATAGCATCACTATCACTTGAGTACTTACTTGCATTATCCGCATAGTAGATCCTCTTTTGTCTTTGAAAGAACTTATTTCCTTGTCTACTTTATTCATCCTTGTTTTTCTTTTGATGCTTATATTGCCCATATCTTTCTGATTCCCTATACCTGTGATCCAGTTTTTCTTCACCATTGTTGTTCCTTGGTTCTTGACAATTTGTTGCAAAATATCTAAACTTTACACAATTGAAACACTTAACATATCTTAGATATCTGGATCTTTTGGAATATTTATCTCTTATACCATAATTAGCTTCTTCATCACTGGATGACTCACTACTTGATTCTGAATTCTTACCCTTTATTTTCTTGATTGCTTTGAATGTTGCTTCCTTCTAGGGAATATGATCTTTTGTTCTTATCTCAAAACCTCTAAGCATACCAAACAACTTATCTCTTGTCAAATAATCACCATCCATGGATACTTCTATAGCAAAAAACTGTTCACTTAATCTTTTTGGAAGAGTTCTTAAGACTTTATCACAAACATCTGATTCATAAATATTCATTCCAAGTCCTTGCATATCATTAAAAACCTAATAAATTCAAATTATATAAGCACTGATATTTTCCTCATCATTCATTCTCAATGTTTCAAATTGTCCTTTGAGATTTCGTATCTTTGTTTTTTTAATATTTTTATCTCCCTCATATATACCTTACAATTTATCCCACATTTCTTTTGTAGTTCTACAATGCATAACTTTCATAGACCTTTTTCTATGCAAATCTATCACAAGTGCATTCATTTCTTTTGAATTATAGTGATTTAGAAGCTTGCCTTCCTTATATGTAGGAGGATTGACTACTGGATCATATCCAAATTCCACTACATTCCAAACTTCATTGCCAAGTGCCATTAGGTATATCCTCATCATCATACTCCAATACATATAGTCACTTCCATCAAATACTAGTGTTGAATTATTTGAGGACACCTCCTTAGGATCCATTGTGTTCTTGTTAGATTTTCCTTCAAGCTGTTAAACTCTTATGAAGGGACCCTCTCTAATACCAATTGAAGAACACAAGATTAGACCGAGAGGAGGGGTGAACAATATAAGATCACTTTTTACTTTTCTTTCCGAATCAATATTATGCAATATATAGATAGAAATATCAACAATAGTAATCAAAGTAATGCACAAATCACACACACAGTAGAGATACCAATTTAACATGGTTCACCCAAATATGGATACCTCCACGAAGAAAATATTTTTTCTAAATATTTCTCAAATAATCTATTGGGAATAATTTCCTCATTACAATGTTTATGGACCTCTATCCAAAGGAGATGTTGATCCCCTAAATCTAGTTCGTGGATCTCTATCCATAGGAGAAATCCTTCTCCTCTTCTTTGGCTAGTGATCCTTTAGAAGACTACTACCTCCACTGCACTATCTTGTGGATCTCTCTCCATTGAAGACTCTTATCCCCACTCATAAGACCTATCCTAACTGCCCTAGATGATGGATATCTATCCACTGGAGACTACTATCCTATCTGCTTTGTCACCTCTAAATATCTATCTTAAATTTGTACTAAACATAGTCCATTCGATCTAGCACAAATCTGCTCAACATGTTCACTCAAAACTTGCTCAAATTTGCTCAACAGGTCCACTTAGAACCTGCTCAAATCTTCTCAATAAGTCCAATCAGAACTTTCTCAAATATTCTCAATAGGTCCACTCAGAACCTGTTCAATTTTGCTCAACATGTCCACTCAAAACCTACTCAAATCTTCTCAACAAGTCCACTCACAACTTGCTCAAATCTGCTCAACATGTCCACTCAAAACTTACTCAAATCTGCTCAATAATTCCACTCAAAACTTGCTCAAATTTGCTCAATAGGTCCACTTAGAACTTGCTCAAATCTGCTCAACAAGTCCACTCAGAACTTGTTCAAATATGCTCAATAGGTCCACTCAGAACCTATCTAAATATGCTCAACAAGCTGACATAGAACTTGTCCAAATCTACTCAACAAGCTCACTCAAAACTTGTCCAAATATACTCAAAAATCTCACTCAGAACCTATCCAAATCTACTCAACAAGCTCACTCAAAACTTGTCCAAATCTACTCAACAAGCTCACTCAGAACTTGTCCAAATCTATATTGTAAGCTTCCACAAAAGCTCACACAAAATCAGTCCACAAGTCTCCTCAAAGACTTACCTCAAATATGCTTGACAAGTTCACATAGAACTTGTCCAATATCATAGAAGCATAAATATAATTGTTAGATACTCAATATGTTCTACACTCAATGCTCAATCACTTTCTCAATTCAAATCATAATATAGAATAGTTTATTTTAAGAAACTTGAACAATCACTCCATGCAACCACTTGACTAGGCTCAACCAAATATACTCAACCAATCACTTCAAATAAACAACCCTTTCTCACAAACCCTAGTCCAAGCATGTAATCACCAACTCAAAATATTTCCAACAATGCTCAATAATAAATCTCACATAACAATGATACTCATGCTCTTTTCAAACCCTAGTTCAAGTTCTTTTCACAATAACTCACTTCAAAAATAATTCTCATAAAATAATCTTCACATAACAATGATACACATATTCTTTTCAAACCCTAGCTCAAGTTATTTACACAACCAATGGCTTCAACAACAATGCTTATCAAACAAGGTTTTAAAAACTCTTTATTTTAAAAAACCTTGAAGTAGTAACTCAATCACTCTCGAAAATGAAACCCTAATCAAGTCCTTTTCACTCTAAACTTATTTTCCAGAAAACCAATCAATCAACTCAACTATGGAAGAATGTGCTCATACCTTTTTATTAAAGATGAAGGGCTATCATAAATCTACCACAATCACACAAACTTCTATGCTAATCTCAATAGGTTAGAAGATAAATATTTCTCACAAAATAATATAAATACTCACTTACACGTTATCACTCCATCTTTCAAAAACAATCATCAACATACATAAAGTATTTATCCAATCCCACCTTATGAACTCCCAACTAAAAATAAATTCAACATCCACCAAAATAACTCAAAACCTCTTTAATCAAGTAGAAATTTGGCAAGAATAAAATCATTTTTTCTCTAAAAACCTTAATAACATAAATCCCTTCTCAACAAAACAATCTTTCAAAATCCCTTTTAACTCCGAGTAGCACAAATCAAATTTTAATAAAAATAATCCTTCACAAACCCTTATAACTCCAAACTCAAATTAATTAAAAATAAATCTTTACAAACCCTTATAACTCCAAACACAAATAAATCTACACAAACCCTTATAACTCCAAAAGACCTTTTTAAGAAAACCTTAGGCAAAATTTAAATAAAAAATTACCTTTTCCACTAGTGGGATTAGATCCCACGATCTCTGCCTCCCCAAGTGCTCTAGCCAAGGGCTTGACCACCACATGTGCTAGGTACATGTTTTATAACCAACGAGCACTTCATGCTCTTTCTCTTATTCCTGGCGCTCAAATCGAATGTGAACAAAAAGACCTTCCTTGGCACGCCCATGAGAATCTAATGTGGGTGCTTCCTTTCCCAACACCTTCACAAGGCGTGTGCCACAAATGAACCAGCGTGTCCTATGTGACTTCTGCCACCATGGGTTTAAACCTTCACTGAATATTATTTTTCCAACTTATTATTCAACTCTTTGTTTGTTCTTAGTGTTAATAATGGTGTGCTCCATATGTTCACTTTGGCATCAATGATGAAATTTTCACCTTGACATCAATGATAACTAACTAAGTTCAAAATTTCCAACAATGATAAAAATGATGGTATAATGTTATATTGTTATATGGTATTGGATTTAGAATAGAATATAGATATCTCTCTATTTCTTTTTTTTTTACAATTCCTATTTCCCTCATTGTTATTCTATTTTCTATTGAAATTTCTCTTGAAAGGAGGTATGTTATCTTCTTACTACCTATTATTATCCTATAAATTTTCTGCAATGTTGTCTTTGCTTTTTTCAATTCTACCCAACATGTTATTCAAAGTAGTAAACATCTCACTCAACTAATTAGTTGTTTTGTTCATAGGATCCTGATCTGTATTCTTTGGGATAGAGAACTCAACCATCTTGGACTTCCTTTCAGGTTTATTAGGCTCTAAAGAGTATACTTTCATCTTACCACTGTCAATGATACATATATCTATTTTGATATCCCTTTCCATACATATATCAATGGCGTTTGCTCCTTATTTTCTTAGCTCATAATTGAAATCTCTAGGGAAAGCATTTTGTAGAAATAAATAGATTGACCATTATTTGGAATTAATGATACTATAGAAAAAAATTTTGGTATTAAATAATCTTCTATTGAAATATTCCACTAATTCATTCTCTCTCTTTTTCATGGTAGCCAAATCTATCAGCAAGGACTATTCATTCTTCTTCTCTCCATATTTTCTAAGGAAAGTGTGCTCTAGCTCTTGAAAATTATGGATAGTACCAAATCCAAGGTTGTTAAACCATTCTTGAGCATCTTTCTCTAAAGTTTGAAAGAAAAATCTAAGGATAACATCTTCATCATCTACCTCAAGACTATCCATGGCATAAAAAAAATATCTAATATGATCTTCACCAGTGATAGCATTGTTTCCTTGGAATTTAGGTAAGTACTTATGAGCTTTACCAGGGAGGGGATTCAGATTTGGAGGTAAAATAAAATCTCTATATCTATTGGTTCTCCATTGATTGAAATTTTGATTAACATTGATATTTTAATTTCTACTAGGAGCTACCATACTCACAATAGGTTGATTCACTATAGGTGCTTGGTTTACAACATGAGAAGACTGATTTAAACTAGGAATTGGACTAAAATAAAAAAAATACAAATTGTAATTGAAATATTTTCATGAGACTTAAAAAATACCTCAATATTTGGTACTCTAGCAAGCACTTCTTTGCCACTTCTTCTTGTATATGCCAGATCCAAGTCCTCCTTCTTTATTGATTTTTAAAATTTTGAGTTCATTCAGAGTTGCAAGCATAGATGTGTAAAGAAGGAACAAGATATTCAACAATACTTGGGTTGATATTGGTCAACCTAATATTCACTCAACTCTCACAAATTTCATTCTTAGAAAGACTATGAGAAATACAAACACAAAATCGTATCAAGTCTTCCCCGCAAATGGTGCCAAAAACTATTGGTTGACTGTTTTCCAGTAAAATGTTTCAAAAGATCATTGGAAAGTAAACTTTAGAAAAATAACTCACATATAGCACAAAATTTCATTCCTAGGCAACAATGCCAAAAAATGTTGGCTGACTGTTTGTCGATTAAAAGTTTCAAAATGCCACTTGAAATGAAACTTCAAAAAAATAACTCACATATAGCACAAAAGTTCATTCTCCAACAATGATGCCAAAAACTATTGTGTTGATTTTTTATCCCTAATAATTTGGATTGTCACACCACAATAAAATAACTAATTCACAATCAAAATTATGGACTCTGGTGGATCCACCTCTTTAACTTGGGAAAATATTATACCAAGACTCTATATAGACTGAGTAAGGTAAGTAAACCTCGTATGTGAGCCTAAAATATTTCTTATATGCTCATGCTCATCTAGATTTACAAAAATGAAATACAAGTGCAACATAAAAGTTGAACAAGCTTTGAAGTAACTCATAGCTAGTGCTTCAAGTAGTAGACATGTGCCTTATCCATTGGGTATTTATAGCCATAATTAAAATATGGTGAAGAGAGAAGGGGGAGGAGATAAAAAACTAAGTCAATCACATCCATTCAAATCATGTAATAGAAATGATTGAACATGTCAATGAAAGGAAATATCATTTACACATTCAAATGATGTAACATGTAAATAGGATAACACACATAACAACATACAAAATTGCTAAAGGAGGAAGCAGGATTGTATTAATAAATAAATCATTACAATTGAAGTCTTATTAGAATAACTAGATCTCACTAAGAAAATATAACTAAGTTTTACATTTAAATGATGTAATGAATAACTGTAACTATTTATTTAAATGATGTAACAAATAGCCTCCTAGATTTTGGCCTTAGCCACTGGAAATGATCTTAGTAAAATAGGTACCTCCTCAAAAAACCTACACAATAATGGGTAAGAAACAAAGGGTGACTAGACAAGCCACCAAGAAAATACAATTGATAAGGATGGACACTCTGGTATACCTCTTGCATAATTTTACTGTGCAAAAACTTGATCCCTTTTTCTATTGCAAAAGCTCTATTAAATAACTTGATCATTTGGTCCATAATTGTATAAACTACAACTATTTTGATTATGATTCATAACTAAAACTGTCATTTATTAGAATAGGGTGACGACCCATACAAATTGCAACTACCTCCATACTTGATCCATAACATTTATTGCATTTGTAGTGGCTCTACTTGATAGTGGTCTCAAAATTACCTCCATATTCACCTATTACAATTTCTCTAGAAGTTGAAGGTTGAAGAGCAAATAATAAATAAACCATAGGAATTAGAAATATTATTCATGAGCATAGGTTTAAATACACTTGTGATAGGCTAAATATAGCCAACGCGTTAAGCGAAATAATAGCTAACCAAAAACAATATAGCGCTAACGAAGCTAAAAAATTAACAACTAATCAAAATGATGCTAACCATAAGATATTTGTTACAATGAATATCTTCATGGTAAAATAAAATAATGGTAATAACTAAATTAACTAAGGTAATAATTAGATTACCTAATGTATCTATCCTAACATCCCCTCTTTATTACATTATTTTTAAATACAAAGAGTGTTGTGAAACAACTCAATTTTAACACGTGCACTTGCCTTAGTGAATATATCTGCAACCTGTATGTCAATGGGAATGTAGTAACTTATATTATACCCTAATAGAATATGGTAATTATCCAATATTGGAATCTAGATATTATCCAAGATAGGAATATAGATATTATCCAAGTAATGAAATAATTACTCTAACATCTCATATTAATGTGAAGGAGATAAAATGAAAGATGTTGGTATGTTGACTCTAGGTATTGTCCACCAAATAATGGAACCCATTTCAGGTCTTGTTCATCAAATGGTGGAAACTATATTGTCGGTCTTGTCCACTTATGGTGGAACCCACAAAGCTCATAAGGTGGACCGGAGTGATGCCATAATGCTAGCTCTTGCTCTGGCTCTAGCTCTAAGTGTACCTATGGATGAGTACCTCTAGGACTATCTCTGGATATTTCTATAAATCTACCACTTGGTCTATCATTGGATCTACCACTAGGTCTACCATAGGATTTACCTTTCTTTATAGAATCCATACAATATTTATTTCATCTTGGTTGAGATGCTCTAGATCATGGATCTAGCTGATCTTGCTTAGGTCCACCTATGGGTCTATCACCTCTAGGTCTAAGTAAAATAAGTACTTCCAAAGTACTTAAGAAAAAGTGGGTCATCCCTCACTTTTTTTAACAATAATGAATGTTCTTATTGTAATATTTTCATCCTACCAGATTGCATGGGTAACCAACCACTGCAGTCGCTAGGTGTACTAGAGTATATCACTACATACGAGGTTCACTCTGTTACAATATTATTTTGCAAAAGTTTTGATAAGGTAGCTAAGATGTTGATCACTACCAAAAATGGACCCTTACAAGTTTTCCCCTTTTTGTAAAATATTTTGTAATAGAATTTTGCAAGAATTTTGACTAAGGTGTCAGTCGCTGTCGAAAATGCACCCTTTTTAAGTCTTTCCCCTTTGTTGCAAAATATTTCTTTGATGAAATTTTGCAAGAAGTTTGACTATGGTGTCGGTCACTACTAAAAATGCACCCTTTTTAAGTCTTCCTCCTTTGTTGCAAAATATTGATTGAATGAAATTTTACAAGAAGTTTGACTAAGGTGTCGATCGCTATCGAAAATGCACCCTTTTTAAGTCTTCCTCCCTTGTTGCAAAATATTCTGTGAGGTAGGAATTTTTTTTTTATCCCCCCTTAAGTGCAAAATATTTGCAACTTATGAAGCTTTTTAATACTTTTACAAAGATTTCCTCCAAGGCAAATTTAAAAACAAAAATCAACAAAAAGATCGCCCCCTTTAGTACAAGTACTTCAAACAAAAATATTTGCTATTTATGAAGCCTAAAAATAGGTACAATCCTCCCTTTATTGCAAGTACTTCAAACAAAAAATTGCTATTTATGAAGCCTAAAAACAGGTTCAATCCCCCCTTTATTGCAAGTACTTAAAAAAAATTGTTATTTATGAAGCCTAAAAAGAGGTTTGATTTTTATGACTTCTAATTTTCTGATTGCCTTTACAAGTTTTATCTTCCTTTTGTCAAAATATGTTTTGAAGGAAGAAAGGAATTATCCCCCCTTAGTGCAAACAATTGCTACTTTGAAGGTTCCTTATTTCACAAAAACTTGTTCTTTCTTTTGATATACCCTAAAAGAGTACTGAAAGAGAATTCACTCATATTGATATTTAATGGTACCTTACTAAAAGGCCTTTTGAAAAAAGGATGATTAGTTTGAGGATTTTAAGCCAAAAAAGAAGAGTGAATTAGGGTTTTTATGGAGTAAATATAAAAAAATTGGCTTTTTACCTGTGCAATAAATTACATAAATGGTTGTAAAATTTGGGGTCTTAAGCTTGCTTGATTTTGACTTAAGAGGTAATTGTAAAAATAGGAATTTAAGTGCAATAATCCATCAAAAGTGCCCTCAAAGTTATAACACTTTAGGTGTCAGATTCTATCAAAAATGCGCCTAATTTAAAAATGTCAATTTATCAAAAGGTGTCAAATGCTATCGAAAATGCACCTTATTATAGTAATTTTTTCAAAATATTTGATCTTGTGTTTGCAAAAAAATTGATATTCAAAATTCTCCCCTTGTCTTACAATTTTAAAAAGAATGTGATACAAACAATTGCCCTCCTTTTTGTGTTACAAAATAAACAAGTTTATTGCTTCAACCCTTTGATTTTCAAAAATTTCCCCTTGTGTTACAATTTTGCAAAAGAAGAATCTCAATATTTGTTTGTCCCCCCTTTTGTTTGCACAATAAACAAGGTTGTGAAAATTTAGATCTTCAATGTGATGAGATCTTTCTCTAAATTGCAAAAAAAGAATGTGCAATATTTTGTGTTATATCCCAAGGTTTTGATAAAACAAAATGCACAACTTTATTTTGATTTTGCAAAATGTTTTGATGTTCAAGTGCCCCCCTTTTCTCTACAAATTTAATAAGGTAGCACACCTTTCAAGCCAATTCGACACATGATAAGCTTTTGAAAGATAATCTAGAACCAGTCGACACATGACTTGGTATTAGTGGACCCAAGGTCTATTATTCATGAGAAAAACTCTTACTCTCAAAACTAGTGTGTTAGAAATTTTTTGAGAAAGTTTTAAATCTCCTAGATTTGCAAAAAAATGTGCTATTTATTTGTATTACATCTCAAAATTTTGAGAAAACAAAAACACAATTTTGATGTTTTGCAAAAACAAATGTGCTATTTATTTGTATTACATCTCAAAAATTTTGAGAAAACAAAAACACAATTTTGAGGAAGTTTTAAAGAATCCTAAGTTGCAAAAAAAATGCGTTATTATTTGTGTTATATCCCAAAAATTTGAGAAAACAAAAGCACTATTTTAATTGGTTTTTGCAAAATAAATAGGTCTTCTTTATCTCTTTAATTTTGATTTAATTTGCAAAATAAATAAAAAAAGTTAATCAAAATAATTTAATTTAATAATAAAATATAATTTTGGTTAAAAATCAATTTAAAT
Organism: Wollemia nobilis; assembly: GCA_028583015.1. NCBI lineage: Eukaryota > Viridiplantae > Streptophyta > Pinopsida > Araucariales > Araucariaceae > Wollemia > Wollemia nobilis. The sequence goes on from JAQPPZ010015054.1 coordinate 176,136, forward strand.
TAAAAAAAAAATTAAAAACATAATTAATATTTAAATTATTAAAAAATATATTAAAGAAACTTTAATTTTAAAAAAATGCAAAATAAAAATATTTTTTTTTGAAAAACTTTAGCTTATGAAAAACTTTTGCTATTATTGAGTTTAGCAAAGAGTATTTAAATGCGGTGTGTGGTATTCCAGTGTGCGACCTTGCACGCTCCAAAGCACAAAGGGATAAAATATCCTTGTCTTTTTATGTCTCCACTAAAGAGCAAATGACAATTGACATAGATTATCCCACATGCATCGCTCGGTGAATTTCTTACCTCCTTAAAACTACGAAACTCCTTTTTGTCATGCACAAGAATACAAAATAATCCCTGTCAATAGAACATGTCACCACTGTGACTGTTCACTATAGTCACCCGCCACATTGCCAAGTCAGGAGCCAACCGGTGGTCACCACGTTAGCTCGTCGGTTGTGTTTGCCAATAAAATTATGTTTGCTAGGTTAGATGATCTCAAGATTCACATCGATGTTGTTTGCATCAGAATTTCATGTCAGCTTTGGATAACGTGCACAATATCACGTGCACTATGACATCTACAAGATCTACACATGGTATTTTGATTGGCTTCATGAGTTGTGTGCTCTAATTTTCAAGGTTGTGATCATTGATATGAGAGAGTCTACAAGTTGCAGATTTTAGTACGTACAACTTGGGAGTCAGTTCTACGGCTAAGGCATCAATGTCCTGGATGATGTGAGGTACATCCTATTGTTGTTAGATGATAGTAGACTGTTGTTAGATCTACAACTATCAACTATCAGATTTGCAACTGTCAGTTTTGATGTGAACTAATCACACCTACTCTACGGGCTACCAGTAGGTCTAAAATTCTGTGAAAGTCGCCATACAGGTCTAGTCAAAGAGTTCAAAAAAATTTTAGTGCTCACCAAAATTTTGTGATCATCTCAAGATCCGTGTACAATAGGTCTTGGAACTCAGTGTAACGCTTTAGAAAGTGTGTTGAAGAGATGCCGAGAATTTTTGCATCTTGGGAAATGTGTCTTGTCTAGGCCTTGTCCACCTATGGTGGAACCTAAACCAGATTGGTTGGAGTAGAGCAAGGCCAATATGCATGCTCTGATATGAATGGAGGTCAAAGAGCAAAAAATAAATCAACCATAGGCATTAGAAATATTATTCATGGGCATAAGTTTAAATATACTTGCGATAGGATAAATATAGCCAACGTGTTAAGCGAAATAATAGCTAACCAAAAACAATATGGTGCTAACAAAGCTAACAAATTAATAACTAATCAAAATGACGCTAACCATAAGATATTCATTACAATGAATATCTTCATGGTAAATAAAATAATGGTAATAACTAAATTAACTAAGGTAATAATTAAATTACCTAATATATCTACCCTAATAGACGTTTTGCCAAAAATGGTTTCAAAAAACTAATTTTCAACCACTTTCATTTTTTTTTATTTTTTATACGGCTAACCTTAGCCAATATAAAAATTTACAACTTTAATTGCAAAACTTTTAATAATATTAATAAAAAATTAATAATAATAATAATAATAATATTATTATTATTATTATTATTATTATTATTTTGTCTTTTTATCAAAAATATTTCATTTTTTTATCACTTATTTATATATATATATGGCCCCCACGTTCGTGTGAGGGGTTTATTGAATCTTTTTATTTTTATAAAGGTGGCCCCATAGGCCACCATGAAGAAATGGGCCCACGAGGTCCCCCTTTATATATATATATATATATATAACATTTAAAAGTCCCCCCATAAATGCGTGGGGGTATTCAAAAGATTTTTTGATATAAAAAACACTCATATACATGATGTGGGTCCAAAGAGGTGCCCACCAAAAAAACATATCTTTCACAATTACTCAAAAATCTATCACCACGTGGCATTAAGTTATAGGGGTGCTTGGAAATGTGTGTTTCTCCTCCTCGTACATGCACCATCAGATTGGCACACTTTTCCATGCACTTGATCTACACCTACTAATAATATTTTACCACTTGTCATGCTTCGGTTGGAGCACCCAAAAAATCTCGATGCAATCCATGGCATTTATTTCTATACTACATTCGAAGTCGTTGATCCCTTCAATTAACTTTTTTTAACCTCGATTTATGTGCTGACTCATGTCCATGGGCTCCACGTGGTGATCGCAGACCAAAAAAATTTCACTCGAATGCGGTCGAGTCATTGATGCATTGGATTTTTATTTTTGTTATTATTATTTTTATTTGATTTTCAAAGGTTATTTTTCATCCATGTGAATTCATCCACATGAAAAGTTATTCACATGGATGTAAAAGGAGAGGGTTAACTTTTCAAAAAGGGAAGGAGGGATGTGAGGGGTATGGGTGTCCCCCCTTTCATAATTTTTTAAAGTTAGAAATGGGATGGGATGATGGGTGAGGATGAGGAGAGTTAAGTAGGGAGAAGGTAGTGAGGGGGAATGGGAAGGAAATAAGGGGGATAGGGTGTCCCTCTTTAAATTATATTATATATATATATATATATAATCTTTTTACATATATAAAATTTAATTAAATATTAAATTAAATATTTAAATAAATATAATTTTTTTTGAGCCATCACGAATTTGAGCAGGCTATCTAGCTTGTATGACCGCCACAATATTCTATGTTTCCTGCATTAAAATTCACCACATAGATCTCCCTACAGTACGATTTTGGTGACACAAATTTTCAAAAATACTCTTAGAGGGTGATACAAGACTCAAAAAGACCCAAGGACCCAAAAATGCAATAAAAGGAGACCGACTAGGGTATTATTGTAAATATTGAAAGGACTCACAAGACTCCAAAAATTGAAAATTTAGGGAAAATTGAAGTTGGATTTTGAGGATCCAACACAAGCTCTGACTGGGATAGGTGATGAAAAGACTTTGAAAATGAATCACCTGAGAACTCCAAAATATCTAGTAGACCACAACTACTTTCCTAATCACCTAAAAAGGACACCTTAATCACCTAAAAAAATAGGACTGAAACACACTATTAATCACCTAAAGAGAACACATTAATAACCTAAAAAGGACTCAATCACCTAAGGAGGACAAGACTGAAACACCAAAACACTTTTTGTTTTGTGGGGCTTCTCAATCCATATGTGTAGAATGATACAATTTCAAATTTTGGCCATTGATAGGAATTTAAAATTTCATACCATCCAAAGTTTGCAATTTGTAAGTATGTTGGCCTACCATCTGAAGGATTTTATAGGGACCAAGCCATTTGGGTTACCACTTTCCTTTTCACCATTTTTCTTATTTTTGGGATCCTACTACAACACTATATATCCTACATAAAAAGGTTTACATTTGGTTTTATTATTGAAAAACTATGCTATTTTATAATCATTCTTAGTTATATTCATTAATGAATCCTTTCTATCTTCCTACAACTTCACAATTTGATCAAGTCTTCTCTATAGAACATTTATGAAGAACACAAGCTTATACTGAGAAGGGGGGTGAAAAGTATAAGACAACTTTTTACTTTTCTTTCCCAATCATTATTATGCAATGTATATATAGCAATATCAACAACAGTAATCAAATAAATGCACAAATCACAACACACAATAGAGATTCCAATTTAACTTGGTTCACCCAATGTGGGCTACTCCTTGAAGAAAATATTTTACTAAAATTTTCTCAATAAATCTCTCGGGAATCCTTTCCCTATTACAATGTTTATGGACCTCTATCCAAAAGAGACACCAATATTGTAATCAAGTTCATGGATATATATCCAAAGGAGAACTCTTTATCCTTATCTCTGACTAGTGATCTTCTAGAAGAATTACTGCCCCCACTACACTGGCTAATGGATCTCTATCCACTAAGGACACCTCTCCTCACTACCCTAGCCAATGGATCTCTATCCACTGGAGATTGTTGTCCTCTATACTTTGTCATATTCAAAGATTTGTCTCAAATTTATGTTAAACATAGTCCTTCGATCTAGCATAAATCTACTCAATATTTGTCTCTGGTCTAGCACAAACCTGTCCTCAAATCTGCATCAAAATCTATCCTTAAATCTGTACTAAACACAGTCCTTCGGTATAGCACAAATATATCCTCAATATCTATCCTCTAATATAAACTAAACACAGTCCTTTAGTCTAGCACAAATCTATCCTCAATATTTGTACTCTGATCTACACTAAACTTAGTCCTTTGATCTCGTACAAATATGTCCTTAATATTTCTCCTCAATACTTAACACAAATCATGACTTAATATCAAATCAAATCTGCTAGATCTGCCCCAAACCTTAACTCAAGTTTTGAAAAAATAAATCAGTCAACTTTACTCTCAAGTCTTCTCAAAGACTTATCTCAAATCTGTCTTGTAAGCTTCCACAAAATCTTAGACTAATTTGTCCGCAAGTCCTCTCTAGAAATTATCCAAATCTGCTCAATAAGTCCTCACTAGAACTTGTCCAAATCTACTCAACAAGTCCTCACTAGAACTTGTCCAACTCTGTTCTTAATATCTTTCCTCAAATATGTATTGTAAACTTCCACAAAAGCTCACACAAATATGTCCACAAGTCTTCTCTAAGACTTGCCTTAAATCTACTCAACAAGTCCACACTAAAACTTGTCCAATCTTATAGAAATATAAAGAGAATTGTTAGAGACTCAATATGCTTCACATTCACAAACTCTCAATCACTTTAAATCTCTCTTTTATCATAGAAACATATAGAAAATTGTTAGAAACTCAATATGTTTCACATTCATCAACATTCAACCTCTTTCTCAAATCAATTCAAAATATAAAATAATTTATTTTATAGAACTTGAACTATCAGACCAACACATCCACTTGACTAGGCTTAACCAAATATTCTCAACCAATCACTCAATAAAATAATTATTGCTCACAAACCCTAGTCCAAGCTTATGAATACTCACTCAAATGTTTCCAACAATGCTCATCAATCAATCTCATATAACAATGATACTCATGATCTTTGCAAACCCTAGTTCAAGTTCTTCACTCAACCAATTACTTCAACAATAATTCTAATCTCACATAACAATGATACTCATAATATTTGTAAACCCTAGTTCAAGTTCACTCCACTTAATCACTTCAACAATAATGCTTATCAAACAAGGTTTTGTTAACAACTCTTTATTCCAGAAAACCTTGAAGCATTATTTCAAAACACACTCAACAATGCTTATCAAAAAATACTTTTCACTCCAACTTTGCATTCACAACATTCAACAACCACTCACTAGGAATATGTTCCCATACCTTTTGTTTGACGTAAAATCGCCCTTAGAAAACATGTCTCAATCACAATTTTCTTCTTTCCAATTTCAATGGTTAGATGACAAAATATCACTTCAACACTTTCTCAAAATATTCCTTAGATACAAAAATAATCAAAACTCAATTATGCCTTATTGCTCCCTTTTAGAAATAACATCCATCAAATCATACATAAAAATTAATCACTTTGATACACCTTATAATCTTCAACTTAAAATAATATCCAACATCACAAGACTTTAAACAATCTTTCTAAAACACCTTACTACCCTTTCCAAACATTAGATCAAATAACACCAAAAAATTAATTTTGCATAAGCCTTATAACTCCCCTTAAAACCTTACAAACCAAATCAAATATGCCAAAAAAAAAAATTAAATGCTCAACTAATACCCCAAAAATTTTCAGCGCTCAACTTAATGCATACCTTTGTTTTCACCCAAAAGGGTTTTAGCGTGATTTGATCCGTCGTCTCCCAAAGTCCAAGCGCCTTAGCGCTTTGGAGCCCACCGCGTGGGCTATTGGTGCCCATGTGAAGGAAGGAGGACTTCCTTCCTCTTATACCTCTATGCGTCGTTGACTTCCCATAAAAATAAAAAAGCACTCCTCTTTGTTGCAGCACGATTCACACAACCTGATATTAATTAAATTTGAAGGCATGGTAGTTTTGGGTAAGGTGGGTAATCCCCTTTTTATACACACATGGGTATTTTCTCCCCACGTCGATGCTTAATAATTCAAATTCAAAATTTGAATTTAATTTAATAACCCACCTTAGGGTTAGTTAAAATTAATATAAATTAACTTATAACTAATATTAAAATTAATTAATAATTAATTTAAATAACTTATAAGTTAAGTAAATTAATTTATAATAAAAATTATATTAATTAATTTATAATTAATTTAAACTTCCCTTTATAATATTATAAAAAATTATTATAATATTATTCACTTGGCTTCTTCTTTGCACTTTGGACCATATATGATTTCCTAGAACTAGGTCTTGATTAACTGAAATAGGATTATTCTTTTGTACTTATTGGAGAGCCTAAAACTAATGCTGCCCACTAAAACTACCACTGAATGGTGCTGAAAGCTTAACATCAATTACCACTCACTCTTGACATCAATAATAGCTCATCTACTCAAAATGTCTAACAATTTGGATTTTCATGATCCTAAAGAAGAAAATATAAAGCATGACCTTCCACATAAGGGGGTAACAGAGCATTCTCATCATAAACTAGTTCATAAGGAGATTTTCCTCTGCTTCTTTTGATAGATATTTTGTCAGCCCATAAAGCAAACTTCAAATCGCTATCCCAACTTTAATATTTTTACCTAATGTTATTTTGATGCTTGTGATCAAATTCTTATTTTAAGATTTTGCTAAACCATTCCCTTGGGGATAGTAATTCATAGAATGAGAAAGCTCTATGTTGTACCTTGCACAAAATTCAATCATATCAAAAGAAGTGAAATAGTTACCATTGTCTATGATTATCTTCCTAGGAACCTCAAATATTGTCAATATGTACTCTTATAAAAATTTGATGGCTACTTTTGTAGTGGATTTCTTGAGAGGTGCTACTTCTACCCACTTGGTAAAATATTCTATTGTTGTAATAATACACCTATGACCTCCAAAATAATTGGGTTTAATATCACCTATGAGATCTATTCCTCATAGAGTAAAAGGAGCTTCCACAATTACTGGCCTCAAGGGTATGGCTGAAAAGTTCTCTTTTCTAGTAAAAATCTAATAGCTATGACAATTTCTAATAAAATGGCATACACATTTAAACAAGGAGGGTCAATAATAACCAACTCTCATGATTTTGTGAGTAGTATCTTGTGGAGCAAAGTGACCTCCAAAAAATCTAGAATGATATTCTTTTAGCACTTGAGGGACCCCCCTTTCAAATAAGAAAAGAAGCAACACACCATCTAGATGCCTCCAATATAATCTACCTTCTTGAATGTAGTATTTTTGGTCCATTTTCTCGATAGACCTCCTTTTACTTTGTGGCATATATTTTGGAGATGACAAGTTTTGAAGATAAAATAAAATGTTATCATAGCACCTACAGTCAAAATTATTAACTGCTCTAGATTTTTGGTTTTCATCTACTATAAGAGTGTTATTCATGTCTTTCACTTATTTTTTATACATATACTCTACCAGTCCCTATCCTCTAATAATTTGCACTACTTTAAATTCTACATCATACTATAATAACTTAGTAATCCATCTTGTAGGACTGCCTAAATTTTAGGCTAAGTGGAAATACCTTTAACAACAATGTAGGGGATACAGACTATTACCTTGTTGGATCCAAAGATACCTTTGAAGTGATCTAATGCTCTGATTAATGCATAAGCTTATTTTTCTAGCATAGAGTATTTTAGTTTAGATCCCTTCAATATTATACTCATAAAGGCTATAGGCCTTTCATTTTTCTCTTCATCCTTCTAAGCTAGAACTGTAGCGATAGTGTGCTCTAAATATAATGAGTAGATTTTGAAATATTTAGAGTAATTAGGGTAATTTAATACTAGAGTTTGAGTAGTTGCATCTTTAATATTCTAAAAAGTTGTAATATTTCCCTTTGTCCACCTTATTTCCCCACTTTTCTTGATCATGTCATTTACTGGTTTGACAATCTAAGCAAAATCAGGGATAAACCTCCTAGTAAAATTAATCTTCCCATAGAATGATCTAACTTCCTTAAGACTTTTAGGAAGGAAAATTTTAGCAATTGATTCAATTATTTATGGATCAATGTTGATCCCATCCTTTGAAACAACATGCCCAAGCAGTTTACCTTGTGTGGACCCAAACACACACTTGCTAGGATTCAGGGATATGCCAAACTCCTTTGCATATAGCAAACATTTGAGTTAGTTGTGCAAAGTGATCTTAAATATTTAAAAAATATATAATGTCATCAAGATACACTACTACTATCTTAAACATCAAACCCTTAAATGCAACATCCATTGCTCTCTTAAATGTTACCCCTGCATTCATCAATCTAAAGGATATCCTAAGATATTTAAATATTCCCCATGGAGTGGTGAAAGCTTTTTTGTGTCTGTATTCTAAGTTCACTATAATATAATAGTAACCTGAAAAGCCATCTATTAAAGATATTAATGATGACCCAATCACTACTTGAAGCAACTATTCCATATTTAGAAGTGGATAGTTATATTTAAGAGAGCTCTTATTAAAATTTTTGAAATCTACATAAAGCCCGATCTCACCAAGATTTGCCAACCAAGAAGGAAATATCACCTTCCTGATTATCTTGATATCCAATAACTTTTGCACTTCTTTCTACATGATTGGATGCAAAGTTAGATTAAACATTATTTGTTTCTGCTTAAAAGTCTTGGTATCCTTCAAAAGGGGTATTATGAATTATTGCCTTTGTATTGAAGTTCTTCAGATCTTTATAACTCCAAGAAAAAGCATCCATGTTATTTTTCAAGAATTTGATATAATGTTGCTTCCCTTTTCTTGACATGGCTTTATTGATCCTAACAATCTTAGGTTCTTCCTTTATTCCAATATTAAATTCATCTACCTCAGACTCCTAAACCAAAGGATTATATACTCTATCAAATTCATCAAACAAGCTCTCTAAAGATACCAACTCCCTATGAATCTTGTTGGTCTTCAATTGTATAACTTTTGTGGGTTCTCCAATAACATCCTTCTGTTTTTATCCATCACTTTTATCACAAATAACATCAAAAAATTCATCTTGCATATTCATAAAATCATTAATGTGTATATCATTATGCAAAACCTATAAATATACCATATTATCAGGGATAGATGGCTTATAAATGGATATGGTTGGAATCTTATCCATAAACCAAGTGTCTATCTCAGGGCTACCTACTCCAGAAGCATTAATTACAAACATATTTGTATTATGTTTCTGTGTTATAGGAATGCATTTTAGATCAAAAGCTAAAAAAATATATATTTCATCCAACACTACCTACTTATATTGCTTTAATCTAGGGTACTATGTTTGATATATCCCTTTGATTTTTTGAATTATTGGTTCAGCATTCCCACTAACTTTAAGGTAATTAATACTCAATTCCTTGGCTTTCCTTAGCCTTAGCAATAAAGATTCATACTTAACAATATTATTTGTACAAAGAAATTCTAACTTGTATGGTATGCCAAGCTAGCTTCCATTAATGTCTGTCAATATTACTCTAGCTTCTGCTCCTGCTTGAGAGTTTTACCCATAAAAGGTCATAGTCCATAACTCTGAAGTTAGAATTCTATTAGTTTTTGCATCGGCTTCAACCTTCAATTTTGAATCCATATGCTCAACATCAAGTACTTTCAACAAGAAAGGAGAATTTGAAATAGAATAAACTCACATATCTTTTTCCTCAATAGAATTCATGACATTAATGATATTATCATTAGGATCTATGGATTCAACTGAATACCTATTGAAGGGTTCTCTTTTCAATATCACTTTTTCCTTACCCTACATTGGGATAGTGGCATATGATAAATCCATCTTAATAGTACCACCTAGCTACTCTACCCAATGCCTAGAAAGTAAGATAGAAAATAAAAGGTTCATATCTACAATTGTAACATCCATCACCACTCATTTATTAGGATATTTTTCAATATGGACAAGAAATATTATGATAATACCTACACAAGGTACTCTCCTATTATCCATTACAAAAAGAGGAGGATGGTTGATCTAAAAAATCAAGCCTAACTGATCAGCTACCTGTTTTGACATCACATTCATGGAAACACCACTGTCAAGAATGCAGTTATGAATAACATATTGGTCTCCATAGCCTGATGTATACCTTAGTGATATGTAAAATGGTTTAACTAAATATAGATCTTTGATTGCATTATTTTCAAGACTTATGGGGGTTTTAGGCTATCCTCCTAACTGATCAGTTAATTTGAAGGCACTATATACTTGATACTGGTACCTTGTAATAGTCATTAATTCTCCAAATCTAGATTTCGACTTTCTATTTAGTAACCTCTAAATCTAGATCAAACTAATCTTTCTTATCATAAATTCCTTTTCTACTTATCTGATTAACTAGATCATTCTGTTGCTTTTGGATAATTTCCTATACCTTAGGCTCTTCAATTATAGCTTCATCTAATTTAATTTTTTTTATGAAATCACTCCTATATTTTTCTTCTTTTGTGCAAGCCCATCATCAATTTTATTCTCTACTATTCTATTCCTGAGATTGATAGAATTTATTCTCTCTAAATATTCAACCTCTTCTATTGTAGGTATAAGATTTCCTTGCTTCATTCTATCAAGTCTGGTATTATGATAATAATATGAGGTTGATGCATTTCCAAATACTAAAGCTATTTATTCAATATTATTAGCACATAAGTACATATCTCTCTCAAATTATTTTTATCTAACTTCATCCTCCTGAGACTAGCATACATTAAGCCTAATATCTTCATCTTCATGTTCATCATTTGAATCAACATTAGAATGCAAACTTAGATAAATACCACAATCAATAGTGTTATGTGGTGCATCATAGGTAGATGAATAAAAAGGATGATCTTATGCTATATTGTTAGATGGTATTGGATTCGAAACATAATATATCTCTCTATATTTTCTTTCTTTTTTCAATTTCTATTTCGATTCTTGTTTTCCTACTCATTATTATTCCAATTTTTATTGAAATATATTCTGAAAGGAGGGCTATTATATTCTTGCTACTATTATTACCCTATATAATTTTTGTAATGTTGTATTTACCTTTTTAATTCTAGCCAAATTGTTATTCAAAGTAGTAAACATCTCACTCAACTAATTAGCTATTTTTTTCGTAGGATACTTATCTATTTTCTTTGTGATAGAGAACTCAACCTTCTTAGGCTTCCTTTCAGGTTGATTGGACTCTAAAGAGTATGCTTTCATATTACCACTATCACTAATATGTGTCTCTATTTTAATAGCTCTTTCCGTAAATATATCAATGGTGGCTACTAGTTGTTGCCCTAGCTCATAACTAAAATCTCCAAGGAAAACATTTTTGTAGAAATAAATAGAATGATCATAATTTAGCCTTAATGCTACAAGAATCGTATTTATGGTCTTAAAGAATATTCTATTGAAATATTCCATTGATTCATTATCTTTCTTGTTCATGGTATCCAACTATTTCAGCCAGGATTTTTCATTCTTTCTCTCTCCATATTTTCGAAGGAAAGTGTGCTATAGCTCTTGAAAATTATGGATAGTACCATCTCCAAGGCTCTTAAAACATTCTCAAGCATCTTTCTCTAAATTTGAAAGAAAACTCTAAGGATAATATGTTTATCGTCTACCTCAAGACTATCCATGGCATACAAAAAATCTCTAATATGATCTTCATCGGTGATGACAATATTTTATTAGAATTTATGCAAGTACTTATGATCTTTACAAGGGAGAGGTTTCAAATTTGGAGGTAAAAAAAAATATCTATATCTATTGGTTCTTCATTGATTGATATTTTGGTTGGCATTGATATTTTTATTTGCATTAGGAGCTACCATACTCACTATAGGTTGATTCACTATAGGTACTTGGTTTACAGTAGGAGAAGACTGATTTAAACTAGGAATTGGACTAGAAACAGGAAAAATAGGAATTGTAATTGAAATATTTCCATGATATTTAAAGAATACATCAGGATTTGGTTATCTAGTGAGCACTTATTTTCCAATTCTTCTTCTAGATGCTAGATCCAACTCCTCCTTTTTTTATTTCATTCAAAGTTGCAAGCATAGATATGCAAATAAGGAACAAGATATTCAACAATACTTGGATCAAGATTGCTCAACCTAATATTCACTCAACTCACAAATTTCACTCCAGGAAAGACTAAGAAATACAAACACAAAATTATATTGTCTTTCCCGCCAATGATGCCAAAAACCGTTGGCTGACTATTTGCTAGTAAAAAGTTCCAAAATATCGTTGGAAAGTAAACTTAAAGAAATAACTCACATATAGCACAAAATTTCATTTTCGACCAACGATGCCAAAATCTATTGGCTGACTGTCTACAAGTAAAAAGTTTCAAAATATTGCTAGAAAGTAAATTTCAAAATATAACTAACATATAGCACAAAAGTTCCTTCCCTAGTAATGGTGTCAAAAAATATTGTGGTGATTATTTGTGGTCTTAAGAATTTGGGTTGTCACGCCATAACAAAATCACTGTTTCACAATAATCACTATGGACTCTGGTAGATCCACATCTTTAACTTGGGAAAATATTATCACAAGACTCTAGATAGACTAAGGTATGGAAAACCTAGAGGTAAGCCTACAATATTTCTTATATGCTCATGCTCATATAGATTTATAAAATTGAAATAAAACTGCAATATAAAACTTGACCAGGATTCAAAGTAACTCTCAGCTAGCACTTCAAGCAGTAGATCGGTACCTTATCCATTTGGTAATTGTAGCTAGAATTAAAATATGGTGAAGAGATAATGGGGAGGAGATAAAAAATTGATTCAATCACATCCATTCAAATAATGTAATATAAATGATTGAATATGTCAGTAAAAGGATATTTCATTTACACATTCAAATGATGTAACATGTAAATAGGATAACACACAGAACTACACATAGAATCCAAACAAGATTGTATTAATCAATAGATCATTACAATGAGATTCTGATCAGAATAACCAAAGCTCACTTAGAAAATACAACTAATTTCTCCATTCAAATTATGTAATGAAGAATTGCAACTCTTTTTTTAAATGATGTAACAAAGAGCCTCTTGGCTTTCGAACTTAGCCACTGTAAATGATCTCAATAAACTAGTTACCTTAGCAAAACCTGCACAATAGTGAGGAAGAAAAATGGGTGACTAGACAAGACACACAAATAAAAATTCAATTGGCAAAAATGGACACTTTGGTATACCTCTTACAAAATTTTACTGTGCAAAAATTGCATGATCATTTGGAACATATTTGAGAAAACTGCAACTATCATTTCTTAAAATCGGGTAATGGCCCATAAAAACTACAAATTCCTCCATACTTGATACACAACATTGATTGCATTTGTAGTGGATCTACCTAATAGTGGTCTCAAAAATTACCTCCATATTCGCCTGTTACAATTTCTCTCGAAATTGACCAAAAATGACCAAAAATGACTTCAAAATATTTATTTTCAACTTGTTACAATTTCTCTCAAAATTGACCAAAAATGACTTCAAAATATTTATTTTCAACCACTTTATTTTTTTTTTATATGGCTAACCTTAACCAATATAAAAAATTACAACTTTGATTGCAAAACGTAATAACAAAACTATTATTATTAATAAAATATTATCATTAATAATAATATTATATATTATTTTTCCTCTTTTTGTCAAAACCTTTTCCATTTTTCTATCACTATTATTTGTATATATATATATATATATATATATATATATATATATATATATAATAAAATGCCCCCTAGACCACCATGTAAAAAGGGCCCATGGGGCTTCTTTTATATTTATATATATAAGCCTACCCCCATGTCTGCCCAGGGGGTTTTATTAACTTTTTTTTATTTTTTATAAAGGTGGCCCTGCAGGCCACCATGAAGAAATATAAATAAAAGTCTCCCCATGAATTCATGGGGGCATTCAAAAGAGTATTTTATATAAAAAAGCTTCATATACATGGTGTAGGTCCAAAGGGTGCCCACCAACAAAAATTCCTTTTCGCATTTAATCAAAAATATGTCACCATGTGTCATCACCTGATAAGATTGCTTGAAAATTTGTGTTTCTTTCACTCATACATGTACCGTAATATTATTTTTCCATTTTTTCATGTGCTTGATATGCACCTACCAATAATATTTTTCCACTTGTCACACTTTGGTTGGAGTACCCAAAAACTCCTATTGCAGTTCATGCCATTGATTTTTGCACTATCCACTGAGCCATTGATCTCATCAATTGAATTTTTCTATACCTCAGTTTTCATGCCCACTCATGTCCATGGGCTCCACGTGGCAAACATAGACCAATTTCTTTTTTCACTTGCGTGCACCCGAGCCATTGATGCATTGGATTTCTTATTTTGTATTTTCAAAGGTTATTTTCATCCACGTGAATTCATCCATGTGAAAAGTTATTCACATGGATGAAAAAGAGGAGGGTTGACTTTTATAAATGGGAAGGGGGGATGTGAGGGGTATGGGAGTCCTCCCTTTCATCCTTATTTTATTTTATTTTTTAAAGTTATGAATGGGGTGGGATGAGGGATGAGGGATGAGGATGAGGGGATGACTTAGGTAAGGAGAAGGTGGTGAGGGGGGATTGGAAGGAAATAAGGGGGATGGGGTGTCCTATATTTTATATAATTTTTAATATTTTTAAATATATAAAGTTTAATTAAATTTAAAATTAAATATTTAAATAAAACTAATTAAAAATAACTAAACTTAATTAAATATATAATCACACTTTATAAAATGAAAAAAATTAATTAAATATTTAAGATCCGTAAAGGTCAAAAATAACTATGTGAAGATAAAGCCTCTTTTACCTTATGCAAATGTAATTTTGTGAAAGATTGAGCAAATTCCACCTTTGTTAGTGGTTGATTGTACACCTGTAAAAGATGTTCATTAACCACTAATGTCCTCCTAAAATCATCAATCGAAGAAAGTTGAACAAATTCATTCTCAAACTCCTTTGGTTCATCCTTGCTGCTCTTAATGTGATCATCATGCCACATTTTCTAGTTTTGTTGAGTGAACTCTATTTGGTGAAGTGCTTCCAACCAAAGTTCATCAAATACATTCAACTGTAAAATCTATTTTTTTTGTACCTGCAACAACTCAATTCCAATTGCTAAAGATGCATAAAGTGTTAGTAAAACATCATGATGACATCCATGTGGTAAATGAAGAAAACTGTTTTGTACTGGAATGGGTGACAAATTTTCAAAATTTTGCTTTTCATCATTCCATAGTATTTGATGAACAGTAGTTGGTTCATCTTTAAAATCTGAAATATGAACATTAAAAATAGATTTATTGGATGAATCCAACTCTTCGACATTATACTTTACAATAATGGAGGCCAAATTTGAAATGTTCTTTTCATTTTCCTTATGTGATTCAAGAAACAATGAAATTCCTAGACAATCATACTTGGTTGGATTAAGTTTTCCTACGAGCAAGTCTACTGATTCTCCACCTATTTGTATGGTTTCAGGATATACTTTCTTCTTTTTTATTGATTTCGTAAAACACATTTCTTGAAAAATCTTATTAATGATTGTTACATCTTTAATAGCTTGAAGTAAAGGGATTTTAAAAATTAAATGTGTTAATTCCTTTATCCAATATGATTGTGAAGATGTCAATTTTGATATTTCAAACTGTTCAAGAAATGGTACTTTCTTTGATGAGTCATATTTTTCTTTTTCTTCTTCTTGTTTTAGTGCATATTTGTTTTCATGCTCATTCCTTTTAGCTCCTATTTCTACACTGGTAAGTGGAATATGTTCAAGGAGTGGTTTTGAACACAACTAAGTTTTATCATAGTCACAAGCAATTATTATGGTTGTATTTTCTAATTCAGCCATAGATACAGGGGTTACCTGTCTAACATTGCTGGGATTGGCCATAGGTTGAGCTGAAAACAAAGGTTGTTTTTATTTTTGTTGTTGTTGTCCATGAGAGAAACTATGGGTATGAGCGGGCAACAAATTTGATTTCTATTTTTGATAATGTTGTTGCCCTTTGTACAGTTTTTGTTGTTGTACCCATTGATATCCTTGTAGTTTTGGCTGTAACCATGGTGGATATTTTTTATTCCATTATTGTTGCATCCAGCCATGTTGAGACCATTCTTGGGAATATGCCCATGGTGGTTGA
Source organism: Wollemia nobilis (assembly GCA_028583015.1). Taxonomy (NCBI): domain Eukaryota; kingdom Viridiplantae; phylum Streptophyta; class Pinopsida; order Araucariales; family Araucariaceae; genus Wollemia; species Wollemia nobilis. The sequence goes on from JAQPPZ010015054.1 coordinate 192,462, forward strand.
TTCCAATATTGTTGAAGTGGACTTATAGGAGACCATGGCATATACCAAGGATTATTTTCCCAATGTGTAGGAAATTGAGAAGCATTCTGATACAAAAACTTAAGAAATTTATCTCCTTGTATTTGTCCTACAAATTTGTATTCTTTCATAGGTTGAGACTATTTTTCAAAGACACTTTCAAGATCTGGTAACAAACTACATTGATTTTTGGGTGTCCTTTTTGACAAATGCTACAAGTAGCAGGTATAAATGTTTTTTTCAAAGCACAGTCATGAAGAGAGTGTTGCTTCTCATTACATTTTGAACAATAGATGATTGAAGGTTCAACAGATTCATTATTTTCATATATTGATTTATCAATATGTACTAAATATCAACCTCTTCCATGCATTCTTTCAAATCATTTGTGTTACTACCAGTTTTGTTTTTTCTATGCCTTGAACGAGAATAATTTTTTCAAAGTTTAATGATTTCCAGAAATTCAAGTGCATTTGCTTATTCTTTCCCTAAGATATCCAATGCATCCCTAAATTTATCTTGCAGCCCTCTTAAGAATATGACTTTGCAAATATTAGATTCAAAACTTCCACATCTCTTATGAAAAAAAGCAAATTTGTCTAGATAGTCTTCTAATATTTCATTTTCCTCTTGTTTCATTGTAAGAAATGTATCATTTTGATTCTTGAAATGAAAATATTCTCGGTATCTCTCCATGAATATATTTTTTATATCATCCCAAGTTATAATTAAATCAGGTGCTAAGGTAATAAACCATCGTAGAGATGAATCTGTAAGAATGGAAGGAAACAATTTGAGTTTTTGATTGTCATTAGTGTAATCATGAGCTTGACATACAATTTTAAACTCAAAAAAAAACATATCAGAATATTCAGATGTGGTTCCCTTGAAAGTTGATAACACTGAAGGTGAAATGGCCTTCATGGGAGCATATTTATTAAGATCTAATTGAATGGGATTTTAAAAAGTTTTGACAAGTACACTAGTTGTACTAGGATAGGACACATTACGAGCTCTCCCTAGATTCTCTTGTGACACTTCCGTTATAGGTTCCCAAAAACAATTATAAATCTTGACAAATTTTCCTAAGTGTATGGATTTGTCAAAAGAAAGTGGTGTTGAAATACAAATTTTTTTTTCTTGTTATAATTTATCAAAGGATTCTACCATTCTTGAAGTGAATGATTGTGATTATTTGAAAATTCTTTGAAAATTTTGACATAATTTCAACCTCTTGCAAAAAAAATTCTTCTTGTGGTTTCTTGCTTATTTTTTAAATGGGCTAAAATGTTATTTACCAAAAATTATTACTTATACTAGTCATTTATCCATATTTCACTTTGAATTTCACAACTTAGCATAATTATTAATTATTGGGTGGCTTTTACCTTCTAACAACACCATGGTCCTTGACAACGGCACCAAAAATGATGAGTGTCGTCAATCACACCATTTAATCATTATAATTGTCAATCCAAGGCGATGTCCAAGGCTATATATGAAAGGAGATATAGGTAGCATGAAAATTAGCTCATTCAAAAAATAGGCTTTATTGGTGGGACAAGTGAACCTTTGGGGTTTTGGTGTCACTGTAATCCTATAAACTGAAGTTAAATTCTAATTACTCTTGCAAAATCAAAATTATAGGAATAAAACTTGATTACTTTTGCAGAATGAAACCTATTTACGGTTGCGGAATGTAAATGACAAGAAAAGGTAGTTGCAGGAAACTGAAATTTAACTAAATTTGCAGAAATATCACCTATTTTACTCTTTCAAAATGAAAAGAATAACAAGAAGATGAAATAGCAAAAAATGAAACACACAGGCTAACAACTGATCAATAGAATGGATTAAAGCAGGAAATAATCTGCTGGAAACAAGGGAAATTCAATAATGTTGCAAGTTGATGAACCAATTAACACTCACACTCATTAACCTAGGTTCAAATCACAAATATCTATGCACTATCAGCTAATGAACAAAAAATAAAATATGACAAGTCTCTGCTTAATTTGCTACAACAAAAGTTGCAAAAAAACCTGTCACCAATAAGCCTTCTTCTAAACCTGGAAGTGGCCCTTGCTCCCTTGTTCCAAAAAAAGGCATAAAAACTCTCTTAACTACTTAAACACTAAAACATTTAATGGGGAAAAATATAAATGAGAAATCCTGCACTTTATTTAGTCTTAAGCAACATTACAATATTTGCAAAAAAACCTGCTAAAAATTGCAATTTTCCATAGATCTACTTTCTTACCACAAGCCTATCCTTATTCTCTACTTCGCTACTTCTCTACCTCTCTACCTCTCTACCTGGCTCAACCAACATGACAGCCTATTATTTATAACATTATATTACATATGCCAATCTATTTTGTTGTTACCTTTTAGGGATTTAGAAACTGTTTTGAAGAAGTCATCCTAAAATGAAGCAAACTGTTATGCTGCAACATATCCACTTTCCTTGTTGTGTGTCATCCATTGGGAGAAATGTGTTGGAAGGGGTGAGAAAACTCCTCATACAACTAGATCCATATTCATCTTGCCATTTTCCACATTTCTAACCATTTTGTTTATAGTTTTGACCAAAAATGGTCTTTTTCTGCTCATTTTGTAGCTGCTTCGAAATATCTGGCAGTTTAACCATTTTGACCCTTATCCATACACCAGATGTGCAGAAAAGCAAGTTTGACCAACTAGGTAGTCTTCCTAATTCCTTAGAAGACCAATTCTATATATTTTACATGCTAGAATTGACAAATTCCAAGCCATGCTATTTATTGATAGTTGGCTAGAATTTGAATGACTATTTCTAGATTTCCTGCAATTCAATATTTTTGACTAGTTGCTCCTATTTGGATCATGTGGAAGTGTTGGCAAGTGGAGAAAGAGTCACTCCTAGCCTCGATCAACTGTTTCCAAGTTTTTCCTACATATTTAATTAACAAATTCCATGCCTTCCTTCATAGTGACAGGTGGCTGGAATTTGTATGGATTGTCACCTATTTTTTACAAGAGTCAAAACATGCCCAACTTCCCTTTTGGAGTGCTTATAAATTTTTCCTCGTAACTCCAATGTACACCAAATGTTACCCACATGTTCTTGGTTGTATGAGTTACATCTAGTTCAATTTTAAGCTCTTAAATCCTCAGGAATTATTTCCAGCATTGTTGTCAAGTTGGCCTCTAACACAAATTTTTACCAAAATTTCCAGCAGTCAAAAAGTGTGAACCATTTTGTGGGCCCCATATCTTCCATATTATTTGTCCATTTACCTTAAAATTTGGGTCATGTATTCTATCCACTATGCACTGTACTTTTTATTAATTTTTTTTCTTAACTTGCTTTGGATCATTCCCAGTAGATCCGCCAATATGCCCCTTAACACAGGTTTGCACCTATTAACAGCTCCAGAAAATAAACTAAGGCATGAGCTCCAGAATGATGTAACCTTCATAACTTTTTATCTATAGCTCGGATTGACTTGCTTCAAAAATCAAAGTTGTAGTTCTCGATGAGAAGAATCTATCCATTGCCATAAAAATGTAATTTTACTATATTATGACATCAGAATTAATATGATACTTATTTTTGACCTTTACAAGTAAAATGCTTAAAATAGTCAAAATTTGGGTGTAATATTTCTAACATAAAATCATGTAAACAATTAACAATTAATATATTCTAATCAACTATTTGGAAATTTAACTTTGTATATTTAATAATATGGTAGTTTTTATATGTTAACCATAGTGCAAAAATGAGGTAATTCTTGGCCTCATCATTCCCCCCCAACTTGAACTGATGTATGCCCTCATGCATCCCAGTAGGCCATATCAATATGCAAGTTTTATCTTGTTAAAAATATTTTTCCACCTAAGAATTTTATTCTTGTTGTACTAAAAATTTCCAATTAGCACAGGTATTTCATTTTTTGTATACAACCTTGCAGATTTTGTAGTTCCTACAATTATTTTCTTTCCTTCCTTTTTTTTTTGTTTCTATGCTGCTCTTTATTTTTTTCCTTTGCAATTTCTAATGTGCCCTACTATTCTGCAACATTTGCAGGAATTTTTGGCACACTTTGTCTCGGTTTGAAGCCTGATTTGGAATGAGACTGTTGTTCTAACGATGCTTCGGAATTTATTACAGTAGGAGTAAAAGAGAATCTTCAGATGTTGAATTTTCCATGCAACTAAGGATAGAAGGGGGTGTTTCTTGACATTTTTAACTTGCCAATATTATATGAATAGTTTATGCCAAATGTTGATTATCATACACTAAATGCTAAATGCTTACTATGACTTAAATGCAAGAAACACATACCTTATTGTCCTGAAAATTGATCATGCATCTTACAAACTGCTTTTGATGATTCTTAGCATGCTTTCTAAAAATATAAACATAACACATGTGCAGTGTGATATTTGTACAATGGTGGAACAATGATGGGTGGATCAACAAGGCAATGCACGTTGGAAAATCGATTTTCATGCAAGCCAATTCAGCAACGCCTCCGAGAAGGTTTTCACTACCAAATTATTCATTTTTTTCTTTCCTTTTTTTCATTTTTCTTTTCCTTTTTTTCATTTTTTTTTTTTTGCTTTTTTTTTGTTTCATTTTTTTTTTATCAAAAGAGGCTGCCATTTTTGGTTTTCAACCAACTTCTATCTTTTCAAGGGCTTCAATGAGATAGAATGTATCTCATGAGGTTGCAATGTGAGAGAATTTATCTCATTCTTATTTGGATAAGAACAATCCTTATTCTGCAAAAACATGTTAATTTTTTTATGTATGAAAACATCTTTTTCAGCTAAAAACTGCAACAATGATGCTACCCTCCTTCCATATAAGTAGTAAGAATATGATGATGTCAGTATTGCCTTTGTATTGTTGGAAATGAAGTATTGACCTCATTAGTTCTTCTCTTTATTGAAATTGATGCATATCCTCATGTATCTTCATTTTGTGGGGCATGCCTTATGCTGCAATTTTTTTCTTTTCTTTTGTTTTTTTTCTTTCATTTTTTTTCTTCTTTTCTCTCTTTTTTTCATTTGTTTATTTTTCTCTTTTTATTTTCTTTTGTTTTTTCAAGATTCAAATATATGATCATTTGGAATCTTTTTCAGAAGAGGAAGCCTCTTCTACCTTATGCAAATGTAATTGTGTGAAAGATTGAGCAAATTCCACCTTTGTTAGTGTTTGATGGTACACCTGTAAAAGATGTCCATTCACCACTAATGTTCTCCTTAAATCATCAATCAAATAAATTTGAACAACTTTATTCTCAAACTCCTTTGGTTCATCCTTGTTGCTCTTAATGTGATCATCATGCCACATTTTCCAGTTTTGTTGAGTGAACTCTATTTGGTGAATTACTTCCAACCAAAGTTCATCAAATGCATTCAATTGCAAAATCTGTTTTTTCTATACCTGCAACAACACAATGTCAATTGCTAAAGATGCATAAAGTGTTAGTAAAGTATCATGATGACATCCATGTGGTAAATGAAGAAAACTATTTTGTACTGGAATAGGTGATAAATTTTCAAAATTCTTCTTTTCATCATTCCATAATATTTGTTGAACAGTAGTTGGTTCATCTTTAAAATTTGAAATATGAACATTAAAAATAGATTTATTGGATGAATCCAACTCTTCGACATTATCCTTTACAATAATGGAGGCCAAATTTGAAATGTTCTTTTCATTTTACTTATGTGATTCAAGAAACAATGAACTTCCTAGACAATCATACTTGGGTGGAGTAAGTTTTCCTACAAGCAAGTCTACTGATTTTCTACCTATTTATATGGTTTCAGGATATACTTTCTTCATTTTTCTTGATTTCCTAAAACACATTTCTTGAAAAATCTTATTAATGATTGGTACATATTTAATAGCTTGAAGTAAAGGGATTTTAACAATTAAATATGTTATTCCTTTATCCAATTTGATTGTGAAGATATCAATTTTGATATTTCAAACTGTTCAAGACATGGTACTTTCTTTGATGAGTCATATTTTGCTTTTTCTTCTTCTTGTTTTAGTGCGGATTTGTTTTCATGCTCATTCTTTTTAGATCTTATTTCTATAATGGTAAGTGGAATATGTTCAAGAAGTGATTTTTAACACAACTGAGTTTTATCACAGTCACAAGCATTTATTATGGTTGTATTTTTTGATTCAGCCATAGATACAGGGGTACCTGTTTAACATTGTTGGGATTGGCCATGGGTTGTGTTGAAAACAAAGGTTGTTTTTCCTTTTGTTGTTGATTTCCATGAGAAACTATGGGTATGAGTGGGAAACAAACTTGATTTTAGTTTTTGATAATGTTGTTGCCCTTTGTACAGTTTTTTGCTATTGTACCCATTGATATCCCTGTATTTTTGGTTGTAACCATGGTGGATATTGTTGATTCCATTGTTGTTGCATCTAGCCATGTTGAGACCATTCTTGGGAATATGCCCATGGTGGTTGATTCCAAAATTGTTGAAGTGGACCTATAGCAGACCATGGCATATACCAAGGATTATTTCCCCAATGTGCAGGAAATTGAGAAGCATTCTAATACGAAAACTTAAGAAAATTATCTCCTTGTATTTGTCCTACAAAGTTGTATTCTTTCATAGGTTGAGACTATTTTTCAAAGACACTTTCGAGTTCTGGTAACAAACTACATTGATTTGTGGGGTGTCCTTTTTGATAAATGCTACAAGTAGAAAGTATAAATATTTTTTTCAAAGCACAGTCATGAAGAGAGTGTTGCTTCTCATTACATTTTGAACAATAGATGATTGAAGGTTCAACATATTCATTCTTTTCATCTACTGCTTTATCAAGATGTACTAAAATATCAACCTCTTCCATGCATTATTTCAAATCATTTGTGTTACTACCTGTTTTATTTTTTCTATGCCTTGAATGAGAATAACTTTTACAAAGTTTAATGATTTCCAAAAATTCAAGTGCATTTGCATCTCCTTTCACTAAGATATCCAATGCATCCCTAAATTTATCTTGCAATCCTCTTAAGAATATGAATTTGCAATTTTAGGTTCAACACTTCCACATCTCTTATGCATAAAAGAAAATCTGTCTAGATAGTCTTCTAAGATTTCATTTTCCTCTTGTTTCATTGTAAAAAATTCATCATTTTGATTCTTGAATTGACAATATTCTTGGTATCTCTCCAAGAATATGTTTTCCATATCATCCCATGTTCTAATTGAATCAGGTGTTAAGGTAATAAACCATCATAGAGCTGACTCTTTAAGAGTGGAAGGAAATAGTTTGAGCTTTTGATTGTCATTAGTGTAATCATGAGCTTGACATACAATTTTAAATTCAAACAAAAACATATCAGGATCTTCAGATGTAGTTTCCTTGAAATTTGGTAACATTGAAGGTGAAATGGCCTTCAAGGGAGCATATTTATTAAGATCTAATTGAATGGGATTTTGAAAATTTCTTGCAGGTGCACTAGTTGTACTAGGATAGAACACGTTACGAGCTCTCCCTATATTCTCTGGTGACACTTCCATTATAGGTTTCCAAAAACAATTATAAATCTTGTCAAATTTTCCTGAGTGTATGGATTTGTCAAAAGAAATTGGTGTTGAACTACTGATTTTTCTTTCTTGTAATAATTTCTCAAAGGATCCTGCAGTTCTTGAAGTGGATGATTGTGATTCTTTTAAAATTCCAACATTTTTGGAAATAAAAAATTTAGAAAATTTTGACATAATTTCAACCTCTTGTAAAAAAAATTATTCCTGTGGTTTCTTGCTTATTTTTTAAATGGGCTGAAATGCTATTTACCAAAAAATATTACTTATACGAGTCATTTATCCAGATTTCACTCTAAATTTCACAACTTAGCACAATTAATAATTATTGGGTTGCTTTTACCTTCTAACAACACTGTGGTCCTCAAAAACAACACCAAAAATGATGAGTGTTGTCAATAACACCATTTAATCATTATAATTTGTCAATCTAGGTTGGTGTCCAAGGCTATATACGAAAGGAGATATAGGCAACTTGAAAATCAGTTCATTCAAAAAATAGGCTTTATTGGTGGGACAAGTGAACCTTGGGGATTTTGGTGTCACTTTAATCCTATAAACTAAAGTTAAATTCTAATTACTCTTGCAAAATTAAAATTACAAGAATAAAACCTGATTACTTTTGTAGAATGAAACCTATTTACTATTGCAGAATGTAAATGACAAGAAAAGGTAGTTGTAGGAAACTAAAATCTAACTAAATTTGCAGAAATATCACCTATTTTACTCTTTAAAAATGAAAAGAATAACAAGAAGATGAAATAGCAAAAAATGAAACACACAAGCTAACATCTAATCAAAAAAATGGATTAAAGCGAGAAATAATCTGCTAGAAACAATGAAAATTCAATAATGCTACAATTTGATGAACTAATTAACACTCAAACTCATTAACCTAGGTTCAAATCACAAATATCTATGCACTATCAACTAATGAACATAAAATAAAATATGACAAGTCTCTGCTTAATCTGCTATAGTAAAAATTGTAGAAAAACCTGTCGCTAATAAGTCTTCTTCTAAACCTGGAAGTGGCCCTTGCTCCCCTGTTCCAGAAAAATGTAGAAAAACTCTCTTAACTACTTAAACACTCAAACATTTAATGGGGAAAAATATGAATGAGAAATCCTGCACTTTATTTAATCTTAAGAAACATTACAATATTTGCAGAAAAACCTGCTAAAAATTACAATTTGCCATAGATCTACTTTCTTACCACAAATCCTATCCTTATTCTCTACTTCGCTACTTCTCTACATCTCTACTTGGCTCAACCAACATGGGAGCCTATTATTTATAAAATTCTATTACATATACCAATCCGTTCTGTTGTTACCTTTTAGGGATTTAGAAATTGTTCTGAAGAAGTCATCCTAAAATGAAGCAAACTGTTATGCTACAACATATCCATTTTCCTTGTTGTGTGTCATCCATTGGGAGAAATGTGTTGGAAGGGGTGAGAAAACTCCTCATACAGCTAGATCCATCTTCATCTTGTCATTTTCCACCTTTCTAACCATTTTGTTTATAGTTTTGACCAAAAATGGTCCTATTTTGCTCATTTCGAAGCTGCTTTAGAATATCTGGCAGTTTAACAATTTTGACCCTTATACGTACACTAGATGTGCAGAAAAGTGAGTTTGACCAACTAGGTAGTCTTCCTAATTTCTTAGAAGACAAATTCTATAGATTTTACATGATGGATTTAGAAATTCCAAGCCATGCTATTTATTGATAGTTGGCTGGTATTTGTATGATTATTTCCAGATTTTTTGCAATTTAATATTTTTTACTAGTTGCTCCTATTTGGATCACGTGGAAGTGTTGGAAAGTGGAGAAAGAGTCACTCTTAGACTCACTCAAATGTTTCCTACATATTTAATTGATAAATTCCATGTCTTCCTTCATAGTGATAGGTGGCTAGAATTTGTATGGACTGTCACCTATTTTTTACAGTAGTCAAAACATGCCCAACTTCACTTTTGGAGTGCTTATAACTTTTGCCTCATAACTCCAATGTACACCAAATTTTACCCACATATTCTTGGCTGTATGAATTACATCTGGTTCAATTTTAAGATCTTAACTCCTCAGGAATTACTCCCATAATTGTTGTCAAGTTGGCCTCTAACACAAATTTTTACTAGAATTTCCAACAGTCAAAAAGTGTGAAACTGCCATTTTGTGGGCCCCATATCTTCTAGCTTATTTGTCCATATGCCTTAAAATTGGGGTATTTTTTCTCTCCACTATGCACTATAATTGGTATGAATTTTTTTCCTTAACTTGATTTGGATCATTCCCAGTAGATCCGCCAATATGCCCCTTAATGTAGATTTGCACCTGTTAACAGCTCTAGAAAAAAAACTAAGGCATGAGCTCCAGAATGATGTAACCTTCATAACTTTTTATCTACATCTCATATTGGATTTATTCAAAAATCAAAGTTGTAGTTATATATGAGAGGAATATATCCATGCCACAAGAATGTAAATTTACTGCATTATGACATCAGAATTAACAAGATACTCATTTTTAACCTTTTACAAGTAAAATGCTTAAAATAGTCAAAATTGGGGTATAATGTTTCTAACATAAAATCATGTAAAGAATTAACAATTAATATATTCTAATAAAATATTTGGCAATTTAACTTTGTATATTTAATAATATGGCAGTTTTTATATGTTAACCATAGTGCAAAAATGAGGTATTTCTCGGCCTCATCACTGCGTAGGGCAAAGATGACCTAGCATCATGGCTGAAAATAATTTTAAGATTTCTTAACCTTGGAAAATATGCATTTCATTTTGAATCAATGTTGGAGGCCATAATTTGGTTGACCCTGGTTTGACTAGGCATCAACGTCAAGAGCAAATAAATTTGCATGTCTAGTTTGTGTTTATTTTTTCATGATTTACAAACTTAGCAAGGTGTAACTTTAAATAAGATTAAAAATTAGACCTTGCATGATTTATGAAATAGGGACCCACGTCTTCCTTCAGGAAGTGGTTTCAATTCATTGAGGCATGCGTTTAAGAAAAGAAAAAGAAACATTCACACAACATGATGGTATTCATAAAGTAGAGTTAAATTAAAGTTACCCTTTGGATTGCATTCAAGTTTAATAAAGAGGAATATTAAGACTTATATTGGAACTTTTATTGTAAAATAACTCTTCCTTATTGATTGTGATGCTTTATAAGTTATATTGGAAATTTTAATTTATCTTTATTTTATAGTAATGAAATAGATTATTGTTTTGTAAAGATAGGTTTATCTTTTGGTATTTGAAGACTTTAAGTTGGTTAAAAAGAGTTATGCTTTCATTTATAGATTTCAGAAGTTACCTTTGAAATATTAAAGCTTTAAATAATGCTTCTTATTGGAAACCAATCTATTATAAATAATCTATTATACTTGGATTATAGATAGTTTATTTTATTAATTTAGTTTTGTTATCAAATACAAAAGAAAGAAGTAAGATATATGTTTTATACATATATTTAGAAAGGTTAAGAGGTTGGTTTTGTATGATGATATGGAGGAAATATTAATGTTGTATTTTTTAATATGTATACTTTAGGAAAGTAATTAAAATATTTAGATGGATTATTATTCTTTTAATAATTAATTAATGTACCTTTGAAAGATAAAAAATATGTCTTGAAAATAGGGCAAGGTTCCCAATAGATAAATTAGGACTTATGGGGGTCCTTAAGTATATATATTGGAAGAATGAACAAGGAATTCATTCAAGGGAATTATGGGGTTCTCTTATTATTATGTAAAATAAATTACAAATATTCATGTTTCGTGATATAAGAATTATGGGGTTCTTATGTAATTATACTAACTTTGATGTTTGGAAAAAGGTAATAATGAGAATTACTTTTTATAGTTGTATTGGATATTACTAGATGTATGCAATACAAATGGATGTTTTAAGGCTGGGTTTTTCCTGCAAGGGTTTTCTAAGATATATGATGTGCTATGTGTATATCATTTATGAATATTGTTTTGGATTCCTTATATTCATCTTAATTTATGATTCCTAGATGATTATAAAATGGTATCTAATAATTTTAATACTTTGTTCCTTTAGCATCACTTTCATTATGGTATGTTTATTATGGAACATAGAAATTTGTATCTCTATTTAGTAAGAGTTATAAGAAAGAGTGGGAAAGAAAGAGATGTTAGAACTTAGTTTAATTTGGGTTTTGGGGTTTCCTTAGGAGGGATTATCCATAGGAAATCAACTTAGCTAGACCCTAAATAATGGTACCAAAACTAAGGAAATTGTGGTGTAGAAATCCATTAGGATTACAATGGGCACGTTGGTGACGGACCACTGAAGTGAGACCTAAAAGTGGAATAAGACTAGATCCCATTGTAACTACATTTGTATGATGGAATCCCAATGGACTATGAGGTATACATGTTAGATATATCATATGAATGATAGTAATAGGTACTCAATTGACCATAGGAGAACCTATGAGAGATATCATTGGGTGTGACAATCGCTAGAAATCCCAATTGACTATTGGGAATTCATGTGAGAGATGTCATATGGGTGATAGTTGCCTCAATTAAACTATCAAGGGGGTGGTTTAATTGAGCATAATAGTTTTACACATGGTGTAGTAGGTAAAAATATAAGAAGCTTTGTTCCTAGGTACTAGTGGAGCTCAAATGAGACTAGTAAGGGAATTGGTGTCCCTTCGCAAAAATATGAGAATGAGTTAATACTGATCTATGGTAAAAATATCATTCAAATAAAGTTAAGGAAATGGGGAGACCATGTGAAGGTATCCTTTAAGTTGTATAGGCAATGTACATGGTGAATCCCTAGAGAGAATGTGGGAGTTTGACCACTCTTATCCACCTAAGAGATGTTGAAATATCTAGAACTTAGAATGTGGTTGAAAACTTCTATTGAATCTATTTGGTATGAATTTGGTGAACCTTATTATTAAAAAAAAAAAAAAATTCCTCTCCTAGGTTGGTTAGAATTTGGTTTGTTATAGTTGGTATTAGAGAATGGTCATACGACTAGAAGCTTTCATAGAGAGAGAACATAATTATGACTAGTTATGATGTACGACTTAGGAAAAAAGGAATATTCCCATGGGGATGGTGGTTTACATGGAGTAAACCTATCATCAATCAATAGACTAATAATTCTCTTAGTAAGGCACCTTACGTGAAGTAAGTGTGACTGATAATATTCTTGAATGATTGGCAGTACTGGTTGTTAGTTTATGTGAAGGATAAGTATATGGAGGTACATGGAATGGTACCTAACTTAAGTTACTTTTATGGCCAGGGATAATGTCATAAAAAAAATGAATACAAAGACGAAGATCCTTCCAACGACCACCATTAATTAGACCAAATAATACACTGGTAGGAGCCTAAGGAGGGAACATGGAAAATACAAACTCATAAGTAGCAAACCTCATGGCAGATGTGTCTCTTTTATAAGAGAAAATAGAGAAACAATGATAAATGCAAGAGACTTTAGTCAGTAATAACTCTCAAAATAAAAAAATTTAAGTTAGACAAGAGAGGAACCCAATAACAGTAGAACAAGAAGCTAGAGTTCATATTAAAGTGGAGTTAGTTAAAGTATTCAAATTCAATGAAAAATATGGTGTTGAAGCAGATAAAGAATGGTTATGAGTCAAAAACTTTATAAAAGGTCTACAATAATGCTTAACAAGCTAAGTCAAACCAATAGACAAGTAGATCTTACTTTAATTACACTAATTTATCTGAAGAAGATTGTTAGGATTTGAAAAGGAGGAATAGTGTTTGTTTCCTACATTAGGAAAATGAATAAAATATGAAAAGAAAGAATAATCCTTGGTATGAAAAGAATAATGATATGAAAAAAGGGTATTATAAAGATAAATTCTAAAAATAAACAATAATAACAATAATAATCCTCACCCACAAAGGTAACCTAAAGTAGTTTCAATAGATACTCAAGGAGCAAAACCAAAACAAACACCCTAGACTCAAGACTAGTTGATTTGACTTTAGATGTCCTCATTATGCCAAAAAATGTCCACATAGAGCAAGATCCAAAAATCGAATAGAAGAGCCCAATCATAGGATTTATGCAACCATGGTTAACCAAAATCTAGATGGATATGCTGCTCCACTACTCTTGAAAGGTATGATTTTAAAAAAACAAAAATATGTTAAAATTTAGATATATAGTGGAGTAATAGATAATTTTATTTCATCTAGTATAGTCAGGGATATGTCAAAAAAATCAATATTTCTAGCAGAAGGGTAGAAAGTAGAGTACGGTTCTAGACAAACCTACTCCATGGATCAATGTTTTCTTGACATTCAAATGACCCTATCCAATGAGGTTAATGCCTTTGATATTTTTTTAGGGATGGATTGGTTGAAGGTCCATGAGGTTGTGATCAATTTCCATGATATATGGATTGACTACATTGATAAAGATAAACAAATATGACATATTATTAGTGAGCAAGGACCCTTTAAACCCCAATTACTATTAGCTATGCAATTGAAGAAGACCACAAGAAAAGGAGGAATGGTTTTTGTTGTTAGGCTAAATGATATCAAGAAGGATAAAAAGGAGGAGGTGTTTAGAAAAAAACCCAATATTGTATGAATTTAGGGATGTGTTTCCTAAATATATTCTTAGTCTTCTATCCTAATGAGAGTTTGATTTCACCATCGAATTGATGCCAAAAATTGAACCTATACATAGAACTCCCTATAGGATAAATCTGATAAAAATGTAGGAGTTGAAAGTACAACTTCAAGGATCATTAGAAAAGAGGTTGATAAAATCCAATGTGTGTCCATCGGGTTCACCTATCCTATTTGTTAAGAATAAATATGGATCTCTTGTATTGTGTATCACTTATAGAATGTTGAATAAGGTGACCATGAAGAATAAATACCTATTTCCTAGAATTGAGGATTTGTTTTATCAATTGAAATGGGTAACCATATTTTATAAAATTGAATTGAATTCAAGATATCATAAATTAACAATCCATGAGGAAAATACTCACAAAACTACCCTTAAGACTCAGTATGGGCACTATGAGTTCACAGTGCTATTGTTTGGACTAACCAATGCATTGGCAATATTTATGAACCCGATGAACAATATATTCAAGAAGTATTTATATCGATTCATATTGATATTTCTAGATGATATTATAATATATTCTATGAGTATGGAAGAGTATGACAAGCACTTAAGGATAGTGCTTGAGTTACTAAGGGAAAATTAGCTATATGGTAACTTCTCAAAATGTGACTTTAATGCCTCTAAGGTACAATATCTTGGATATATCATATCTACAAATGAAATTGTAGTACAACTTAGGAATATTGAGGCCATTTTGAGTTGGCCATAACCCACCAACATGTTTGAAGTACAAAGTTTTATGGGCATCACAAGTTATTATAGAAAATTTGTGAAGGACTACTCTAAGATTACCTATCAAATAACCAATATTTAGAGTAAAGTAAAGGAATTTAAATGGATAGATAAGTGTGAGGTAGATTTTTAGTTGCTTAAATAAAAACTCACTGCAACACCTACCATGAAAATTCTATATCCACAAGGGAACTTATCAGTTTTTACTGATGCATCACTGGAAGGGTTAGGTGGGATCCTATCCCAAGAAGAATCAAGTATGGCATATGAGTTGAGAAAACTCAAGAAACATAAAGTGAATTATGCCACACATGAGTTGGAACTATCTATAGTTGTATATGCTCTCAAGACAAAACTACCTACTTGGGAAACCATTTGAGTTTAGAATAGATCATCAAAATTTTAAGTACATATTCACTCAACCTATGCTTAATGCTAGACAGATAAGATCGATTGATTTTCTATCTAAATACAACTTTGGTATTGAATATATTAAAGGTAAAGAAAATAAATTCATGAATACCTTGAGTAGATGAAGGTATATATCTGCAATAACCTAAAGTCATGTGGACTTGATGAGTTAGATCAGAGAAAAGCAATTTCAGGATTTTACAATGATAATTGGTATAAGATAACAATAAATTATTAAATAAAATAGATATTTTAGCATTAAGTATGGACTCTTATGCTTTAAATACAAGGTTGTCATACCAAAAATTGGTAACTTAATGAGATTTATCATGTAGGAGGTGCATAGATATCCTTACTTCACTCACCCTAGAGGGGCCAAGATGAGGGCGAATATGAATAAGACTTTCTATTGGTTATGAATGAAGAAGGACATCAATAATTTTGTTGCTAGATGCATGAAATATCAAAATATGAAAATTGAACACAAGCATCAGGATATCTATACCCACATGATATATCTATTTGGAAGTGGTAGGTAATATCTATGGATTTTATTGTGGGACTACCTAAGAATAAATTTTAACATGATACAATCCTTGTTGTGTTGGATAAGCTGACCAAGGTTTCACACTTTATACCAAGAAGTACAAAGGATGATGCATTTATAGTGGCTAACTTATTTACAAAAGAAATATTCGGGTTACATGGGTTTCTTGAAGTAATTATCTCAAATAGAGATTCCAAATTCATTTTTACATTTTGGTAAGTTGTACATCATGTAATAAGTATGAAGTTGAGTATCAGTTCTATTTACCATCCATATACTAATGGTTAGACTAAAATATTCAACCATTTTTTGAAATATGTGTTGCATGTACTGCATGGATAAAAAGTAAGTGAGAATACTTTCTACACTTGGTTGAGATTACTTACAATAATTTTCATCATTTTTATTTGGGAATGGTTCCTTTTAAAGCATTGCATGGAAGAATATATAGAATACCTCTATCATGAGATAATCTAGAGGACCAAATTTCCATAAAACTAGATGTGGTTTGAGATATGGAGCAACTTAAGATGATCAGTCAATGGCTTAAGGAAGCGTCTAATCGTCAAAAGATTTATGCTGATAGAAAGAGATCACCTAGAGAATTATTTATGGGGGACATAGTATTATTAAGAGTAAAGCCCATGAAAAACACCATAAAAACTACCAATTTGGATCCTAGATAGGTTGGACCCTTTGGGATCACTTAGAGGATAAATCTAGGAGCTTATCATCTCACCTTGCCACCAAACCTGTCCAAGATCCATGATACTTTCCATGTATCCTTACTTATAATATATGTTGTTGATTCTAACCATGTATAGAATGTTTCTAATATGTATATAGTCAACAATTTAGTGATTAAAGTGAATAATTTATAGATTTTAGAGTTTCATTCTAATATTATGAGGAACAGACTCTAGAACAATGTAAGGTCCAATAAGACTGATATTCTAAGAAGAATGCCACTTGGGAGAAAGCGGTTGATATGCAAAGATACTTTCCATATTTATTTAAAAATGTAATGTAATTTGTATTTTATGTGTAGGATATTGATAAAGCACAAAGGGCTATGTTTAGTCCAAGGAGGATAGTATGTCATGAACCTCCTTTGCCACACTTTTTCATATGATGGACTAAAGAATTTATATGCCTTTTTAATGATAGAATAAAAGGCTATACAATGATTAGTTGTTTGTTTTATTGAGGAACATGATGTTGCTAATGGATTTATGTGATTTTAGGAATATATATCCTTGTGATAAGTAAGAGGAATAATGTCTAATATAGTCAAAATGATCGAACATATGATATCCACTTTTAGACTTAGTTCATGCCTTTGAATTTTGCATTTATCATTCCTGCATTTGAGTGTTTGTTATCATTCCTAAATCTTCTTGTGATTTGAGTTACTTTAGATAGATATACAGTAACATAGTATATTTGATGTTTAACTTAAAGGAAAAATAGAAGGAAGGAATGATTAATATGTTATGTTATTAGTTCTACTTTTGTAATATCATTTGCTATGAAACTTATATTAATAAGTCTCACTTATTAATAAACTTTGTGTTTGAAATTTTGAAGGAGTTTCTAATATGTTATTAATAAAGAATCTATTAATAATAAATAATGACATAAATTTTTTTGAAACGTTAGATAGAACAAACAAGAATAATAGAAATATTAAATAACTTTATATTGTTTATGTAGAGACAAAAACGCAACAGCAAATAACAAGATATAAATTGAACTCAAAAGACAATATTGCATAATGAATGATTTTATATTAATGGTGGAGCCTCAAAAATCCATTTTTACAATAAAGAATATTTGAACTCTTTGGTACAAATATACACAATGCTAGGGTTCACCAAAACCCTAGCTACAACACTGGTGGTGTCTTCAAAATGAATCCTTACTCCCAATAAAAATGAGTGGGCTTATGGCTATCCAATATCAGACCACTCTAGATTAAAAACCTGTCCAATGCTAGTGTAATGCTACGATATCTATACACAATAAAATAGCAAATGATTCAGTAATAACAATGAGGGCTCCATAGTGTGAGACCCTCAAAAATCAAAACTAAACCCTAGCTATGCAATAAAAGAATGTGAATAGATTCTAATAACATAATAGAATATAATAAAATGATTTTGATTTACCTTGATTATCTACCATTTTATGATTTGGTGTTATTTGTTGCAGGAAGTCAATGTGGTAATATCCTAGCATTGGCCGAGGGCTAGTAGGTCTACACAAATTTTGTGTAAGACTCTCGTAGGTGCTCGACAGTAGTAGAAAATACTTGTGGGTACTCGATAATGGTGAAGGGAACCCATAGGTGCTTGGCAGTGGAGGAGAAGCACCCAGAGGTTCTTGGTAGTGATGGGGAGTACCCGAAGGCATTTGACGATTGAAGGGAAAGTCTATAGAAGCATATCTGGCTAAGCGAAAGGGATGGTGACAAATGTGAGGGGCTATGGCAAGTGAGTATAGATGGAGAATACAAGGATGCTTGGGTTTCTTAGGAAGCTTCAAGAAAACTTGAACTCAGGGAAAAATCAGGGCATAGGACTTAGGGGTTGATCCATCAAAATGGACCTTATTAATAATACACACTAGGGTATGTTAGGGTTTGAGCAACACAAATTGTGTGGCTCAAATTAAAACATAATGAAGGGTAGATATTAATTTCAAGTGTGTGGCATGGATTGATGTAGATGTATGGCTAGGATTAAGTTAAATCAGATGGCTGAGATTTATTCATATATATAATATTTATATTTATTATATATATAAAATATAATATTAAAATATTAATATTAAACGTATATTTAACAAATATGCCTAAATATATATAAATAAATGGGTAAAATGGTGGGAAGACCTAGATGGATGACAAGTGGCTAGGTTTTGGTGTCTACAGATGCTCTTTTTTGTACTGCATTGTGTGAAACATAATGCAATGTAAAAACACAAGACACTTGTTCTAGCTAGGTGTAGAAGCAAATTTCTCTTGAGATGTGAGAGGTGAGTTTGAAGATAAAAGAATGAAAGAATTTAGATTTTGCCATAAAAAAAATCAAGGCTTAGGACTTAGGGGTTGAGCCATCAAAATGGCTCCTAATAATAATCCACACTAGGGTATGTTAGGGTTTGAGCAACATGAATTGTGTGGCCCATATTAAAACATAATGGAGGGTATATATTAATTTGAAGTGTGTGGCATAAATTGATGTAGATGGATCGTTAGGATTAAGTTAAATATGATGGGTGGAATTTATTCACATATATAATATTTATATTTATTAAATATATATAAAATATAATATTAAAATATTAATATTGAACATATATTTAATAAATATGCTTAAATATATATAAATAAATGGGTAAAATGGTAGGAAGACTTGAATGGATGACAAGTAGCTAGGTTTTGGTGTCTATAGAAAGATTGAAGTGATAATTCTCATCATTACTAATTTAGTAATAAACTCTCAAAACTAACCTATCAAAACTAACAAATTATTACTTTAAAAAATAACTTAATAAAAAAGATAAATTAAAACTATTATGTATATCTAACTTTTTATTTTTATGTGATTTTGTCTCCTATTCATTGGTGAAATCACTCAACAAAGTATTTCTAAAAAAACATTGTAGTTTATCTATCAATTTAATTTTTTTTGTTGTTTAAATATTTATCATATTTAACAAATATTTTATAATTATCCTTATATATACTTTAAGAAATTCCATTATTTTTTATTTTGGTTTTTATCTCATAAATTTTTTCAATAAGCTCCTTTCTTCTATAAGAACTGGAATTATCATGTATATAGGTTCCTCAAATGTAGAGAAATGTAATCTAATGGAGAGATCATCATATTAATTTGATGATGGAACACTACAACTTCCTATACATACAATTATCTATAATGTATGAGTTTATAAAGAAAAAAATTCAAGCCTATGCATATCATACCTAGTATCCATATCTTTTAAAAATAGTTTATTTTTATTTATTTCACCTTCTCATCTCCATTGCCATTATCATTAATCCTTTCACTATTTCACTTTTACTTCTTTCATGCTATTGCTTCTAATGTTAAAATTATAATAATTTTAGCCACGTATACATTTGATTTTTTTTCTTTCAAATTTTATGATGTTTTAGAAATAAATATTAATATTTTCTATGTAGCATATAATATATATTAAAATATATCATCTCTTTAATTTTATATTAAGTGTTGTATTTATATATTTCTAAATATAGTTAGTCAATTTGTATCACTTTCTATTTCTCATATCATATCTTGATAAATGATTTGCAAATAAGAAATTATCAACCTTTCTTTATCATTATAACTATGATGATTGAGCACAAATATGTTATAAGACTTATGAATTAATGTATGGATATACTTGTACTTTAATTTTTTGTATTTTTTTTTATAAGTAAATTATATTCATCAAACGAGTTTTTCAGGTTGATCCAAAACCTTCATACAATAGCAGCAAAATGTTGTGTAGGCGAAATGAAAATAGACTGAGGAAACTCGGTCCCCTACAAAGGTGAGCCTAAAACAGTGTTAGTAAGACCACCATAAACCTTAGAGAAGCTGCCCAACGATCATGAAAATAGACCAACGATGCAAAAATGCAAAGACCCATGGAAAGGAAGATACAGCAACCAACAAAGCTAGGACAAAACCATAAAACATTCAAGCCAAGTCGAAGCCAAAAAGGAGTAGTAGGGTCCTCGACTTAATCTTCCTCGTCTTCCTCCTCATTTTGTTCTTCGTCCTTGTCATCCTCCTGGTCCTCAGTCTCAGGGGTGGTCTTAGGAAGCTTGTTACTTAGGTAGCCCTCATTGAAGAAAACTCTGGTAAGAGCGTCCAAAATTTCCTGCGTCTGGTGGAGGGAAGTTGCCAGAGTGGTCAAGATGAACTGCTTGAGGACCATGATGTTGGGGTCAGTGCTTTCCTCCTCGGAGTCGACGGAGACTAGAGTCACTATTTTCTATCCCTATTTGTTCTTCATCCTGGCTGAGAACCTCTTTGAGCTTCCTGGTTCCTCAATTCTGAGCTTCTTCCTTGTAGCGTCGGCTCTGATGGACACCTCTAGCTTGTGTTTCTTTGTTGGGGATCCAAAATAGGGCTTGGTTAAGTCCTTGGGTTGAGAACTCTCAGCAATGGGGGTTTCAATCGAAGGTTCAATAGGAATCTTAGGCTGAGGCGAAGTGGCCAGGAAAAATTTAAAGATAACCTTGAAAAGGCCTTGGTGGAGGGGCATGGTCGTACCTTTCTTGTTTTGGCAGGCGTTAATGGTGTAGTTCATTGAATTTAGGAGAAACTGAGGGATACTGATGGGGTTGATATCATGGAAGAAGTTGATAAAAGCATAGTGGAAGACCAAGAGGACCTTGCCAAGGTCCTCGATAGTGACAAATTCCATGATATTCTTCATAACCAAATTCCATGGGGCTAGGAGGTCGACCCTTGTCAACCCATTTTTCTCTTCCTTAAAGATCTTCAAATTATCTTTGAATTCTCGCAATTCCACCTCCTAGTTGTGTTTCTATCTATGGAACAAGTGGCCATGAGAGGTCTGACCAGTGATTGTGGCTAGTAGGTTGATGTCGATGGTGAATTCCCTTATGTTGATCACCACTCTACCCTCATCCCATGTTTCCATCACAGTAGCAGTGACACCATCGTCAGCCCCAGAGAACATGTCAAATAAATGGGTGAATCTATTTTTTGTGAGGATGGCCTGAGCGGTCGGCTCCATGACCACCCTGCTAGGCTCGATATATGTCATGTTTCTATTGCATCTGCAACACTTAAGAGAAAACCCAAATGATGTACTCTCACTCTTGCGAATAGGAAAAAGGTGGTGGTTAGGTGCATGAATGAACTGCTTGAGGATTGGCACATGAATAGGAAGGGTTCCTAAAAGAAGACAGGGCCACCTCCTTACTACCACCTGGTGGTCATACCATGTGCCAACCACCCCTTGGTGCTTGAAAATCTCATCGCCCTTGATCTAGGTGAAGTGTGGGATGTTTTTCGAGCTTGTTGGATACCCATGAAGCCACGCATGCCTGTCGTGTGTTATAAGGCCCTCCCATGCCTTCCCCCTATACGAGGCACTCTTGGAGCCATGAAATCTATCCTCATGGGGAAAGAAATCCTTAGAGACCCTAACCACAATTTTCTCGAGACGTTGGCACTCATTCCATGCTTTGGAAATCCCTAGACTAACTGCCCTATTGGAAAGGTTGTTTTGGAAAGGATGCCTCTGCCCCCACATGGAGCAAGACAAGTCATTGTCTGTCTGCCACCTACCTCTGCTCATGATCCACCTCAAACACCACATCATTGGTCATTTTGGATAATTTTCTCCACGTCATCTAAAACATCGTGTGTCCATGTGATTAAGTTAACAACATTAACATCGATATTAGCGAGCATATCTGCCACCTTGTTGGCTTCCCGATAAATGTGTTGGGCAACACTATAAATTTTATCACTCAAGAGGACCCTCGATTCCCTGATGTAGGGTTCAATCTTCCATGAAGGATCCTTGACATTATTTAGGAGGTCGATGATGATCTGGGAATCTCCTTCCATGATGAAATGCTTGTGGATGTCTTTGACTAGATCTAGACCATGCCACATAGCCTTAGCCTCTGCGACATTGTTGGTTGTGGATTCGAGGGGCTCTACAAAGGCTATGATCAGGTGGCATCTATGATCCTGGATGATCCCTCCTACTCCAGCTCTGATTGTATTGTTTTTAGCAGCACCATCGAATTTCAACTTGAGGTGCTCATTAGGGGGGGTAACCACCTGACCTTGCGCCTGGTATTCCTTTTTTTGAAGCCATTTTGAAGGGGAAGAATCAATGATTGAGCTAGAAACCTCTCAAAAGGGGAATTAGGCCTGGCCTCCTCTGGACTAATCAAGATGTTTTCTTTAGCAAAAGCTAGGATCTTGTTGGTGATGGATCCTGGTTCACGGGAAGACTCATTGAAGATCTTGGAATTCCTCTCAAGCCAAAATTGCCAAAGGATGCAGACTGATCTTCCACATGAAACTCAACTTGGAGCTAACAAAGGGCATAGACCATTGCTGGAAGAATTTGGTGATAGAGGCAGGACTCACCCAAGCAATGTTGAATGCTTGAAATAGGTCGTTGAGAATTGAGGTGGCAAAGGGACACTCAATGAAAAGGTGATGAATGGACTCCCAGCCTGCCCTGCATAGAAAACACCTATTGGGAATGGTTAGCCCTTTTTTCATCATATTGTTGATGGTTAGAATTTTCCCTTGGACAACTAACCAAGAAAACAAGGATACTTTAGGAATGAGTCTCTTAATCTAGACTAAGTGAGTTTGGAATCTGGGAGTGTCAAGGTGGAGAGTGATGGTGTAGGCTAATTTGATTGAAAACTTGCCACTGTCCATTGCTGACCATCGAATTTGATCGTCTCTAGCCAGGGACGAGATAAACTACAAGGACAAAATGTGGTTGAGTTTGTTAATTTTTGCTTCAAATCCTTGGAAAACCATGGTCTTCCAACAGGGTCTTCCCTTGTTAATCCAGAGAGAGTCAGTGATCTTGGAATCAAAATTCATGTTGGTGTAGCATTTTAACTGGGCTAGGGTAGGGTCACAAGAAAGAGGTTCATCTCCTACCCATCTATCTTCCCAGAAATTGTTCTTGTGACCATTACCTAGAATCCATATTGTTCCTTTACGGAGGACATCTCTAGTGGTTAGAATGGCTTTCCAGAAGGTAGAGCCATGCGAGGGGATGGTGGTGCTCAGGAACTCGATGCCTTGAAGGTACTTTCACTTGATAATAGTTTGCCACTCATGACCTTCTTTGGAGATCAACCACCAGGCTTGCTTAGCTAGAAGGGCTGAGTTAAGGTGGGAGACTTTCCTTAGCACAAGACCTCCATTATCCTTAGGTAAGCAAACCTTGTCCCAGCCCACTAGGTGAAATATCTTCTTGCTTTCAGAACTAGACCAAAGAATGTTCTTTTGGTTTTTCTTGATCAAGTTTTAAACTTTGGCTTGGGGCTTTGAAAACTGATAAAAAGTAAACTGGGACGCTTTGGAGGGAAGCCATGGTTAAAGTAGCCTTACCTGCTTGGGAGAGCAAATGGCCTTTACAATTGGTGAGCTTCCTTTGGATCCTTTCTAGTACACTGTTCCACATGAGCTTCGAGGGGACACCAATGAACAAAGGCAGGCCCAGGTAAGAAGTAGGGAGAGAGGCATGGAGTAACCAAAAATTTTGGCAATTCAGGTCTACCGCGGGAGCAGGGTGTTAAGGAAGTAAACTTTTCTCTTATTGAAATTGACCTTTTGACCTACTGCATCCTCATAAAGCTTGAGGATTCATCTGATGTTTCTAGATTCTGCCACCGACTTGACGAACAAAATCAGTGTATCATCCAAAAATTGTTGATACGTGATGGCATTTGTGAGGGACGTTGCTTTGATGCAAAAAATTAGCCTTGCCTCATGGGCAGCAAAGACTATTCTTCCTAAGGCTTCAAAAACTAGGATAAAAAGCATACAATTGATGGGATAACCTTGTCTGAGTCCTCTGTGGCTTTGGAATTACCCTACAGATGATCCATTGACCAGAACAAAGAACCAAGGTGAGCGAATGCAATTACTGATTATCCTGACCCAGTATGGATGAAAGCTAAACTTGAGCAGGATGGCGTTCATGAAGTCCTAGTTGATGCGGTCGTAAGCTTTGTTCATATCGAATTTGAGGGCAAACACAACCTTTTTGGTTTGGGATGCAGTGTGGAGGGCTTCGTGGACTGTGATTATGCCATCTAAAATCGATCTTCCCTGGAAAGTGCTCTCTTGATAGGGGTCGATGATTTGAGGCAACACGTTCTTCATGCGATTGCCAATGGTTTTCATGAGAAATTTGTATAACACATTGCAAAGGCTGATGGGCCTAAAGTCGCTCATGGACTTTGGGGCTAGTCCTTTCGGGATCAGATCTAGGAATGTCGAGTTGTAGCTTCACGAAATGTGTTTTGAGGCTTGGAACTCCCAAATGGTAGAACAAACTTCCTTTCCTACTATGTCCCAATAGGTCTAGAAAAACCTGGGGGAACCCATCAGGACCTGGTGCCTTATCAGGATTCATGGAGAAGAGGGCATCCTTGATTTCCTAATCAAATAAAGTGGAGGTGATCTTAAGGTTGGTGGCGTTATCAATGCTTGGGGGGATGAATTGAAGTAAAGTTTCATGGGAGGCTTCCTGATAGATGCCTTTGTCACCAAGAAGAGAGCTAAAATGGGAGACATCTTCATCCTTGACATCTTGGTCATCTCGGATGATAGAGCCATCAACTTTAATCAAATATTTGATTCAGTTTTTGCTCCTGTTCCTGAGCATGGTAACATGGAAGAACTTAGAGTTGGTGTCCTCGTCTCTGAGCTAGAGGGCTCGAGACTTCTACCTCCAATAAGTTTCTTCACAAGTTAGAATGTTGTGATATTCTGATAAGAGCCTTCTTTCCTTGATCCTGATTTCATCATCCAAAGCTCCATTTTGGATCCTGTTCTCAATGTCTTTTAAGTGCTCACACACTGCCTTCTTCCTAGCAAAGATATTTCCAAATACTTATTTGTTTCATATTTTAAGCTTTTCTTTAACGATTTTTAGTTTTTGGGAAAGTTTGTAGGAAGAGCTGCCTTGAAAGGGTTGCTGCCACCAAAGGTTGATGCTTTCTTTCAAACTCGGATGCTTGGTCCACATTGCTTCGAAGTGAAAATGGCACTTACATCTGGATGCCAGAGGGACTTCTAGCAGGATGGGGTTGTGATCAGACCCAATCATGGAGAGGGAGTGGAGGGACGCCTCTCCAAAGCCTATGATTGCTTCCTTGTATAGAAGGAACCTATCCAACCTCTCCTGGATGAGCTGGTACCCTAGCCTCCTATTGCTCCATGTGAATTTGGCATCTTTTAGGTTTACATCCATCATTTAGCTCGTGTTCACGAAATCAATGAAGTCTACCATGCTTTTGGTCGGAAACCCTGCAGCACCACACTTATCAGAAGGGAAAATGGGGGTGTTGAAGTCACCATCCACCACCCACAGAACATCCTGGAAAGCCTTGTTGAGTTGAGCCAAGTGCTTCCAAAGGTTGGCATGTCCTTGCAAAGTGATAGGTGCATAGACATTGGACAAGATCCAAGGCTGACTACTGTGACTATCATGGAAGAGGATGCTAAGGAAGTGGGCATTAGCCTGGATGACATTACCTTCAACTTATTTAGGGTCCCAGAGAGTCATGAGGCCGCCAGACGCTCCTCGAACTTCCTTAAAAGCCATTTCCCCTTGTTTCCAAATTTTATTAGCTAATATTCTAGACCAAACTTCATCTGTTTTAGTTTCTTGGAGTAACAAAATTATGGTTGGAGTTTCTTTTCTTAGGGCCTTGACCACTCTTTTTTTTGGAAGGCCATTGAGGCCTCTCACATTCTAGGAGAGGACCTTCATTTTGATTGTTTTGGGTTCCTCCCTCTCCCTCTTCCTTGAGGCAGAGGGGGTTTTCTACTCTTTTTGTCCTCAAAGAGGGATATGCTTTGAGGCGCTAGTGTGCCCTGCTTTCCACTCCAATTTCATTCTCAATTCTCATTCTATAGTGTTCTACATCTGGGATTATTCCCATTTTCTTCTCAGTGCCAAAGTCGATGGTGTTAGCTGAGCTGTGGGTTTGCTTCGGATTAAACTTAGGGGGATGGTGTTGCATTTGGATAGGGCCAGAATTTCCTTCACCTACATCAATAGGTACTACCTCAGAGGCTTCCTCGTCTGAGTTCTTGCTGAAATCATCTAAGTCTTGAGGCATGTCGTAAGGGCAGTTAGGGGGGGCATGAAACATGCCTACTTGGGGCTTGGGGTTTCGAGGGGGATTCAAGGGTTACAGGAAGTTCTTCAAGAAAGCCTTCATTCGTAGGGTTGGCGGGATCAACCTCAGCTTCCACAAGTAACTCAAAAATATTAGGATCGGCAAAGGAGGGACTTACCTACGTAGCTTGATTGGATCCCATATGTTGCTTTCCTTTTCCTATCCGAGGGGTAGGATCTTCATGTAGACTTTGTTGGTTGTTGGCCTTAACATGTGCTTTGGGAGGCATCCAAGGCCGAGCCTGACTACCTAGCCTTCTTTCATTGGGACCTTTGGGATCAGATATTTTTGGTGCATCCTTGGTGGTAATGAAGTCTGGGCACTGGTTCCTCATATATGACCTTGCATTTTGCATTCAATGTAGAAGGCATGTCTGTTCTCATATTCAATGGGCTGCCTTATGGAATAACCCTCATATTCCAGATCAACGAAGGTTAGGAGCCCAGTCTCCAGGTTCATAGTCACACACAACCGTGCATGAGTCATTTGAGATCTTGCTAGAGTAGGGTGGTCGATGATAACTAGGTCACCAATGGTCTTGGCTATGCCTTTTAAGAAGTATTCATGGAAAAACTGAGAAGGAATATTAGGAAGCCTCACCCAAATGGGGGCTGTGTTGATGCTCTGGCTCTCCAAATTAAAATCCTCCTCCCAAGGATGGAAGAAGAGGCTCCTTCTGTCCAGGAACCAGGGACCTCCTATCAGGATGTGATTGGCATCCTCCTTGTTGTGAAGCTGGATATAGAAAAATCCCCTGGTTAGGGCAACAATCTCTAAGCTACCTGCTAGCCGCCATTTGGAAAAAGCCCACACCCTTATGGTTTCTATGTCAGGCATTTTGCCTAGGAACTTTCCAACCAAATAAAATGTTTCTAGAGAAAGGAACTCTTCCATGGTCGTGATGGGAACCCTAATTTTGTTGTTGTCTGGGATGAGGGGAGGGAGAGAATAAAAAAATCCCTTATTCAAACCTATAAGGGTTTCAGAAAAGGATCAACCTTTCTTGGGGCCCTCAAGTCTTGGCTGGTCCCTTTGTCGGGATCTTTAACAAGGGGATCCGATCCCCTAGGATTTTCAACAGGGACCAAGGCCTGCTTATCCTCTGTGTCCTTACCTAGCTTGGGGTCCTTACCTGTCACGACTGCCTGGTTGAGGCTATCGATTTTGTCCGTCCTCCTACCGCTTCCTCCTTCCATCGCTCTCATCTGCATTCAAAATTCTCAAAGGTATTGCTCAAACCATCAGTGACCTTTTTTCCATAGACTCAACAACTAAAGCAAGAAATTGCCTTACTTATGCTTGTATCTGTGTAATTTAATTTTTTGTATTTATTCTTTCACAAGAAGATGATTTTCCTTCCTATGAAACTCCATGATTTTTTTTAAGCGAAAACCCCTTTTGGGGCCCCTGCCCCCCCCCCCCCCCCACCTGGATATGGGTATGAAACTCCATGATAACTATAAATATTTTTTATACTTTAAAACTTAGTAATAATCATAATATAATAGACTTCATCCATGTTATTTAGGATGAATAAATATTTTAATTTATGTTTCTTTAAACCATAATAGTAAATAGTATTGCATTCTCTAGGTCATATTAGATAGTAAAATTTATTACTAGATTATAACAACAAGAATATGTATTTTTATTCCGTAAAATAATTAGTATTGATGATCATTTGTGGTATATTTATATATATTAAATAAAAAATCAATGAAATAATTTTCATACACATTTCATAGATACTAAAATCTAACATTATCTTCTACATAAATAGTAAATCAATAGTAGATAGTGAATATTATCTCGTAACATTATCTTCTAACAAGCTAACATTATCTAACATTATGTTTTTTTTTACCATAATAGTAAATAGTAAATAGTACTACACTCTCTAGGTCATATTAGATAGCAATATTTATTAATAGATTATGAAAATAATCATATATATTTTTTTTATTCCATAAAATAATTAGTATTGATGATCATAAATATTTATATATTCTCAGCCCCTGCAGTGTAAATATGGAGAATTTGGATTTGGAGGCCCGTCTCGTCCAACCTCTGATTAGAATGTTCGACCTCATAAGCAAGATGATATCCCTAGTTGGGGTGAAATTGTACCAAATACACATATTTGTACTATTAGTGATACTACTATTGATGGCTCGGGGGGCTCCAGCTTCAACCGTTGGATGAAATTATGACCTTGTGGAGGAAAACTTCTTACCTTCCACCTGGCAGTGATTTATCAACTCATTTCTTTCTTAATTCATATTTAGCACTATTTTTACAGCTGTTATCTGGCTTTTTATGGATTGTTTTTGACACTCTTGTGTACTCCTAACCGCGATGGATGGTTAGTGTGTTGGTTTATGGTGTGTGCTAATCCCACCCACCATTTTTTGTATGATTAGACTTAATATAATGGCATTTTTATCCCAAAAAAAATCAATGAAACAAATTTCATACATATTTCATAGATACTACAATCTAACATTATCTTCTACATATTTAGGTAAATTAATTTTTTTTCGGGATACATAGGAGAGTTGGTTACATCCACACTATTTTTAGTAGATGTGAAGTGTAGGGTACAAACCATAGAGGTTGCTCTCCATAAGCCTAAACCACCTCATTGTTGATGACCCAGGATGAGGGGGAACATCGGTCACTTGTGATTCGTACCATCGTTGGTCTAGCATGCACTTAGAGGTTTCATATCAAATATTACATTTGCAATAGACATGCCTCCAAGGTTTGAACCCAGGTCTCTTCTTGGTAAGTGTATGTGATTCTTGTTAGTGGACTACCCAGTGACTTCATCTTTACCACATTGGATATAATTTATAAAGGTTCTCTAGAAAAAAACATGTATTTTTATTACAATTATTTATAGTTAATGATCAAAATAGCATGAGTTATCAATTTATATTTAACTCTATTATATGTTCTATTATATTGCTTTAACCAACACATCATTAAAGATACAATCTCTAATTCTTAATAAAATTGTTTAACATAAAATTAATTTTTTTTAACTATTTAAATGTTTTGATATTTTAAGGTTCCAAATATCAAATTTTATCGAATATAATGGGCTTGTAGACTATATGGTTGCCTTGTTGTGACTAGAACACTATGTTGGAAAGAGCACGAGTTCGAATCTCACAAGGGTTGTGGTATAGGTTGTTGAGATGCACGTCAATCTTTTGCTGGCATACAGTTGTTCTAGTGACTCTTTTGCTGGCATTCAGTTGTTCTAGTGACTAAATATGGTGGTTGTTTCTTAAGTGATCGTGTGTTCAAACCTCTTGAGGGTGGTTGTTGATGTAATTTGTAAACTCAAAGAAAAAAATAAAATAAAAATGTTATCGAATATAAACATAGTCATATTCTACTACAAAAATAACAACAAATATGTCTCTTAAACATAATAATAAACACTAAAAATATAAGTAAATAGTTGACATATCCTTATACTTTTTGCTTTTTAAAATCTTATTTTTTATAAAACAAAATTATACAAATTAAATGTTGTAATTGCATATTTAACCATTTAAAAGTGATGCATAATATTTTTATTTATTTATTTATTTTTTTAAAAAAAACCCCCTGGGGGTTCTACCTGTAAAAGTCACTGGGGTCCCGCCCCCCCCCCCCAACATTATCAATTGGATTTTGAGTACCCAATTCAACATTTTGGTAGGATGGAGATTCAAAGATAGGACCTCCTTTGGAGGTTGCCCTTTCCTCTCCAACTCACCTACAACACCTAGGTAATATTTTTATTCTTTAAATGAAAACTACAATATAATATTATATATCTAATTTTAACAATACAATGTTTATATATATAGTGTTTTATCAAGATTTACATAATAATTTATATTATATAATTTTTGTTTGCTTAAAAGCTAAATAATTTTAAAATTTATATTTAATTTATTTCAATATAACATCTTGTCCTTCAAATTTTAAAGTTTAGTATTTTAAATATTAATCCTTTTTTTTTATTTAAATTATTTTTTTTTTAAAAAAAAATTTTTTTTTTTTTTTTTTTATTAATAAAATTCTTTTTTTTTTTTTTTTTTTTAATTTTAATTAAAAAATTATATTTTTTTTAAAAAAAATTTTTTTTTACCCACATTTTTTTTTTTTTTTAAAAAAAAAAAAAAAAAACGGCGTGAGATGGGAACTTTCGATCAATCTAACACATACTAACCCACATACATACTAACCCACATTAAGAGGATTCAGAGCAGACTACTACCTTTACAAAGGGTTGGCTTCCCTTAAAGTTTGAACCTAAATCTCTTTTTGATAAGTGCCCAGCCACATCTGCACTTACCAATCCACCTAACCCTTGAAAATTGATGACCTTATTTTTAGTCTTAACCTGTTCTTTCCATTTGTTAATCTCAACTTTCAAACCAAATTTTTATTTATAAAGCACATCTGTCTAGATTTTTTCATTCTCATCTTAATGTCTTAACTTAAAATTCTTTTAAATTGATTATAAAATAAAATTATTAAAATTAAATTTATCTTATTAAATATAAAAATATATATAATTATTCAAATATAAAATATATATAAAAACATAAAAAATATTATTACTTATTTAATATATAATTATTTATATAAACAATAATTTCAAAATCTTTAATGAGAGATTCAGAGGTAATAGTTTAGCGAAACTTTACTTAAGTTACAGACATTTCGTTGGGGACAACCAGGAATGTGATTTAGGATGTACAATTTAATGCCCGATCTTATTTTGGAGAGCAGACATACATCTTTACGTGAGTCTGGATTTAGAGACTTCGATGAGGGATTGGAGGCAAGGCAGCTGGGTAATAGTGCTGCTTTTGAATCCCGCCTCTACATACAACATTTTGAATTCCTCTTCACTTCTCTCCTTCCCACCTGTGCTGTAAACCATGAGAGACACATCAAAAAATAAACACAGGCGCGTCGCACTGTCTCCCTTGTCATCAATCACTGCATCAACGATCAACACCTTCCCATCCTTTGGCGTTGCTTCTTAGCTCTTTTTTAGGAGTTTCACACAGCACTCATCGTCCCAGTGATGCAAAATCCACTGTAGTGACAAGCAAAGCATTTGTCAAATATTATAAAAAGAGTGATACACAGAGTACCTAAATAACTCGTTTCATTCTTGTTATAGCAAATACCTTCATTAAAACTAAGTCTGCGCAGGGAATTCCTTGGAACATGTCCCCAGCGACGTGATCTACCCCTGTAAGCATTATATATGAAAAACAAATGTAACTACCTTTTCCATGTTTCCCTTTTTCCTAAACAAATGGCAACTTGATATAGGATCACTATATTATTTCTCGCATATTACCCGGGGGGGCCGATTCCATAGGCCTTATTAAAGAGATAACAGCCTTATAGGACGGACTCTGTTCAGGTAGACATTCTCGGTTGTCAAGTAGAGAAAAGGCGCAGAGGACTCTTGCCTACCTTCCTTCAATAGCAACTTGGACACGGGGGTTAACCCATATCTTAACTGCTTGATGCCATCAGCAACCGTGGTTTCCTCGGTGAAGACTCCATATGAAGCCAGAAGCCTCATAATTCTGAACAGGTATTCAGTATGGGGAGCTTTATTTGTGGAGGCAGAAATGCAATCTGGTTCACAGACAAAAGGCTTACATTGCCTCGAGTGGCAATGGAAGATCTAATTCAAATAGAAGCCCATCATCAGCTCTATGAAATCATGCTTTCCGCTGCCAAACCCATGGCCCTCAAAGGCAGTGTTTCGAAACTTTCAAAGCTCCTCTTCTGCTTGACATTCCTCATATCATCGACTTTCGAAACACTGCCTTTGAGGGCCATGGATTTGGCAGCGGAAAACATGATTTCATAGAGCTGATGATGATGGGCTTCTATTTGAATTAGATCTTCCATTGCTGCCGAACAATCCATGGGGTGGAGAGCTTCTCCTTACTGAAACTCGCAATTTGTATCTCTTTATAAACAAAAGGTTAGATAAGGAGCGTAGCGAGAGCCACACAAAGAACGTAATACAGTCGTTCTTCAAGAACGGAAAAAGATTCCTACCACCGAAAATACAGTGAGATGCGACAAATAAGAAAGTAAATGTAGTAGCTGATTTTGGCATACATTAATCAACGGTACTACGAAGTCTTACGCAGAGCCACACGAAGAAAGTATAACAGCTGTCCTTCGAGAACTCTCAATCACCCACAATATAATTGCAATGAGAAGTGACAAATACTTAGTAAATGAACTAGCTGATTTTTGGCATATAGTCAACAACGAAATTATAGAGGCCATGTGAAGCCACAAATACTGAGTAAATGTACTAGCTGGTTTTTGGCATACAGTCAACAACGAAATTATAAAGGCCATGTGAAGCGACAAATACTTAGTAAATGTACTAGCTGATTTTTGGCATACTGTCAACAACCAAATTATAAAAGCCGTGTGAAGCGACAAATACTTAGTAAATGTACTAGCTGGTTTTTTGGTATACAGTCAACAACGATATCATAAAAGCCACCAATTGAAATGCTTTACGAAATTTTAATTATAAATAAGGGTAAACAAACTTACAAAGTGGGACCAAGGATATTTAAGCCTGCTATTCTAAGAGTATGATAAGTATTTTTATAAACCACTTAAATCTTATAATACAATTAATGTGAGATTACTTAGTAAATGTACTAGTTAATTTTTGGTGTTGGGTTAGAAAATAGGAAGGTCAGCCTCCACACACATGCTCAAACTTATAATAATAAGGGTGAGAAAAGGACAAGAAGGGTGAGGAAACCCACAAAGTGGGACCAAAGACATTTAAGCCTGCTATTCCATTGGTAAAGAGTATGACAAGTGTTGGGTTTATAAACCACTTAAGTCCTGCAACACGATTAATTTGAAATTACTTAGTAAATGTACTAGTTGTTTTTTGGCAAGAGGGTCCCAAATAGGAAACATGAAGGTCAACACAGACATGCTCAAACTTGATAATAATAAAGGTGAGGAATCTCACAAAGTAGGACCAAGGATATTTAAACCTGCTATCCTATTAATAAAGAGTATGACAAATATTAAATTTATAAACCACTCAACTCCTACAATACAATTAAAAATTATTTACAAATACACTAACAAAACAAACATGTATTAAAATAACATTTCAATATTAAATAAGTTAATATCCTGAATTTTAAATTATGTTCTGAAATTCGCTAAAACTCCCCATAATGAAGTGAAAACTTTGGAAGTTGGGAATCATGGGCCGAAAACTTCGTTAACCATCCCCGTGAAATTTAAAGCTCGAAAACTTTGTTAACCACCCCTTTAAAGCTCATCACTTTTGACGCGAGGTGAGGGTAACTTGCAATGATAATCATTCAGTTTTATATATATATATATATATATATATATATATATATATATATATTTATTTATTTATTTGGTTATCAAATTTTTTTAGGATCAACGTAAAGGGCTGAGGCTTGCTCAATTTTTTTTAACTATAATTCTTGGAAAATCCGAGAGTACACGTAAAGCCGAGAGTACACGCACCCCCTCACACACATTATATATATATATTTGGTTATCAATTTCTTTTACACTATATATATATATATATATATATATAAATTATTTGGTTATCAATTTCTTTTAGGATCAACGTAAAGGGTTGAGGCTTGCTCAATTTCTTTTCAACCATGATCCCTGGTAAAGCCGAGAGTACACGCACTCCCTCACACACTCGCCCACCATAACCCCTTTTAAAGCCAAGAGCTATGCTTATCAATAGGAAATTTAACACACAACCATCACACACCACGTCACGGTTTGAACCTTAGACCTCCAAAGAAAAAACCAAAGCCCCCACACCCTACACACTACACACCACACACTTGTTGGGCGGTTCCTTGACACTATATTTATGTATATTGATAAGGGTAGTTTACCGTAAAAGTTATGTTTAGAAGAGATTTGTTCAACTTTATACTTCATATAAGATTCTTACAATACTCAATAAATAAATAAAATAATATATATATATATATATATATATATATATATATATATATATAATAAAATAAAATAAAATAAAATATATGCACCTGGGGTGCAGCGCAAGGGTTTGGGCTTTGGTTCTTTTTCGAAGGTCCAAGGTTCAAACCGTGGCGTGGGTGAGTGTGAGGAGGTAGGTGTGTTTCCTTGGTGGAGTTGATGTAATAGGTTGAGAGATTCCTCCTCGAAACACCATATCTTAATATTACAAAATAAAATAAAATATATAAAAAATTTAATATATAAGATTTATTTTAAATGTAAATTAAATTTTATATTTTATATTTTTAGCCTGTTATACAAATACTAATATTATTTTGTTTAATATGATAATTATTAATTTAAAAAGGTATTTTGTTAAGAAATAATAATTAGTAATTTTTTTTTATTTGTGGAAAACATCCCAAAAAGGGATGCCAATTTCGGGTAAGACCCAAGGAGGTAGGGGTATCCATTCCACCAAAAACGCCCAGGACTCGGACCTGGCCTACCACCTTTGAAATACTCAAGGAGCAAACAAACACACAAAACCAAATTAAAAAAAAAAAATAACAACAAAAATAATAAAATAAAATAAAAAACAAACTGCTTGAGTGTGTCAAAACCAAAAGCACAACCAAACACGCACAATAAGATAAAAGAAACCACAACACAAACCACATAGAAAAACACAAGAACCACATAACAAAACACAAACAAGAAAAAAACAACAAAACACTACAAAGACATAACCCAAAAAAACATGAAAAATAAACACAACCAAAACCTAAAAAATAAAATAAAAAAATTAAAAATAAAAACAACCAACAACAGACAATAAACAAAAACAAAAAACATAGAAAACACTCACACATAAAAAAATGAAATAACACAAACAAAGAGAAACCCAAGAACAAGAACGAAAAAAAACACAAGAACAATAACAATAAACATAAAAAAAAAAACAAAACAACAAAAACACGAACAAAAAAAAACAACACAAAGAACACAAAAACAAAACAAAACAAAAGAACCCACCCACCTTAAAAAACTAAACAAAAAAATAAAGAAGACAAAAGAAAAAAAAATGAACAAAACAATGACCTATCTAGACTAGAAGACTATTAATGCAAGAATCAACAGAGGAAACAAAATAAAGAATAGAATGAGCTAGGGAACTAAAAAAACTGAATGAACCAAAGAGAAACAAAAAAAAACAAGAAGAAACTAGGTACCTTCAGAACTGGAGCCATCCAAAGAAATGATAGAAAGAAGAGCTTCCCTAATTTGAGAAGCCCACCATATAGGAGGGTGGCCATAACAAGTAAGATCACCTTTGTCCAAAGCTCAACTAGCTAAAGCATCGAACACTCTTGTTTTGATCTCTGACCACATGATTGTAATCAACTTTCAAAAATCCCATCTGGATTAACTGAATTTTCTCAATAATTATTTTTATTCTCCAATCCACCTTATGATTCTTAGAAGGAGTCTTCAAGAGATTAATCATAAGTTGAGAGTCAGACTCAACTAACACCTTTTCCCATCCAACCTTGGCAGCCTCCTGAAGGCCTCGAAGGATACCATACCCCTCAGCAAGGTTATTGGAAAGAATACCCAAATTCTTAGCAAAAGTAAAAACCAGGGAGCCATCTGAAAGTCTACCAATTCCTCCCACACTGGCTTTTCCAGGGTTCCCTCTAGAGGCTTCATCAGTATTGACTTTTCCAAAATCCTTAGGAGGAGGTTGCCAATTTCTAGTCCTATCCATCTTACTAATACTCACATTCCTTTTAAGTTGGTTGCCCTTAGAAGGTTTAATCTTCAATCTTTGCATCACTTGATCATAATAATTAGTAAATTTGTTTCCATTATTTCTTGTTCATAATATTTGTAATCTTCTTCTTAATTCACAATAACATTCATTATATTGATTTGATTTTATAGTTAATTCTTGTTATAAAAGTTTTAAAATGCAATCCCAAGATAGGACAAAAATACATATATTTTAACTCATATAAAACAAGTGTTATATTTACCTTAGAAGTTGATGATATAAATATTTTTAAGAGATTCATATTTAATAATTATAAAAATATTTTAAATCCCTTGAAAACATAGCGGTCTTTCACATTATACCTGCATATTTTATGTATTGATGATTTTTTTATTTTTATTTATTTTTGGTTATATTCGAGAGTTGGTCAAAACTACACTATTTTTAATAATTGATAAGCACATAATTCAACCCATAAGAATTACTCTGTCAAACCATAGGTGATATTTTTATTAACATATCTATTAAGAGTTATGCATAAGATGATAAGGTTTATTTTTAATATTAACTATTCAGATTCACAAGGTATAAGGTGACATGGTTTTTCTATTATATAATCATTGTTATATTTAAACATGGTTAAAGGATAATGTGGGTTCAAAAATAGAAGTGGTATATGCCAAATAACATATGGTCTATTTTATAAATTTTATATACATTTAATAGAATTTTTTTTCATGATAAGTTAAAAAACAAATTATTATTATTATTATTTTGGCATTATTTTCAAATTAATTTAATATAATAACTTATATATATTTATTGGTTACATAGAAGAGTTGGTCACAACCACATTATTTTTTGTAACTAACAAGGGTAGGGTTTAAACCATAAGGGTTGTTCCTACTAAACTTATTCTGCCTCATTATTGTTGACTCGAAATACCACTGGTCATTTAGGATTTGAACTATCATCAACAGTGTGGTACACACAAAGGATTCATGTTAGACTACTACATTTGCAAACAAGCTACCCTTGAGGTTTGAACCTAGGTGTCTTCTGGGTAAGTGCCTAGCCAAACAAACACTTACCAATCCACCTAGCCCTCGAGGGTTATAAATAAATATTTTTAAATAATATGTGATAACATCTTATCATTTGTTTGAGATGTTACATATGTACATGATAGCCTTAGACAACAAGGATTGAACACTATAATATTTTTTAATAAAAGAACATTAAAGAGTGATTATATTTTCATAAATTTTGAAAAAGAAAAAATTTAATTAAAAAATATAGATGGGTGTAGTTCAAGTGAGATAAAAATAAGAGTAATGATAGAAATTAATAAGTTAGAATCGACATAGAAATTATTTTAAGGATAATTTTAATAGAGACAAGGAAGATGTAAAGAATAGGCGATATATGTAGGTCACACACACATAAGTATTCTTCTAAGACATGGAATAGGCCTTAGTAGAAAAAAGGTAAAATAATTGACAACAAATTATAACACATATAATAAATCATAACAATTGACCCAAGAGTCTCTTGAGTAAATATATGAACTAAGGATTAAGACATAAAAAGAGGTGAAAATGAAATGTACTAACCTTGGGTGCTTGATGAATAGTTATGAAGACCTTACTAAAGACCTTAGAATAGGATTTTTCCTTGGCCTTATTATTGATTCTAATACTATTATTGTTATTGTTGTTGCACTTTCAAACCCTTGTTGATTAAGGGTGCATATCGAAAGACCTTGAGCTAAGATGTCCTCCAAGAGGAGTACTAACCTAGAGATACAATGAGTTTATTTACTCCTTTAATGGTGCAAGAAGAAACATGAACCTTCTATTGCTTGTCTTAACACTCATAAGATATTTGTACAAAGCTAGAATGGATAATAGATGAGATTTATCTAGAAAAAAATACATAAATAAAGTAAGAGAAAGGGTTGGTGAGGAAGAGGATTTCGTCTATTATGAATCCTCCATTTGCTTTTTGTTGAAAATAATAAGATAAATTCCTACAAAGTAACTTGGTACATACCTTATTTATAGGGTCTTAGTCTTCATAAGTTTCTTAATAAAAGTGTCAATTGGTAGAAAAGTGGAAAATACAATTGACATAGATCCAATAATGAAGAAAACTTTAGAATTGGATATATTTTTGATAAAAGCACACATATGATCTAATGTAAGAGTATTTACCTATCAAGAACATGTAGTTTAGTAGGCCATACTAATGCTTTAGCTAGAATAAGAAAAGCTAATAGAAAGGACATCAAAGAGTGAATCCTATGAATGTAATACAATTTTTTATATTTTCTATATTATTCTAGATACATTGACTTAGTGGTTCTATACTAGGATATCAATCATAGAAAAGGAGACCTAAACCAAAAATATAAACTACTAACCTAAAGGACTTACATTTTGACTCAAGATCTATACTTTCCCCTACCAAGGGCATCATTAATTAAAAAAGGATGGAAGGACACTTATCTTTGTATACCTTTTTCATTTAAAATTAAACTTATACTTTTTGCTACTATACATCATACGCTAATGAGGTGCTTATTTTTTTTATGAAGAGAAACAAGATGGAACACCTCATAAAAATCATCCACATAATTCCTACAAAATTTAAATATATATTATTGATAGATCTAAGATTCACTCAGTCAATCCCTTAGTGCAATTAACATTATCATTAAGGAATTAACAATTTAAATCTATATAGTAAGTGAAATCATACAATGTAAAATGTATGTGATCAATGCTTCACAAATATAGACAAAGTTTGGATTTTTTTTAAATTTGTAAGTCAAAGGTTGAACATAATAAAGAGTGATGTCAAAATGGATGTGTTAGTCAAAAAGTGACTAACTAGAGAAAAACAACTGATGCACCTTTTTGCATATTTTCTAAGAAGACCGAAGTGGCCCATATGCTAAAGATCAAAGAAAAAGCAAAACACCACAAGAAGAAAAAAGTGTCACGATATCGCGACATGTTGCATTTTCGTGGTCCAAAACAAAGAGAAAGAGCAAGGAGGAAAAAGTGTCGTGATATCGCGACATGTTGCATTTTCACGATCCAAAGCGAAGAGAAAGAGCAAGGAGGAAAAAATGTTGCGATATCATGACATGTATTTTTGCGGTCCAAAGCGAAGAGAAAGAGCAAGGAGAAAAAAGTGTCATGATATCGTGACATGTTAGATTTTCACGGTCCAAAGCAAAGAGAAAGAGCGAGGAGGAAAAAGTGTCACGATATCGTGACATGTTGCATTTTCACGGTCCAAAGCAAAGAGAAAGAGCGAGGAGGAAAAAGTGTCACGATATCGCGACATGTTGCATTTTCGCGGTCCAAAGAAAAGAGAAAGAGCAAGGAGGAAAAAGTGTCACGATATCGGGACATGTTGCATTTTCGTGGCCAAGAGCAACAAAAGAGCAAAGCAAGATACAGATGTCACGATTTTGCGACATGTCTCATTTTCATGGCTGAAAGCGGTAGAAGAGCAAAGTAAGAGACGAATGTCACAATTTCGTGACATGTCTCATTTTTGCGATTAGAGGCGATAAAAGAGCAAATCAAGGAAATAATGTCACAATTTTGTGACATGACACATTTTCACGACCATCCGAAAGGAAATAAAGGAAAGACATAGGAGTGTCATGATTTTGCGACATGTCGCATTTTCACGACCGCCCAGAAGAAATGAAGGAAAAGACATAAAGATGTCATGATTTCACAACATGTCGCATTTTCGTGGAGGAAACCGGTAGAAGAGCAAAGCAAAGGGTGAATGTTGAGATTTCGTGACATGTCTCATTTTCGTGGCTAGAAGCGATAGAAGAGCAAAGCAAGAGACGGACATTGCAATTTCATGACATGTCTCATTTTTGTGGTTGGAAGCGAAAGAAGAACAAAGTAAGAGACAGATGTCATGATTTTGTGACATGTCTCATTTTCATGGCTGGAGGCGGAAAAAGAGCAAAGCAAGGAAAGAATATCGCGATTTCGTGACGTGCCAGCTGTAAAGGAATAAAATGTATTTTTGGCAATCAAATGCATGCACTGACACCAAGAAGTGATTTCTGATATGATTATCAAAAATCCAGGATAGAGCAAGCTTGCCAGATGATTGAAAATGTGACAAGCTCGTCTAGAATCTAATCTGCAGAGAAGATATCTAATTCATAGAAGAGTTGTTGTGTATTATTAGAAACTACAGATGATTGCTTGTAAAATAGTAAGATGTACTTAAAAAAAGATACTCGTTTAGGGTATATATAGGGGTGAGCGACTCCAAAAAAATGGTCGACTCTTGGAAGTTTACAAGACTGAATGCATTACTTCGAATACAAGCAATAAAATCACATCTCCCATTGGCTTCTGGTTCATATCGTGCAAGTGTATGCATTAATGTTCTTTATTTTTGCTTACAATATTGAATTGTAAATTGGGTTTGTTCTTATATCTGAACTTTTGCAATACATAAATCATATTGCTGGAATGAGAATCTAATATATATGCATGTTAAACAAAATATTAGAAATCATATCTAAAATTATATAATTTTTGCATAGAAATGTGTTTAAATGCTTTGGATAGAAGTAAGTAAATCTGTCTTCATTGTTGTCTAATATGCACCATATATTAGATCTAGCTTCGGCTATATTTCCTTCTCTTTCAGTATTACTTCCTTCCCCTTTTCCCTTAAAAAACTTCAAGGAACTAGCCTTCTCTGGAGATCAGGCAAAAAGTCTCAAACCTTCTCGTCTTTTCAATGTTGACAAAATCTAAGGCGCAACTAAACAATCCAAGGCATATTTTGTTCCAAAAGTTTTTGGCACGCTCGGTGGGACCCTAAATCCCACATTATTTTTATAAGGTTTGGTGTTTTACCTCTGATATTTAGAATAAAAAACGCAATCACCTGGCGAATCTGTCCGAAGGTATAGACACAAAAAATACCTTATCTTTTTAGACATGGTTAAAGCTAGTATATGTTTATATGATAACAAGATCTAAATAAAAAAACTCATAAGATCCCATTAAGTTCTTTGAGTTACATCTTGGTAGCTTAAGAGTGAATCCAATTTTATCCGCAAGATCAAATCCACCTGCTACCAATAATAGCGCCATTATACCCTCTGTTTTGCCATATTCTATCATTGGTTCATCTCCAACTGTTACTACAACCCCAATAGTTTAGACAAAAATAGCAATTACAATGGCTGCTCCTCCACCACCATCTTATCTTATATGGAACCACACAGGTCCACTAAATTTAGCAGCCAAGAATCAAATTCCTGGCGTAGCATTGAAGGCATTGTCTTCATATGATGGAATAGGAAAAACAACATATGAACATTGCTTAGATGTAGCAGCAATGGCTGCAACATATAACATCACACAGGAGGATGTGATGATCAGATTGCTAGTTATTTCTCTGAAGGGTAAAATGCTCTATTGGTATTGTGAACTTCCTCCTCAATTAATTACCACCTGGGCAGAGCTCACTGGAAATTTGGTGGATGAATTCAATCAGCATGCAGATCCATTTTCCTTATTGAACCAGTTCACGATCATAAGGAAACATCCTCAAGAAGAAATTGTAGACTTCAATATCCGTTTCAGTCGGACCTGGGAAAGGATTCCTCAAGGATTGAAACCAACAAAAGAGCAAGCAATATATTACTATCTAAGATCCTTTGATTCAGATATTAGTATGATAATACGATAGTCAAGAATATTCACATTCCCTGTCATTTATCAATAAGCTTATATAGCAGAGAGAGATCTCATAGCCACTGGAAGGTATCCACCCAAAGCAATAATGCCCATTTTTCCTAATATTCCCTAGGCTACTCATGCTGCTTCTCCTAGCTCTGTTGAATTGAAGTTCACAGATCTTCCAATATGGAATGGATCACCTTCTGTACCTACAATACCAATGCCTCAAATTCCTTTGGCATTTCTTGCTATTTCTGCTATACTTGCATTACCTGCGCCACCTCCTCAGCAAGTCCCCAATAATCAACTTACTCTTATCCTGGACACCATGAAAAATCTAGCAAATGATATAACATCAATTAAAAAGAGAAACGTTGAAAATAATTTTTTGCCAAGGAGGTTCCCTTAGGTAACAAGAGATGCAGCACAATAAAGCAATAGGGGACAAGAGAGACCGAGCATGGTATATACAAATGAGACAGTGGAGGCCGAGGAGCCTCCCACTGATTCTAACTTTTGGTGTACTACATGTAACGATCCACATGGGGAAAGTTTGTGTATGATACACCAACATTATGTATAAAGTATAGTAGTTGAAAAGAGTAAAGAAAAAGTGAAAGGCCATGTAAATATAATTAGAGAGAAGGACCACAACTTCATGATGCCTACAGTAGAACAGGTTTTAGTTTTGACAAGATCAGGTAAGAAACCACTGCAAGTAGACCCTAAAGATCTTCAGCCATTGAATGTTTCCCCTGCTCCCAAGGAAGTTCCCAAAGAAACTCCTAAGGGAAGTCTCCCTCAGGAAAGAAAATATCGGTTTCCAACCAAAATTCAAGGGCAATAAACACACAAATAATTTATTCCTCGGGGGGAAAATGAAACCCAAGAACAGACTAGGGAAAGGTTGAGATTCCCCTCGCTGACAAAAAGGCAAAGAACTGAAGCTACCCAGGGATACAAAAATAAATATGAAACTTTTTCCAAAGAAATAGAAAGAATAGTTGATTCACCTACATTCAATATAGTAGAGGAAATGAAAAAGACTCCT
Organism: Wollemia nobilis; assembly: GCA_028583015.1. NCBI lineage: Eukaryota > Viridiplantae > Streptophyta > Pinopsida > Araucariales > Araucariaceae > Wollemia > Wollemia nobilis. The sequence continues at coordinate 236,068 of JAQPPZ010015054.1, forward strand.
TCTAAGGCAGGTATGTATTATGCTCTTCAAATCCTAGGTCAAGTCGATCTCCTATAGGAATCCCTAAGAACAATGAAAAATGGATGTGGGACTACATCATCTTCAAAAATGGTTCTAACGAACTTGACATCTGCCACTGGTAAGAACATGCCACCAACCTTTTATTTGTCCCTTCAAATGGAAGGATGGGTTGTCCACATCTGCATGATATATTTAGGTGCTGCTACCACTGTGATACCCAAAGCAGTATGTGATATTAGGGGAATGGAGTACACTAGGAGCAGTACAGGTGTCCTACAGTTAGATGGTACTCCAATAAAAATTGTAGGAGTGATAAAGGATATTCCCATACGGCTACATAAAATGCCTCAAATGACAGTCATACAAGAGGTAGTAGTCATAGACTTGGAGCCCTATTTTGGTATGTGTCTATCCAGAGAGTTCATAACAAATATATGAGGATACTTATCCTTAGATTATTCTCATTTGGAGATACCTTTCAAATGTATAAGGTTCAATATTTTTAATGAGAAACCATCTACGTTTCATGTAGAAAATATTGGTGAAACTGACCGTGTAAATATGATGACTGAAGAAACAATAGAAGAAGATCTAATGGAAGAAACATTAGAAGAGCTCCAAGCTGAGGACAATTTTTCTCTACAGAATTTTAATGCCATGATAGAAATAGAAATAGGAAACTATTCTATTGAGAAACCAAAAAGAAAATTGATACCCTCCCTAGAAAAGGATGGTTCTGTGAATCAATTGTGGAAGATTTTCTTTGATGGGGCTAGGTGCAAGAATGGAGCTGGTGCCGGAATAGTTTTGATTTCTCCCATCGGAGAGGAAAATGTTTTCTCTTACAGGTTGACTTGGAATTGCTCCAATAACACAGTAGAATATGAGGCCCTATGCTTAGGGTTAATAAGGACTGAGAAATTAGGAATCAAACAGTTACTCATCTATGGATATTCAAAACTTATTGTGAATCAAGTCACCAAAAAATGTATAAGTAAACAACATTATTTGAAGGCTTACAGGAACAAAGTGTGGGATCTCTTAGAGGCCTTTGAGGCCCTAAATATAAAGTTTATCCCTAGAGAATAGAATATAAAGTTTAGCTCTCAATCCTTAGGGTTAATAAGGACTGAGAATAGAATACCCATGCAGATTTGTTAGCTTCAGTGGGAGCTAATTTTTGTCCTGTAAGTAATGTTATTCAGAAGTCTAAAACTATTAGACTTATATACATGCCTTCAGTGCCTGATAAAAATATTTTCTGGCAAGTTTTTGAAAATGATGAACATATACTGGATTTCTTAATCCATGAAATGAATTTCTCATCCAACCGGGGTCTGTAGGATGAAGATGAAGAGGACATTATTCAGTTAAAAAACAATCATATTCCTAAGGGTCTCATCACCCTTGAAATCCTGTTTGATAACAATGATAGAGCAGTTGGCCAAAAAATCAAGGTCGATAAATGAAGATACAAATATGTAGAGTTGGAGCCAGGCAAAATGATTAAGGTTGGAATCAATTGTACAAAAGAGGAAGTGAACCAGATCAGAGAATTGTGTAAAAAATTCCCTGACATCATAGCTTGGGTGTACAGTGATCTAAAAGTGTACAATAAATATGTTATTCAACATACCATAGAATCAAAAGAAGGAGCTAAGGCATTTAGGCAAAAGCAAAGACCAGTGAATCTGAAGATAAAATATTTGATGAAACAAGAACTGCTAAAACTCCTTCAAGCTAAAATAGTATACCCTGTTAAACACTCCACCTAGGTGGCAAACTTGGTACTAGTCAGGATGAAAAATGGAGATATTATATTGTGTGTAGATTTCAAAAATCTGAACAGAGCATCACTCAAATATCATTATCCGCTACCTCAGATTGACCAAATTCTACACACATTTGCAAAAGCAATGCATCTCTTATAGTTAGAAGAACAAAAAGAGCAATCATACAATCACAATCAGAAGCATATGGCAGATACTGAAGGATGTTTCAACAAAAAGACAATTGCCATAAAATTTAGAGTGGGAGACTTGGTTTTGAAATGGAATGTAAAGAAATCTAAGCTAGGTAACCATGATAAATTTGATTCTTTCTAGGAGGGACCATTTGAAATTGTTTCAGAGAAACAATTCAATGCTTTCGAGTTGAAAGATCAATATGGATTGGTTCTTCCCATCATGGTGAATGCATTTCACCTAAAGTTATATTTCTATTGAGAAAGCATAAAAGAAATTATATGTACAGTATAATATAAGTATATTCAGACAATATTTGTAAATATTACCCTTTTTTGGCCTTAACAAAAAATTTCAGTCACAGCCAATCATAAGTCGACATTTTTTTTGAATAGAGATACTAAGGTATAGAGGGAGTTTTGACAAGGTAATGTTCACTTTTAATATAAGTGCATTTTCTTGTGTTCTTTGTCTTTCTCTGAAAGATTCTTTTTACAAATGCGTTGTTGACTCCGTTTCCCAATGGATGAAGGCCTGGTTCAAAATTTTTGCAAGCAAAAAATCCCCCGTAAGGCACCAAGAATGTTAGTCAAAAAGTGACTAACTACAGAAGAACAACTGATGCACCTTTTTGCATATTATCCAAGAAGACCAAAGTGGCCCATATGCTAAAGATCAAATAAAAATAAAAACACCGCAAGGAGGAAAAAGTGTCGTGATATCACGACATGTTGCATTTTCATGGTCCAAAGCAAAGAGAAAGAGTAAGGAGGAAAAAGTGTCGGGATATCGCGACATGTTGCATTTTCGCGATCTAAAGCAAAGAGAAATAGCAAGGAGGAAAAAGTGTCACGATATCGTGACATGTTGCATTTTTGTGGTCCAAATCAAAGCAAAAGAGAGAGGAGGAAAAAGTGTCACGATATCACGACATGTTGCATTTTCGCGGTCCAAAGCAAAGAGAAAGAGCAAGGAGGAAAAAGTGTCACGATATCATGACATGTTGCATTTTCGTGGCCAAGAGCAACAGAAGAGCAAAGCAAGAGATAGACGTCACGATTTCGCGACATGTCTCATTTTCACGGCTGGAAGCGGTAGAAGAGCAAAGTAAGAGACGAATGTCACAATTTCGTGACATGTCTCATTTTCGCGATTGGAGGTGATAAAAGAGCAAAGCAAGGAAAGAATGTCACGATTTCATGACATGTCACATTTTCATGACCATCCGAAAGGAAATAAAGGAAAGACATAGGAATGTCATGATTTTGTGACATGTCGCATTTTCACGACCGCCCAGAAGAAATGAAGGAAAAGACATAAAGATGTCGTGATTTCACAACATGTCGCATTTTCTCGGAGGAAATCGGTAGAAGAGCAAAGCAAAGGATGAATGTCAAGATTTCGTGACATGTCTCATTTTCGTGGCTGGAAGCGGTAGAAGAGTAAAACAAGATACAGACATCGCGATTTCATGACATGTCTCATTTTTGCGGTTGAAAGAAAAAGAAGAGCAAAGTAAGAGACAGATGTCATGATTTTGTGACATGTCTCATTTTCGTGGCTAGAGGCGGCAAAAGAGCAAAGCAAGGAAAGAATATCACGATTTCGTGACGCCCCAGCTGTAAAGGAATAAAATATATTTTTGGCAATCAAAGGCATGCACTGACACCAAGAAGTGATTTCTGACATGATTATCAGAAGTCCAGGATAGAGCGAGGCTTGCGGATGATTGAAAATGTGACGAGCTCGTCTAGAATCTAATCTGTAGAGAAGATATCTAATTCATAGAAGAGTTGTTGTGTATTATTAGAAACTGCAGATGATTGCTTGTAAAATAGTAAGATGTACTTAAAAAAAGATACTCTTTTAGGGTATATATAGGGGTGAGCGACTCCAGAAAAAAGGTTGGCTCTTGGACATTTACAAGACTGAATGCATGTACTTTGAATACAAGCAATAAAATCACATCTCCCATTGGCTTCTGGTTCATATCGTGCAAGTGTATGCATTAATGTTCTTTATTTTTGCTTACAATATTGAATTGTAAATTGAGTTTGTTCTTATATCTGAACTTTTGCAATACATAAATCATATTGTTGGAATGAGAATCTAATATATATGCATGTTAAACGAAATATTAGAAATCATATCTAAAATTATATAATTTTTGCATAGAAATGTGTTTAAATGCTTTGGATAGAAGTAAGTAAATTTGTCTTCGTTGTTGTCTAATATGCACCATATATTAGATCTAGCTTCGGCTATATTTCCTTCTCTTTCAGTATTACTTCCTTCCCATTTTTCCATAAAAAAATTCAAGGAACCAGCCTTCTTTGGAGATCAGGCGAAAAGTCTCAAACCTTCTCGTCTTTTCAATGTTGACAAAATCTAAGGTGCAACTAAACAACCCAAGGCATATTTTGTTCCAAAAGTTTTTGGCACGCTCGGTGGGACCCTAAATCCCACATTATTTTTATAAGGTTTGGTGTTTTACCTCTGATATTTAGAATCAAAAACCCAATCACCTGGCGAATCTGTCCGAAGGTATAGACACAAAAAATACCTTATCTTTTTAGACCTGGTTAAAGCTAGTATATGTTTATATGATAACAAGATCTAAATCAAAAAACACATAAGAGCCCATTAAGTTCTTCGATTTACATCTTGGTAGCTTAAGAGTGAATCCAATTTTGTGACATGTCTCATTTTTGTGGCTAGAGGCGGCAAAAGAGCAAAGCAAGGAAAGAATATCACGATTTCGTGACACCCCAGCTGTAAAGGAATAAAATGTATTTTTGGCAATCGAAGGCATGCACTGACACCAAGAAGTGATTTCTGACATGATTATCAGAAGTCCAGGATAGAGCAGGCTTGCCAGATGATTGAAAATGTGACGAGCTCGTCTAGAATCTAATCTGTAGAGAAGATATCTAATTCATAGAAGAGTTGTGTATTATTAGAAACTGCAGATGATTGCTTGTAAAATAGTAAGATGTACTTAAAAAAAGATACTCTTTTAGGGTATATATAGGGGTGATAGACTCCAGAAAAAAGGTTGGCTCTTGGACATTTACAAGACTGAATGCATGTACTTTGAATACAAGAAATAAAATCACATCTCCCATTGGCTTCCGGTTCATATCGTGCAAGTGTATGCATTAATGTTCTTTATTTTTTCTTACAATATTGAATTGTAAATTGAGTTTGTTCTTATATCTGAACTTTTGCAATACGTAAATCATATTGCTGGAATGAGAATCTAATATATATGCATGTTAAACGAAATATTAGAAATCATATCTAAAATTATATAATTTTTGCATAGAAATGTGTTTAAATGCTTTGGATAGAAGTAAGTAAATTTGTCTTCGTTGTTGTTTAATATGCACCATATATTAGATCTAGCTTCAGCTATATTTCCTTCTCTTTCAGTATTACTTCCTTCCCATTTTTCCATAAAAAAATTCAAGGAACCAGCCTTCTTTGGAGATCAGGCGAAAAGTCTCAAACCTTCTCGTCTTTTCAATGTTGACAAAATCTAAGGTGCAACTAAACAACCCAAGGCATATTTTGTTCCAAAAGTTTTTGGCATGCCCGGTGGGACCCCAAATCCCACATTATTTTTATAAGGTTTGGTGTTTTACCTCTGATATTTAGAATCAAAAACCCAATCACCTGGCGAATCTGTCTGAAGGTATAGACACAAAAAATACCTTACCTTTTTAGATCTGGTTAAAGCTAGTATATGTTTATATGATAACAAGATCTAAATTAAAAAACTTAGAAGAGCCCATTATGTTCTTCGAGTTACATCTTGGTAGCTTAAGAGTGAATCCAATTTTATCCGCAAGATCAAATCCACCTGCTACCAATAATAGCGCCATTATACCCTCTGTTTTGCCATATTCTATCATTGGTTCATCTCCAACTGTTACTACAACCCCAATAGTTCAGACGAATATAGCAATTACAATGGCCGATCCTCCACCACCATATTATCTTATATGGAACCACACTGGTCCACTAAATTTAGCAGCCAAGAATCAAATTCCTGGCATAGCATTGAAGGCATTGTCTTCATATGATGGAATAGGAAAAACAACATATGAACATTGCTTAGATGTAGCAGCAATGGCTGCAACATATAACATCACACAGGAGTATGTGATGATCGGATTACTAGTTATTTCTCTGAAGGGTAAAATGCTTTATTGGTATTGTGCACTTCCTCCTCAATTAATTACCACCTAGGCAGAGCTCACTGGAAATTTGGTGGATGAATTCAATCAACATGCAGATCCATTTTCCTTATTGAACCAGTTCACGATCATAAGGAAACATCCTAAAGAAGAAATTGTAGACTTCAATATCCGTTTCGATCGGACCTGGAAAAGGATTCCTCAAGGATTGAAACCAACAGAAGAGCAAGCAATATATTACTATCTAAGATCCTTTGATTCAGATATTAGTATGATAATACGATAGTCAAGAATATTCACATTCCCTGTCATTTATCAATAAGCTTATATAGAATAGAGAGATCTCATAGCCACTGGAAGGTATTCACCCAAAGCAATAATGCCCATTTTTCCTAATATTCACCAGGCTATTCATGCTGCTTCTCCTAGCTCTATTGAATTGAAGTTCACAGATCTTCCAATATGGAATGGATCACCATCTGTACCTACAATACCAATGCCTCAAATTCCTTTGGCATTTCCTGCTATTTCTGCTATACTTGCATTACCTACGCCACCTCCTCAGCAAGTCCCCAAGAATCAACTTACTCTTATCCTGGACACCATGAAAAATCTAGCAAATGATATAACATCAATTAAAAAGAGAAACGTTGAAAGGAATTTTTTTCCAAGGAGGTTCCCTTAGGTAACAAGAGATGCAGCACAATAAAGCAATAGGGGACAGGAGAGACCGAGCATGGTATATACAAATGAGATAGTGGAGGCCGAGGAGCCTCCCATTGATTCTAACTTTTGGTGTACTACATGTAACGATCCACATGGGGAAATTTTGTGTATGATAAACCAACATTATGTATAAAGTATAGCAGTTGAAAAGAGTAAAGAAAAAGTGAAAGGCCATGTAAATATAATTAGAGATAAGGACCACAACTTCATGATGCCTACAGTAGAACAGGTTTTAGTTTTGACAAGATCAGGTAAGAAACCACTTCAAGTAGACCCTAAATATCTTCAACCATTGAATGTTTCCCCTGCTCCCAAGGAAGTTCCCAAAGAAACTCCTAAGGGAAGTCTCCCTCAGGAAATAAAATATCAGTTTCCAACCAAAATTCAAGGGCAATAAACGCACAAATAATTTATTCCTCAGGGGGAAAATGAAACCCAAGAACAGGCTAGGGAAAGGTTGAAATTCCCCTCGATGACAAAAAGGCAAAGAACTGAAGCTACCCAGGGATACAAAAATAAATATGAAACTTTTGCCAAAGAAAGAAAAAGAATAGTTTATTCACCTACATTCGGTATAGTAGAGGAAATGAAAAATACTCCTTCTAAGGTAGGTATGTATGATGCTCTTCAAATCCCAGGTCAAGTCGATCTCCTATAGGAATCCCTAAGAACAATGAAAAATGGATGTGGGACTACATCATATTCAAAAATGGTTCTAATGAACTTGATGTCTGCCACTGGTAAGAACATGCCACCACCCTTTTATTTGTCCCTTCAAATGGAAGGATGGGTTGTCCACAACTGCATGATAGATTCAGGTGCTGCTACCACTATGATACCCAAAGCAGTATGTGATATTATGGGAATGGAGTACACTAGGAGCAGTATAGGTTTCCTACAGTTAGATGATACTCCAGTAAAAATTGTAGGAGTGATAAAGGATATTCCCATACGACTGCATAAAATGCCTCAGATGACAGTCATACAAGAGGTAATAGTCATAGACTTGGAGCCCTATTTTGGTATGTGTCTATCCAGAGAGTTCATAACAAATATAGGAGGATACTTATCCTTATATTATTCTCATTTGGAGATACCTTTCAAATGTATAAGTTTCAATATTTTTAATGACAAACCGTCTACGTTTCATGTAGAAAATATTGGTGAAACTGACTGTGTAAATATGATGACTGAAGAAACAATAGAAGAAGATCTAATGGAAGAAACATTAGAAGAGCTCCAAGCTGAGGACGAGTTTTCTCTACAGAATTGTAATGCCATGATAGAAATAGAAGTAGGAAACTATTCTATTGAGAAACCAAAAAGAAAATTGATACCCTCCCTAGAAAAGGATGGTTCTGTGAATCAATTATGGAAGCTTTTCTTTGATGGGGCTAGGTGCAAGAATGGAGCTGGTGCCAAAATAGTTTTGATTTCTCCCATCGGAGAGGAAAATGTTTTCTCTTACAGGTTGACTTGGATTTGCTCCAATAACACAGCAGAATATGAGGCCGTATGCTTAGGGTTAATAAGGACTAAGAAATTGGGAATCAAACAATTACTCATCTATGGATATTCAAAACTTATTGTGAATAAAGTCACCAAAAAATGTATAAGTAAACAACATTATTTGAAGGCTTACAAGAACAAAGTGTGGGATCTCTTAGAGGCCTTTGAGGCCCTAAATATAAATTTTATCCCTAGATAATAGAATACCCACGTAGATTTGTTAGCTTCAGTGGGAGCTAATTTTTGTCCTGTAAGTAATGTTATTCAGAAGTCTAAAACTATTAGACTTATATACAGGACTTCAGTGCCTGATAAAAATATTTTCTGGCAAGTTTTTGAAAATGATGAACAGATACTGGATTTCTTAATCCATGAAATGAATTTCTCATCCAACCGGGATATTTAGGATGAATAGGGAGAGGACATTATTCAGTTAAAAAACAATCATATTCCTAAGGGTCTCATCACCCTTGAAATCCTGTTTGATAATAATGATAGAGCAGTTGGCCAAAAAATCAAGGTCGATAAATGAAGATACAAATATGTAGAGTTGGAACCAGGAAAAATGATTAAGGTTGGAATCAGTTGTACAAAAGAGGAAGTGAACCGAATCAGAGAATTATGTAAAAAATTCCCTGACATCATAGCTTGGGTGTACAGTGATCTAAAAGTGTACAATAAAGATGTTATTCAACATACCATAGAATCAAAAGAAGGATCTAATGCTTTTAGGAAAAAGAAAAGACCAGTGAATCCAAAGATAAAATATTTGATGAAACAAGAACTGCTAAAACTCCTTCAAGCTAAAATAGTATACCCTATTAAACACTCCACCTAGGTGGCAAACTTGGTACTAGTCAAGAAGAAAAATGGAGATATTAGATTGTGTGTAGATTTCAGAAATCTGAACAGAGCATCACTCAAAGATCATTACCCGCTACCTCATATTGACCAAATTCTACACACAGTTGCAAGAGCAATGTAGCTCTTATAGTTAGAAGAACAAAGAGAGCAATCATACAATCACAATCAGAAGCATATGGCAGATACTGAAGGATGTTTCAACAAAAAGACAATTGCCATAAAATTTAGAGTGGGAGACTTGGTTTTGAAATGGAATGTAAAGAAATCTAAGCCAGGTAACCATGATAAATTTGATTATTTCTGGGAGGGACCATTTGAAATTGTTTCAGAGAAACAGTTCAATGCTTTCGAGTTGAAAGATCAATATGGATTGGTTCTTCCCATCATGGTGAATGCATTTCACCTAAAGTTATATTTCTATTGAGAAAGCATAAAAGAAATTATATTTACAGTATAATATAAGTATATTCAGACAATATTTGTAAATATTACCCTTTTTGGGCCTTAACAAAAAATTTTAGTCACAGCCAATCAGAAGTCGACATTTTTTTTGAATAGAGATACTAAGGTATAGAGGGAGTTTTGACAAGGTAATGTTCACTTTTAATATAAGTGCATTTTCCTGTGTTCTTTGTCTTTCTCTGAAAGATTATTTTTACAACTGCGTTGTTGACTCCATTTCCCAATGGATGAAGGCCTGGTTCAAAATTTTTACAAGCAAAAAATCCCTCGTAAGGCACCAAGAATGTTAGTCAAAAAGTGACTAACTACAGAAGAACAACTGATGCACCTTTTTGCATATTATCCAAGAAGACCGAAGTGGCCCATATGCTAAAGATCAAATAAAAATCAAAACACCGCAAGGAGGAAAAAGTGTCGTGACATCACGACATGTTGCATTTTCGCGGTCCAAAGCAAAGAGAAAGAGTAAGGAGGAAAAAGTGTCGCGATATCCCGACATGTTGCATTTTCACGATCTAAAGCAAATATAAAGAGCAAGGAGGAAAAAGTGTCGCGATATCACGACATGTTGCATTTTTGCGGTCCAAATCAAAGCGAAAGAGAGAGGAGGAAAAAGTGTCACGATATCGCGACATGTTGCATTTTCGCGGTCCAAAGCAAAGAGAAAGAACAAGAAGGAAAAAGTGTCATGATATCATGACATGTTGCATTTTCGTGGCCAAGAGCAACAGAAGAGCAAAGCAAGAGACAGACGTCACGATTTCGTGATATGTCACATTTTCACGGCTGGAAGCGGTAGAAGAGCAAAGTAAGAGACGAATGTCACAATTTCGTGACATGTCTCATTTTCGTGATTGGAGGCGATAAAAAAGCAAAGAAAGGAAAGAATGTCATGATTTCATGACATGTCATATTTTCATGACCATTCGAAAGGAAATAAAGGAAAGACATAGGAATGTCGTGATTTTGCAACATGTCGCATTTTCACGACCACCCAGAAGAAATGAAGGAAAAGACAAAAAGATGTCGTGATTTCACAACATGTCGCATTTTCGTGGAGGAAACCGGTAGAAGAGAAAAGCAAAGGGTGAATGTCAAGATTTCGTGACATGTCTCATTTTTGTGGTTGGAAGCGGTAGAAGAGCAAAGCAAGAGACGGACATCGCGATTTCATGACATATCTCATTTTTGCGGTTGGAAACAGAAGAAGAGCAAAGTAAGAGATAGATATCATGATTTGGTGACATGTCTCATTTTCATGGCTGGAGGTGGTAAAAGAGCCAAGCAAGGAAATAATATCGTGATTTCGTGACACGCCAGTTGTAAAGGAATAAAATGTATTTTTGGCAATCAAAGGCATGCACTGACACCAAGAAGTGATTTTTGACATGATTATCAGAAATCCAGGATAGAGCGAAGCTTGCAGATGATTGAAAATGTGACGAGCTCGTCTAGAATCTAATCTACAGAGAAGATATCTAATTCATAGAAGAGTTGTTGTGTATTATTAGAAACTGTAGATGATTGCTTGTAAAATAGTAAGATGTACTTAAAAAAAGATACTCTTTTAGGGTATATATAGGGGTGAGCGACTCTAGAAAAAGGGTCGGCTCTTGGACGTTTACAAGACTGAATGCATGTACTTCGAATACAAGCAATAAAATCACATCTCCCATTGGCTTTTGGTTCATATCGTGCAAGTGTATGTATTAATGTTCTTTATTTTTTTTTACAATATTGAATTGTAAATTGAGTTTGTTCTTATATCTGAACTTTTGCAATACATAAATCATATTGCAGGAATGAGAATTTTAATATATATGCATGTTAAATGAAATATTAGAAATCATATCTAAAATTATATAATTTTGCATAGAAATGTGTTTAAATGCTTTGGATAGAAGTAAGTAAATCTGTCTTCATTGTTGTCTAATATGCACCATATATTAGATCTAGCTTCGGCTATATTTCCTTCTCTTTCAATATTATTTCCTTCCCCTTTTCCCTTAAAAAACTTCAAGGAACCAACCTTCTTTGGAGATCATGCGAAATGTCTCAAACCTTCTCGTCTTTTCAATGTTGACAAAATCTAAGGTGCAACTAAACAACCCAAGGCATATTTTATTCCAAAAGTTTTTGGCATGCCCGATGGGACCCTAAATCCCACATTATTTTTATAAGGCTTGGTGTTTTACCTCTGATATTTAGATTCAAAAACCCAATCACCTGGCGAATCTGTCTTAAGGTATAGACACAAAAAATATCAGTTTCCAACCAAAATTCAAGGGCAAGAAACACACAAAGAATTTATTCATCGGGGGGAAAATGAAACCCAAGAACAAGCTAGGGAAAGGTTGAGATTCCCCTCGCTGACAAAAAGGCAAAGAACTGAAGCTACCCAGGGATACAAAAATAAATATGAAACTTTTGCCAAAGAAAGAGAAAGAATAGTTGATTCACCTACATTAAGTATAGTAGAGGAAATGAAAAAGACTCCTTCTAAGGCAAGTATGTATGATGCTCTTCAAATCCCAGGTCAAATCGATCTCCTATAGGAATCCCTAAGAACAATGAAAAATGGAGGTGGGACTGCATCATCTTCAAAAATGGTTCTAATGAACTTGACGTCTGCCACTGGTAAGAACAGGCCACCACCCTTTTATTTGTCCCTTCAAATGGAAGGATGGGTTGTCCACAACTGCATGATAGATTCAGGTGCTGCTACCACTGTGATACCCAAAGCAGTATGTGATATTATGGGAATGGAGTACACTAGGAGCAGCGCAGGTGTCCTACAGTTAGATGGTACTCCAGTAAAAACTGTAGGAGTGATAAAGGATATTCCCATACGGCTGCATAAAATGCCTCGGATGACAATCATACAAGAGGTAGTAGTCATAGACTTGGAGCCCTATTTTGGTATGTGTCTATCCAGAGAGTTCACAACAAAGATAGGAGGATACTTATCCTTAGATTATTCTCATTTGGAGATACCTTTCAAAGGTAGAAGGGTCAATATTTTTAATGAGAAACCATCTACGTTTCATGTAGAAAATATTGGTGAAACTGACCGTGTAAATATGATGACTGAAGAAACAATAGAAGAAGATCTAATGGAAGAAACATTAGAAGAGCTCCAAGCTGAGGACGAGTTTTCTCTACAGAATTTTAATGCCATGATAGAAATAGAAATAGGAAACTATTCTATTGAGAAACCAAAAAGAAAATTGATACCCTCCCTAGAAAAGGATGGTTCTGTGAATCAATTGTGGAAGCTTTTCTTTGATGGGGCTAGGTGCAAGAATGGATCTGGTGCCGGAATAGTTTTGATTTCTCCCACCGGAGAGGAAAAGGTTTTCTCTTACAGGTTGACTTGGAGTTGCTCCAATAACATAGCAGAATATGAGGCCCTGTGCTTAGGGTTAAGAAGGGCTGAGAAATTGGGAATCAAACAGTTACTCATCTATGGAGATTCAAAACTTATTGTGAATCAAGTCACCAAAAAATGTATAAGTAAACAACATTATTTGAAGGCTTACAGGAACAAAGTGTGGGATCTCTTAGAGGCCTTTGAGGCCCTAAATATAAAGTTTATCCCTAGAGAACAGAATACCCATGCAGATTTGTTAGCTTCAGTGGGAGCTAATTTTTGTCCTGTAAGTAATGTTATTCAGAAGTCTAAAACTGTTAGACTTATATACAGGCCTTCAGTGCCTGATAAAAATATTTTTTGGCAAGTTTTTGAAAATGATGAACAGATACTAGATTTCTTAATCCATGAAATGAATTTCTCATCCAACCGAGATCTATAGGATGAAGAGGAAGAGGACATTATTCAGTTAAAAAACAATCATATTCCTAAGGGTCTCATCACCCTTGAAAGCCTGTTTGATAACAATGATAGAGCAGTTGGCCAAAAAATCAAGGTCGATAAACGAAGATACAAAGATGTAGAGTTGGAGCCAGGAAAAATGATTAAGGTTGGAATCAATTGTACAGAAGAGGAAGTGAACCAGATCGAGAGAATTGTGTAAAAAATTCCCCGACATCATAGCTTGGGTGTATAGTGATCTAAAAGTGTACAATAAAGATGTTATTCAACATACCATAGAATCAGAAGAAGGAGCTAAGCCTTTTAGGCAAAAGCAAAGACCAGTGAATCCGAAGATAGAATCTTTGATGAAACAAGAACCGCTAAAACTCCTTCAAGCTAAAATAGTATACCCTGTTAAACACTCCACCTAGGTGGCAAACTTGGTACCAGTCAGGAAGAAAAATGGAGATATCAGATTGTGTGTAGATTTCAAAAATCTGAATAGAGCATCACTCAAATATCATTACCCGCTACCTCAGATTGACCAAATTCTACACACAGTTGCAAGAGCAATGCAACTCTTATAGTTAGAAGAACAAAGAGAGCAATCATACAATCACAATCAGAAGCATATGGTAGATACTGAAGGATGGTTCAACAAAAAGACAATTGCCAAAAAATTTAGAGTGGGAGACTTGGTTTTGAAATGGAATGTAAAGAAAGCTAAGCCAGGTAACCATGATAAATTCGATGCTTTCTGGGAGGGACCATTTGAAATTGTTTCAGAGAAACAGTTCAATGCTTTCGAGTTGAAAGATCAAGATGGATTGGTTCTTCCCATCACGGTGAATGCATTTCACCTAAAGTTATATTTCTATTGAGAAAGCAGAAAAGGAATTATATGTACAGTATAATATAAGTATATTCAGACAATATTTGTAAATATTACCGTTTTTCGGCCTTAACAAAAAATTTCAGTCGTAGCCAATCGAAGTCGACATTTTTTTGAATAGAGATACTAAGGTATAGAGGGAGTTTTGACGAGGTAATGTTCACTTTTAATCTAAGTGCATTTTCCTGTGTTCTTTGTCTTTCTCTGAAAGATTCTTTTTACAACTGCGTTGTTGACTCCGTTTCCCAATGGATGAAGGCCTGGTTCAAAATTTTTGCAAGCAAAAAATCCCCCGGAAGGCACCAAGAATGTTAGTCAAAAAGTGACTAACTATAGAAAAATAGTTGATGCACCTTTTTGCATATTTTCCAAGAAGACCGAAGTGGCCCATATGCTAAAGATCAAAGAAAAAGCAAAACACCGCAAGGAGGGAAAAGTGTCGCGATATCGCGACATGTTGCATTTTCGCGGTCCAAAGCAAAGAGAAAGAGCAAGGAGGAAAAAGTGTCGCGATATCGCGACATGTTGCATTTTCGCGGTCCAAAGCAACAAGAGGAAGAGCAAGGAGGAAAAAGTGTCGCGATATCGCGACATGTTGCATTTTCGCGGCCAAGAGCAACAAAAGAGAGCAAGGAGGAAAAAGTGTCACGATATCGCGACATGTTGCATTTTCGTGGTCCAAAGCAAAGAGAAAGAGCAAGGAGGAAAAAGTGTCACGATATCGTGACATGTTGCATTTTCGTGGCCAAGAGCAAGAGAAGAGCAAAGCAAGAGACGGACGTCACGATTTCGTGACATGTCTCATTTTCCACTGGAAGCGGAGAAGAGCAAAGCAAGAGACGAATGTCGCGATTTCGTGACATGTCGCATTTTCGCGATAGAGGCAAAAAGAGCAAAGCAAGGAAAGAATGTCACGATTTCGTGACATGTCACATTTTCACGACCAGCGAAAGGAAATAAAGAAAAGACAGGAATGTCACGATTTCGTGACATGTCGCATTTTCACGACCGCCTAGAAGAAATGAAGGAAAAGACATAAAGATGTCGCGATTTCATGACATGTCACATTTTCGAAGAGGAAACCGGTAGAAGAGCAAAGCAAAGGGCGAATGTCGCGATTTCATGACATGTCTCATTTTCGTGGCTGGAAGCGGCAGAAGAGCAAAGCAAGAGACGAACATCGCGATTTCATGACATGTCTCATTTTCACGATTGGAAGCGGCAGAAGAGCAAAGCAAGAGACGAATGTCATGATTTCGTGACATGTCTCATTTTCATGGCTGGAGGCGGCAAAAGAGCAAAGCAAGGAAAGAATGTCGTGATTTCGTGACGTGCCAGTTGTAAAGGAATAAAATGTATTTTTGGCAATCAAAGGCATGCACTGACACCAAGAAGTGATTTCTGACATGATTATCAAAAATCCAGGATAGAGCAGGCTTGCCAGATGATTGAAAATGTGACAGAGCTCGTCTAGAATCTAATCTCGCAGAGAAGATATCTAATTCATAGAAGACTTGTTGTGTATTATTAGAAACTACAGATGATTGCTTGTAAAATAGTAAGATGTACTTAGAAAAAGATACTCTTTTAGGGTATATATAGGGGTGAGCGACTCCAAAAAAAGGGTCGGCTCTTGGACGTTTACAAGACTGAATGCATGTACTTCGAATACAAGCAATAAAATCACATCTCCCATTGGCTTCGGGTTCATATCGTGCAAGTGTATGTATTAATGTTCTTTATTTCTGCTTACAATATTGAATTGTAAATTGAGTTTGTTCTTATATCTGAACTTTCGCAATACATAAATCATATTGCTGGAATGAGAATCTAATATATACGCATGTTAAACGAAATATTAGAAATCATATCTGAAATTATATAATTTTTGCATGGAAATGTGTTTAAATGCTTTGGATAGAAGTAAGTAAATCTGTCTTCATTGTTGTCTAATCTGCACCATATATTAGATCTAGCTTCGGCTATATTTCCCTCTCTTTCAGTATTACTTCCTTCCCCTTTTCCCATAAAAAACTTCAAGGAACCAGACCTTCTCTGGAGATCAAGCGAAAAGTCTCAAACCTTCTCGTCTTTTCAATGTTGACAAAATCTAAGGCGCAACTAAACAACCCAAGGCAGATTTTGTTCCAATAGTTTTTGGCACGCCCGGTGGGACCCTAAATCCCACATTATTTTTACAAGGTTTGGTGTTTTGCCTCTGATATTTAGAATCAAAAACCCAATCACCTGGCGACTCCGTCCGAAGGTATAGACCCAGAAAATACCTTATCTTTTTAGACCTGGTTAAAGCTAGTATATGTTTATATGATAACCAGATCCAAATCAAAAAACTCAGAAGAGCCCATTGAGTTCTTCGAGTTACATCTTGGTAGCTTAAGAGTGAATCCAATTTTATCCGCAAGATCAAATCCACCTGCTACCAATAATAGCGCCATTATACCCTCTGTTTTGCCATATTCTATCATTGGTTCATCTCCAACTATTACTACAACCCCAATAGTTCAGACGAATATAGCAATTACAATGGCCGCTCCTCCACCACCATCTTATCTTATATGGAACCACACTGGTCCACTAAATTTAGCAACCCAGAATCAAATTCCTGGCGTAGCATTGAAGGCATTGCCTTCATATGATGGAACAGGAAAAACAACATATGAACATTGCTTAGATGTAGCAGCAATGGCTGCAACCTATAACATCACACAGGAGGATGTGATGATCAGATTGCTAGTTATCTCTCTGAAGGGTAAAATGCTCTATTGGTATCGTGCACTCCCTCCTCAATCAATTACCACCCGGCAGAGCTCGCTGGAAAGTTGGTGGATGAATTCAATCAGCATGCAGATCCATTTTCCTTATTGAACCAGTTCACGATCATAAGGAAACATCCTCAAGAAGAAATTGTAGACTTCAATATCCATTTCAGTCGGACCTGGGAAAGGGTTCCTCAAGGATTGAAACCAACAGAAGAGCAAGCAATATATTACTATCTGAGATCCTTTGATTCAGATATTAGTATGATAATACGACAGTCAAGAATATTCACATTCCCTGCCATTTATCAACAAGCTTATATAGCAGAGAGAGATCTCATAGCCACCGGAAGGTATCCACCCAAAGCAATAATGCCCATTTTTCCTGATATTCCCCAGGCTACTCATGCTGCTTCTCCTAGCTCTGCTGAATCGAAGTTCACAGATCTTCCAAGATGGAATGGATCACCCTCTGTACCTACAATACCAATGCCTCAAATTCCTTTGGCATTGCCTCCTATTTCTGCTATACCTGCATTACCTGCGCCACCTCCTCAACAAGTCCCCGATAATCAACTTACTCTTATCCTGGACACCATGAAAAATCTAGCAAATGATATAACATCAATTAAAAAGAGAGAGGCTGAAAGGAATTTTTTGCCAAGGAGGTTCCCTCAGGTAACAAGAGATGCAACACAATCAAGCAATAGGGGACAAGAGAGACCGAGCACGGTATATACAAATGAGACAGTGGAGGCCGAGGAGCCTCCCACTGATTCTAACTTTTGGTGTACTACATGTAACGATCCACATGGGGAAAGTTCGTGTATGATACACCAACATTATGTACAAAGTATAGCAGTTGAAAAGAGTAAAGAAAAAATGAAAGGCCATGTAAATATAATTAGAGAGAAGGACCACAACTTCATGATGCCTATAGTAGAACAGGTTTTAGTTTTGACAAGATCAGGTAAGAAACCACTGCAAGTAGACCCTAAAGAGCTTCAACCATTGAATGTTTCCCCTGCTCCCAAGGAAGTTCCCAAAGAAACTCCTAAGGGAAGTCTCCCTCAAGAAAGAAAATATCAGTTTCCAGCCAAAATTCAAGGGCAAGAAACACACAAAGAATTTATTCCTCGGGGGGAAAATGAAACCCAAGAACAGGCTAGGGAAAGGTTGAGATTCCCCTCACTGACAAAAAGGCAAAGAACTGAAGCTACCCAGGGATACAAAAATAAATATGAAACTTTTGCCAAAGAAAGAGAAAGAATAGTTGATTCACCTACATTCAGTATAGTAGAGGAAATGAAAAAGACTCCTTCTAAGGCAAGTATGTATGATGCTCTTCAAATCCCGGGTCAAATTGATCTCCTACAGGA
Organism: Wollemia nobilis; assembly: GCA_028583015.1. Classification (NCBI taxonomy): domain Eukaryota; kingdom Viridiplantae; phylum Streptophyta; class Pinopsida; order Araucariales; family Araucariaceae; genus Wollemia; species Wollemia nobilis. Next base: position 254,675 of record JAQPPZ010015054.1, read on the forward strand.
ATCCCTAAGAACAATGAAAAATGGAGGTGGGACTGCATCATCTTCAAAAATGGTTCTAACGAACTTGACGTCTGCCACTGGTAAGAACAGGCCACCACCCTTTTATTTGTCCCTTCAAATGGAAGGATGGGTTGTCCACAACTGCATGATAGATTCAAGCGTTGCTACCACTGTGATACCCAAAGCAAGTATGTGATATTATGGGAATGGAGTACACTAGGAGCAGTGCAGGCGTCCTACAATTAGATGGTACTCCAGTAAAAACTGTAGGAGTGATAAAGGATATTCCCATACGACTGCATAAAATGCCTCAGATGACAGTCATACAAGAGGTAGTAGTCGTAGACTTGGAGCCCTATTTTGGTATGTGTCTATCCAGAGAGTTCACAACAAATATAGGAGGATACTTATCCTTAGATTATTCTCATTTGGAGATACCTTTCAAAGGTAGAAGGGTCAATATTTTTAATGAGAAACCATCTACGTTTCATGTAGAAAATATTGGTGAAACTGACCGTGTAAATATGATGACTGAAGAAACAATAGAAGAAGATCTAATGGAAGAAACATTAGAAGAGCTCCAAGCTGAGGACGAGTTTTCTCTACAGAATTTTAATGCCATGATAGAAACAGAAATAGGAAACTATTCTATTGAGAAACCAAAAAGAAAATTGATACCCTCCCTAGAAAAGGATGGTTCTGTGAATCAATTGTGGAAGCTTTTCTTTGATGGGGCTAGGTGCAAGAATGGAGCTGGTGCCGGAATAGTTTTGATTTCTCCCATCGGAGAGGAAAAGGTTTTCTCTTACAGGTTGACTTGGAGTTGCTCCAATAACGCAACAGAATATGAGGCCCTGTGCTTAGGGTTAAGAAGGGCTGAGAAATTGGGAATCAAATAGTTACTCATCTATGGAGATTCAAAACTTATTGTGAATCAAGTCACCAAAAAATGTATAAGTAAACAACATTATTTGAAGGCTTACAGGAAAAAAGTGTGGGATCTCTTAGAGGCCTTTGAGGCCCTAAATATAAAGTTTATCCCTAGAGAACAGAATACCCATGCAGATTTGTTAGCTTCAGTGGGAGCTAATTTTTGTCCTGTAAGTAATGTTATTTAGAAGTCTAAAACTGTTAGACTTATATACAGGCCTTCGATGCCTGATAAAAATATTTTTTGGCAAGTTTTTGAAAATGATGAACAGATATTGGATTTCTTAATCCATGAAATGAATTGCTCATCCAACCGAGATCTGCAGGATGAAGAGGAAGAGGACATTATTCAATTAAAAAACAATCATATTCCTAAGGGTCTCATCACCCTTGAAAGCTTGTTTGATAACAATGATAGAGCAGATGGCCAAAAAATCAAGGTCGATAAACGAAGATACAAATATGTAGAGTTGGAGCTAGGAAAAATGATTAAGGTTGGAATCAGTTGTAAAGAAGAGGAAGTGAACCAGATCAGAGAATTGTGTAAAAAATTCCCGACATCATAGCTTGGGTGTATAGTGATCTAAAAGTGTACAATAAAGATGTTATTCAACATACCATAGAATCAGAAGAAGGAGCTAAGCCTTTTAGGCAAAAGCAAAGACCAGTGAATCCGAAGATAGAATCTTTGATGAAACAAGAACTGCTAAAACTCCTTCAAGCTAAAATAGTATACCCTGTTAAACACTCCACCTGGGTGGCAAACTTGGTACCAGTCAGGAAGAAAAATGGAGATATCAGATTGTGTGTAGATTTCAGAAATCTGAATAGAGCATCACTCAAAGATCATTACCCGCTACCTCAGATTGACCAAATTCTACACACGATTGCAAGAGCAATGCAGCTCTTATAGTTAGAAGAACAAAGAGAGCAATCATACAATCACAATCAGCAGCATATGGCAGATACTGAAGGATGGTTCAACAAAAAGACAACTGCCAAAAAATTTAGAGTGGGAGACTTGGTTTTGAAATGGAATGTAAAGAAAGCTAAGCCAGGTAACCATGATAAATTCGATGCTTTCTGGGAGGGACCATTTGAAATTGTTTCAGAGAAACAGTTCAATGCTTTCGAGTTGAAAGATCAAGATGGATTGGTTCTTCCCATCACGGTGAATGCATTTCACCTAAAGTTATATTTCTATTGAGAAAGCAGAAAAGGAATTATATGTACAGTATAATATAAGTATATTCAGACAATATTTGTAAATATTACCATTTTTCGGCCTTAACAAAAAATTTCAGTCATAGCCAATCAGAAGTCGACATTTTTTTTGAATAGAGATACTAAGGTATAGAGGGAGTTTTGACGAGGTAATGTTCACTTTTAATCTAAGTGCATTTTCCTGTGTTCTTTGTCTTTCTCTGAAAGATTCTTTTTACAACTGCGTTGTTGACTCCGTTTCCCAATGGATGAAGGCTCTGGTTCAAAATTTTTGCAAGCAAAAAATCCCTCGGAAGGCGCCAAGAATGTTAGTCAAAAAGTGACTAACTACAGAAAAACAGCTGATGCACCTTTTTGCATATTTTCCAAGAAGACCGAAGTGGCCCATATGCTAAAGATCAAAGAAAAAGCAAAACACCGCAAGGAGGAAAAAGTGTCACGATATCGCGACATGTTGCATTTTCGCAGTCCAAAGCAAAGAGAAAGAGCAAGGAGGAAAAAGTGTCGTGATATCGTGACATGTTGCATTTTCGTGGTCTAAGAGCAAGAGAAAGAGAAAGGAGGAAAAAGTGTCGTGATATCGTGACATGTTGCATTTTCACGGTCCAAAGCAAAGAGAAAGAGAGAGGAGAAAAAAGTGTCACGATATCGCGACATGTTGCATTTTCGGCCAAGAGCAAAGAGAAAGAGCAAGGAGGAAAAAGTGTCACGATATCGCGACATGTTGCATTTTTGCGGTCAAAAGCAAAGAGAAAGAGCAAGGAGGAAAAAGTGTCGCGATATCGTGACATGTTGCATTTTCATGGCCAAGAGCAAGAGAAGAGCAAAGCAAGAGACGAATGTCACGATTTCGTGACATGTCTCATTTTCGCGGTTGGAAATGGCAAAAGAGCAAAGCAAGAGATGAATATCACGATTTCATGACATGTCTCATTTTCACGGTTGGAGGCGACAAAAGAGCAAAGTAAGGAAAGAATGTCATGATTTCATGACATGTCACATTTTTGCAACCATCCGAAAGGAAATAAAGGAAAGACATAGGAATGTCACGATTTTGTGACATGTCGCATTTTCGCGACCGCCCAGAAGAAATGAAGGAAAAGACATAAAGATGTCACGATTTCATGACATGTCGCATTTTCACGACGAAAACCGACAGAAGAGCAAAGCAAAGGCGAATATCACGATTTCATGACATGTCTCATTTTTACGGCTGGAAGCGGAAGAAGAGCAAAGCAAGAGACGGATGTCGCGATTTCGTGACATGTCTCATTTTCACGGATGGAAGCGGTAGAAGAGCAAAGTAAGAGAAGAATGTCACGATTTCGTGACATGTCTCATTTTCATGGCTGGAGGCGGCAAAAGAGCAAAGCAAGGAAAGAATGTCATGATTTCATGACATGCCAGCTGTAAAGGAATAAAATGTATTTTTGGCAATCAAAGGCATGCACTGACACCAAGAAGTGATTTCGACATGATTATCAGAAATCTAGGATAGAGCAGGCTTGCAAGATGATTGAAAATGTGATAGGCTCATGTAGAATCTAATCTATAGAGAAGATAACTAATTCATAGAAGAGTTGTGTATTATTAGAAACTGCAGATGATTGCTTATAAAATAGTAAGATGTACTTAGAAAAAGATACTCTTTTAGGGTGTATATAGGGGTGAGCGACTCCAAAAAAAGGGTCGGCTCTTGGACGTTTACAAGACTGAATGCATGTACTTCGAATACAAGCAATAAAATCACATCTCCCATTGGTTTCTGGTTCATATCGTGCAAGTGTATGTATTAATGTTCTTTATTTTTGCTTACAATATTGAATTGTAAATTGAGTTTGTTCTTATATCTAAACTTTCGCAATACATAAATCATATTGCTGGAATGAGAATCTAATATATACGCATGTTAAATGAAATATTAGAAATCATATCTGAAATTATATAATTTCTGCATGGAAATGTGTTTAAATGCTTTGGATAGAAGTAAGTAAATCTGTCTTCGTTGTTGTCTAATCTGCACCATATATTAGATCTAGCTTCGGCTATATTTCCCTCTCTTTCAGTATTACTTCCTTCCCATTTTCCCATAAAAACTTCAAGGAACCAGCCTTCTCTGGAGATCAGGCGAAAAGTCTCAAACCTTCTCGTCTTTTCAATGTTGACAAAATCTAAGGCGCAACTAAACAACCCAAGGCAGATTTTGTTCCAATAGGATGAAAACTCTTAAAAGGAAGCTACATGACTCAAGAGTGGAGTGGGTGCATAGAAAAAGACTCAAATAAAGAAGTAGAAGCATTTATATCAATTATATATAATTAATTATCCATTGATTCATGTCATATTCCATGCTTCACTCTATCTTCATAATAAGTTGCTATTGCTTCAATTTTAGAGAGAAGAGTAAAATTAATAATTTTCTCATTATCTTTAATATGTTTACTCTTAAAAGGAAGCTACATGACTCATGAGTGGAGTGGGTGCATAGAGAAAGACTCAAATAAAGAAGTAGAAGTATTTATATCAATTCTATATAATTCATTATCCATTGCTTCATGTCATATGCTATGCTTCACTCTATCTTCATAATAAGTTGCTATTGCTTCAATTTTAGAGAGAAGAGTAAAATTAATAATTTTTTCATTATCTTCAACATTTTTATTTCTTTCATAGATATTCGTAATAATTTTTATATCTTTTCATTGTCTTAGATTTAGTCTTGATCCTAAAATAACACCTGAGAAGTTATCAAAGATAAAATTAAGTTGAGAGGTGTAACTTGTTTATGGTCACCATAATTAGAGCGACTGCACAATATGTATAGATATTAAGATCTATGTGTAGGATCTATAGTGGTAAGGGATAATAAGGAAATATTCTTTATGGTAGGTGATTTATATGATTTTAGTCTATTTTAATAGTGGAAATGGTAGTATTGTAAGTGAAAAAGAAGATTCAAATAATCCATTAGAAAAACTAGTCTTTTAGGTAATGAGGGAGAATTAGATATTATTTGGACCATTTTAGTATCTTGGATCCTAATTCAAATTATGCAAGGTATCAAAATATGCATGATATAACCTTATTGGGCAAGAGAAAATAGTGGATGGTGTAATATTTTCATAATCCTAAGATCAATCACTATGTCATGTACTTTGCTCTAATTTAATGTATTTATCCCTAATGACATTGGTTAAAGTATTATTATGGTTAATTTTTAGTAACTTATAATTAACTCTAGAGCCTTATATTATGTTAACTGGGGTGATATAATTATTAAAATTGAGGGTATAGTATAAATATCACTCTACAACATGATCCATTGCATAGTTGTGACATCAACATGATCAAGGCCATGTGAATCCTCTTTCATCTATTAATATTTCTATTTCACTTTTGTATTATTTTGCATAAGGTGTGTTGTAAATGCAATGTATGTATACATTTTTGAAAAGTATAGTAAAAATTATCAACATGGATGAAGGAGTCTAAAATTATATATTTTATAGCTATTAAAAGGTTATGGTTTGTAGAACCATTTATTAGATTATCATACCTTTATTTTTGTCATTCCCAATATAGTTATGGAAAATCAAAGTTTAAAGCTTCTATATATACAACAATTTATATCTCAATTACACAAATATTTTCTACTCTATTAGTAGGACAAAAGGCTTAAGTGTCTAATTAGCCTAAATTCCTAGGAGGTACAATAATATAGATGTAAAACTAGACCCTCATAGTCTTAATCTCTAATTATTAAGGATTTAGGTTCTGCCATTAGGTGGTACCATATAGCTTGATAAATATTTCACTATTTTAAATCTTAAAAGCTCATATATTTGTGTTGTATTAAGAACATAAATGACCTCTATGTTAATTAACCTTACTAGAGCAATCTATTATATACATAATGTTTGTAAGCTTTAGGATTATATATTCTTGGTAAGCAATTTTTTTCTCTAATTCATTTTATTCAACTTTTGTGTATGAAAAAAGGTCATTTTAGAGTGGTAACATATAAGAGAGAAATACAAATTATGAATTATATATTTTGATAGGGCATATTTTCTTAAGAAATCAAGTGTGGCTATAGAATTTATAATCTATCTAATGTATATGTATATTCTAATAATAATAGATATATAGATATTTAAATACATAAAATCATCTACACTTACGTTGTAAGAGATAAAATTCATGTAAGACACCATTTTTAAAAATAATATAGGAATATTATATGGTACAGAGATAAGGATAGTTTCAAACCATTTAATATCATCATACGTTCAAGGATAGTGATTTCATAGATTTATAATTTGGTATTAATAACTCATTAATTATAGAAACCATATAATTCATATTTAAATACAAAACAAGAGTATGTAATATACCATTGATACTTTATAAAATCAAGGACATGATGGTGTATGAGGATGAAATAAAGACCTAGCATTTTTAGTCAATGGCATGTGGGATTACAAATAATAAGGAGATATTCCTAGTGGTTTTTCATGTCATAAATTAATTAATTTGAACAATTATTTTATCATACGTTTGATCAATATATGTTACAAAAATGTTGGTCATGTAACCATTGATAATTTATATTTAAGAAGTTAATATGGGCACCAATGAATGAATTTAATTGTAAGGATGGACACATTATTATAAATTTTAGAAGAAAATATTATATTGCATTAATGAGACAATACATATATGTTTTTTATTGGTAGAATAAATTTTCTAGGACACATGATAGAAACACAAACACCCAAAAAACAAAATTGAAGGAAAAAATATCATGCTTGTTGCATTATTTGCATATGAATTTTTTAATGTATTAATTTAACTGAGCTCTAAAAATCAGCACATAATATTTATGATGGGTCCATAACTATTTATTAATGTCTTAAGTATATTTATAACTTACAAACACTAAGAGAAACTACTCAAGTGATGCATTTATCATAGAATACTATACCATATGCTAAAAATTATAATCTATTCAAACACAAACATTCATTAAATTTTACAAAATATAATAATTATATACAAATATAGAACACAGTACCAATAAAATCAATCTTGAAACCCATTCCACTTAAAAAAGACCTAGAGATAAATAAAATTTAATATGAATATTTATACAAAATACATATCATCATAGATAAGTTTTAAATACAAATTGGCACAACTAATAACATGCAAACAACAATAGATATATTCTTAGTATTAATTACATCTTTAATTTTATCTTTAAATAAATCAAGCCTCCTTAAATTAATATGGTCTTATGGATTCAAAAAATATATTCAATAAATAATTCAACCTTCTTTTATGTTGAAAGTAAAAAAAAATAGCATTATAACATATCATGTGTAACTATGCACTAATAGTCATTGTAACCAATCCCACTACATAGGATACTAAATTGGAATTGATTAAATCTAAATACCATTTTAATAATTAGGATAATTAAAAAGTAAATTTTGTTGTTAGAATCTAGTATTTATTTTTGCATTCATGAAGCAACAAAGCAAATATAAGCATTACATTATTTTTATGCTGATTTTTAATTCATCAATATTTTTCAATCAAAAGGAAAGAAGCCCATAGGCTACAAGTGGATTTTAAAAATAAAATATAAGGAAAATGGATCCATTGATAAATATAAGACATAGGTCCTTGCAAGGCTATGCACAAAGAAAAGAAAAAATATTAAGAGACATGCATTTCTATAACAAATATGACCACCATCCATCCACTTTGTGCACCAGTAATGCAAATTGGTTGGGAAATTCATCAAATGAATGTCAAAAGTGCCTTCCTAAATGTTTATCTTTAAGAATAGGTATATATGCCACAAAATTAAGGCTTTTTTGTCAATGAGCAACATCAAAAGGTTTGTAGACTAAAAAAATCACTATATAGGTTAAAGTAGGATCTAAGATCTGAGTAGATCAAAATTAATGATCACATATTGAAGCATGGTTTAACCAAAGGTCCCTCTGATTCAAATCTCCATGTTAGAAAAGTTGGATCTGAAATAGTTATTCTTGTGCTTTACGTCATTGAACTTGTCACCATTGCTAGTTTAGACAAATTATTGAATGATGTGAAAATTAATTTAAAATTTATTTGATATGATATATTTTGTATTTTTACACTATTGTCATGTATTATATGTTTGGTAAATAAATAATAACATTATGTGAATAACACAAGCTTATACTGAGAAGGGGGGGGTGAACAATATAAGATCACTTTTTACTTTTCTTTTCAATTCAATATTATGCAGTGTATAGACAACAGTATCAATAGCAGTAATCAAGAAATACAAAAAACACCAGATACAATAGAAACACCATAGTTTACGTGGTTCACCCAATGTGGTCTACTCCACGAAGAAAATCTTTTACTAAAACTTTCTCAATCAATTTCTTTGGGAATCCTTCCCAATTACAATGTTTATGGATCTCTGTCCAAAGGAGATGTTGATACCCTAATCTCAAGTTCGTGGATCTCTTCTAGAGGAGAACTCTTTCCCCTTTTGCTCTAGCTAGTGATATTCTAGAAGACTCTATCTATCTACTACACTAACTAGTTTATCTCTCTCCACTTGAATACTTCTCACTTAGATTTGTTTTCAATTGTGCTGGCTGCTAGATCTCTATCTGCTGAGACTCTATCCTCTATACTCTGTCACCTCCAAAGCTCTATCAATAGGCTCACTTAAAACCTTCTCAATAGGCTCACTCATAACCTGCTCAACAAGATCACACATAACTTATCCAAATATGCTCAACAAGCTCACACATAACTTGTACAAATTTGCTTAACAAGCTCACACAAAACTTGTCCAAATCTGCTCAACAATCTCACATAGAAATTGTCCAAATTTTCTCAAAAATCTCACATAGAACTTGTCCAAATCTGTTCAAGCAATATCACCAAGAACTTACCCAAATTTGCACTATCAAGCTCACCAACAACTTGCCCAAATATGCACTAGCAAGATCACCAAGAACTTTCCCAAATCTGCTCTAGCAAGCTCACTAAAAATTTACCCAAATCTGCACTAGAAAGCTCACCAAGAACTTGCACAAAAATACTCTAGCAAGCTCACCAAGAACTTGCTCAATAATTCAATCTCATAGAATAATAAAGATAATTGTTAGAGACTCAATATGTTCTTATAATCAAATCTAATATCAACTCAAATCAATATTATAAAATCATAAATATAATTATTAGAGACTCAATATTTTCTATCCTCAAATCTCAATCTCAACTCAAATTAATCTTATAGAAGCATAAAGAGAATTGTTAGAGACTCATATGTTCTATCCTTAAATCTCAATATCAACTCAAATCCAGAATATAGAATAGTTTGTTTCATGGAACTTGAACAACCACTTCACAAAATCACTTGACTAGGCTCAAACAACTCTTCTCAACCAACTACCACAAGGAACAACTCTTTCTTACAAACCCTAGTCCAAGCATGTATCAACCAACTCAAATGTTTCCAACAATGCTCAACCAAAAATATCACATAACAATGATACTTATCTTCTTTTCAAGTTCAAGTTCTTTGCATAACTAATGGGCTTCAGCAACAATGCTAATAAAAAATTCTTCACATAACAATGATACTCATGTTATTCTCAAACCCTATCTCAGGATTTTCACACTACTAATGTCTTCAACATCAATGCTTATAAAACAATATTTAATAGAAAATATCAACCCAAAAACCTTTAATCATCCAATCAAATACTTTCAAAAAGGAAACCACAATTAATCCTTTTCTCTCCAATGATATTTCAAAAATCAACCACCATAAACAATCAATTTTTTTTGTACCCATACCTTTTATGAATATGAAGAAGCCTGTTGGTTGTCCACAAAATCTATCTCACTCAACACACTTTATTTTTCAACTTTCAAAAAGGGTTAGATATCTTGATTAATAACACAACAATAACATCCAAATAACACCTTATTACTCCTACTCAATAACATACACCATGTCACTTCATAAATGAATTAATCTCTTTTGAAAAAGAACAAAGCAACCTTCACTTTTGAACCTCTTTACAAAATCAGAAATATCTCTTTACACACACCTTATTTCTCCCTCTAAGAAAGTTAATAAAATAGCCCTTGGAATAAGCTTTCCAATGATATATAATATGATATACTTTCAAAAAAAAAAAATTGACTGGTAGAAAGGGTGTTGAAAGGTCCGTGAAACTTGTACAAGAGTTTTACATGATTTCCATATCAACCGAGGTGGTCCAAGAACTAAAGATCAAAGAACGAGCAAAACGCCACATGAGGAAAGGTGTCATGAAATTGCAACCAGTTTGGAAATGATGTCGCGAAATTGTGACATGTTGCACCATTGCATCCAAGAGAGGAAAAGAAGTCGCGAAATCGCAACAAGAGGCGGCATTGGAGCTGAAGGAGAGAAAGTGTCACGAAATCGTGACAAGTTGCAAGGTTGCTGCTAGAAGAAAAGAAGTGTCATGATATTGTGACATGTTGCAAGGTTGGTGCCAGAAGAGAAGAAGAGTTGCGAAATCGTGACAAGCAGCGTTATCGTGACCAAAGAAGAAAAAGTGTCACAAAATTGTGATAGATTGCAAAAATGCGGTCGAAGAGAAAAAGTGTTGCAAAATCGTGACATGTTGCAAAATCGAGGCCAAAGAGAAAAAGTGTCGCGATATCGCGACAAACTGCATCATCGAGGCCGAAGAGAAAAAGTGTCACGAAATCGTGACATGTTGCAAAACCACGGTCGGACAAAAAAAGTGTCGTGATATCGCGACATGATGCAAAACGATGGCTAGATAGAAAATGTGTCACGATATCACGACAAGAAGAGACATCATGGCCGAAGAAAAAAGGTGTCACGAAATCATGACATGATGGAAGACCGCTGTCGAAGAGAAAAAGTGTCGCGATATCATGACATGATGGAAGACCGCAGCCAAAGAGAAAAAGTGTCACGATATCACGACAAGATGGAAGACCGCTATCGAAGAGAAAAAGTGTCACGATATCGCGACATGATGCAAGACCGCTGTCGAAGAGAAAAAGTGTCGTGATATCGCGACATGCTAGAAGACCGCAGCTGAAGAGAAAAAGTGTCACGATATCGCGACAAGATGGAAGACCGTTGTCGAAGAGAAAAAGTGTCACGATATTGTGACATGATGGAAGACCGCAGCCGAAGAGAAAAAGTGTCGTGATATCGTGACATGTTGCAAGACCACGTCGGAAGAGAAAAAGTGTCACGATATCGCGACATGTTGCAAGAACGCGCCCGAAGAGAAAAAGTGTCACGATATCACGACATGTTGCAAAAGCGCGGCCAAAAAGGAAAAGTGTCACGATATCGCGACATGTTGCAAAAACGTGCCTGAAGAAAAAAAGTTTCACGATATCGCAACATGATGCAAAAGCGCGGCCAAAGTGGAAAAGTGTCACGATATCGCGACATGTTGCAAAATTACAACCGAGGAGAAAAAGTGTCGTGATATCGCGACATGTTGCAAAAATGCGGCCGAAGAGAAAAAGTGTCGTGATATCGTGACATGAAGCAAGACCGCATCGTGATATCATGACATGTTGCCAAAATGCGGTTGAAGGAGGAGAAGAAGGAATAAAAGACGCAAAAACTTGACCAGTTCCATGAGCAAACTAAACCGGTCCCCTGCCAACCACTCACATTGTGCAAACATTGACACTTATAGAATCATTCCTTAGGCCAATGGGGAAGGAGTCTCTCCAAACATGAATGTCAGGTTCACCTACACCCTTGTTAGCAAGCCAGTCCACAACTTTGTTTCCTTCCCGGTACTAATGCTTAATGACTAATTCTGGGTACTTGCTAATAAGAGCCTTACAGTCTTGGAAAATCAAAGCAAGGGCCCAGGGAGGCACAGAAGTCCCATTGAGCTAGTTGATACAGTGCAGCGAGTCTCCTTCTATGATAAGTTTATTGATGGTCAAACCCTCCAAGAGGATCAAGCTTTGGAGCAGAGCCCGAGCCTCTGCCATATTGTTAGATTGAATTCCCAGGTTTTGGGCAAAGGCCAAAATTATTTCTCCTCTATGATTTTTGAGAATTCCTCCTCCGCCAGCCACTCCTGGGTTGCATTTTGCCACACCATCAAAATTTATCTTAAGCCACCCAGTAGGTGGTAAGACCCACTTGATGATAGACCTGTCAACAGAAGTACGAGGCATGGCAAAGAAATTGGAAAGATTGAAAAGTTTTGTTAGGTCCGATTCAAGGCCAAGATGGGGGGTTTGGAAGACAAAACAAGAGAGGCATTCTCCATAGCAAGGGAAAATATTTTTGCAACAATAATCTTCTTATCAGTGGCTTGGTTTTTGAAAATTCTGGCATTTCTCTCGAGCCATATCTGCCACAAGAAAAGGTGGAGGCAAGCTTGCCACATGAATTTAAGTTGATTGCTCTTGAAAGGTCAGGGCCATTGTTAAAAAAGGAGGGGAATGGAATGAGGGAGGGTTGCAAAGACTTCGAAGGTGTTAAGAACCTGGTTGAGAACTGCTAGAGAGAAGGGAAATTCCAAAAAAACATGCGAAGTTGAATCATAGGCATTTTTGCATAGGATGCACCAATTGGGAATGAGTAACCCTCTGGTTATCAAGTTGTCAGTGGTGAGGATTCTATTTTGGATGGCCAACCAGCAAAATAATTTGACCTTGGGAATGATCTTGGGAACCTAGACCTGATTAGATAAGTCTCGACCATCATTGGGAGTTTCTTGACTGTAGTAAGCTGATTTAACAGTGAAATTCCCTGAATCTTCAAGGTTCCAGACCATGGAATCATCTTTGTTGAGAGCTGGGGATGATGCAAGTCCTCAGCAAGTTTTGTAACCACCTGAGCGCCTCGGTGATATGCCTAGGCCCATTGAGAGCCAGGTGTTTCCATTCAGGTCTTGTGATTTACTTTCAAAAATTAAATCATCAAAAATTTCTCCTTTTCTAAACATGCATCACAACCCTTATTCCTCCTAGGGCAACTTTAGAAAAATAAAATATATTAAAAATTATTAACTTGCCTCTGTCGTTGATGGGATTCGATCTCATGACCTTCTTGCTCAGTTCCTTAACCACATCCAACCTACCATTGGGCCACACACCCTCACGTGCTAAAAAGGAGCACACAACAAAACCTTATGCCACGAATATTTGCGCCCTTCGAAAACAAAATGCGCTTCATGCGTTTCAACACAAAAAAACACCTTTGATAAGAAACGAACATAGGACCTCCTACTTCACACACAGTGCATGAACCACTAGGCCAAGGAGGCCCATACGTTTGGATTTACTCCATAATAGTCTCTTAAACGAATGTGAAAATCGTAAGCCTTTTAAAACCCTTTTCACACACACTTCAACACACGATGCACAATCTCTTTTACCATTCGAATCCACATATCAAATCGAGCACTTAGAAAAATAAATCGAGGATTTGGGCATACATATATATATATATATATATGTCCTCCTCATTTCCTTTGACGTCGACGCTATAATTTAAATATTAGTTTTATGCCTTTTCCTTTCTTTTATGTCAACGCTATATATTAAATTTTAATTTTAATTTTAAATAATTTAAAATTTAAACTTAAATATTTAAAATTAAATATCTCCATCACCGGGGCACATTTTTCGACAAAAAGAAAATCCAACTTGGGTTTTAAGAAAAACCCGTTTCAAATCTGCCATCCATGGTTTTAAATAAAACCTTTTATTTTTCCTACCTTGGTTTTACAAAAACCCTGTATATATCCATGCTCTCCAAAATATCATAAATGCCCATTTATGAAATGCTTTGGCCACCAAAACTCAATGTGATCCATGTGACATCAATGACAACATAAAATAACTCAAATTTCCAACATTATGGTAACCAAAACAAAGTATACCAAGGCACTATTAGAAAAATATAAAATAATAGAATGTAAACCTAAAGTGACATCAATGGAGTGATGGCTATAATTGTCCAAGTATGATAAATCATCTCAAGTATCTACTATCATTTATCATTAGTTAATTAGGAATCTCATATACCTAACAACCACTAGGTTTGATATTAGTTTTGTTGTAATTTATCCTTCAAGATTTATGTAGGAACCTAAGGACAGTCTTTGGAAACTTGTAAAGAGGATATTGTATTATGTCCATGGTACAGTAGAATATGGATTGGAATACAAGAAGAATGATATTTTTTCCTACATGAATACACATACTCATATTATATGAGACTTATAGATGATAGGAAGTCAACATCTGGATGTGTTTCAACTAGGATTTGGACTTGTCTTATGAAATACTAAAAATAGCATATAGTGACATTGTCATCCATAGAGGTAGAATATCATTCTATACGAGAAGTTGCATGTGAAGCAATATGGTTATAAATCATACTAATAGATATGGAATGTACAGAAATCAGCCAACACTATTGAATTGTGGCAATCAAGGGATTTTGAAATTGATCAAGAATCATGTTTTTCTTGAAAGAACAAAGCATATTGAAGCTCTATGTCATTTCATTCATATAAAGTTCAAAATAACCTGATTTAGCTATAGTACATACCTACTAGATATTAACTTGTAAATGTTTTTACAAAATCACTTGCATATGCAAAATTTGAACTATTTCATAGTTCTTTTTGTATACCAAATAATGTAATAATTCAGGTATGTTAGATAACTATTTATTTTTTATTGTAATTTTAATAGGCATAATACAAAGAGATATGTTAGTCTTTGAATAACCAATAATATCTTGAGAAACCAATAGTCATATGCTTCAATGAATGAAATAGTTTCCTTTCTATTGCTCATTCCATTAGTCACAAAGGAAGTTGAATTCAACCCCCACTTCCACTTGATACAATTTTTAATCTTTGGAAACCTTGGCTAGTATCCATGGAACTTACATATTAACCCTCTAATTTTATAAACCATTTTATCATGCTCAATCATATCATCCTTTATAATCACTTCAAGTGTAATATTTGCTACCTAGAGTAAACTTACCTTATATTCACTTTTTCACATATCTCCAACTTGGGCATCCATACTTCTAGATAGGGCATATTGAAATCCTATTAAATATTTCAAATATGACTTTCCTTCCATACTACCTTCTAGGGCTTGCTCATGGATCGTACTCCCTCCTAGCTTGCAATCATTATTATTTGTTAAAACTTTAGTTTATGCTGTATATTTTTATTTTTTAATTGTCAAATAAAATACCATGGATAAAGAGAAACTACTAAATACTTTATTTTCAATGTTACTAAATGTCAAATAAATTAAAAATGATAAAAAATTATAGACTATTTGTCAAATCATATTTATAAAATATCAATTTTTTTCACTTTAATTTTTTAGGATAAGAACAACTCGTGGAAGAAGTTGATGGAAATAATAAAAATAATAATAAACATATTCAAGCCCCTATTTTATATCCTCCTATAATAGAGTAAGTAATATAGTTTAGTGAGATACCATAATCAGAGATTATAGGGGTATTGATACTGCATAACTAGAAACAACTAATAATAAAGGATGTCATCATGGGTGTAGCAGAAAATAATAGAGAAAAGTCAACGCTAGGGATAAACTAGGTGGAGAAGAGATCAAAGAATATCATCTCTCAAGGAGTGTGTATAAAATAAAATAAGTAATTGATAACATCTTAAGAAGAAAAATTGCTCACTAGGGGATTAGTGAGGTCAATAGACTCTTACTGGTCTTAAGGTAAACAATGATTATACAATCATGAAATGTAAGAAATTTAAGTAGTAAAACCTATCAATTTTCTATTTTAATATTCTTAGAGAAAATTATAACAATATTTTTTGCTTATCCAAGAGATAAAAATATCATTGGATCTCATGTATAAAATAGTACATGGACTTTGGACGAGTGCTAGTCATATGCAAGTGGTTTTCCAAGGGGCATTAGTGGAGATAGTTACCTTTTAAAACTCTCTTGAATGGATAATAATAGAATATATAGCTTGTACGGGTGTCCTTACATTTAATTTTTAGGAATGATGTTAGAGTTAAGTAGGATTTAATTACAAATTTCTATGGGGATCAAAACCTAGATGGTTAGGTTCATCAATGGAAAGTGGTACCTAGTATGAGAGTCTTGAGGGAGGAGTTAGACTAGATTCCTGGTGGGAATTTTAATGCTAAATTATCATCCATAGATTAGGAAGAAGTAATCCTAATTTTATATCCAAGGTAGTGGCTTATGATTTCCCAAGTCCATGCATTACACTTGATGGATATTAAATATCCTAGAACCAACTATACTTTGACTAATAAGAGGAGAGAGCTACATAGTGGGAAGGCAAAGGTAGACCATTATTTAAATTTTAGATGAGACATTTGTGAAATAGAATCTAAAATTTCATATTTTGGAGGGTCTAGTTTCTAATCACTTTCCCATTTAGTCAATAGAGGGATCAAGATAGGGCAACACTATAAATTGTTTGGATTTGAACACTTTTGTTACAAAATGAAGAACTTCAAAACAAAATCCCATAATGGTGGGAAGATGAATGATCAACATGTAGGACAAAAATGCTTAGATTCTACAAGAACCTTCATTATTTCAAGGATCAACAAAAATAATAGAGATGAGCTAATAAGTAAATGAGCTTATAATTCAGACTTCAAAATCCAAAGAGCTCCATTGGTGGCCAAATGTGATCAGGTGCAAAAATCTTTAGGAAAGAAAAAATTATAGACTAACTCATAGAAGAAGATGATGAATTGTGTAAAGTGGTTTAGGATATTGAAAACCAAGATAAGATCTACTATAATTAGAGAGTAAGAACCATTTGGTTATTAGAAGGTGATAGAAACACTAAATTTTTCCATCGGTTTACTTGTGATAGGAGATAAATGAACAAGAAGGAAGCTCTTTAATATGAGAATGAATACTCCTTTGATATGATCCCAGATATACATTTTTATTCAATGGATTATTTTGCTAAATTGTTTAAGGTATGGTGCAAGACAAAGATGCTAAAAAAGAAGTTGTTGCTATCATAACCTCTATTATCTGTAAAGAATAAAAGTATTCCCTACTTAAACCCATTGATAGAGAGGAGTTGAAGAAGGTAGTATTCGAAATGAGTACAGGAATTGCCATGTCAAGATGACTTTCCAATCAAGGTTTTTTAGATCTTCTAGGATAACTTGTACGAGGATGTAATGACTATTATAGAGGAGTCCAAAGGTAGTAAAATAATGCTTAAAGCATTAAATTATACATTCATTGCCTCAATTTCAAAAGGGGAGGAGGGGGTGCATATTTCAAATTACACACCTATTATCTTATGCAATGTCATATACAAAATAATCATAAATTTAATGGTTGAGTGGTTAAAAAATTTCCTAGATAGAATCATATCCTCTAAGTACGGGGGTTTTATAGAGGGCAATAAAGTCTTGGATGGTGTGGTGGAGTGGATCTTCTTTTCAAGGATGAGGGTAGCCTTCAATATTTATCAAAATTGGATATAATGGGTCATGAGTTGTGTCTCTACTCTACTATACTCAGTTTTAATCAATAGTCTTCCCTCTAAACTAATAGGAGTCACTAAAGGCCTTCACGAAGGAGGTTCTTGTTCCCCTTATATTTTTCTCATATTGGATGAAGGCTTGGGTAAACTAATCTTGAGGAGAATACAATAGGGTTTGCTAACATATTTCATGGTGGGTGAGGAGATTTTGACTCATCTACAATTTATGGATGACACAATATTGGTGGGAGTGGCCAACCTCAAGGAAGTAAGAATGATGAGAGATACTCTTAATGTTTACCTTAGGACCACAAACCAAGTCATCAATGATAATAAATCTAAAGTAGTCTTATTTAATATTATCGAAGGCTTTAGGATTTTTTTTTAGATATATTGGGAGAGGATGTCTCTCCCAATAGTTTATTTAGGGGTCCCTTTGCATTTAAAAAAATTGAAGATAGATATTTGAAGGAATATTTTAGATTATATCAAAGAAAGAATTTACCATTGG
The DNA here is from genome assembly GCA_028583015.1 of Wollemia nobilis. Taxonomy (NCBI): domain Eukaryota; kingdom Viridiplantae; phylum Streptophyta; class Pinopsida; order Araucariales; family Araucariaceae; genus Wollemia; species Wollemia nobilis. The sequence goes on from JAQPPZ010015054.1 coordinate 272,941, forward strand.
TCTTAAAAATGGTTAAAATTTGGGGTAGATTTAATTTTTTTTAGTTAGTCACTTAGTCCATGCCAGTTTATTAATTTTCTATATTTTTTGTCCAACATGCCATATAGAAAGAGTTGGATAAGATGGCTAGAAGCTTTTTATGGGGAGGAGCAAAAGGAGAGAATAAATGGGTATTAGTAGGTTGGCATAAATTAAGATATATCGAGGTAAAGAGAGGTTTGAGACTGAGGAGATAAGATCTAAATAGTAAATATTTGGCTAGAATTGTTTACTAGAGTTAGATATCCCACCCAACATTTTTTAGTAGAATTTTAACTAGTAAAAACTTGGGATAGAATAACTTGAACGAGATGAAGAACACAAGTTTATACTGAGAGGGGGATGAATAGTATAATACCACTTTTTAATTTTCTTTCCCAATCAATATTATGCAATGTATAGATAGAAATATCAATAACAATAATTAAAGTAATGCACAAATCACCACACACAATATAGACACCATATTTATGTGGTTCACCCAATATGGGCTATTTCACGAAGAAAATATTTTACGAAAACTTTCTCAATCAATATCTTGGGAATCCTTTCCCTATTACAATATTTATGGACCTTTATCCAAAGGAGACACCAATCCCCTTAATCAAGTTCGTGTATATCTATCCATAGGAGAACTCCTTTCTCCTCTTACTCTGGCTGGTGATATTCTAGAATAACTATTACCCCCACTACTCTAGCTAATGGATCTCTATCCACTGAAGACACCTGTACTCACTACTCTGGCTAATGGATATCTATCCACTAGATATTGTCATCCTCTATACTCTATCACCTCCAAATATCTGTCTCAAATTTGTAGTAAACATAGTACTTCGGTCTAGCACAAATCTGCTCAATATTTGTCTCTAGTCCGGTATAAACCTATCCTCAAATATGCACCAAAATCTATCATTAAATTTGTACTAAACACAGTCCTTTAGTCTAGCACGAACCTACTCAATCTCTTTACTTGAGCCTTAACTCAAAGCTTGACTCAATATCAAATCAAATCTATTGGATCTGTTCCAAACCTTAACTCAAGGTTTGAACAAATAAATCAATTATGCTCTCAATTCTTCTCAAATAATTATCTCAAATATGCATTTCAATATTCCACAAAATCTCACACTAATTTGTCCACAAGTCCTCCCTAGAACATGTCCAAATATACTCAATAAGTTCTCACAATAACTTATCCAAATATTCTCTCAATATGTATTGTAAGCTTCCCCAAAATCTTACCCAAATATATCCACAAGTCTTCTCAAAGACTTACCTCAAATATTCTCAACAAGTCCACACTAGAACTTGTCCAATCTCATAGAAGCATAAAGAGAATTTTTAGAGACTCAATATGCTCTATACTCATAACAAAGCTCAATCAATTCCAATCACTCTTTAAGAAACATACAAAGAATTGTTAGAGATCCAATATGTTTCACATTCACCTCAATGCTCAATCACTTTCAATCACTCTTTTAGAAACATACAGAGATTTTTTAGAGACTCAATATGCTTCACATTCACCTCAATGCTCAATCACTTTTAGAACATAGAATAGTTTGTTTTATATAACTTGAATAATCACTTCACACATCCACTTGACTAGGCTCAACCAACTCTACTCAACCAATCACTCAATGAAACAATCCTTGCTTACAAACCCTATTCAAAGCATATAAACACTCACTCAAAATATTTACAACAATTCTTATCAATCAATCTCACATAACAATGATACTGATGTTCTTTTCAAACCCTATTTCAATTTTTTCACTTAACCAATGGATTCGACAACAATGCTTATCAAACAAGGTTTTAACAACAACTCTTTATTTCAAAAAAACTTGAAGCATTAACTTAACACACTCAATAAGGAAACCTAATTAGTTGCTTTTCACTCCAAACTTGTTTTCCATAAAATGAACCAATAAACTCAACTATGGAAAATGTGCTCATACCTTTTTATTGATGATGAACGAACCTTAAAAATCTGCCATAACCACAAATACTTCTTTGCCAACCTCCATGAAGTTATAATATGATAAAATATCTCAAAGATACAATGCAAATATCAAAACACACATACACCTTATCACTCAATCTTGAAGAAAGCATCTATCAACATACACAAAAATATTTAAATAAATACACCTTATAATCTACCAATTAAAATAATATTCAATACCAGAAATAATGTCAATAAAATCACCTTCTAAAAATAACTGAATGGCAAGAGGTCCTTTCAAAATTCAATCAACACTTTAATATCCAATAAACCAATATGTCATAAATACTTTATTTTAAAATAAATCTAACTCCTTACTTATCCAATTAACCAGAATAATGATTAATTAAAAATACATTTTATCTACCCCTTTTAACTCCCTAGGACCTCATGTCAAAACCTTAGGCATCACAAAAATATTAAAAAAATTATTACCTTTGCCTTAGTGAGACTCGAACACATGACGCCGCCTCTACCAGTGCCCTAGCCGCAACTCCAATAGTCGCATGAGCTAGGTGCTCACCTTGGGAGGGAAGAGCACCACGTGCTCTATATTCTCCCTCTTGGTATCTCACACAAAAATATTTGTTCCACTTCCTTTGGAACTTAATCAAATCCACACAAAACAATGTCTGCCATGATTCGAATGCGGGTCCTCCTGCTCACAAGCACCCTAGCACACTCCAACTTACCACTAGACTACCATGATAGATGGTTATAAGGGTTAGGGCATCTTTCATCTTATTCCTTCGCTGCCACACTTTAAGACAAAAACTTTTGTCTTCTACCTTGCATGAAATCGCACAAAACACACAAATTGTAGTCCTTTTTCAATCGAGAAAGGGATAAATTATTTTCCACTTTGTCATATGATTTTTGTACCAATATGCCACCATACTTTCAAACATCGATGGATTCCTTTTTCTTTTAGATGTCGGTGCTTTTGATATTTAAATAATTAATTTATAAATTATTTAAATTCTTTAGAATTTAAATATTATAAATTAAGGTTTAAACCCTTTGGGATTTATTGAGGATTACAGCCTTCTTAGGTTTTACCACCTTGTATAAATAATATTTATTTATTAAATTTAATTTTAATTTAAATTTAAATATTTTATAAAATTAATATTAAAACATCCTTGGGTTTTCTAACATGAATTTAAAAGTCTCATTGGGTTTTTAAGAAAAACCTTTTATTTTTGCTCATCCATGGTTTTAATAAAACCCTTCTCCTTATGCTTTCACATAATATTAAAAGTATTATGAAGCTCTTTTGCCATTAACCTTTGCATTATTCCTTTTGAAATTTTGACATAAATTGTATCTTATTCCTTGACATCAATGGCAACTTTGACTCAAAATATCCAACAATATCCCCCTTTGTCATTGATGGCAACCCAATTTATTTTTACAAAAAACCTAACATTTTCTTTGTTCTGCTCACCCTTGGGACATTGCTCCCCTAGTTCAATGCTCTCTTCAAATATCTCCTCTTTACTCAAATACCAAATCTCTCCCCCTTACTCAAATTTCTCCCCCTTTGACATCAATGGAAAAGGATCACCTTTGGGGATCGGGACTAAGAATGAGCCTCTTAGCTTAGCCCCTCCCCAACCTCCTCTTGATGTGGTTAATTCTTGGGTGGGAGTATTTCTACTACTATAAATCACTAGTATTTACCTTTGTCATATTTTCTTCTTATCTGATCCTTCTTATTCCTTTGACTATTCATTTCCATGTCCATGTTCCTGTCCATGTCCATATTCTTGTTCCTGTTCTTGTTCTTGTTCTTTTTCATATCCATGTTCTTGTTCATATCCATATCCCTTTTCCTATTCTTGTTCTTGTTCTTGTTCATACTTGATTCAAAAATGTCTGCTCTACACCACTTTGTTGTGTGTCCATTATTATTGCACTTATAACACTTAATGTTAATATTAATTGGAGGTACAAATGTCTTAGTATTTCTCCTAGTGAAGCCATATAATTTTTTGTCATGAACCCTGCAATTCATTGCCTTGTGATCAAACTGATTACATGAGTAACAATACCCATGGAAAAGCTTCATGTTTCTAAAATTTCCATTTTCCTGTCTTTCATGTGTCTTGCACTGTGAAGCCAATTACCTAAATCTATGACATGAAAAACATTTTCCATTGAATTTTCCTTGTCTTGACCTCATTGGTCTCTTAGTCTCTCTTAACCTATTTTAATTGTTGTTCGATCTATTTCTTCTTTGTACATTATTGCTGTCCTTGTTGAACTTTCTATTGTCCAACTCATCCTTAGATTTCTCACTTTATTTTACACTGTCTTATTATGAAGTTTCTTCTTCTGAATTTTCTTCTCCTTCAAAAATTTATGTTGACTTTTCTTCTTGTTTATTTTAAGTCTGTTCAAAACCAAGATCTATTTTATTTTTTGAACTTATTTGTACATTGATCATTTTATCCATAATCTTTGAGCTCTTTCCAAACTTTTAAAGCTTACTCTTGGACTTTTCTAAATCTTCCCTTAGTAGGGCTACTTCTTGTTTTAACCCTTCACATTCTAAGACATTTGCTTATAAATTATTCTTGAACTTATTTTTCTTAGCCTTTGATTTGTCTAGATCCTCTATAAGCATTGTTCTCTCCTTATCACATTCTTGAAACTAAAACTCAAGTTTAGAGTTTTGCTTTCTTACCTTCTTTACTAGGTCAAGAGCATAAATAAGTTCTCCCTTGAGATCATATCCTTCTTTATCTTATTATTCCTCTATTTTTTTTCCTTTATCTACATCTTTATTTACTTTTGACTTGTATTCTGTAGGATCGCCTACTTATTCTAGTGCCATTAGAATATTCTCTTCTAGTCCTTCAAGTGTATCCTCATATTCATAATCACTTAAAATATAACCATTCCATGTACAACTATCTTCAAGATGTCCAAAGTTACCACGTCTTAAACACTTGAGAATTATTGGTAATCTTTTCTTGACCTATTTTTAATCAAGCATAAATATAACTCCATATTTATCATTTTCTGAAAAACTATTATCACTATCACTTGAGTACTTACTTGCCTTATCTACATAGTAGCTCTTATTTTGCCTTTGAAAGAACTTCTTTCCTTATCTGCTTTGTCCATCCTTGGTTTTATTTTGGTGCCTATATTTTTTTGAATCCCTGTTTCTATGATCCTATTTTTCTTCATCATTTTTATTTTTATCTTCTTGACAATTAGTTGCATAGTGACCATACTTTCCACAATTGAAATATTTAAAATATTTTGTATCTTTAAATCTTCTTGAATCCTTATTCCTTCTACCAGAATTTGCTTGTTCATAACTGGATGACTGATTATTTGATTCTAACTTCTTACCCTTTGTCTTCTTGATTGCTTTGAAGGTTGCTTCCTTCTAGGGATTAGGTTATTTTGTTCTTAACTCAAAATCTATAAGAATACCAAGAAACATATATTTTTTCAAAGAATCACCATCCTTTGATTCTTCTATAGCAGAAACATTTTCATTAAATATTTTAGGAAGAAATATTAATATATTATCACAAACATCTGATTATTCAACCTTAAGTCCAAGTTCCTGCATAACATTAACAACCTCATCAACTCGAAGTAGATAAGTACTAAATTTTTCCTCATCCTCCATTCTTAACTCTTCAAGTTGTCCTTTGAGATTTTGTATCTTTGCTTTCTTGACACCTTTATCTCCTTCATATATACTTTGCAACTTATCCCACATTCCTTTTGCATCTTGATAATGCATAACTTTTATGGAATCTATTCTATGCAAACCTCTCAAAATTACATTCATTGATTTTGAATTATAATGTTGTAAAAGCTTACCTTCCTTATCTATAGGTGGATCAACTAGTGGTATGTATCCATTTTCAATTGCTTGCCAAATTTCATTGCCAAGTGCTATTAGGTAAATCTTAATTCTCATACTCCAATTTATATAATCACTTCCATAAAATACTGGTGCTAAATTATCTGATGGTCCTTTCTTAGAATCCATTGTGTTCTTGTAGGATTTTTCTTTAAGATATTAAAATCTTCTAAAGGAACCCGCTTTGATACCAATTGAATAACACAAGCTTATACTGAGAGGGGGGTAAACAATATAAGACCACTTTTTACTTTTCTTTCCCAATCAATATTATGCAATGTATATATAGCAATATCAATAGCAATAATCAAAGTAATGCACAAATCACCACACACAATAGAGACACCAAATTTACATGGTTCACCCAATGTGGGCTACTCCACAGATAAAATATTTTACTAAAACTTTTTCAATCAATCTCTTGGGAATCCTTTCCCTATTACAATGTTTATGGACCTATATCCAAAGGATACATCAATCCACTTAATCAAGTTCATTTATCTCTATCCATAGGAGAACTCCTTTCTCCTCTTGCTCTGGCTGGTGATATTCTAGAAGATCTATTGCCCCCACTACTCTGGATAATGGATCTCTATCCACTGAAGATACTTGTTCTCACTACTCTATATAATGGGTCTCTATCAACTAGAGACTTTCATCCTCTATACTCTGTCACCTACAAATATCTATCTCAAATCTATACTAAACATAGTCCTTCGATCTAGCACAAATTTTCTCAATCTCTATCTCTTGTCGGGCATAAATTTATCCTCAAATATACACCAAACTCTATCCTCAAATATATACTAAACATAGTACTCCAGTCTAGCACAAACCTGCTTAATCTCTTTCCTCAAACCTTAACTCAAAGCTTGACTCAATCTCAATTCAAATTTGTTGGATCTGTCCCAAACCTTAACTCAAGGTTTCAACAAATCAATCAATTCTACTCTCAATTATTCTAAAGAATTGTCTCAAATCTTCCTTGCAAGCTTCCACAAAATCTCACACTAATCTATCCATAAGTCCTCTCTAGAACTTGTCCAAATTTGCTCAATAAATTTTCACAATAACTTATCCAAATCTACTCTCAATTTGTATTGTAAGCTTCCCAAAAAGCTTACCCAAATCTATCTACAAGTATTCTCAAAGAATTACCTCAAATATAATCAACAGGTCCACACTAGAACTTGTCCAACCTCATAGAAGCATAAAGATAATTGTTAGAGACTCAATATGCTCTATACTCATCACAATGCTCAATCACTTTCAATCACTCTTTTAGAAACATATAGATAATTGTTAGAGATTCAATATGCTTCACATTCACCTCAATGCTCAATCACTTTCAATCACTCTTTTAGAAACATATAGAGAATTTTTAGAGATTCAATATGCTTCACATTCACCTCAATGCTCAATTACTTTAAAAATATAGAATAGTTTGTTTTATAGAACTTGAACAATCACTTCACACATCCACTTGAGTAGGCTCAACCAACACTACTCAACCAATAACTCAATGAAACAATCCTTGCTTACAAAACCTAGTCCAAGCATATAAACACTCACTCAAAATATTTCCAATAATGCATATCAATCAATCTCACATAACAATGATACTCATGTTCTTTTCAAACCCTAATTCAATTTATTCACTTAACCAATGGCTTCAACAACAATGCTTATCAAACAAGGTTTTAATAACAACTCTTTATTAAAAAAAAACTTGAAGCATTAACTCAACACACTCAATAAGGAAACCTAATTAATTGCTTTTCACTCCAAACTTGTTTTTCAGAAAACCAACCAATCAACTCAACTATGTAAAAATATGCTCATACTTTTTTCTTGATGATGAAGAAACCTCAAAAATCTGCCACAACCACAAACACTTCTTTTCCAAGCTCAAGTAAGTTAGAAGATGATAAACTATCTCAAAGATACAATGCAAATATCAAAACACACATACACCTTATCACTCCATCTTAAAGAAAGCATCCATCAACATACACAAAAATATTTAACCAAATACACCTTATAATATTCCAATTAAAATAATATTCAATACCAAAAATAATATCAATAAAATCACCTTCTCGAAACAACTCAATGACAAGAGGTCCTCTCAAAATTTAATCAACACTTTAATCTCCAATAAACCAATATGTCATAAATAGTTTATTTAAAAATAAATCTAACTCTTTATTCCTAAAAATAACTAGAATAATGATTAATTAAAAGTACTTTTTATCTACCCCTTTTAACTCCCTAGGGCCTCATATCAAAATCTTAGGCATCACAGAATATATTAAAAAATTTATTGCCTTTGCCTTGGTGAGACTCGAACACACGACACCACCTCTACAAACACCCTATCTATGGTTCCAACTGTAGACACCAAAACAGCACCAATCCGATTATGTGACTGCAAACACTGATCGCTTTGACAAACACAGCCCCCAGGGCAGCCCTCAGAGGTCAAACAGTGGTCTTAACCACTTTCATAGCAATTTTGTAAGGTCAAGGAGCAATTTGGAACACTTGGGCACTTTTCCCAGTATTCGTCTCACCCAGGGACGAATTAAAAATAGAATCTGTCCCACCCCAGGACGAATTCTGAATCCGTCCCTGGGTGGGACGAATTCTAAGCTTAACGGGCAAAAGGGCAAATGGTGCCAAGTGGCAGCCCAGAACAGTCAGTTAAGGGCCCCTACCTTGCACGCATGTGTAAGTGGATAGAGGGGCCGTTAGAGGACTGTTGCAATAAGCATTTATCAAAGTTCAAGTCAGTGAAGGACTCCCCTCCCTCATGGGAAGACAAGACCGCCACATGGTGCCCATGGTCAACACTTGGATTTTGTGCTTCCCTCCCAAAAGAGACCCCTTGGGTCTATAAAAGGTGGGACTTTTCTCACCCAAAACATGCAGGTGGAAGGAGTGTTCAAGCAACGAAGTGCTACCGAATCGAAGACTCATTTGCATCCTCCTTTGTTCACCTTCCTACATCCATCAATCTCTTTTGCAAGGGAGGTTGGTGGGTGGCCTTTGGAAGCTCGAACCTTACTCAAATCCGACGCATGGACATCTGAACCTACCAATTCGCCGACCCCCCAATCCTAAAATGTTTTGGGCCCATCCTTGGTGGATTGGCTCCAAAATCGAGGGCCAACGGTGGGAGGCCCACTTGGGCACCCCCGCACCCCCCAAGTTCTAATTTCAGTTTTTGAGCACTTTAGATTAATTTTTAGATTGCATTCAGTGTTACTAGGTCTGATTAGTCTATAATTGCAATTTTGTAGCTTTTTGTCAGAGTTTAGGGTGTTTTGTATTGCTTTATCATTTCGCTAACTTGCAGGTGTCAAGGTTAAATTCTCGAGGGAGGAGGTCAAATTGGGAAAATCCGACCATCTGGGTCGTCCCAAAATGGCCCCAATTACCTAACCCCACTATTTGCAGGAGTTTTGCAGGTCCCGAGATCCGACATTGGAGCAGCAGCAGGTCGATTTCTCCTATTCAGAAGAATTCGTCCCACCCAGGGACGAATTATAGTCAGAATTCGTCTTGCCCAGGGACGAATTCCAGTTTAAGGTGAATTGGCCAGCTGCCTCAGTGGCAGTGGCCTTCTGGTGACTGTTCTTACCTTCTGTCAGATTTTGAAGCAATTTGGATTCACTGTTTTCATGGTTTCGGGCAAATATTCGTATGCATATTTTGTTAGTTTTAGAGAGAGAATGATTTTCATTTGCAACGAGTGCTACTAACGTCTTGCTCGAAACCATGAAAACAAGTGAATCCAAATTGCTTCAAAATCGACGAAGGTAAGAACAGATCACGGAAGGCCACTGCCACTGAGGCAGCTGGAAAATTCACCTTAAACTGGAATTCATCCCTGGGCAGGACGAATTCTGACTGTAATCGTCCCTGGGTGGGACGAATTCTTCTGAATAGGAGAAATCGACCTGCTGCTGCTCCAATGTCGGATCTCGGGACCTGAAAAACTCCTACAAATAGGGGGGTTAGGTAATTGGGGCCATTTTGGGACGACCCAGATGGTCGGATTTTCCCAATTTGACCTCCTCCCTCGGGAATTTAACCTTGACACCTGCAAGTTAGCGAAACGATAAAGCAATACAAAACACCCTAAACTCGACCAAAAGCTACAAAATTGCAATTATAGACTAATCGGACCTAGTAACACGGAATGCAGTCTAAAAATTAATCTAAAGTGCTCAAAAACTGAAATTAGAATTTGGGGGTGCGGGGGTGCCCAAGTGGGCCTCCCACCGTTGGCCCTCGATTTTGGATCCAATCCACCAAGGATGGGCCCAAAACCTTTTAGGATTGGGGGGTCGGTGAATTGGTAGGTTCGGATGTCCATGCATCGGATTTGAGTAAGGTTCGAGCTTCCAAAGGCCACCCACCAACCTCCCTTGCAAAAGAGATTGATGGATGTAGGAAGGTGAACAAAGGGGGATGCAAATGAGTCTTCGATTCGGTAGCACTTCGTTGGTGAACATGGCGCCCATGGTCAACACTTGGCTTTTGTGCTTCCCTCCCAAAAGAGACCCCTTGGTTCTATAAAAGGTGGGACTTTTCTCACCCAAAACATGCAGGTGGAAGGAGTGTTCAAGCAACGAAGTGCTGCCGAATCGAAGACTCATTTGCATCCCCCTTTGTTCACCTTCCTACATCCATCAATATCTTTTGTAAGGGAGGTTGGTGGGTGGCCTTTGGAAGCTCGAACCTTACTCAAATCCTACGCATGGACATCTGAACCTACCAATTCGCCGACCCCCCAATCCTAAAAGGTTTTGGGCCCATCCTTGGTGGATTGGCTCCAAAATCGAGGGCCAACGGTGGGAGGCCCACTTGGGCACCCCCGCACCCCCAAATTCTAATTTCAGTTTTTGAGCACTTTAGATTAATTTTTAGATTGCATTATGTGTTACTAGGTCTGATTAGTCTATAATTGCAATTTTGTAGCTTTTGGTCAGAGTTTAGGGTGTTTTGTATTGCTTTATCGTTTCGCTAACTTGTAGGTGTCAAGGTTAAATTCCCGAGGGAGGAGGTCAAATTGGGAAAATCTGACCATCTGGGTCATCCCAAAATGGCCCCAATTACCTAACCCCCCTATTTGCAAGAGTTTTGCAGGTCCCGAGATCTGACATTGGAGCAGCAGCAGGTCGATTTCTCCTATTCAGAAGAATTTGTCCCACCCAGGGACGAATTACAGTCAGAATTCGTCCTGCCCAGGGACGAATTCTAGTTTAAGGTGAATTGGCCAGCTGCCTCAGTGGCGATGGCCTTCTGGTGACTGTTCTTACCTTCCGTCAGATTTTGAAGCAATTTGGATTCATTGTTTTCATGGTTTCGAGCAAATATTCGTATGCATATTTTGTTAGTTTTAGAGAGAGAATGATTTTCATTTGCAACGAGTGCTACTAACGTCTTGATCATTTCTTTGTTTGCAGGAGAAGCGACAGAGGCGAAGAACCCATCAACATCGGCGGCGGCATCATCTTAGCCCGCCCAGTGCAATCGTGGGCACGCGGAATGAGGAACCATTCAACGATTGTAATCAAACCTTATTTGTGCTCCTAGCCCCTGAAAAGGGAGGAGGCATTATTGTAACAGAGATCGAAATAAATTAATGAAAGGGCTGTTTTTATTTATCTGATTGCGTCTCTTGCAACATGTCTCTTTTCGTTTCATACAATGTACATTCCTAGGACTTAAGCGTGATTAATTTTGAATGCAATCGCACTTGGTGTTTCTTTTGACCGGAATCTCGTGCTTTCAGTGGCGATCACGGTGGGACCCTGTTCCCTGGTTTTGAAATCACAGAAACTGATCAAAGTTTTGTGTTTGTGCTTGACGAGTACACTTTTTTTGTTGCAGATCGCTATTCGTCTACGATAGGGACGAATCCTTTTCTCGCAATTCGTCGACCTCGAGACGAATTCAAATTCGTCTCTAGGTGGGACGAATTCTGTTCTGCAATTCGTCTCCCAGAGGGACGAATTCCCGTCTGCGGATTTTCAGAGAAAAAATTCAGAGATAACAGGAGCAGGCAGAGAAGAGGTAGGGATTTTCATGATCTCTGTTATAATTTTTTGTTTCTGTTTCTGTTTCTGCTTCGTTAATTGTTTTCATTTAATCTTGCATTGCATTAGGAAAAGTCATGTATGCTAGTTTCATTTTATTGGATAAAATGAATCCCACACACATCACGAGACAACTTTAAACCAAGGAGCTGGTCTTAAGACCCCAGCCCTTGATCAAGACCATTGGTGGATTTAATCACCGCCTTGGCTTGATTTGCATCCATTTCCCGATTGTCAATTGTTGTTAGGCATAAATCCTGACGAAGACAGACCGAGCGTAGCTGGGGTGATTCCCATGCGCGCGAGGATAAGTTTTCTATGGTAGGTGTCATTAACAAGACAATCCCCCTTCCGTACCGCCTATGTACCACGTACCTTCTGCTCTCATGTACCTATAGTCTCCCTCTCGTAAGGGCGGGTATATAGAGAGGTTGGTATATCGGCCTGGTTGGTATATTGAAGGGGTGACCTTTTTGGAGTTATAAGAGCCTACATGATGCATTTAAACGTTCTACAAAATATACAAAAACAAAACAAAACATCAAAATGCACTAAACCAGTCTAGGGCACACCAAGAATCCTTAAAAGAGATAATCACGGTCTTGTGAATGTGTGTGTTTAATTCTGCTTAGTGTAGACAAAAAAAAAATCATAAAACGAGATAAAAACTTATTTAGATAGCATAGAAGCACCGTAATGGTGTACACCCGTAGTCAAGCCCAATCAAGGGTAGAAGCTCCGAGAGGTACACAAAAAGCAGGCACAAGTTGCCTTCACTTCAGTCCTGAGGATTTGGTTATACCGCCTTATCGGTCTAACCTACAAAAGAATCCAATTCAGAATCCTCGGTGGGGTATGCCTATTCAAAGTAGCCCCTTTCGGGAAGATGCCTTACATGTAGACCTTGACATAAATAGAGAATCACCTCTTGAAGGTAGGCATGAGTGGCCACCGTGCAATGAAGCGCTAAACAGGCACACTGTCCATTTAGAGGGGCAACATGGATATGGCGTCCCTTCTTTACCTATCATCAGAACAGAGAGACCACATCCGGAGCGCAGGGCTCCTTACATAGGGCGACCTAACTCCGCCCATCCCATTTACACTCATGAAAGGGAGTATGAGTAAAACCATCACATTCCTCGAGAGCAACAAACAATGCGGGAACCTTGCATTTCCGCACCAGCAGGATATCATGATCACCCCTTGAGGCCAGAACCTCGAGCACATACCACCTACCTCGATAGAGGGAAGCGACCCATTGAAACCTTAGAGCATCAAAATCAAGGTAGACCCATAGGAGGAACATTTGAACCTCCCAAAAAAAATAGGGTAGAACAAATTGATCCGGTTGTCGCCCAGATATACTACCCGTCAAGCCCAAATCATGCGGCTTAAACAAAGTCAACAAGAGATAGAGTATCAATACCGCTTGGATAAAGAACGCATGCAATGCGAAGCGGATGAGTTACGCTATGAAATACCTGAGAGGGGGCCAAACCCTCGCATCCAATGAGCTAAACAATATGAGAGGCGTAATCCTTTGGCGCAAGACAGGTCTCCACGACCTCGTCAAACTCTGCCTCCAAGACCCCATAGATTTGAAAGGGAGGCAACTCCCCGAAACAATGATGGGTACCTTCAGCAAGAACTTGATCAGGGTCATAGGTTTCGCCCTGAGACTCCTCAAGAATTTTATGAGGAGTATGAACCAGAAGAGGAGTATATCGAAACTCCCCATCAAGGCAGGAAGGATGCCATTCGGCCACCCCTCCATAGGCCTCCAGTTTACCGTAACTTGCAACAAGAGCGAACAAGAGAGGAAGAAATAAAATCTTCCGATGCATACCAAGCGCTATTGGAGCGTTTAGAGTTGGTGGAGACAAAAGCTGCTGGGCATCAAAAACCCACATTACGTCTACTCCGCAATAATCCGGTGCATCCCTCAGTGCCTACACCTCTCTACCCCGAACACTTTAAGTTGCCTCAATTGGCAGTTTTTAAATGTGAAGAGGACGCACAGGAACATGTTACACGGTTTCTAAGCCAATGCTTCGGAATTCAATATAATGACGCGTTATTGCTTAGAACATTCATAACCACATTCGCAGGCCCCACCTCGGATTGGTTCACACGGCTGCCCAAACACAGCATAAGCGACTTAGATCGGCTAGTAGATGCGTTTCTTGAACGCTTCGCCTTCAACACAAGGAAGAAGGCATCACTTAGTGATCTTGCTAGCCTTAAACAATTTGAGGAGGAAACAATGGCAGCGTACGGGAACCGATGGAGAGCTTTGCTTTCTAAGTTACCCTACTGTCCTCCCATGTCGGACCTCACGCAAATGTTCGCAAAAAGTTGTTTAAAATCAATCTCTAGTCTATTGTTGCTACGACAATACGACAGCTTATAAGAAGTTTTGGCGCAAGCCAGAGTCATAGAAGAGATTAAGATAGGCGAAGGTGCAATTGCCAAGCCTAAGAAGAAAGAGTGGAATAAAACCACTAAAACTGGGACAACGCAACCACAACACGCTGCAATCAACCAAGTTGCGATAAATGTCCCAGCGCCTGTGCAAGAAACGCAGCCTCAAAAGGCTAACTACCAGGCAGTGCCTCCTGCTTACGAAAGAGATAACAAGAGACAAGAACAGTATCAGCAGCGTCGCCCTAGGCGACAATTCACCTCGTATGCGGAGTCTAGGGACTCCTTATTTGACCGCTTGTCAGCGGCGAATCTAGTTACTCTGCCAGAAATCCAAATTTTTGACCCTAGCGTTCCTAAGCCTAAGGGGTATAGGGAGGAATTGTATTGCAGATTTCATAGACGCAGAGGACATGACCTAAATGGGTGCTGGAAATTCAAAGAACTAGTCCAGGATTTGATCGACAATCGAACATTGGTCGTGGACAACCCCATCGCACCTAACAACCAACAAATGAGGGTATTCAAGGACCCCTTGCCTGCCCACGAGGCACAGACAAAACCGCTCCAAATAAATGAGGTGCGACAAGATCTTCCCGCACAAGGATTTGTGGGAATGATTAGCATTGTAACAAGGAACAGAAAATACCCAGCAGTTGCCCCCGAGGTACCTGCAAGGGAAGTTTCGTCAACATTGTAGCCTCAACAACGCCCGATGCAGTTACCTCCGCCTAGACCTAAGGTCACGATACGAACCAAACTCACGCAGAGTTTGCGGACCACGTCAGCTAGGCTGTCCATCTACGAGCTTATTCAACAATCAGCTCCACATAGAGAAGCTCTTATGGACATCTTAAAAGCCATTGAAGTACAACCCCACGAAGCTAATTCTTTCAACGCTTTCGTGGGACATGTGAAACAATGTATGGAGCCTGTCATCACATTCAAAGAAAATGAGGTCAAAAAAATATCGAATGACATGCCGGATCCACCCCTGCACGTTATCGCGCGGGTCAACGGGATCTCGTACAAGAGAGTGCTGATAGATACTGGCTCGTCCAGTAACATTATAACCACTGCTGCGTTAAAGCATTTAAAACTGCCAGCCTCTCACATCACGACTTCCACGTACACACTACGAGCTTTTAACGATGCAATTTGCTCGACAGTCGGCACGGTTGTTCTGCCTATACAGGTAGGACAAAAGTCAATACCCACACTATGCCATGTGTTGGAAGGCGAAATGGCTTATAACATACTGCTGGGGCGGCCTTGGATCAGGGACATGAAGTGTGTCCCCTCGATCGCACACCAGTGCTTGAAGTATGCCTATGAAGGGCAAATACATGTAGTCCCAATGGACTTAGAGCCATTCAAGTATTGCAATGCGGTACAATTCATACCTCAATCGACCCTACCATCAACGCATTTGGATTTTCAATTAAATCCATCTAAATAGGGTCCGATACCGCAAGCACAACTGGTGGCCAATAAGGTAAAATCCCAGCCAGGTGAGATGTCATCATTGGCTCCTTCATCATCAGCGCCACCTATCGTGGCCCAACAGAAGGACAAGGGAAAGCAAATCATGGAGGAGGTTAAGCCTCTAGAAGAGGGGTTGCCCACGATCTCAGTAATATCAACGAGAGGAAGCGCCCAATGCAACGGAAACCAAGATTCCTGAACAACCAAACATGGAATGGACTCAGGAAGGACTACCGTTTCCTCCTACCCAATCATCAACAATCACTGTTGAGATGGCCAGTACAGGCCTGGGAGAGTACATAGTGCAAAATGTTGTGGCAACCCCCACACTAGAGTCAGTACAAGACATGGGAAGACCTCGCCTTCCCATTGGAACAATCGTCCCTTTAGGCTACCCATCGAACCAAACGAATTTTTTGTATGGGGGCCTTGATCATGGTTCTGAACCATGCGAACAAAAGGAAACAGATGAAGAACCTTTTGTCGAAAACATCAATTATCTGTCGAACCCAGAATTTGCCCTAAAATATCTTGAACAATGCAATTGGCATGGGTATGGGCTAGGCAGATACGAGCAAGGGATGCGGATCCTTTGTCAACCAAGATATCAGATGCCATACGACAAGTCGGGGGTAGGGTTCAACCATCCCCTGCCATTAGACATCTTGGTTGAAAACATGCAAGGCCTAGAAATAGGCAACAGGGGGGGATTGGCACAAGACCCATACGCCAATCCAAACACAGAATACACATTGGGGGATTATCTCCCATGGTCTACAAACACCCCTAGTAACAACAATAATCCCTCTCCTTTGCTAGAGAGAGGTGAAAGTTCAGAGAGCAGTCCTCAAAAAGAACAACAACGGCTTCCAGATATTTTTTTGAAACTGTTCCCCTTAGAGGTTCCGGACGAAATAACGTAGTCTCAAAAGAATCAGGTCCCTCCACTAAGAGTGGAACAACCGCAATGGGATCAGATTAATTCACTGGAACAAGAAGAGTCCTCAATGTCGAAAGCAACAGATGCTGAAGAGGATGAGCAATTTTGGATCTATGAAAGCGATTCAGAAGACGAGACTGAGATGGACTATCTCAGACATGCGCGACGACATCACCACGCTCTAACCCATGAAGATCTAATGGGACAAATGGGTATACGGTTGGGACATGAATGGCACTTAGACCCAACGATGTGGGACCAAGTGCTAGGCCTATGGCTCCAAATTCAAGTTGAGCATCGTCCACCTCAAGATCCCATCAGGACAACAGTACCAAGGGAAGACCCCGCCTTCCTTTCCGCACTTAGAGACGAATTTGCACCTAGAGAGGATCCATTCGTGCCTGTTCCCGTAGAGCCAGACCCAGAATATAGGGAACATCTGAAAGAATCAAGTCATCACACCCGTGGTTCTGGAGACCAAATTCATTCCATCCACATGATCTCCATTGATTTGACCACACCCATCCGCAATCCGACCGATCCATCACGGTCATTACATCTAAACACGGATGCCATTGATCGGGATCACGTCAACTCACCATTGTCACCATCAGAGTACTGGCCTTTCGGTAAAATGCTTCATTTTACCCCAAGGACAACTCAAGATATTTTTCAAGCTGAAGAGGGACCCAAAGTCCCCAACGCAGATCTTAACTCAGCTGATGATATCCATTTAATCCCAACTCCACATCAGTTGGAGGACGGATCTCACATGTCAGTCGAAGAGACGACTGACGTAGACATCGGCACAGATCCAATGAATCCACGGATTCTCAAGCTGGGGGTAAGCCTTTCCCCCGAAGAGCAAACCGATTACATTGCCATTCTTAAAGAAAAGAAGGAGGTTTTTGCATGGTCATACAAAGATATGCCGGGACTAGACCCGCAGCTAGTCATGCACAATTTAACGCTTGATCCGAAAATCAAGCCAGTAAAGCAAAAACTAAGAAAGATTCACCCAACAGTGGCCTTGATGGTCAAATACGAATTACAAAAGCTGTTGGATGCACAATTTGTCGTCTGCGTGGATTATCCGCCATGGTTGTCCAACATGGTTCCCATCAAGAAGCCCGATGGGAGGATTCGCATATGCACCGACTTTCGAGACTTAAACAAAGCGAGTCCTAAGGATGATTTTCCCTTGCCAAGCATCGACGCATTGGTAGACGCTACAACAAGTCACGAAATGCTCTCCCTAATGGACGGTTTCTCAGGATACAATCAAATTCGTATCAATCCTGAAGACCAACTCAAAACGGCATTCACAACGCCTTGGGGGACATTTTGTTATAAGGTCATGCCTTTTGGCCTTAAAAACGTTGGTGCTACATACCAACGTGCTATGACGTATATCTTCCACGATTACATGCACAAAACTTTGGAAGATTACATGGATGATTTATTAGCCAAGTCTAAATTGCGCTCAGATCATCTCGGTGACTTAAGCAAGATCCTCGATCGCCTCATAGAGCATAAGGTCAGACTGAATCCCAAGAAGTGCATGTTCGACGTCACATCTGGAAAACTCTTGGGTTTTATAGTCTCCAAAAGAGGCATCGAAGTGGACCCAAACAAAGTCAAGGCAATCCTTGAAATGGCTCCCCCAACCACTATCAAGCAGCTCAGAAGTCTGCAAGGAAAGGTCACGTCGATTAAATGCTTCACAGCGCAATTATCTGACAAATGCCGACCAATGAACAAATTATTGCACAAAGGGGTCACATTTCATTGGGATGACGAGTTCCAGTCAGCCTTTGACGAAATCAAACAATACTTGGCTTCGTCGCCAGTATTGGCACCGCCTAGACCAGGTGTGTCGTTCTACTTATACATCTCAGCTATCGAGGTGGCACTGGCGCAATGCTAGCCCAGAAGAATGAACTTCACAAAGAATAGGCTACTTACTATCTTAGCCGCACCCTGGTCAGTTACGAACTTAACTATGCATACGTTGAGAAACTCTGCTTGGCAGTGGTGTTTGCCACCAAAAGGCTACGCCACTATATGCTGAGCAACACGACGTATGTTGTGTCTAAGGAGAATCCATTGCGATACATGATGAGTCGTACTTATCATAGTAGCCGCACGGCGAAATGGATCATGTTGTTGACGGAATTTGACATTGAGTTTATTGGACAAAAATCTATAAAAGGACAAGTCATAGCCGATCAACTAGCAGAGGCTCCTCTTGAAGACGATAAGCCTCTGGTCATAGAACTACCCGATGATGAGGTCTTCCATGTCTCTGAATCGCCAGATTCTAAAGAGCCTGAGTCTCAGGCCGACATAACCTTATTTTTCGATGGTTCTAAATGCGAGCAATGTGGTGGCACAAGAATTGTATTCTTCACACCGCAAGGCACTCCAATGCCCCTGTCATTTAAATTAAACTTCTAGTGCACCAACAACAATGCAAAATATGAAGCCTTGCTCCTAGGTCTTCGAGACAAGCAATCGCCATGAACATCAAAAGACAGAACATCTTTGGCGATTCGCTGTTAATCGTCAATCAAGTAAAAGGGGTATATCAATGCAAATGCCCAGTTCTGAAGGCCTATAAAGCCCTCGTGGATAAATTCTTGGAAAAATTTGAGTGGTATGACATCGAGGCACTCCCTCGATCATCGAATCATTTTGTGGACACAATGGCCTCCTTGGGGTCACTAATCCCGCAAGACCTTTCCGGTGATATAACAACCATTCGAGTCAAAACCTTATCACAACCCGCGATGGAGCACGCAAGCTCAGAATTGACGCCAGGAATCCACATGATCCAGATCGAACCATCTTCGGATAAGTTCTTTCGAATCCGAGACTATTTGAAACACGCCAATCGGGGGTCTTTGTTCTCCCCCATTCCCATTAATAGCAACACAATGCTATTTTTACAAGTTTTATCCCAATCAGCATTTGTTAGGGAAGAACTCTAAAAGGGATTGGCTGTTCAAACTGTCGAGGTATCTGATCAACAGGACTGGTATTTACCCATAAGAGATTACCTCAAGTTAGGTAATCTACCCCTTGGATTGACGCAAGCCGCAAAACGAACATTCAAACAGAAGCGGCAAAATATGTCTTGATAGGAGACATTTTGTATCGTCGCAGCTACGACGGAATTCTTCTTCATTGCTTGGACCAACAAGAGTCCACTTGGGCGATCACCCAAGTGCATGACGGTACATGTGGTGGCCACTTTAGTGGTATGGCCATTGCAAAGTGCATTCTTCGCATGGGCTATTATTGGCCATCTTTAGAGCGAGATTGTTGCGCATATGTCAAGAGGTGTGTGAAATGTCAACATCATGCCAATCTGATGCACGCACCTTCCCAGGCCCTACGAGACGATCCGATCTACTTGGCCATTTTCGCAGTGGGGCCTCGATCTAATTGGAAAGATCTCCCCTGCATCGTTAGGCCGTCACACGTTTATCATAACGGCCACAAAATATTTTACCAAATGGGTGGAAGCAATTCCGTTAACCTCTACGACAAGACCCCACATTGCGGAGTTCATTTTGCATTACATCATATGTCGTTTTGGTATTCCATCCAAAATAATCTTGGATAATGGGCCATCATTCAAGAACAAAGACGTGCGTGCTTTAACCACAAAGTACAAAATTTAGCACAGCTTTTCAACACCATATTATCCGCAAGCAAATGGGCAAGCAGAGGTGTCAAACAAAACGCTAGTCACCATCCTTAAAAAGACCGTCGCAGACAGTCATAAGGATTGGCACATACAAATCCCACTTGCCCTTTGGGCCTATCGCACTAGCATTCGGACGCCCACTGGGGCAACTCCGTTTTCACTAGTGTATGGCTCAGAGGTAGTAATGCCTCTCGAGTTGGAAATTCCTTCCCTTTGCATATCAATGCGAGAATTCATCGATGATGACACTGTGCGGCAGGCCCGGTTAGACCAGCTTACGTTGCTTGATGAAAGACGCGTTAATGCTCTCGAGCACTTACGTATCTATCAAGAGCGACTTAAGAGAGCTTACAACATGAAAGTTCACCTAAGAGAATTTCGGGTTGGTGATCTGGTTCTGAAGGAAAACCAACAAAACTCTAATTTGCCGTCCCATATGAGGGGAAAAATTTGTGGCAAATTGGTTAGGTCCGTATGTCATTGATAGCAAAATAGGACCAGGAACGTACAGGCTAGCTTGTCTTGACGGTATCAAGGAAATGGAACCCTTGAATATCAGTCATTTACGACCATTTCATATCTAAGACAGCCATGTACCAAAAAATAAAAAAAAATAAAAAAAAATATTCAACAAAAACAAACAAACAAAAAGCTCCAAGGATTATCGCAATCTCTTGGTCAACCCAAAAAGCTCCAAGGATTATCGCATCTCTTGGTCACCCAAAAAGCTCCAAGGATTATCGCAATCTCTTGGTCACCCAAAAATCTCCAAGGATTATCGCAATCTCTTGGTCAACCCAAAAAGCTCCAAGGATTATCGTAATCTCTTGGTCAACACAAAAAGCTCCAAGGATTATCACAATCTCTTGGTCACCTAAAAAGCTCCAAGGATTATCGCAATCTCTTTGTCAATACAAAAAGCTCCAAGGATTATCGCAATCTCTTGGTCAACCCAAAAGCTCCAAGGATTATCGCAATCTCTTGGTCAAACAATCAAGAAATTCAACAAAAACAAAACAACAAAAATCATCAAAAATAAAAAAGATTTGCATCTCAATTCTAGGCATACTCGAATTCATCAAAATCAACAAAAACACCATGCATAAATCTTACCACACTACAATCGATGGTCCGGGAATGTACTAGGAGTTTCGATAATTCGAGTCATCATTTTCCTCTTTAGCCATGTAGTGTACCAAGTCGAACGGATTTTATAAAGGTAGAGTCATACTCGAAATACACCTTGTTACGTAACATCCCAACACAAATTAAAACACTAAAATTCCCAAAATCGTGTAAACGAAAGATGAAACCTGCAAAATAACTAGGTCACCACAAGCGAAACGGTTATCTTGCTCATCCCCCTGTGCGAATGACCCCTAGAATGCTGAGAGTTGGCAAAAGGACAAGCTTCCTCCCTACCCAATTCCCTAAGAATCCCAAAATTTCTCAATAGCTGCAAAACACAAAAATTTGCAAAATGTCAAAACTCAAAAATTTGACAAAATATAGTGCACACATCAAAAGGCACAAACAACAGTGATTTTCGTCACTCCATATCCCCAATCCCTTGCTCAAAATAAAAATCAATAAAAATAAACAGTGATCTTATCACTACAAAAGAGCAAGTATCCCAATACAATTGAAAAAAAGAAGGGAGTTGACCTTGAATCCCTGGAACTCTCAAAATTCTGTAGGTCATAAGGCAAGCTTCAATACCAACTCGGTAATAGAAGTAAACCTCCCGCATGACGATATATCTGTCACATTAACTTGTGTACAGATCAATGTTTGCATGTGGATGAGCTAGCTTATGGCAGCCTGGATTACAACACAGATTAATCTTAGTACATACAACAAAGGAATTCGTTGAGCTAATTAGGTGATCCTCAGTATAGGTTCGGTTGAAAGCCCATCTGGAACTGGCGGTATCCTAACAAATACCACTAAATGAACTCAATTGCACACACAGGGATGTGAAATAGCTCGGTCAAAAACAAGTTTGATTCATACCTTGTTCAAAAGTCTTGTAAGATAAAGTACAGTCGTGGATAGTGAGTTAAAACTGTCTGAATCTCAGAAAATCTTACACTCATCCCGAAAACCATCTGCCCTACTTATCATTCTTATGATACCATCAGAAAATACAAAAACAGCAAAGAAAAACCAGATAAATAAAAATAGCATTCATCCATTTTGCATATCACATAGGCATCTAAAACAATTCAATTCATCTGCATCCATCAAACAAATAAACATGCATAACAAAAATCAATCACATCATCACATGTACAAATCCAAAAATAAAACCGGTATATATATATATATCGTCAAAAAAAGATGCCCGCAGGCTACAAAAATAGGTCCTTAGACCCCGCAATCATATCCAAAACCCAACCTAAGACGTCGGCCACCATGATCACGCAGGATCGGTGCGACGGGAACTACCCCCCGTGGTGTGGGTCCTACGGGACCCTGCAGGGCGGCTCATTGCTAGCCTCCGCATCATGCCTACTACCACCCCCCTCATCCAACCGCCTGCGACGAGATGATGCTGACTGCTCAGTCAGACTATCCCTCGTCCGTCGAGAAGATCTGTTGATAGAAGGCTCAAGGAGCCGCCCGCCAAGGCGGATGACCTCCCTCTCCAAGTCTATCCGGTATAGACACCACTCTGCCTCCCGTCGATGATAGATAGACAAGGCATCATCGCGCTGCACCAAAACGCTATCCCGCTCTGCCAACTGAACCCGCAGAAGATCCCTCTCTAGATCTCGCATCCGTAGTAGCTCTGTAAGCCACGCAACCTCATCGCCTACATCCGACCCCACCCCCTCCGTATCTGTCGGACGCATAGGACTCCCGGGGACAGTAGCCTACCTAGGCTCCAACTGCTCCTCCACATCCTGCATGTTCGGCTGCTCCGGAACACCCAAGTCCACATCCGCCATGTCTGCATCATCCAACGGCCCTCCCCAATCACCCCCTGTCGCCTCAGCATCCTCCACTGCCGCCTCCGCACCTCCCAGAGGACCCTCACCTCTCCAGCACCGCAAAACCCACCACGAGTCATACTCAGTGGTAGTACCTACATCATCCACATCCAACACCTCAATAACAGCATCCGACTCCTCGCCCAGTGGCACGAGGATAGGTGGCTCCAGATCCCTCTCATCTCCCCGACGCCGATAGCCTACGGGTTCACCAGGCAACCCCTGGCACACCCCAAACTATCGTGTAACCCGATGGTACGGAAAGAACTCATGCTCCGTCCCGTGTCGCCCAGTCAACCATCGCTCCCTCTGTACCCGTCGGAGCCACTCTCCAGCCTCAATCCAGGTTGGACAGTCCCGATAGGGACGCCAAAACACCTCCCCTGGAGTGAGCCGTGAAAAGGCATCAATGTAGTTCTCAACTACACCTGCCCATCGCCGACTCTGCCCCTGCTCCGCAGACCGTCGCCACAACGCTGCATAACCAATCTCATCATCCTCCATCGCCACCCGAGTCGTCCACGGTAACCCGGTAGGCCTCTCAACAGCTATGTGCTGCCAACCCCAGCACTGCAACAAAAAGCTACAACTGACACCCTTCCGTTGTCAACAGCGGACCCCGTACAACTCTTCGTAAAGCTGCGCCAACAAAGTCTGTCCCCATCTCAGGATCAACGGTGCCTCTCACGGGCACTCGCCAACCGCCACACCAAATCCAAGCGGGTTCCACGGGAACCTCGCGCTCGACGAATCGGGGAGAAGAATGTTAGAAATGAGGCCCATCGGGAATGCGTGCCTCACTCCTAACACCCCCTCTCCTTCCACCAGACCAACCAAAATCCCGCCGACCTGGCAATCCACCTCGAGTTGTCTCCACTGGGTCCGCTACACCCGGCTCCCCCCATGCCCAAAACATCTCGTGAGTATAGCAGGTCCGCGATCGAACGGAGATGTCCTAATAGGCAGACCATCTATCGGAATCCGAAGCAACCGATAGACGTCCTCAAGAGTCACGATCATCTCCCCGTCGGGAGATGGAAAGTATTGGTCCTCGGATCCCAAAGCTTGATCGGGGTACGTCGGATAGGCTCGATCCGAAACCACGAGCTCCAGTCGAGCCACTCGCTTAAGCCCAAGGGCATCAAGCCATTCCCAGTCGTCATCATTCAAGGCCAACCACGCCTCAGTAAAGGCAGCGGGTACACGGTACCGGCTCCTAACAACCTGCAAGCAAAAAAAAAAATAATAATAAATAAAATTTTCAATTCTAAGGTTTCTAACCTTAGTTGTTAAACAAAAAACATTACAAAAAATTCTTAAGGTTTTGAAAAGCGCAACACAAAAACAATGCATTCAGTTAAAGCAAAATAAGCCCTAGGGTCACTTACAGGACTCGCCTCGGCTCCGTTGCTCGAACCAGTTTGTGCACTCATGATGGCAGAGAGAATTCCAGTAGCGCTTCGCTTCGCAGAATTACTTCCTCCTCCCAGAGCTCCAAAATCGCAAGAAAAAAATGACACAAATGAGCCCAAAATCAAGTTTTGGCCCTTAAATAGGCCTTTTGCACTGGAATTCATCCTTGACTGGGATGAGCGCTCTGATTAGCGCTCGTCCCACCCAGGGACGAATTCTCCAGCTGGAATTCGTCCCACCCAGGGACGAATTCAGGCCAGCACAAAAAAATTAAGAAAAATGACTAAAAATGCACTAAAAAGACAATAAAACTGCCTGATAGGATTGCAAATGCAACTGACAGCATGGGCATACAAAATCGACATCGGGGTCACAAATTATCAATATCCTACTCCCTAAGAAGGCTACCATAGCCGGACCACTCCAGGGGAAGACAGATTTTGAAAATTTAATCCCCAAAATAATGTCACAAAAACAACAAAAATAGTACAAAATTTAACAAAAACACAACAAAAGCATTGCCATGCATAAGTGCTCATGCACTTAACCTCTAGGCAAAGAAAATCGATGTCGAGGTCCAAATTATCGCTCTCCTAGTTCCCCAAGAAGGCTATCATAGCCGGACCGCTCCACGGGAAATAGGTTTTCGACGATTTCACCTCATTATGACGTCACCAAAAGGGCTAACACCCACCAAAAATAGGTCCATATGTTGGAAAAATTGCACACGCTTAACGGTAAACCCTCTAAAGGCAAACCTTGCACAAGTCATCTTGGGTCAAGCGACTCGTCGCTTCTCTCACGAAGGTCATTCCCTCATCGATTCGTCGCTTGAGGGGGTAGTCACACTTAGTCACCAATCAACAATCACACACCCAATTAAGGAAAACAACATGCATTCAAAGAATCATTGACAAAGACAATCACGCTCCCGCTTGGGGCGATAAACAAGCAACAATCAAATCAATCAAACACTTGGCATTTCATGAATCATGAACACAAGGTTCCCCCGAGGATAAAAATGCCCTTCACTTGTTCATGATCGATCAATGTCCAAGTTCAAGTCACACCTCACCAAAACAAGGTTAATACTTGAAATCAAATTCCTTAGCTCGTCGAAGCAAGGATTCAAGAATGCATGCCCTTTCCATACTTGGGGCATCAAAAGTTGGTTAGGTTACCAAGAAACCCTAATCATTAGTGCTTTGGTTATCTATTTTTGCTCAACATCTACGTCACCCGCAGATGCTTCCCAAAAAGGGGCATCTCGTAGACACCAAAACAGCGACAAATCCGATTATGTGACTGCAAACACTGATCGCTTTGACAAACACAGCCCCCAGGGCAGCCCTCAGAGGTCAAACAGTGGTCTTAACCACTTTCATAGCAATTTTGTAAGGTCAAGGAGCAATTTGGCACACTTGGGCATTTTGCCCAGTATTCGTCTCACCCAGGGACGAATTAAAAATAGAATCCGTCCCACCCCGGACGGATTCCGAATCCGTCCCTGGGTGGGACGAATTCTAAGCTTAACGGGCAAAAGGGCAAATGGTGCCAAGTGGCAGCCCAGAACAGTCAGTTAAGGGCCCCTACCTTGCACGCATGTGTAAGTGGACAGAGGGGCCATTAGAGGACTGTTGCAAGAAGCATTTATCAAAGTTCAAGTCAGTGAAGGACTCCCCTCCCTCATGGGAAGACAAGACCGCCACATGGCGCCCATGGTCAACACTTGGATTTTGTGCTTCCCTCCCAAAAGAGACCCCTTGGGTCTATAAAAGGTGGGACTTTTCTCACCCAAAACATGCAGGTGGAAGGAGTGTTCAAGCAACGAAGTGCTGCCGAATCGAAGACTCATTTGCATCCCCCTTTGTTCACCTTCCTACATCCATCAATCTCTTTTGCAAGGGAGGTTGGTGGGTGGCCTTTGGAAGCTCGAACCTTACTCAAATCCGACGCATGGACATATGAACCTACCAATTCGCCGACCCCCCAATCCTAAAATGTTTTGGGCCCATCCTTGGTGGATTGGCTCCAAAATCGAGGGCCAACGGTGAGAGGCCCACTTGGGCACCCCCGCACCCCCAAATTCTAATTTCATTTTTTGAGCACTTTAGATTAATTTTTAGATTGCATTCTGTGTTACTAGGTCTGATTAGTCTATAATTGTAATTTTGTAGCTTTTGGTTAGATTTTAGGGTGTTTTGTATTGCTTTATCGTTTTGCTAACTTGTAGGTGTCAAGGTTAAATTCCCGAGGGGGGAGGTCAAATTGGGAAAATCCGACCATCTGGGTCGTCCCAAAATGGCCCCAATTACCTAACCCCCCTATTTGCAGGAGTTTTGCAGGTCCCGAGATCCGACATTGGAGCAACAATAGGTCGATTTCTCCTATTCAGAAGAATTCATCCCACCCAGGGACGAATTACAGTCAGAATTCGTCCTGCCCAGGGACGAATTCTAGTTTAAGGTGAATTGGCCAGCTGCCTCAGTGGTAGTGGCCTTCTGGTGACTGTTCTTACCTTCTGTCAGATTTTGAAGCAATTTGGATTCACTGTTTTCATGGTTTCAGGCAAATATTCGTATGCATATTTTGTTAGTTTTAGAGAGAGAATGATTTTCATTTGCAACAGGTGCTACTAACGTCTTGATCATTTCTTTGTTTGCAGGAGAAGTAGCAGAGGTGAAGAACCCATCAACATAAGCGGCGGCATCATCTTAGCCCACCCAGTGCAATCGTGGGCACGCGGAAGGAGGAACCATTCAACGATTGTAATCAAACCTTATTTGCGCTCCTAGCCCCTGAAAAGGGAGGAGGCATTATTGTAACAGAGATCGAAAGAAATTAATGAAAGGGCTATTTTTCTTTATCTGATTGCGTCTCTTGCAACATGTCTCTTTTCGTTTCATACAATGTACATTCCTAGGACTTAAGCGTGATTAATTTTGAATGCAATCGCACTTGGTGTTTCTTTTGACCGGAATCTCGTGCTTTCACCAACAGCCATGTGAGCTAGGTTATCACCTTGGAATGGAAGAGCACCACATGCTCTATCTTCTCCTTCCTAGTGCCTCACTCAAAAATATTTGCACTGCTTCCTTTGGCACTTAACCAAATCCATGCAAAATGATGCCTACCGTGATTCGAATGTGGGTCATCCTGCTCACAAGCACCCTAGCACACTCCAAATTGCCACCAAACCACCATGTTGGATGGTCATAATATTTAGGGCATCTTTCATCTTATTCCTTCACTACCACACTCTAAGACAAAATTTTGTCTTCTACCTTGCACGAAATTGCATGAAACACACAACTCACAGTCCTTTTTCAATCGAGCAAGGGATGGATTATTTTCCACTTTATCATATGCTTTTTATACCACTATGCCACCATATTTTCAAAAATATATGGATTCTTTTTTCTCTTATATATCGGTGTCTTTGATATTTAAATAATTAATTTATAAATTATTTAAATTCTTTAGAATTTAAATATTATAAATTAATATTTAAATCCTTTTGGATTTATTAAGGATTAAAGCCTTCTTAGGTTTTACCACCTTGTATAAATAATATTTATTTATAAAATTTAATTTTAATTTGAATTTAAATTTTTTATAAAATTAATATTAAAACATCCTTGGGTTTTTTAACATGAATTTAAAAGCCTCATTAGGTTTTTAATAAAAAACCTTTTATCCATGGTTTTAATAAAAACCTTCCACTTATGCTTCCATATAATACTAAAAGTATTATGAAGTTATTTTGCCATTAACCTTTGCATTATTCCTTTTGACATTTTGATATCAACTGTAGATTATTATTTGAAATCAATAGCAACTTTGACTCAAAATGTCCAACAATCTCCCCCTTTGTCATTGATTGCAACCCAATTTTTTTTTACCAAAAACCTAAATTTTTCTTTGTTCTGCTCACCCTTGGGACATTGCTCCCCTAGCTCAATGCTCTCTTCAAATATCTCCTCTTTACTCAAATACCAAATCTCTCCCCTTACTCAAATCTCTCCCCCTTTGACATCAATGGAAAAGGATCACCTTTGGGGCTCAAGACTAAGAATGAGCCTCTTAGCTTAGCCCCTCCCCAACCTCCTCTTGATGTGGTTAATTCTTGGGTGGGAGTATTTCTACTACTAGAAATCACTAGTATTTACCTTTATCATATTTTCTTCTTAACTGATCCTTCTTATTCCTTTGACTATTCATTTCCATGTCCATGTCCATATTCTTGTTCCTATTCTTGTTCTTGTTCTTTTTCATATCCATGTTCTTGTTCCTATTCTTGTTCATATCCATATCCCTTTTCCTATTCTTGTTCCTATTCTTGTTCATACTTGATTCAAAAATGTTTGCTCTACACCACTTTGTTGTGTGTCCATTATTATTGCACTTATAACACTTAATGTTAATATTTCTTGGAGGTACGGATGTCTTATGATTTCTCCTAGTGAAGCCATATCTTCTTTTTTCATGAACCCTACAATTCATTGCCTTGTGATCAAACTGATTACATGAGTAGCAATACCCATGGAAAAGCTCCTTATTTCTAAAATTCCCATTTTCCTGTCTTTCATGTGTCTTGCACTGTGAAGCCATTTACCCAAATCTATGACATTAAAAACATATTCCATTGAAGTTTCCTTGTCTTGACCTAATTGGTCTCTTAGTCTCTTAACCTATTCTGATTGTTGTTCCATCTATTTCTTCTTTGTACATTATTCTTGTCCTTGTTGAACTTTCTATTGGCCAACTCATCCTTAGATGTCTCACTTTATCTTACATTGTCTTCCTCTGAAGTTTCTTCTCCTTCAAAAATTTAGGTGGACTTCTCTTCTTGTTTCTTTTGAGTCTGTTCAAAACCAAGATCTATTTTATTTGTTGAACTTATTTGTACCTTGATCATCTTATCCATAATATTTGAGCTCTTTCCAAACTTTTATAGCTTACTATTGGACTTTTCTAAATATTCCCTTAGTAGGGCTACTTATTTTTCTAACCCTTCACATTCTAAGACATTTGCTTATAAATTATTCTTGAACTTATTTTCCTTAGCCTTTGATTTGTCTAGATCCTCCATAAGCATTTTTCTCTCCTCATAACATTCTTGAAACTGAAACTCAAGTTTAGAGTTTTGCTTTCTTACCTTCTTTACTAGGTCAAGAGCATAAATAAGTTCTCCCTTGATATCATATTCCTCTTTATCTGATTCTTCCTCTATTTTTTTGTCTTTTTCTACATCTTTATTTTCTTTTGGCTTGTATTCTGTAGGATCACCTACTTCTTCTAGTGCCATTATAATATTCTATTCTAGTCCTTCAAGTGTATCCTCATATTCATAATCATTGAAACTATAACCATTCCATGTACAACTATCTTCAATATGTCCAAAGTTGCCACATCTAAAACACTTGAGAATTATTGGTGATATTTTTCTGACCTATTTTTATTCAAGCATAAATATAACTCCATATTTATCATTTTCTGAGAAACTATTATCACTATAACTTGAGTACTTACTTGCATTATCTTCATAGTAGCTCCTCTTTTGCATTTGAAATAACTTCTTTCCTTATTTGCTTTGTCCATCTTTGCTTTTGTTTTGGTGCCTATATTTTTCTGAATCCTTGTTTCTATGATCCTATTTTTTTTCATCATTGTTATTTTTAGCTTCTAGAAAATTAGTTACATAGTGACCATACTTTCCACAATTGAAATATTTAACTTATTTTGTATCTTTAAATATTCTTGAATCCTTATTCCTTCTACCATAATTTACTTCTTCATAACTGGATGACTGATTGTTTGATTCTGACTCTTACCCTTTGTCTTCTTGATTTCTTTGAAGGTTGCTTCCTTCTAGGGATTAGGTTATTTTATTCTTAACTCAAAATCTATAAGAATACCATGCAATATATATTTTTTTAAAGAATCACCATCCTTTAATTCTTCTATAGCAGAAACATTTTCATTAAATATTTTAGGAAGAAATCTTAATATATTATCACAAACATCCGATTATTGAACCTTAAGTCCAAGCACTTGCATAGCATTAACAACCTCATCAACTCGAAGTACATAAGTACTAATGTTTTCCTCATCCTTAATTCTTAACTCTTCAAGTTGTCCTTTGAGATTTCATATCTTTGCTTTCTTGACACCTTTATCTCCTTCATATATACTTTGCAACTTATCCGACATTCATTTTGTATCTTGATAATGCATAACTTTTATGGAATCTTTTCTATGCAAACCTCTCAAAATTACATTCATTGCTTTTGAATTATAATGTTGTAAAAGCTTACCTTCCTTATCTGTAGGTGGATCAACTAGTGGTATGTATCCATTTTCAATTGCTTCCCAAATTTCATTGCCAAGTGCCATCAGGTAAATCTTCATTCTCATACTCCAATTTATATAATCACTTCTATATAATACTGGTGCTAAATTATCTGATGGTCCTTTCTTAGAATCCATTGTGTTCTTGTAGGCTTTTTCTTTAATATATTAAACTCTTCTGAAGGAACCCGCTTTGATACCAATATAAAAACACAAGCTTATACTGAGAGGGGGGGTAAACTATATAAGACCACTTTTTACTTTTATTTCCCAATCAATATTATGCAATGTATAGATAGAAATATCAATAGCAGTAATAAAAGTAATGCACAAATCACCACACACAATAGAGACACCAAATTTACATGGTTCACCCAATGTGGGTTACTCCACGGATAAAATATTTTACTAAAACTTTGTCAATCAATCTCTTGGGAATCCTTTCCCTATTACAATGTTTATGGTCCTATGTCCAAAGGAGACATCAATCCCCTTAATAAAGTTTAGAGATCTCTATCCATAGAATAACTCCTTTCTACTCTTGCTTTGGCTGCTGATATTCTAGAAGAACTATTGCCTCCATTGCTTTGGATAATGGATATTTATCCACTGAAGGCACCTGTACTCACTACTCTGGCTAATAGATCTCTATCAACTGTAAACTATCATCCTCTATACTCTATCACCTACAAATATCTATATCAAATCTATACTAAACATAGTCCTTCGATCTAGCATACATTTGCTCAATCCCTATCTCTGGTCAGACACAAATTTATCCTCAAATATGCACCAAAATCTATCCTCAAATCTGTACTAAACATATTACTCCAGTCTAGCACAAACCTGCTCAATCTCTTTCCTCAAACTTTAACTCAAATCTTGACTCAATCTCAAATAAAATTTGTTGTATCTGTCCCAAACCTTAACTCATGGTTTGAACAAATCAATCAATTCTGCTCTCAAGTCTTCTCAAATATTTGTCTCAAATCTACCTTGCAAGCTTCCACAAAATCTCACACTAATCTGTCCACAAGTCCTCTCTAGAACTTGTCCAAATATGCTCAATAAGTTCTCACAAGATCTTATCCAAATATACTCTCAATTTTTATTGTAAGCTTCCCAAAAATATTACCCAAATCTATCCACAAGTCTTCTCAAATGCTTACCTCAAATCTACTCAACAAGTCCACACTAGAACTTGTCCAATCTCATAGAAGCATAAAGAGAATTGTTAGAGACTCAATATGCTCTATACTCATCACAATGCTCAATCACTTTCAATCACTCTTTTAGAAACATATAGATAATTGTTATAGATTCAATATGCTTCACATTCACCCCAATGCTCAATCACTTTAAATCACTCTTTTAGAAACATACATAGAATTTTTAGAGACTCAATATGCTTCACATTCATCTCAATGCTCAATTAATTTAAAAATATAGAATAGTTTATTTTATAGAACTTGAACAATCACTTCACACATCCACTTGACTAGTCTCAACCAACAATACTCAACCAATCACTCAATGAAACAATCCTTGCTTACAAACCCTAGTCTAAGTATATAAACACTCACTCAAAATATTTCCAACAATGCTTATCAATCAATCTCTCATAACAATGATACTCATGTTATTTTGAAACCCTAGTTCAATTTTTTCACTTAACTGATGGCTTCAACAACAATTCTTATCAAACAAGGTTTTAATAACAACTCTTTATTCGAAAAAACCTTGAAGCATTAACTCAACACACTCAATAAGGAAACCTAATTAATTCCTTTTCACTCCAATTTTTTTTTTCATAAAACCAACCAATCAACTCAACTATATAAAAATATGCTCATACCTTTTTATTGATGATGAAGAAACCTCAAAAATCTGCCACAACCACAAAAACTTCTTTTCCAAGCTCAAGTAAGTTAGAATATGATAAACTATCTCATAGATACAATGCAAATATCAAAACACACATACACCTTATAATATTCCAATTAAAATAATATTCAATACCAAAAATAATATCAATAAAATCATATTCTCAAAACAACTCAATGACAAGAGGTCCTCTCAAAATTTAATCAACACTTTAATCTCCAATAAACCAATATGTCATAAATAATTTATTTAAAAATAAATCTAACTCCTTATTCCTCAAAATAACCAAAATAATTATTAATTAAAAATACTTTTTATCTACCCCTTTTAACTCCCTAGGACCTCATGTCAAAACCTTAGGCATCACAGAATATATTAAAAAATTTATTACCTTTGCCTTGGTGAGACTCGAACACACAAAACCGCCTCTACCAACACCCTATTTGTGGTTCCAACAACCACATGAGCTAGGTGATCGTATTGGGATGGAAGAGCACCACATTCTCTATCTTCTCCTTCTTGGTGCCTCACACAAAAATATTTGCACTGCTTCCTTTGGTGCTTAACCAAATCCACGCAAAATGATGCCTACCATGATTCGAATGTGGGTGCTCCTGCTCACAAGCACCCTAGCACACTCCAAATTGCCACCAAACCACCATGTTGGATGGTCATAAGAGTTAGGGTATCTTTCATCTTATTCCTTCGCTACCACACTTTAAGACAATTTTGTCTTCTACCTTGCACAAAATCGCATGAAACACACAACTCACAGTCCTTTTTCAATCAAGCAAGGGGTGAATTATTTTCCACTTTATCATATGGTTTTAATACCACTATGCCACCATACTTTCAAAAATCTATAGGTTCCTTTTTCTCTTATACGTTGGTGCCTTTGATATTTAAATAATTAATTTATAAATTATTTAAATTCTTTAGAATTTAAATATTATAAATTAAGATTTAAATCCTTTTAGATTTTTTAAAGGTTAAAGCCTTCTTAGGTTTTACCACCTTGTAGAAATAATATTTATTCATAAAATTTAAATTCAATTTGAATTAAAATATTTTATTAAATAAATATTAAAACTTCCTTGGGCTTTTTAACATGAATTTAAAAGCCTCCTTTGGTTTTTAAGAAAAACCTTTTATTTTTGCTCATCCATGGTTTTAATAAAACCCTTCTACTTATGCTTCCACATAATATTAAAAATATTATGAACCTCTTTTTCCATTAACCTTTGCATTATTCCTTTTGAACTTTTGACATCAACTGTTGTTTATTCCTTGAAATCAATGACAACTTCATTCCTTGACATCAATGACAACTTTGACTCCAAATGTCCAACATGAGATGAGTCATTTTCCTTTGGATGGTAATGGGTCCCTAGTGCGGCTCTAAAGTTAAGATCTTAGGTATTTAAATATGGATTATTTTAGAAAGTGAAGAGATAGGAGAATACATAATTTTGGACACATATATGGGATCAATACCCACCTATCATTGTTGAATTATTAGAACTACAACTAATAAAAATAACCATAGCAAGTAGAGGTTGGATCAATATTTAAAGTTATTTCAACACTAGTCATCTAGGGGATTATATGTTTAAGTAGTTTAAGAAGTTGGGCAATTGGCCAATTCTAATCCCTCTAGGATTGACACCCAACATGACTAAAATCTTGGTAGAAATATTTCTCATAGATAGACATGAGGAGGATGAATTAGCGTGGGGATATGGGAGCCCTTAATTCTACACAGTGAAGGATGGATATCATAAGATCCTTCTAAAACATCATCCTCATGCATATTAGGTTGAGAATTGGAGATAAATTTGGTAGTCCAAGGGTTGGCCAAAAATAAACATTTTTTCATGGCAGTTCATACACAATGTAATTCTTAATTTTCGTAGTCTAATACATAGGGGAGTCATTGGTCCATCCCAATGTATTTTATGCTAAAAAAGTGAGGAATATCTAATGACTTGATGTTTGAATGCCTGTTCACATACCAGATCTAGGAGCAATGGTTTTGGGTTTATAAAATTTGAGCCAGTGGTGGTTTGAACCAAATTAATATTTGGGATATATGGAAGAAGGGAATATTAAATTATAATGCTCTTCATATCAAGTGGAATTTTGGATTAAAATTTATTTTGTGGCAAGTGTGGTTGAAGAGAAATGGTATAATTTTTAGATAAACCTTTTCATCCTTGGATGGCATCTAGGAATTCATTTGGATAAAAGTCATGAAAACTATGGAAGTGTATGCTAAAGAGGAAAATTAGGTTGATATAGGGATCATGGAGAATGAAGCCAAAGTGTAGGAGGGGTAGGATACAACTAGCTATAAAACACCCTTATAAGGACGAATTAAAATTAATATTGATGGAGCTATAAAAGGCAATTTGGGTAGAGCTAGAATTAGAGTAGTTTAGAAGAATCATGTTGATATAATGTTCTATTAGGAACTATAGGGTGTGGGAAGGGCAACAAACAATAAATTAGAATCCTTAGCTATCAAATATACTTCTATAGGTATGATAAGACATGGTTATAGGAGGACAATCATAGAATTAGATTCTCAAATATTGATATGAGTTATAGATTGCATGAGGAACTTTGCTTTGGAGATGTGGAGGTTAAGGATTTTTGTCACCCAAATTAAGAAGTTATGGAGGGAATTGAATGATATGATTTTGATTTATGTGGGTAGAGCTAAAAAAAAATGTTATTCTTGGCTAAGACAGATACCAAGTAGGAGGTAGGGTTTTAGTGGTACAATGACATGACTAATGAGGATAAGAAGATTAGGTAGGTTGGTGATCAAATCTAGTGTTTGGCTAATTTATACAACCCTTACACACATATGGTTTAGGATATTTGGCTCCAATGCATATCTCATTTTAGTGTTATAATCAAAAGTGGTTAGTTCTTAGGATCTTGGATTTTAGACTTATGGAAATTTATTGGAAAGTTAAAAGGAGGAAGTGGGTGCTCTTGTCGACTAAGGATAGAAAGAGTCTCATACCAACTTGTAAATAGTCTTGTTTAAATATAATATTTTCCATTTAAAAAAAAATTATATTAATATTTATGGTTTATTTATTTTAACATTTTTAAAATTTTTAATAGTTCTTGCTTGTTATAAGAGTAATCTTATTTTACAATATCTCATTTTACAACCTCAACAACCTAATGGTAAAGACCTTGTAACTCTAAGAAGAGGTTGAAGGTTAAGGGAAAGGTTGTACAATATGCTTAGCAATTCGAGTATAGTTAGATAAAATAATCTTATATAACTTAAAACCTCAAAAACATTAAAAATTATTTTATTTTTACTTTATTTAATTTTTTAAAATATTATTTTGCACACCTCTCAATATTAAATAAATCATAAATAAGTTCAATAAAATAAAATAAATAGGGTATAGGATTGTAAGTGACTTCAAATTTCTTCTCTTTTATGGTTGTCGTCCTTATGCAAAACTTTATGGATAGATATAGATGATCCTTTCATTTGGTTCATGTTAGCATTGCTTTAAAAAGAATGTTTAAACTATCCAATCGTGAGTATTGGGTAAATAATATTCATACTATAATATTTTGGATCGATTTAAATCTAAATAGTTATTTATAATAAAAAAATTAATTATAATTCAAAATTTTCTCTACGGGGATGGCAGCAGTTTCTGGAGGAGGTCTGAATAATTGGAGTAATGTTGTGATGGCATTGGGCCCATCATAAAGCATGAATGCTAGCGATATTTTTCATCTAAAAATTATTGGAAGAAATAGGATTTCCCATTGCATACCAGGAATCACTTGTTAAATAACAATGGATGTTTGGAACGATGTGAAGCTAGGTCGGTTCTAGTGGTTCAACCAGACTCGATGGCAGAATATGTGGAGTATTTAACCAAACATACGTTTATTAGAAAATTTATGGGCATCCAAATTTATATTCCTTTTGTGGAGGCTTGGGTTAGGAAGAATTAGAACCCTGAAGGTGGTGTAAAGATGATGTTGAGTGTGAATAGTTATTTTATGGTGGTTTTCTCTTGTATTGCAGACCGTAACAAAGAATTTGAATGGGTCCCTATTTCTATAACCAAGTGGGAATATTTATTAAACCCTATCATGTGGGTTTCAACCTATCAAAGGAGCAACCATCATGGGTTCTAGTGTGGGTTCGACTTCCCTAGCTCCCATTGGAATTTTGGAGAATTGACATCTTGCATATGATTGCCCTTCTTCTTAGGAAGCTAGTTGGACCATCACAACAGATTATGGATAAAAAATTAATATTTGTTGCTCGTATATGTGTTTAAATTGATTTAAATATTCTTATTCTAGATTCTATTGAAATATAGTTTAGATCAACTACATGGGTTCAACAACTTGACTATGAAGCTCTTCTATTTTTTTGGTAGATATACCATGAATATGACCACCTTAAAATAAAATACCCTAAGTTTATCTTTCCTATGGTTTCAAATCCTAGTCCCTCTCACTTTGGACAAAATTTAGACAAAGGAAAAGCCAAAATAAAGGATGGGGATCGGGATAAGGAAGGCTTTGTTATAATAAAACCTCAAAACAGAGGAAGAAGGGCAAAAAGAGACCTTAAGGATATCTAGCCAAATGCTCTGTTCAACCATTTTGAAATGCTAGATGATCTTGATCAGTGCATGGAGATACATGAAAATTCACTACTTGATGCAGATATAACAGGGCTGAATTAGATGTCTCTTCTTGAGGTGGAACCTACGGAATCAGATCTAGGGGGTTTAAATTAAAAACAAAGGGATTTGGTTTTGAGTATTGGTGATATGGTTGGCTCTAGCCCTATAAGGAAAACTAATTTGGAAAGTGGCATAGATTTATTTATGCCATATCCTGCTTAGGAACTGATGCAGTCATCCTTGGACTACAAAACTCCTACTATATTGGGACTATAGGAAATAAAAAATAAAAAAGGTACTTCGAATAAGAATATGAAGGTGGATCGAAAGAAATACCAGAATAAAATTAAGTTAATGGGGGAGAATTTTGTGGAGTCAAGATTGGTGAGAAAATTGGACTCCCATTTTTCTAACCCTCAAAAATGATTATCCTTTCATGGAATGTAAGGGGGTTGAACATCATCTCTAGAAAAAAATTTATGATTTGGTTCATGTTCATTCTTCGAATGTGGTGTTTATTCATGAGAATAAATTGGTTACTGATAGTATATTCAATATTAATCCCAATTTGTGGATAAGGATTCAATACCAGTGTATTGGTGCATGTGGATATATTGGTGGTGTTGCTTGTTTATGGGATCTGGTTAAGATCTCTCCTCTTACGTGGATTTATATTAGATGGTCTATTTTGATGATAGGGCATGATAATGAATCTGGTGAAACCATCCTACTTAAAAATGTGTATGCTCTTTTTGATTACAATGGTAAAGTGAATTTATGGGGTACATTGGCTTTGTGAGAAGTATGGCTCCCCTGTACCCATGGATTTTGGCTAGAGACTTCAACTCTATAACTTGTCTAGAGGAGAAACGTGGTGGGGTTGATCATCTTGCACATTTTTCTTCTATCTTCAGTGCTCATATTTGGGTCCTCAACTTGGTTGACATCAAGCCAATTAATGTGATATTTAACTAGCACAATAGAATATGTGGGGAATATTCCATATTAGAGAGACTTGATAGGTTTTTGATCTCCAATTTTTGGATTGGTAATAACATAAGCACTAGTTATGTGATTCTGGAGGGTAGGGGATCTGATCATTGGCCTATAAAACTCTCTACTCTAGATTTAGTTATAAATAATAATCCGTACTTTAAGTTTCAAATTATGTGGCTTCAATATCCTAAGCTTCATGATTTCATGTGGGACTGGTGGACCAATGGCAAACCTTCTCATGACACCACTATGTATTCCTTTATGAAGTGGCTAAATTTTTTTAAGCATAAATTGAAGATATGGAATAGACTAAATTTTTAGAACCTTTCATTGGCTAATTGAGTGGCTCTTAGGAGCGTATAAGAAGCTTCAAGGAATATTAGAGATCAAGGACTCACAGAGGAGTTTCTTGTTGAGGAATATGAGGTTGTGAAAGACCTTGCTAAATGGGAATTTAGGGAAGAAATTTTTTGGAAATAAAAAGCTCAAGTATATTGGCTTCAGGAATGGGATAGGAACATAACCTTATTTTCTAACTTAGTTAAGTCTCACTGTAATGGTAACCCGATTACCTCGCTTTTCAATTCTCAGGATTCCCTACTCTCTTCTTTCAAGGATATTTTAGAAGCGACTAGGAGGTATTTTTCCTCTTTTCAATGAGGACTCCCTCTCATATGATGAGGATGAAAAGATTATTCTAAAATGTATTACCTTGATTGATTCTAGAGATATGAATGAGCACTTGATGGGTCCAATTTCCCTTGAGGAGTTGGAAAATATTGTATTCAAAATAAAAAAAGAGAAATCCCTAGGTACGGATGGATTCTCGATTGAATTTTATGAGGATTTTTAGGAGATAATCAAATTTGATCTTCTGGAGGTGGTCCATGAGTCCCAAAAGAACATACATATGCTAAGGACACTAAATTATACCATTGTGGTGCTTATTACCAAAAAAGAGGGAGTGAATTCCCTAGATATGTTCAAGCTTATTGCTCTCTGCAATGTTGTGTATAAGATCATCACAAAAATTATTGTGGAGAACCTAAAGATATGGTTGAGGAAAATCATATCTGAAGAGCAAGGTGGGTTTGTTGTTGTCCAAAAAAACCTGGATGAGATTATTATTGCTATAGAAGTTATTCACTTGATGAAAACTTCTAAGGAGAAAACTCTGTTTATTAAGTTGGACATGGCCAGAGCCTATGATTGGTTCAGATGGTCCTTTCTTTAGAAATTTCTTATTGCTTTTGGATTTGAGGATAAATGGATTAAATGGGTGATGAGCTATGTTTCTCCTTAATGAGCCGTCAGAGCTCTTTGAAGCCTCAAGAGGTTTGAGGCAAGGAGATCCTTTATCTCCTTATTTTTTATCATTATGGCAAATTTTTTGGTAATATTGCTCAAGTATTAGGTTAGGTAGGATCTCATTCAGGTCTGGAAGTGGGATAGTAGTTTACCACCTCTTTCCTACCTTCAATTTATTGATGATACTTATTTGTTGGGAGTTACCACTATCAGGGAAGCTAGAAACATTATATGGTATCTTGACATATATATTGGTGCTTCTGGATAGTTGATTAATGAGGATAAGTCTTATATTTTCTTCTTCAATACCCCTCCTCTTATTCAAACTAGGACTCCCCCTTCATTTATCTTGGTATTCTAATTTCATCTCATCCTTTGCATAGATATTCTTGGAATTCTATGCTTGATAATTTTATAAGGAAGGTGAATCACTAGACCGTCAAAAGGCTATCCTCTATAGGTAGAGTGTTTCTTTTACAAGTTGTTATTCAATATTTACCCATTTATAGATGTTTTATGCAAAAAGGTCCCTCTCATTTCATTAAAAACATGGATGCTTTGTCAAGACAATTTTTGTGGTCTAGAAAACATGATAAATCTAAATGGAGTTTGGTTAAGTGGGATTCTATTTGTAGGTCGGTTCTAGAGGGAGGCCTTGGGTTGTGACAGGCAGCTCTTTCTAGGCAGGCTTTGGTTGCAAAAAATTATTGGAGATGGTGTACCTCTCAAGATCATATTTGGGTTAAAATTTTATCTTGTAAATACTTGATGTGTATTTCTAAGACTGATATCCCTAGAGTCAGCTTGGTTGGGAAAGGTTCAGTTATCTGGGATACTCTAAAAATAATAGGTAATTTAATTAAGTAGGGTTTATTTTGGATTTGTAATTGAGGATCAGATGCTCTTTTCTTGGAGGATTCTTGGGATGGTCACCCTCCTATATTGACTCAATATCATAGGTTATGTTCCCTAAGTGTTTGTTTCTTGGAAACGGATTGGTCTCATGTGGAGGACATTGAAAAATTCTAGTCTTTTGAAAATATAGAGATGTATAGGTGGAAATATCCATAGGAATGGCCCCATGGAGGATTTTTCGAGGATAGAGATGTGCTTGCTCTTATTCTTGTGGGGAGGAATTGTTCTTTGTTAAGGGATAAAGAAATTCTAGATTGGAACCCTAATACCAAGGGAACCTACTCTGTAGCCTATGGTTATCAGTTTCTTGATAAGAAAAATTTTAGGAGTCTCCCTATCACATGGTGGAAAAATGTGTGGAACAAATATGCTTGGTCGAAATGTAACTTCTTTCTTTAGCTGGTAGCTCGTAATAAATGCCTCACTTGGGATAATGTAAACAAGAGGGCATTTTACGATACCTCTTTTTGTGTCCTTTGGAATAAGAATGAGGATGACTCTTTTCATTTATTTTTTCAATGCTCCCTTGCTAGAGACATTTGGAACTATTGGTGGAGTGCCTGGAACCATCCTTGTTTTCATGTGCTCTCCCTGGTGAATTTTTGGAGTAGTCTAGGTAGAACTTTGGCCAAGACCCCATTCCTCTAGGTGGCTTAGAATTTGGGCCCTTCTTGCATCATATAGAAGATTTGGCTCGAATGAAACCATAACATCTTTTTGAGCAGTCATTTGGTTTTTTAATAGATCTAATAAAGGATCATGTGTATGGTTCAGGAAACTATCTATAGAAAATGTGATGTGAACCCTATTTTGGAATCTAGGGAGGAGAAGGAATGGTATGCCCTTGGTCTCTTTGGGGTTGGTGTAAACTCTTCTAGCCCTAGAAGGGTTCCTCAACTAAAAAAGAAGGTTAGAAGAGATGGTAGGTGGAGGCTACCCCTTAGAGGAGTTTTAAAAATTAATACTGATGGGTCATCCAAGGGAAATCCTGGACATGCCAGAATTTGCGGTGTTGGGATATATTCTTCTATCATGGTCAATTTTGTTTTTCCATTTATAAAGGTGTTCACTTCAATAATTTTATGGAAGCTATTGCGATTCTTAAGGCATTGTAGAGGGGGTTTTCTTTTGGCTAGTGTAGGATTATCTGCCAGTCTAACTCTCAAATTTTGGTTAATATTTTAAACAAAAAAAGGGTGGAGGATGTTAATTTGTAGTTGGCCTCTGTGGCTATTCATATTCATAGAATGACTGAAAAGTTTAAATTTATATCCTTTGTGCACATTCCAAGTGAATGGAATGAGGTTGCTGATTACCTAACCAAAAGGGCTTATGATATATTGAATCCTTGTATTATTGATAACTGGGAGGGTATCCCATCTAGGGAATCTCAACACCTCTTTGAGTTTATCCATAAGGATTTTAAAACTTAATGTGGTTTTTTCTTGTTATCTTATTCAGGTTTCGACCTTGTTTGGTGGTTTTAGCTTATTGTATTGCTTATTTGAGTCCTGGTTCAGAGCTTAGTTGTACTTTGTAATCCAGACTTTTTATCAATAAATTTTTACCTCTCTATTTAAAAATAATAATTATAATTATAATTAAATAAAATTATAAATTTTGATTGATTTTATAAATTTTAATGGTTTGATTATGACTTTAAAATATATATTTTAAAATTTTGTATTTGAAAGAATCAGTGCCCAAACGCTACCGGTGCCATTTTCTCTAATGCTCCAACAATAATTGACATGGGTGGTTTATTACGGTGCCCAATCTAGTGACATGCCAGGGTTATGCACAATGGCAAATATGAGGACCGTCAACATCGGCCCATTCACCAAAAAATTTTGGGACCAATTTTTTCTTAGGGTCAATTTGCCACAATATATATCCAAACATAGGCATATTTATACTCATTGGAAAGATAATTTCAAGGTAGATCTAATGGTGGTGTTTTTATGAAGATATAAGGTTATTTAATAGGTTAAAATTTGTCCCAAATGTTACCTTACTTTTTACATCTTCAAATGCCCCAAAGTTTGGTGTGAAGATGATTGATTTGATTTTCTTATGATTTTCCTTGATTCACCTTGATTTTGAATAGGATTCACCATTTTTTTACAAGTAAATTTTGAGTCCAACCCCTTATACATAACCCTATGACACACAAATCATCATCCTTAACTCACATGGGCTACCGTATTTTTGTGTAAACCTATTGCTTGTCATCCTGGTTAGCGCATCCACTAAAATTGTTAAGTAATGAAACATCGTGGCCTTAGATTCCTACATAGTTTAGAAAGTTGCTAAATTCTCCCTAAAACTTATCTAAAATGTAATCCAAGAAGATACACATTGGTTATATTTCACACTTGAAATTAACGAGGATGATGTAGGTGTCCAATAAAAGTGACTTAGAGAATAGTTTTTCAGTATCTATTAAAATCAATGAAAAATTAAAATTTTTAAATTATGATAGTATAATTTAAAACGTATCTAAATTATAATTTTTTTTTTAATTTTCTAAACATATTCAAATTATAATTTAAATTAGTATAATTAAAATATTTTATATTTTTGTTAAAACAAACCACTACCAAAAAAGAATCATCCTTCATGGATTGCAATTTTGTCATTGCTATGACACACCTCCA
Source organism: Wollemia nobilis (assembly GCA_028583015.1). NCBI lineage: Eukaryota > Viridiplantae > Streptophyta > Pinopsida > Araucariales > Araucariaceae > Wollemia > Wollemia nobilis. The sequence continues at coordinate 316,750 of JAQPPZ010015054.1, forward strand.
AAGTCCATGAGAAAATCAGGAGACAAACACTCTAAAAATACCTTCCTAAAAACCTTCTAAAAGAATCATCCTTCATGAGTTAGAATTATGTCATTTTTTTGACACACCAACCATAAAAAAAGCTTCAAATTCTATGGGTAAGTCAAGAGCCAACTACTTCGAAAATATATTCCTAATGCCCTACTAAAAGTATTATCCTTAACGAGATAGAATTCCATTTTCATTATGACAAACTAACCATAGAAACACAATCTCTAAAGTCCACAAGCAAATCAGGAGCCAACTACTTCAAAAATGCCTTCCTAAAAACCTACTAAAAGAATCATCCTTCACAGGTTAGAAATCCATCATCATTATATCATATCAACCATAGAAACACAAGCTTCAAAGTCTAAAAGCAAATTAGGAGCCAAATACGTTGAAAATACATTCCTAAAATCCATCCTTTATGTGATGGAATTTTGTTATAGTTATGACATGTTAACCATAGAAAAACAAGTTTCAAAGTCCACAAGAAAATTAGGAGTTAACTATTTTGAAAACATTCTAAAAGGTTCATCCTTCATGGGTTAGAATTTTGTCATTATTATGACATCAACCATAGAAACACAAGATCCAAAGTCTGATGAGACGATAAAATATCTCATTATTTTAGTGTTATGTCACATAAAAACTACCTATTTTACCTAAATACTATAGTTTAATGTCAATTATGTTAAATTTTATGTATTTTAATGTTGATGTTAAAATAATAATTTGTGAAAAATAACATGTTACTGTTTGGACATGTTTCTACAATTTTTGTGGTTATTTTGTATATTTTTAGCACTAAATAAACTATAATAAAGCATAGTGGAAAGAGTATTATGAATGAATGTCTTAAACATCTAATGTGCTAAATTTTTTGAATTATTTTCTCACCTTATAAAATATTTTGGTATGATGTGGCAACCAAAAATCTAAATTTACACCAAAACAAGACAATAAAACTTGTTGTAATAGAACTTGTAGGTTTTCCTCCAAAACATCTAGGCAACAACCTGTAGGATAATAAGAAGTAGGTATTGCACATTCATTTTGGGTCCCAAACACCTTATTAACATGGAATAGATAAAGGAGAACATGGCCAAGCATCGAATATTGAACCATCACTTTATTTACAACATATTTGCACATTAATTAGCCTGATGTTTCAGAGCAATTGTAGGATTTTCTACAACAAAAGCAGAATCTATCTTTTGACTAGTTTCCATGGAGCAAGAACAAGGTGACATGTTAATAACAAACATAAAACTCCTTAGACCTATTCTAATACTTCCCATAGCATTTGGAGGCACAAAAAACATGGCAAATATTCACAATACATCTATATCCTAAACTTGGATATAATATCTCTTGACTATAGAATTATAGAAGTCAATAATAGTAGAACATCCCTATTTTAATTCCTAAATTTAAGGGGTGAATTTAGTATAAATATGTTTTTTTTACCTTTTTTGAAAGGTTAACACATTAATAGAAAATTAGAAAATAAGATAGAGGAATTTCTGAAACCAGACATCCATTGATGTAATAATGGTTTAAGTCAATAAAGCATAAAATTTTTAGAATTAGTTTTTATGTAAATCTGACTTCATAGTTTAGCTTAGCATTTTGTGAGCTCATTCCTTCTACTGGACCTAGGAGAAATGACCCACTCTAGGGGCTCATGGAGGGAACTATGTATCATAATTTATAGGTTTTATTATTGTTTCTAATGCCATTTAATGTAGTAGACTAAATACTATTTTTATCCTATTTTTCACTGTTCCACATGTGAGTGTTTTGTTACATTTTACAGCTAGCTAACTTCTATCTATTTTTGTATTTTTCATTTGTTATCAAGGCATTTTTATTCTACATTTCTTTCTTATTTTCTATTTCAATATCCTGGTTTAACAATTTCCAGCACTCTACATTTTTGTTTTTTCAAATAAAGTACTTTATTTTTCTATCATTTCAATTCAACAAATGTAATGTAGCATCATTTTTTTAGCAAGTTTAATTTCTACAAGTAGTTAGCTTTTCTTTTCATGCAAGTGTTCAAATATTTCTAGATTTTCTAGGATAATATGGTGTCTTGATATTTAAGTTGTAGTTCTAAGATCTCTATCGTATACAACCTTAGGATGCCATGCTGGATTTGATAATTAAATTAAATAATGAACATTAATGATACTCAATATTTTTAGTGCCATTATTGAGGAGAAAATTGTTCTTGTTAGAGAACAAACAAGTCATTCAATATTAATTGTTTTCTTATGAAATTGATTACTTCACATAAAAATATTGCATTTCTTGGGATTTCATTTTAGACATTAGGACACTAGAATATGAGTTATTTTTTTATAGAAAATATGAATAGACTTATAGACACAATACATAGAACAAAATTTTCAAAAACCATAGGAAGAAGATATTTATGACAAGAGTTTGAACCTATGCCAAAGTTGTATGAATTAATGAATTATAAAATATTAGAATTTTCAAACAATCACAATCATCTAGTTCAAGAAGAGTAGGATCCCTTGAGAAAGTATTAAAATGAGGACAAAGTAGTAGTTCAACATCACCTTTCCTTGATAAATATATACAATTATAATAATTTAAAAGGATTTATAATTGGTGTTAGGAATGCATAATGGTAGGCTTACAAGATAATCTATAAAAATCCAATAATGTGCTCCACCTTAGTGTAACTAGTACATTTGATAAAAATTGCCAATACCCTATTCGTCTAAATCCTAATAAAAATCACCTATGAAAGTCCATTCACCTTTTGTATTACCATATTTTAAGGGAGTTACATATGAAGATCTTAATCTATTTCTATTTGATTTTAATATTGTATGCCAAACCTATGACTATACCATTGACAATCAAAAGCTTTAGTTATTTTATTTCACTCTTAAAGACTCAACCCTATGATGGTTCGTAACCTTAGCACCTGATTCAATTCAAACTTGAGATGAAATATAAAATATATTATTGGAGAAATACCAAGAATACTATCAAGTAAAGAATCTAAAGGATAGATTTTTTAGAATGAAACAAGAGGAATATGAGACTTTAGAACACTAGATAGATTTTCTTTTGTTCATAAGAGATGTGGAGGTGTTGAACCATAATGTAGTAAAATCATATTCTTGAGAGGACTATAATATGAATTGTGAGACATATTGGATCTTATGGGAAAAGAAAATGTGAATACACTTGAATTTCTAGAAATCATTGAACTCAGTAAGAATTATTCACATACAAGACAAAATGTAAAAATGGTAACAATAAAAATACCTTAAAATAATTCATGAAAGAGTTTGCTAATCTAAAAGTTGATATTTTAGTACATATTAACACAACATTAGATGAAATGAACACAAATAATAGATCCATTGAACCTTTAGCCATCTATTATTCAAGATGCAAGAAGAAGCACTATGTTCATGAATGTCCTTTGAATAAGACTTCTATATCTACTATATGTAGCATTTGTGAAAAAAGACATCCTACAAATCAATGTCATTTGTTACCAGGACTAAAAAGCATATTGGAAAAATAGTCTCAACCTACAAAAGAACTTAATTTTGTAGGATAAATACAATAGGGTAATTTTCCTAAATATCCATATCAAAATGCTTCTCAATTTCTTGCAAACTAAGAAAATAATCCTTGGCATATGCCATGGCCTACTTCAAATACACTTTAACAAAATTAGATTCAACCACCATGGGTATATTCCCAAGAATGGTCTCAAATTGTATGGATGAATCAACAAAAACCACCATGGCTGCACCTAAAAATGCAAGGATAATAATGGGTACAACAACAACAATCATACCAGGGAAACATTAGTATCAAAACCAACAACCAAATTTATTGCCTACTGCTACCCGTAAATTCTTTAAAGTATAACAACAACAACAACAATCAAAATAACCTCCACTTTTGGCTCAACCTATGGCTAATCCCTTAAATGTTAAATAGACAACCCCTATCTATATGGCTAAATCAGAAGATAGAACCATGATAAATATCATTGACTATGACAACACTCGATTGCGTTTAAGAAAACCACTTTCAGAACTTATTCCACCTATCATTGTAGAAATGGGAGATTGCGGGAATAAACAAGACAACCCATCTGCACTAAAAGAACAATAAAAAGAAAAATAAAACCTCCCTCAAAGTGTTTTAATGGAGAAAGTACTATATCCTGAACAATTTGAGATATAAAAAATAATATCTTAAAAATCAAAGCTGGTAAAGGAAAAGGAATTAAAATATTTAAATATCATAATCATTTTACTACAATCTATTGAATATGTACCAATGATTAATATGATTGTTCAAGAAATGCATTTTATGAAACTATGAAGAAAAAATAAATTATATCCTAAAACCATATAAGTAGGTGGAAAATTAGTAAACTTGCTTGCAAGAAAACTCACTCCACCTAAGTATGGTGATTCAGGAAGCTTATGGTTTCTTGTATGATATACAACTTTAGCCACCATAGTTGTAAATAATCATATAGAAGAGTTGGATCTATCCAAAAGGGTTCTTTTTAAAGATGAGATTGTTATGATCAACAAGTTGCATGATTTATGACTTAAATATGAAATAGTTACTATTCAAAAATACTATGAAATGATGAACAAGAGCCTCAATATTTATCACTCATTTCAATACAAGATAGTTCATTTTATTTACCACATGTATGACATCATCATATTCTTTTATCTTTTCATTACCCTATATCAAATCGATTAACATCAGGAATTGTTATTGATAAAGATACACAAATTTTCCATTCTCTTCTGCCACACTATTGTCCTCTTAATTCATTAATGCATAATTTTTAAGGAATCAATTCAATACATCTTGGTATAAAATAAATTGAAATACAACCTAAAAATATTTTGAATATCAATAGTTGGTTGACTAATGACTAGGAATAATTTTTTTTGATGTACTAAGCTACCATCCTAATTATTTTGCATGGAAATACAAATATATGACAATAATTCATCTGGACACATGTATTTATTGTATTTACACAAAGGATGTGAGACCTATAAGATAACTGCAAAGGATATTGAATCCTACTCCATGAGATATCATTAAGGATAAAATTAAAAAACTATTAGTAGGATTCATCTACCCTATTTTTTATAGCCAATGGATTTCTCCATTAGTTATCATTCCAAAGAAAAATGGAAAAATTTGAGTATGTGTATATTATCAAGAACTAAAAAAAATCACACACAAAGACCATTTTACATTACCATTCATAGATCAAGTGTTAGATACACTTGTTGGAAAGAAGTATTTTTTTTTCTTAACAAATTTAGTGGATATAATCAAATTTAGGTCATACCTAAAAATCAAGAGAAAATAACTTTTACTTATCCTTGGAGAATTTTTATTTATCAAGTTTTACCTTTTGAAATTTATAAAATCCCAATAAATTTTCAATAATATGTTCTTTATACTTTCTCTGACTTGATCAATCATTGTGTTGAGATCTACATGGATGATTTTATAGTGTGTGGTGAAACTTTTGATGAAACTTTAAAAAATATTGACAAAGTATTAACCCATTGTGAAACATACAATATGGCCATAAAACCTAATAAATGTTTTAATATGAAGGATGGAGGAATTATTCTAAGATATCATATCTCATCTAGTGGAATACAAGTAGTTCATAAGAATATAGAGATTATTAAAAACTTGCCTGCACCTCAAACTCAAATAGATGTTAGAATATTTTTGGGTCATATTAGTTTCTATAGTCATTTCATTAGAATCGTTAGTACAATTGCAAGCCCCATATTTACATTGTTAACTAAATTTTTTGAATTCAATTAGATATAAAATAGTCAAATTACATTTGATACTTTAAAAGAAAAATTGACTACTCCACCTATATTACGAGATCCAAATTAGAAACTTTCATTTCACATCCAAATAAATGCATCTAACACCACAATTTGAGAAAATTTAGGCCAAACAGAAAATGAAAAATATTATGTTGTCTACTACATTAGTAAAATCTTGAAAAGAGCTCAAAGGAGCTATGCTATTACTAAAAAATAATTCTTAATAGTAGTATATGTAATTAATAAATTTTACCACTATATTATTGGATATCAAGTGTTTGTTCACACTAATCATGCTGTAAAACCTCATGAGCAAACCTTTAGTTAGTAGAAAAATAATACAATGGTTTCTACTACTACAAGATTTCAACATCATTATACTAGATAAAACTAGCAAAGCTAATGTAGTAGTTGATTTCTTATTAAGACTGAACATCACAAGTGAAGATGGACTAGTAGATAATTATTTTTTTGATATAAGGTTATTTGTAATATCGGTACAATCACCATGGCTTGCTAATATTGTCAACTATCTAGCTATAGAAAAATTTCCCTCTCATTTCACTTTGAGAGAAAAACAACGATTAGTTAAACAAAGTACATCATTCAAGTGGATCAATGGTCTACTATTCAAATTTGGACCTAATTATATTTTATGTCATACCTTCAAAAATATGAGGGGTATGATATTATTTTTGCATGCCATGATTAACTAATAGGAGAATACTATTTAGTAAAACACACCATTAGAAAATTTCCATAATCTATTATTACAGATCATGGACCTCAATTTGCATCTAAGGCTATACAATTTTTGTATTGAATTATATGAAATCAAATATAAGAATTCATCACCCTATCACACTCTGTCAAATGGTTAGGTAGAATTCAAAAATAGAGAACTCATTAATATTTTAATAAAAATAGTGGCTTCTCATAAGAAATATTGGATGAATAGGTTACCAGAGCCTATATGGGCATATAATACTACATGTAAATCGATTATAGGATTTACACCTTATGAATTGGTCTATGGTAAGAAACCTTTTTTTTTCTAATTGAGTTTAAATTACTAAAACTTCTACCTCTTTAGAAGTTGATATTAAGTTGTTGCAGGTACAACAAAAGAGGATTTTAAAATTAAATACATTGGATGAACTTTGGTTGGAGGCACTTCACCAAACATGGATCATTCAACAAAAAAAATGTGGCATGATAGTCACATTAGGAGTAGCAAGTATGGACCAGGTGATTGGGTATTATTGTTTGATTCTCACTATGTTGATTTTCTTAGAAAGCTATAAACTTGATGGCTAGGATTGTACCAAATTGAAGAAGTATTTGAGAGTGGAGTTTTTCAAAAAAATTATCGATGATTCAAGAAGTACATTTGTGGTAAATGGACATCGATCATGATTGTACCATAAGAGACTACCAAAGGTGGAATTTGCTCAAAATTCTTCATATTGTGAGTTGCACATGATAGAAGAGGCTTCCTCCTCTAATGGATATTCAAAATTATCATATCCTTGACTCATAGAAAAAATATAAAAAAGAGAATAAAAGAGAAAAAAAGGAAAAAAAAAGAGAGAAAAGAAGAGAGAGAGAAAAAAAAAAGTTGTACCCTAAGGTATGTCCTACAAAATAAGGATACATGATGACATGCATCAATGTTAGCTAGGAGGAGGAGAAATGAAATGACTATTTCATTTTGAGCAATAAGGAGAAAATAAGAACATGAAAAGATTCTTGTTGCTCATACGAAAAGAAAGGTTGATGTTTTTTTGCTATTGTTTTCATGTAGAAAGAATAGATGGATATGCTTTTGAGAAATAAGTATTTTTCTTATCCACATAAAAATTATAAATATTCTATCTCATTGTAGCTCACAATAAATAAATAAAAAGAAGAAAAATAATCTTGGTTGTCAAAACCTTTCATGGACACAATCAAGATATAAGAAGGTCAAAAACTAGAAATAATGAACTCTTCTAATGAAAAAAAAATAAAGGTGATAATCTTGATTATGAAAATACTTTATAGATGTAATACAGACAAAATTTGGTTTAAAACCTGAAATGGCAACCTCTTCTAAAAAAATGATTAATTCAATGGTAAAAACCTCTTCAAGATGCTATTGAATTAAGTCTTACATGAAAACTGGTTTTTTCGCTTTTTTACCATGAAGGTTTTTCAATATTTCTATAAAGTATAATTACTACATTTATGTACGTTTTAGATTTAAAAATTCTAAGTATACGATTAGCAAGTAATCCAAACAGGTGCATGAAATTTTTTCAATGATAAGGTATGAATTATTAGCCTTAAAATTTTATAGATAAAGGTTAAATGCTTGGCATATCTATATGTATAAATTACCAAATTAAACACCCTACTAATTACTCCTAAAATTTATTCTAGTATACCTTTGGTTATGAAGGATTCATGTTTGAAAGGTTTGATAATGAGAAAAAAAGTTACTCTAGATTATTCAGCATAATAGTTGTGTATGAAAGGGTTGAAAATAAGGGCATAGATGAACTCAAAAAAATTGTGCAAAAATATATATATATTTTTTAAATGATAAAAAATGAACTACACATCTTTTCATACTATTTTTCTAAGTTGTTGTAGCCATCTAGCACAAAAAAGTGTATTCTACCAAAGATCTAGAATATACTAGCCTAAAAATAGAATTGCAAGTAGTGGCCTAAAACATACATGCCTAAAAATAGAATTACAAAAAGTATTTTAGAATATACAAAATTACAAAATTACAAAACAATAATGCAGATTGCTTTCGAATAACAAGCTAACAAACTATAGAAAAATAGTGTAGTTTGCTATAGAATAGCAAGTTGAAAAAGTGTAAAATAAAAAAATATAGATTGCTTTGGAACAACATGGCTGAAAGTTACAATTGTTGAAAATTAGAGTTGCTAAAACCTATAGTTTATGGAAATTATAGATGTTGAAAAAATAGTTGTGAAAAAAGGAAGAGGTTTCATCAATACTTGAAATAAAGCAATTTCAACAATTGCAACAATTTCAGCAATTGTAGAAATTTCAACAATTGTAGTATTTTTAGCATTTTAGGATTTTTAGCAATTTTAGCATTTTCAACAATTTCAACAATTTTAGCATTTTAGGATTTTTACCAATTTTAGTATTTTTAACAATTTTAGCCATTTCAGATTTGGTTGGTAGAAATCATAAGGAAAAAAGAATTTAATTCAGAGATTTAGACATAAATTTTGTTATGGCCCACTAGGATGTATGAATATGTGCATTAGGATGAGTAGGGGGGTGACAAGATAATAAAATATCTCATTATTTTAGTGTTATGTCACATAAAACTGCTAATTTTGCCTAAATACTATAGTTTAATTTCAAGTATGATAATTTTTATTTATCTTAATGTCTATGTTAACATAGTAAATCATGGATAATGACATGTTGCTATTTGATAGGTTTCTATAGTTTTGTGGTTATTTAATATATTTTTAACACTAAATAAATTGTAATAAAGTATAGTGGAAAGAGTATTATGAATGAAGGTCTTGAACATCTAATCTGATAAAGTATTTAAATGATTTTCCCTCCTTAGAAAACATTTTGGGGTGATGTGGAAACCAAAAATCCAAAGTTACATCAAACAAGATAATACAACCTATTGTAATAGAACCTGTAGGTTCTGCTATGGAACATTCATGCAACAACCTACAAGATAATAGTAAGTATGTGTTAGACATCCATTTTGGTCTCCAAATGCCTTATCAAGAAAAAATATAAATGTGGATGTGACCAAGCACTAGATATTTACCCATAATTTTATTTCCAACACATTTTCATATAGCTATTAATCAACCTAATGTTTTAGAGAAATTGCAAGATTTTCTGTAGCAAAAATATAGTCTATATTTTGACTAATTTTTAAGGAAGGATAGTAATGTGGCATGTTGGTAACAAACATAAAAATCCTTAGACCTATTCTAATTTAACAACCCAAAATTCCAATCACTTTTTTTTTAAAGCCTAGAGTCAAGCACCACATAAGATCCATCTCTGATGTGCTACTAAAACATTTCACACATAAGAGAATTGGAAGTAGTTGCACGGTTAAAACACTCTACAAATCATCCATTTATTTCCTAATGACATTAATTTTACCACCTTCCTCCCTTTCTCTCCTTTGAAATGTATGACGGATGAACTAGTTCACTACATAAGCCTTTCTATGTAAGAATACTTTTTCTTTTTTATCCCTTGAAAAGAAACACCATCCCATAAATTTACACAATCCTTTTAGTATAAAATTTTCCTTTTCCTTCTATCGAAAGGGTTTGAGAAAATCCTTGTGAGCTTCATAGGTTAGTTTATGAAGACACACTATGCTTAAGATGGTGGGTTTTTCCATTAACTTGACGTGGGTCTGGTTTACATGGAAGCAACCATATATTACACTCTTTTATTTTCGAAATAGGACTGGCATTTCCTCATCATAACTGACCCAAAGGTTAATTGTGCTACAAAAGCTAAGTTTCATATTTTACTATGAACTATAACCACGTCCCACAAGTATTTATGTGCAACAGCTAATGTAAAATCCTATCTAACTTCTAAAGTTTCCATGTGGACCAACAAAACAACTAAAATTAGGATTTACACCTTCTTTAGGAGCGTATTAAAAAAATGATTCCATATTCCATATTTCGGTACAAGGAGACACCCATTTTAACAGAGATCCACTCTGGATTTGGTCACATCATTGATAGTTTGATTACTTCAGATCTCTAACTCTGCTAATGGGGTAAAGGTGAAATGCTTCCAAAAACTTAAACCATTCCTACATCCAATTGCACTACTTTGGATGTCTAAAGCATATTAAAAGTCAACCCTTTTTCCTTTAGAGTATTAGATATCATTTTGTTAAGTTATTTGTAAGTTTGAGGAAAATTCATTCCTAGAAAAAATCCTCTCTCAAAAACATACACACAACACAACTTTGAAAAGAAAGATCATCGAAAATCGACATCAACACTAGAAACCATTCTTTGGAAAAGTATACACATTCAAGAAAATGGTACAAAATATTGAACATAGGATATGATATATAGCTTTACTTTGGCTTAACATTATGCTCACAATTACATCTTACAACTGAGAGTTTCTAGAACAACCTCTATTCTATTCATTAAAGATAACTCCACATAAAGCTAGAGTTCATCAATATATTATAATACTCATTAGAAAGTTACATCGATGAACTACTAGCTCTAATAAGAATGTCTAACTTTATTAGAGTTCAAATCTATTACATCATTTGGATCATGTAAATGTACCTTCCTATGTACATACTTAAGACATTAGATTACTGATGAGAGGTTATTTACTACTAATTTTTGTATCATATTTATTTATTTTATTGGAATATTTAATATATTTTTACATGTTATCATCAATTTAATATGAATTATTAATGGAAATGGTTAAATATGGTAATTTGATATTTATGGTTAACTTACATCAAAATTGCCCGAGTTTTGAGTTAAATGTAGGTAATAAGTGAAGAAATTACAATTATGTACATCATATATGAAGAACAACCATTAGAAGTTGGAAGAATTCAGTGAATGATCTCAGTTTATGGAAGACAGTTATTGGAAGTAATTACTGACAGTAATTACGTAAGGATAAAGACTTACCTCGAGATTATTGACGATGGACGTCAACATAATATGGACAAAAACATAATATGGACGATAGAACCAAATGACAACAATTAAAATGTCCTAAAATATATCTTGCCTTTCCATTTTGGTTACGAGATTCTCTCCAGCTGATAAAAATTTATGAAAAGGATTTGTAATGTTATTATTTGTCAAATGTCAAAGCTGTTAAGACTTCCTACATTAAAGGAATTGAAAAGTCTTATACAACCCTATTATGAGTCATTTATATGGAAAATATTCCATGTAATGCCACTTGGACCAATAGGAATATTTTTAGGTCCAAGTCAAATAAAATATATTTAGCTTTAGGATATCTTATGATGCACGTACAGTCATCACTCCACATTTTCAGCAAGATACATACGTGGAAAATATTGTACATTGTATTAGTCTTAGTATAAATATACATCAAAAAATAGAGGAACGTATGTCTCTTTCGTTCCTTCTGTTGCATTATTGTTACATTTCAATCATGTTACAAAGCTTGTACATTTGAGCCTTCATCAATAAAATAGCATTTCTTCAATTATGGTAACTTGTATCATTTCTAGCATTTGTTTCTTCTTTGTTTTGAATCTGTAAATATTGTAACCTGCATTCATGAATAATGAATAAACATTAGTATAAATCATAATATTTAGTTACTGATAGAGTATTTTAGGGGAAAAGAACTTACACTACCACTTAGGAGGCAGGGCCCACTCCTAATCGACAGTCCCTGAGATCTTTTGCCCCCTGCATTAGATTAGAATTAGTTAGATTTGCATTATAAAATACATAAAATTTAGAAATTGTATAAGGATCCTAATAGTTAATATTCATAATAAATTGCATTTATTTACCATTTTTTGCATAATCCATACTGCATATTTTTATGTTTCTTTTTGTACACGTGTACACATGATTTCTAAACTGGAAATTGAACTAGACTTAAGCATTAATTCCTATGATCATATCTATACTGGATTGCTATTTTTTAAATCTAACCATGATTTCCATTAGATTGATAAAATTAAATCTAAGCTTCTACAGCCGATCAATTACTTTAGAGGAAATTTATCTAGTTACATTATGCAATCTAATAAATGCACAAGTTTCAATGTGCAAGTTGCAAATGTGCAACGTTTCCCTTGCACAACAAGGTAGAGTGTTGGCCATGGAATATATCTTCCAATATAAAAGGACCTCATTGTAAGAGTTTGATATGTAACTCAGTAGGTTGTAGTAGTAGTAGGTGACTTCATTAGTGACGGAGCACATTATATTTTTGTAGCATCTTGCATGGAGTGTCCATTTCCTCCATAGAAATAATGTATTCATTTCCATCATTTCTATTTATAGCATATTTTTGAAATATTGTCAATTTACTTTATTTTATATTTTTTCATCTAGTTAATTCCATCTCTGATTGCAGTATACCTCAAAATCTAATAGTGGTATCGGAGCCACAATAGGTCTAGTAACAATAGAACTAGATATTGTAGAGTGAGAGGAGAACCACCATTATTGTTGAGCCTGAATTTTTTTGTGAACCTAATTTGCCACAGTGCACAGGATCTTGCAAAAATATTTAGAAGAATCGGGGTGGTAGAGAGCTTTGATAAAGTGCTATTGCTAAACTAGGGCTAATCACTATAGCTTCAATTTTTCCAAAATAGATGTTCTATTGAATCCATTGCATGTGAATTTAATTAATATCATCTGGTATAACAGACTAAAAAGATAATTTTTGAAATTCATTTGGCTCATATTCTTCCCATAAAGTTACAATAAAAAACTCATCAAGATAAGGACTCAACATTTGATCCACTAGTTTGATGAATCAACTAGTGAAGCTCATTGAAGAAATCAGAGAAGTTTGCTATTACATAAAGTATTCTTTTATTGTAGGGAACTAACCCTCAGATTATTGGGACACCTCATACAACATAAATCTTAGATATTTCAACTTAATTGCCCGAATATTGGAGTGCCTTCATAGTGTATATATTAGTTGTAAGAAATAAAACTTTATACAAGACTCTAGTAGGAGTCACGATGAAGTCTAGAGATTTAAGATCTCCATTGATAAACTCAACGTCATAGTAGAAAAGGCCATAGAAGCCTTGATCTAAGAAAAGGCCATAGAAGCCTTAATACTAAAAAGGCCATAAAAGCCTTGATCTAAGAAAAATCCACAAAAGCATTAATTCTAAAAAGGCCACATAAGCCTTGATGAAAGAAAATGCCACAAAAGCCTTGATCCTGAAGAAGAATCTAGAAGAGAGTACCTAATTCAGAAGCAAATTCAGATTTTAGTACTAATAATTTATTGCAAGGAAAGGAGATTCAAAACTTTCTACAAGAGATTTAGGAAGAGTATTTTCTTTAGAATCAATCCATCACCTGAATAAAACTTGAAGGTGAAAAGATATGGTGAATATCTCATTGAAGAAAATTCTATTCTTGGAAGGACAAGAAGGAATAGGAGAGCCCTATTCAAATCCAAAACTAGCATAATCGAGTAATCTAGGAAGAAGATCTCAAATTTAGAAGTTAAATAAGGTATCAACGAAGAAAAAAGTATTTGTATAATCAAATACCTAGGAGAGGTCTCAAGGAAAAAGGCTTGAAGAGCCTTATTGTTGAAGATCATCAAAAGAGTTCCTAGAAGAACTCATTAGAGAAATTCTCTATCAAGGAGAAAATTTATAATAAGAGAAATATTTGGGACAATTTTTACCATCTGACAACAATCCCAATTAGGAGAAGAAGAATTGACAAAGAGTTCCAAATAATATACAAAATACCTCAATACATTTAGAGTCTTGAGAAGAAGAAGATCTTGCTTGAAGTCAAAATTCAACAAGAATACTTGAAGATAGAAGGATTTTCTCAAAGCTAAGATATTTGAAGATTGTATCAATAGTAGAAAGGATAAAATCAAACCACCAAATCCTAGGCTTGTAAAAAAAAAGTTTGATATCTATTTTTGGTGAAGAAGGAGCTATTTGAAAAGCTAACAAAATTTGCAGAAAGAAACATCTACATTCTATACAAAAGTTATCAAAAAGGTAAGCAATTATTGGTGCAGGTGAATTCATTAATCATATTACTCAACATTTTTTTAAGCACCTTGTGTTAGATCAAAAGTTACAATGAGGAAGATTGCATTATAAGTCTTCAAATAAGTGCAAAAAGGAAAGTTGTTTTTAAGGTTCATTTGCACATTAATTTGGAGTTGATTAGATTATAAAATTACAACTATCTATCAAATACCTATCTTATATCTTTAAAAACAAGACTAGATCCTACAACTATGTTTGTAGTGAAATTCACAATAATTTATTCTAAATTATATTTGAAAGATTGCAGTGGAATTGTTAAGAGCATTAGAGAGAAATTAGTGGAGCAATAAGATGAATTTATTTTTACCATTTATAGTGCATCTATTAAGAACCATTCTAGTTAATTTTTTAACTAGTTGCTCTAAATTAGTTTGTGTTGTTAATAAGCACAAAAATAAAACAAATTGCAGCACTTTAGTGGCCAAAATAATCCACCATTACAAGTAGAAAGGTGGAGTATAAAACCACCATTGAAATCCGTAAAAGAAGCCTCAAATCAAGACCTTGGAAGTCTGAAGAATCAAGGAGAATATAAGGATTTTTTTTTTAGCATGGAGTGCAGGAATCGTTATTTCATTAGCTTTGATTGACTATCATCCAAAATAAGCAAGACAGATTATAAATATTCTTAATTTTTGTGCAAGAATTACATATTAAAAAAGGCACCTCTTTTATTCCTTGGAAGAACAAAGGTATTACCATTTACAGGGGAGCATAAGGATGTTCTTATCCAATAGACTTGTGACCAAGGGAAGGAGATATCAAAAGGCTCACACAAGTAGAATATTTATGGCCAAAGGAAGATCCATTGAAGAGCTCACACATCTTTATCCAACAAACTTACGACCATGCAAAGGAATTATCAAAAATCTCACACAAACAGTAGATTTGCATCCAAAGGAAGAGCCACCAAAGAGTTCACACATCTAGGAGTGGAGGTGTTTAAAAACACCATTTTCCTCCATCAAACTCATCCCTATAAGTAGCATGTCACCTAAAACAATGGATGCACTATCACTCATGCTTATGTAGAAATAAGAGCAACATTGAGTGACAAGTTATCTACATAAAAGACAAAGAAAAAGGATATTCATTAGCTATTATAACTAGCATTGAAGAAAGGTAGAAATTAGAATTGAAGACCTACAAACAAGTGTAGAGATAAGAGTTAAACCTAAGGCATGAATCGAAGCAAGCATCCACCACAAGAAGAGCTCAAAAGTGTTTCATAAGACTATGAAGCTATCCAACAATAGCCATCCATCATCCTCACCAAGCCAGCTTGGAAAAGAATGCTTGCATACCAAGAAACATAGCAAGCTCACGTAGGGTGCAAAGATAAAAGAGAAATTAGGGTTGTAAGCTCATCCTTGGAGCATTATAAAGAAGGCTTACCTGCACAATCCACTTCACACAAACTCTCTATGTCTCCAAATGTTTGAGAACTCACCTAAAGGGAGTTACATTAATTTAGAGGGAGTTAATATTCTTTGAAGGTTACCACTAACCTCATAATTTTTGAAGGAGGGTTCATCACTACTGAAGGAATATCCATAATTTTTGAAGGAATGTTCATCACTATCGAAGGAATGTTAAATAAGTCTATCTTGTAATGCTTTGTGTGAAACTTATCATGAAGCCCATCCTTCTTAAGATGCCAATATTAGAGAATGAAATACAACAGTGTGTGAAGCATAATATATCCAGATAAAGTAAGGGAGCAATTAAACAGAGTTAAAGCATCGAATAAAAATGGCTATACACCATTCAAAAGTGTAAGGAAGATATTTAAGACACTATCATAAAACCAATGAATATTACTTGCATTTGGAGAAGCCTTGCAAGGGATATCCAAATATATATTTCATCGCCAGTAGCAGAAGTGAAGAATCACCATTTAAGGAATGGGTTTTCACCGGTCAAATAAGGGCTCTGACTACCCATGATTGCTATGCAACACATAGCTATGAACCTAGAAACATACAACATTAAAGAGCAATTGAGGTAAAGGTTGATCTTTATGCTTGTTTTAACATAATATTTTTTGGAGTTATAAGGATATATTTTATCTATTGCATTAGATATTCATTAGACAAGTATACTATAGATTTTTATTATATTTATCGAGGAGAAATAAGGGTTATTATTATTGTTACGTGTAAATATTATTTTCTAATTTTTACAAATTTGGGAGTTATAAGGAATACAACTTCAAACTTAGGAATTGGAAATTAGAAAACATTAAAATAAACCAAAAAGGGTATTTAAAGAGGTTTATTAAATTTTTCAAAAGTTGGGATTTTTATAGTGTTGTCTCAAAAACACTTAAAGGAAGGAAAATATATACCAAATTCAAAACCTCTTCAAAGAATTGAAAATAGTGCTTAGTTCAATAGGAGTAATAAGGAGACAAATAAGTTGTTTTTTGTATTTGAAATTTTTTAAAAAATCAACTTAAAATTGAACTACAATTTACATAAGTACTATATTGATCATATATCCTATCCAAAACATCCTAGGGAGTCATAAGATATTTTACAAAACTTGGTAATATTAGCATCTATAAAAATTATCAAGTTCTAAATTCATTGGATATATGTAATCTTGTTACAAAACCTAAAAACTTATTAGGTTTGCGAACTCTCATTAGTAGGGAGACATAAGGAAGTTAAAAAATCTAAAGAGTTGATAAAGGGAATACAATGACATCCAATAAATTATTCCTAGTTGAATTCCAACTACTCAAAGGGCCAAATTCTTTCTCGTGGAAGAATAAAATAAAAACAATCTTGGTATATGAAAAACTTTGGGATATTATCCAAGGGAAAACATAAAAAACTACCATATGAGATACTGAGATTCAAAAATTTGAGGAAAATTATTCAAAATCCCTAATGATTATAACATTTTCTATCATTGATGAAAGACAACCTTATATCAGTTCAGAAAAAACATATATTGAAGCTTGGAAAAGCTTAGAAAAAATATTTGAGGGGAATAATAAAGCCACCATTCTTCAGCTACAAACTCAACTACATTCCTTTAAAATGAGTAGTGGGGAAAGCATAGAAATTTTTCTAAGGAAGGTAGTAGATATTAAAGGAAAATTTGTAACTCTTGGACAAGAGCCTAAATATGAACTTCTTACTCAAGTAACCATGAGAGCACTTCCAAACAACTATAAGCATTTGGTCACATATCTAAAAATATTAAGTAAAGATACTTATTTTGATGACTTAGTCAATATCCTTCAAGAATATGAAGTGGAACACATTGTGAAATATGAGATGACTAACACTGCATTGACATCAAAATATAATCTGCAAGGAAATATTGCTTCATCAGTAAAATGACAAAGAACATGGTATTGTCAGATATGTAGAGAGAATGGTCATAGAACAAGTTATTGCAGGTACAATCCTAGAAACTAGAATCAAGGAAATTAGATAAACAATAGGAACCAATCAAGACAGTATCAAATAAATTCTCATCAACAAAAATTTCAACAACCAACCAATTATCCTCAATTGGAGTACTAAAAGGAAAATCAAAAAGGACACCTAGTTCAGAGGATAGAAGAATTGAAGAACTAGATGATGTTAGGAGGGAAAACTCAAGGGATTAAATTATTCATAAAAATGTGTTACATATATAGGCAGAAGGCCTATATGATGAACATGACACTTGTCAATGAACCTGACAAGTGTCAAACTAAAGAGGCATAGTGCACTTTAACTCTAACATTCCCCCTTAAAGTGCACTATCCTAACTAAAGAAAAAAACAAAACAAGTCAACATTAGGTAACATTCCCCCTTAATGTTGACTTCTCTAAAAGTAACCTATCATCTTCTTTTTGGTCTAGGCTCGTGCTCTTTGTGCATGGCTCTCCAACTATGAATAATGCTAGATCCACTGTGTATACATCTCGGTCTTTTGCCTCAGGGTTAGCCACTTCAACGGGTCTGTTGCCATTGGGTCAGCCATCTAAGTGCCTCAGGGTCATCATGGGTGCCTCAGGGTCAGCCACATCTGTGTCTGTTGCCATTGGGTCATCCTCAGAGGATGTTGCCACTCGAAAGTCACTAACTAGATTCACCATGAGTATGAAATCCCTCCTCATGGTGAACTCAATATAGAAGGTGTCGGTCTCTGCCGAAAATGCACCTAATGAAAGAAAAAAATGAGCCATATAAGAGTGTCGGTCTCTGCCGAAAATGCACTCAATATAATAAAATGAGCCATAGATCCAAATAGGAGGAGAAAAGAAGAAAATAAGAGAATATTCTGAAGTGTCTTTGTCTATAGTCTTCAGAAGTAGATTTGGAAAAAACCTCGGATAGAGTCTAGGGTGTCTTTGTCTGTAGTCCCTAGTATAAGTGTCCTTATGGTGACCATGTCATCTCATCGAAATGCATGGGTAACCAGCCACTGCATTCGCCAAGTGTATAGAAAATATCACTAGGTACAAGGATCACATATAAAATTACCTTGGGAGTGTCGGGTACAACCGAAAGTGCACTCCAAGGTAGAAAAATTTTGAGGCTAAAAAACTTAAATGAAACAGCCTCAAAATTACAATATGACACCACCATTGTGTTCGTCATGGAAAACCATTTCCAACGACTATAAATACCCCTATACTTGTTGCAAAAATAAATAGGGGTCATGTGGGCAACATCTCTCTGAAAAAAAATACAATAAGAAGCCATGAGGGCCTTCTTCCACTTCCACTCTCCATGTGGAAAAAGAAACAGGCCAATAATGTTTTACTGTCTGCCACTCTTTAGCATGATTATAAAGTTTCTTTCCAGGGAAAATTACATAGGCCATGTGGCCATACAATAAAAATTACCCCACTTAATATAGATTAAGTGTCCATTAAAGTGGTCCCCTAGACTAAAAACAAAAAATGCCCCCACCTACTTGAATGAAAAAAGGCCGTGACCATAAATTTAAAAGGCTTCCCCATCATTATATTGCAACTATAGTGGAAGGTGAGAAAATCCATCGCCCATGCAAAAAACTCGGCATTGAGTCTAAAAAAGTCTCTGTAGACCACTCGAAAACCCTCCAGACGGTGGCGGTAGCCGTTTCAGATAACGGCAAGCGGCGAACAACAGGTCCCTCAGCGCCGCCAAGTCCCTCGCCAGCTCATCATTGGTCAGCCCCGATGACAGCAGAATATTTTTGGCGAGTGGTGGACACCCCAAATTTTTGGCCTGTTTCCATGGCCTGTGCCACGCCTGCATAGCATAAAATCATTTCTACTACTACTGACGACAAAGACTCGATGTCAGTAAATCCTCACAGAGCAGACTGCGAAGTCATTGTTCATTCCTCGGCTAGCTTCACACAGAAAAAATAGGCTCGTCACCAAATTACAACATTGCGGGGCTTGATGTGCAAAGGACGGATCGCTAGTATTGGAAGGTTGTAGAAAGGATGGCAGGTCCGATGTCCATAGTGGTGGAAGTCTCGGTATTGATAGATTGTCTGTCGTATTCCTATGGTGATGCCCATAAGATTTTCTTGTGACTTCATTTCAACTCTCCGTAAAGCCCGCGACAAAATTTCTCCCATGGACACCGATTACGAAACCTCGCCCGAGATTTTTTTAAAGCGCTCACACCACCACTATGCTGTCGAGCTTGGTGGCGACAAGGCGGTGCAGCCGCTCTTTGCAGAGAAGCACCGCTCTCTCTGACGAACGACGACATCACCATCATCACGTTATGCATCTCCTGTCGCCTACCGCAGATGGAAACGCAGCCTACGGCCTGTCAGAACTGAATATTGCCGTCTCCTTGCTACGTACCGGAATCCATGACCACGACAATGGGAATTCGTAATCGTTGGTGGCGGGCTGGATCCGATGGAACTCATACCATAAAAAAAATAAAACTACAGATATCCCGCCCATCACATATGAGATCGTTCATGACCAGCGGGTGGCCCAGCCCGCAAAAAATCTTCATATAACATAACAAGCCAGTCTTGCAAGTCGACACAAAAAAAAATGGCATACGTCTGACCAAACGAAATCATCTGAGCACACATTCTAGATACTTCACGGCATCGGGAAACAAGTTCAGAAAAAATGCAGATCAAAAGTGGCAGATCGGTATGGTTACTCAGCAATGAAAACATAAAAATTGGTAGCCATGAAAACTTTTGGTTTTTGATCCATCAAATATGGAGAGCATACTCCCTCAGTTTTAAAAAATGGCCAAAGAAAAAAAAATGAGGGGGAGGGAGGATTTCCATGAGGGAAATCCCCCCTCAAGGGTTTCACAGGCAGGAGAGGGAACCTGCTCTGATACCAAATGTTAGGACTGAAACTGAGGGGATTAATTTTATTGATACAAATGGTTACAATATATAGGCATAAGCCTATATTCAACACATGACATTTGTCAAGAGAAACTGACAAGTGTCAAGGTGAAGGCATATGCACTTTAACTCTAACATTC
Organism: Wollemia nobilis; assembly: GCA_028583015.1. NCBI lineage: Eukaryota > Viridiplantae > Streptophyta > Pinopsida > Araucariales > Araucariaceae > Wollemia > Wollemia nobilis. The sequence continues at coordinate 337,981 of JAQPPZ010015054.1, forward strand.
CCCCTTAAAGTGCACTATCTTAACTAAAGAAGAAACAAAAGAAGTCAACATTAGGTAACATTCCCCCTTAATGTTGACTTCTCGAAAACAACCTATCATCCTCTCTTATTGAAAATTATGAGAAGAAATTTCTATCAAAAAATGTAACACTTTTGCTTTAATAGGTTACAAAGAATCTAGAGAAAGAATACAAATTTCAATATGAAGAAGATCCTTATTGAAGACTAAAGTCTTCACTACCCAAATAATTTAATACAAGGGCACGTTAGAGTTAGAGACTATTACATAATTTGAATCATGTAAATATACCTTCCTATGTACATGCTTAAGAAATTGGACTACGTTAGGGGGAATTTATCTAGTTACTTTATGCAATGTAATAAATGCACAAGTATCAATGTACAAGTTGTAAATGTGCAAGGTGTCTCTTGCACAACTAGGTAGAGTGTTGGCCAAGGAATCTATCTTCCATTATAAAAGGGATTTATTGTAACAGTTTGATATGTAACTCAGTAGCTAGTAGTAGTAGTAGGTGACTCCATTAGTTATGGAGCACAATATAGTTCTATAGAATATTGCATGGAGTGTCCATTTCCTCCATAGCAATATTGTATTCATTTCCATATTTTCTATTTTTAGCATATTCTGAAATCTTGTGAATTTACTTTCTTTTATATTTTTGCATCTTGTGATTACCATATCCAATTGTAATCTACCTCAAAATCTAACATGCTTAAGTGTTACATAAATATTGAAAGCTTTTCTTTTTCACAATGAGAATCACCCTTTCACTTATTTGGCTGAGACTCATCTCAAAGTGTCAATCAATATTACCTTATTGCGTTCACTAAAAACCATACCTATTATGGCACATCTCTGCTCGAAAACATTCTTAGTCATGAGAAAGAGAATGTCCACTCATCAGGATCAGATAAAACACCCAAGACACTTAGATATTTAGAATTTATCTCAAATAAAAACAATGCAAACATCAAGCATACATGAAAATATGCCTCATTTTGCATTCTCTACTTCGTTCTAATGAAACAATCAATTTTAACAACACATGGAGTTTCCTTATCATAGTCATCAATAAATAAAATATAAGATGGAACAACATATATTTCATAATGGAACTTCATTCTTTAATATAGATATATTATGTTTATCCTTTAACAAAAGCACGCAATCATTCAAAAGTAAACCAGTTTTTCTACAAATATTTATATTTCTTCAGCAACATCAAGGAGCTTAATAACATGAATCCCATCATACAAAAACTTAAACAAAAAAAAAAATTATTTTCTTTCAAGTACAATCATGGTAGCCTCATTAAAGAAATAAACATCCACATGTTCTCTTCCAACAACCCAACCCATACTAACACCTATCTATAGTCAGGGTGAAAATATAAATCATCTACCAATCACACACAATTCTAGAAAATTCAGAACAAGAATACTTTGATGTGAAGCTAATTCTCTAAAAACTCAATGACAAATTTTAACCCGAAGCATATTCTACTTCTAGGAAAATAAGTTTTAAACCTAAACAAGAGAAATATTGGAGATTAGAGTACTGCATCTCTCTATCAACTCAAATATAAATATTTCCCACAAGAAAACATCCCTAAATTCCTTTATCCATGACCCCAAAATACAAAGCAAACCAACTATACAGTCTTGACATGTAGAATAAGTTTTCAGTTACAGTCATTGAAACTCCTAGAAAATTGATAGAGTATGAGCTAACAACTACAAGTAAAGGTATAAGACAAAAAAATTAACTAAACCTTTTTCCTTCTTGTCCAACACTTTGTGTTCTTTTCCAAGGATTTCATTGACTTTCCAACAATAAAATTACTTCTTTCAAACATAATTCATACAACAAATATTCTATCTTGTTTTTATTAAGATATCTACATGTTGCTTCCTCCAGGTTATCCAATCCTCTAACCCAAATAATCTTCATCCATTATTTTGCTAAGAAATCTCTCTTCCAATACGCTCCTCCTCCTTCCCTATCACATGCACCCCACAATGCACTCCTAAAGCCTCTTTCTCCTTTGCATGTTGATCCCCCTACCTTCCATGAGTTTTACACTACCGGTATCATTACTCCACTAGAACAACATGATCTGAATCCTTCATCGATTTTTAGGGTAATTAGTTACATTTCTTTTTATCATAAAGGTGGTGGAGAAAAAATTCACAATTTCTAATGATTTTTTGCTCTATCATCTAGGACAAAATGTACCTAAGTAGGGCTTATATTATCAACAAGTTACTTGGCATCAAAACAACTACGTATCAAATTAATACAAAAGCATTTATGCAAAGCTCGAACCTTTATGAAGATTAAAACAAGAAAATTCATAGAAAACATTATTGCCTTTTTTTCTTCTATAAAACCATTCCTTTTTAGATCCTACTCTAGAAATGTTTTCCATAAATTTATGCTTCCTTCCTCCTATAGAAACATCAATCAACGAGCATGTACTCAACTTCCATATTTGCAATGACAAGCAACTTAATTTTTAGAAAAATAAACAATATTTAGCCAAGGATCAATATGATTAGTTTTTATTTTTATGCAAATCATGTTATGTATCTTCATGATAGAAGCACTCATTTGTGTTGGTTCCAAATTCTTCATAAAATAACCCATCACATCATTTCCCTAAAGAACGCAAGCTTATACTGAGAGGGGGGTGAACAATATAAGACCAAATTTTAATTTTCTTTCCCAAATAATATTATCCAATATTATAAATGACAATATCAATAGCAGTAATCAAAGCAATGCATAAATCATCACACACAATAGAGACACCAATTTAACATGGTTCACCCAATGTGGGATACTCCATGGAGAAAATATTTCTACTAAATTTTTTCAACAAATATCTTAGGAATCACTTTCCTATTACAATGTTTATGGACCTCTATCCAAAGGAGACACCAATCCCCTAATGCTATGATTTGTGGATCTCTCTCCATAGGAGAACTCTTTCCCCTTTTATATGGTTCATGGAACTTGATCCAGGAGATATCTATCTCCTCAACTATTTCATGGATCTATATCCATAGAATAACTCTATATTACCAACTAGTTCATAGACCACACTCCATAGGAGAACTCTTTCCCCTTGATCTAGTTTGTGTATCACTATCCACAGGATAACTCTTTCTCTTTTGCTCTAGCTGGTGATCTTCTAGAAGACTACTTCCCCCATTGCACTAGCTTGTGGATCTCTCTCCAAGAAAGACCTCTGACCTCACTCAAAATACCTTTGTCCTCACTGCCCTAGCTAATGGATCTCTATACACTAGAGACTACTATCCTCTCCTCTATCACATCCAAATATTATTCTCAAATCTACTCAATCTTTATCTCAAATGTGTACTAAAAATTATCCTTGGTCTAGTACAAATATACTCTAAATTTTTCATAGGTCTAGCACAAATCTTCTCTCACATATGCACAAAAATATATCCTCAAATATGTCATCAAGCCTTAACACAAAGCTTTATCAAATCACAAATCAACTATGCTTAGGTTTACCCCATGCCTTATCACAAAGATTGAACAAATAAATCAATTAACTGTGCTCTCAAGTCTTCATAAAGACTTACCTCAAATCTACTTACAAGTCCTCTCAATAACTTGATAAATTTGCTCTCAAGTTTTCACCAAGGCTTACCTAAAATCTGCCCTCAAGTCCTCTCAAGAACTTGCTCAGTCTGCTCTCAAGTCTTCACCAAGACTTGACTCAAATCTGCCCTCAAGTCCTCTCAAGAACTTGCTCAATTTTCTCTCAAGTCTTCACAAAGACTTACCTCAAATCTACCCACAATTTTTCACAAAATATTGCTCAAGCCTATCCTTAAGATTTAACAAAAGCTTACTCAAACCTGTCCTTAAGATTTAACAAAAGCTTACTCAAACCTATCCTTAAGCTTTAAAAAAATCTTACTCAAATCTATCCTTAGGATTTAACAAAAGCTTAATCAAACCTGTCCTTAATATTTAACAAAATCTTACTCAAATCAGCTCAAACACATGCTCAATACAACTCATAATATATGCTCAATCAAACTCAAATCTTGCACATAATTCTATCAATTGCTTTGTTTAATATTCAAAGTAATTGCTTTAACTTGAAATAGTTTAAACATATTCTATTCAGAATTTGTTTAACCTTTGGAACATATAGAGAATGATGTACTCTATCAAAAAACACAAATATGTTCTACTAAATATTTAAGTCTATCGCTTCCACAAATATGATTTCTAATGTTTGCAAAATAACTTTTAATATCACTCAAAACCAATGCTCAAGAAGTTTTCACTTAGTCATTCAATCAATGAAACACAACTTGCTCACAAACCCTAAACAAGTGTTTTCATACTTCTTCAACCAATGTGCATAATGTGATTCTCAAACCATAATTCAAATAATCCTTAATCTCTATTCCAAATGTTCTCTAGACATTCACCAATTATTCATATAAAAACCACTCAAATATTTCCAAAAATACTTATCAAACAATCCTTTTCACTCCACCTTCTATTTCACAACATTTAATCCAAAAACACTTCAATAAAAGTATGATGTGCCCATAAATTTTTACTTTTATGGAGATATATCTTTAAAATATTTACATGCTACCTCCATAGTATTCGGTCCCCTGTTGCACTACTACCAGTGCCTTAGCTGTGGCCTCACTACCATGTGATATAAGCACCCACTTGAGACTTCTAAAGTGCCCACCACACTTTGTATTGTGCTTGGTGCCAAAAGGTTTAAACAAAACTTTCTCCCCTCCCTTGCCATCAAGAATTGAATGCGAGACCTTTGTTTGTCAATGAATTACACCGTCAAGCTTTACCACTAGCCCAACCAAGTGGTTGGTGATAAGGGTATGATTCGTTGTCGTTTTATCCTTCCACATTCTTCCCTCTACTTTTAAAATTAATTTTTTTTTTCTTTTTGTTCTCACAAATTTGCATCAACCATTAATCCAATATACTCATGCATTCGGATATTTACTATATGCTTTGAATCCTTATGGTATAATACCATACTCATTCCTTGCTCAAACATCGATGGGCATAATTATTTCAATTTAATATTTTGTGCCCAACCCTTACTTAGGGTTTATAATTAATTTATATTATAAATTAATTATAATATAAATATTATAATTAATTTATGAGTAACCTTAGGCTTTTATTTTAACCCTTAATATTATAATAATAAATATTATAATATTATTTCCTTTGGGCCTAGGTGTTTTCTTTTTTAACCTTAGGCCTTATATTAACACCTTTAATATTATAATAATAAATATTATAATATTATTTCCTTTAGGCCTAGTTATCTCCTTCCTTCCGGGAATTTATCCAACCTTTTGACCAATCATGTGAGGCATTAAACCAAATCTCTTAGGATTAAAATATAAATATTTTAACCCTCCGTTTGTCAATTCCTTGCATTGACTTTTGACATCACTGATACTGATTTTTGATATCAATGAAAACACAACTACTTAAAATTCCTAAAAATATCCCCCTTTTTCATTGATGGTAACCCTTTTTCTTTAACCATTACTTTTTCTACTTTCTAATTTGCTCCCCCTAAGAAATAACTCCCCTAATTGAATGCTCTCCCCCTAACTCAAATATCTCCCCCTTTGATATCAATGGCAAAGGGACACGTTTGGGGCTACATATAAGACTATTAGCATAGCCCCCTCCTGACCTCCTCTCCTTGAGGTGATTAATTTTGGTGTGGTAGTATCTCCACTACCATAATACACGTCTCTTTTCCTTTTTCCACCTTCTTTCTCAATTGATCCTTCTAAATTTTTTGAGTATCCATGTTCCTATTTGTCTTTGGAAATTATGTTCTACACCACTTAGTTATATGCAAAACATTATTGCACTTATAAAACTTAATGTTGTGGTTCCTTGAAGGTGCAAATATCTTGAAGTTCCTCATGGTTAAGACATATCCATTCCTATAATGAACTCTGCAATGAATTTATTTATGACCAAACTAATTACAAGAGTGACAATACCCTTAAATATATACCCATTTCTAAAAATTTCTCCTAGTGAAACCATATTTATTCTTTTCATGTGTCTTGCAATGCATAGCCTTGTGACCAAACCTGTGACATGATAAGCAATATACATTGAAGAGGCCTTGCATTGACCCCTTTGGTCTCTTAGTCCTTTCTTCCCTATGATGTTTCATGTTCCTCATTTGTGCATTGTTCCTTTCCTTGGTGAACTTTCTATTTTTCAACTTATCCTCATAAGTCTCACTTTCCCATTCACTCTCCTTATCTAAAACTTCTTATTATTTGGATCTTGAGCTTGAATCCTCTCCTTTTTATCTGTTTTCTTCTTCAAAACCAAGTCCTTTCTTGTTTTATGAAGATCTTTGCACCTTGATAATATTATCCAAGGTCTTTGAGCTTCTCTCAAATCTGTGTATATTTTCTTTAGACTCTTTCACTTCCTTCCATAGTGAAGCTACCTCATGTTCTAATATTTCACATTTTAAGAATTTTACCTCTAGATTTTCTTTAAATCTCCTTGTCATAGATATTGAAATTATTAGATCTTGTATAATATTTCCCTTCTCTTCATCACATTCTTGAAATTGAATCTTGAGTTTTGAGTTTTACTTTCTTACATTTATTAATTCCTTAAGAGCAAAAATAAGCTCAAATTATAGATAAAATACTCATTCTTCTTCATATTTTGATTCTTCCTATACCTTTTTGTATTCAAGAGCATATTCATACCTTTCAAATTTATCTCCAATAGAAGAACTTCCTTCTTCCTCTATTTCTAAGAAGATAATTTCTTCTTATTCATTGCTTAAATATATTTCATCACTATCACTTGAACTCTTACCTATATTATCTGCATAAAAACTCTTCTTATACCTCTGGAAAAACTATTTTTCATGTTTGTTTTGTCCATACCTATTTTTATTTTGATACCTATATTTTCCTACTTCCCTATTCCTATGATCGTATTTCTCTTCACCATTGCTACTTTAAGCTTTTGGATATGCATAGTGACCATATTTACCTCAATTGAAATACTTAACTATTTTTTTACCTTTGTGATTTATTGAGTCCTCATTCCTTCTACCATAGTTCACTTTTTCATCACTAGATGACTCATTACTTGAATCTGACTTCTTATCCTTTGTATTATTTTCTACTTTGAAGGTTACCTCTATCTTGGGGATAGGATCCTTTCCTATTCTCATCTCAAAAGCTATGAGAGTTCCATGTAACTCATCCCTAGTCAAAGTTTCAATATCTCTTATTTCTTCTATGGATGAAACCTTTTCACTATACCTCTTAGGGAGTGACCTTAAAACCTTTTGAAAAGCATCTCATTATTCCACTTTAAACCCAAGTATTTGCATGGAATTAAAAACCTCATCCATAAGAAGTAATTATGTAGCAATGTCTTCCTCATCCTTCATCTTCAAGTCTTCAAAATTTTCTTGTAATTTTAAAATTTTGCCATCTTCACCTTTTTGTCTCCCTCATATTTTTTCTTCAAATTTTCCCAAATATCTTTTGGTGATGTGTAATGCATAACTTTCACAAACTCTACTTCATGTAAACCACTTAACATTACATTCATTGCCTTTGAATTATTCATATGTAGTAGCTTACCATATTTATCTATAGGAGGAGTAGCTGGTGGTGTGTAACTATCCTCAACTGCTTGCCATGTCTTATTTCATTGTGCCATTAGGTAAATATTTATTCTTATAATACAAAATGTATAATTGTTCCCATTGAGCAGTGGTGTCTTATTTTCTAAATATCCAATCTGATATGCCATATGTGTTCCTATATACTTTTACTTCAAGTTGTTAAACTCTTATGAAGGAACCCACTCAGATACAAATTGAATAACACAATATTATACTGAGAGGGGGGTGAACAATATAAGATCAACTTTTAATTTTCTTTCCCAAACAATATTATCCAATATTATCAATGGCAATATCAATAGTAGTAATCAAATCAATACAAAAATCATCACACACAATAGAGACACCAATTTAATGTGGTTCACCCAATGTGGGCTACTCCATGGAGAAAATATTTCTACTAAATTTTCTCAACAAATATCTTGAGAATAAATTCCCTATTACAATTTTTATGGACCTCTATCCAAAGGAGACACCAATCCCCTAATGCTCTAATTTGTGGATCTCTCTCCATAGGAGAACTTTTTCCCCTTTTCTCTAGTTTATGGAAATGGATCCAGGAGACCTCTATCTTCTCAATTGGTTCATGGATCTCTCCCCATAGAAGAATTCTATCTTCCTATATGGTTCATGAATCACATTACATAGGAGAAATATTTCTCCTTTATTTGGTTTGTGGATGTCTATCCATAGGATAAATCATTCTCCTCTGCTCTGGATGGTGATATTCTAGAAGACTACTACCCACACTACATTGGCTTATGGATTTATCTCTATAGAAGACCTCTATCCTCACTCAAAATATCTTTATCCTTATTACCATGGATAATGGATCTCTATCCACTAGATACTACTATCCTCTACTCTATCATCTACAAATCTTGTTCTTAACTCTACTCAATATCTATATCAAATCTACACTAAAACCTATCCTTGGTTTAGTTAAAATTTGCTCTAATTATGTCTTAGGTCTAGTAAAAATCTGATCTCAAATATGCACCAAAATCTATCCTCAAACATATCCTCAAGACTTAACACAAAGTTTTATCAAATCACAAATTAACTTTACTTAGATTTATCCCAAGCCTTATCACAAAGCTTGAACAAATAAATCAATCAACTCTGCTCTCAAGTCTTCACAAAAAATTGCCTCAAATCTGCTTGCAATTCCTCTCAAGAATTTGTTCAATTTGCTCTCAAGTATTCACCAAGACTTACCTCAAATCTGCCCTTAAGTCCTCTCAAGAACTTGATCAATCTGCTCTCAAGTATTCACCAAGACTTACCTCAAATAGTCCCTCAAATCCTCTCAAGAAATTGCTCAATCTACTCTCAAGTCTTCACCAGGACTTACCTCAAATCTACCCACAAGCTTTCACAGAAGCTTTCTTAAACCTATTCTTAAGATATAACAAAAGCTTACTCAAACTTGTCCTTAAGCTTTAACAAAAGCTTACTCAAACCTGTACTTAACCTTTGACAAAAGCTTACTCAAACCTACCCTTAAGCTTTACCAAAAGCTTACTCAAATTAGCTCAAACACATGTTCAATACAACTCACAAGATATGCTCAATAAAACTTAAATCTTTCACACAATGCTATCAATGGATTTGTCTAATCTTCAAAGTAATTCCTTTAACTTGAAGCAGTTTGGACATATTCTATTCACAATTTGTTTAACATCTGGAACATATAGAGAATGATGTACTCTATCAAAAAATCAAATATGTTCTACTCAATCATTAAGTCTATCACTTCCACAAATCTGATTTCTAATATTTTCACATTCACTTTGAATATCACTCAAAGCCAATGCTCAAGAAGTTTTCACTCAATCATTTAATCAATGAAACACAACTTTCTCACAAACCCTAAACAAGTTTTTTCATACTTCTTCAACCAATGTGCATAATTTAGGTCTCAAACCCTAATTCAAATAACCCTTAACCTCTATCCCAAATGTTCTCTACATATTCACCAATCATACACATAAAAACCACTCAAATATTTCCAACAATGCTTATCAAACAATCCTTTTCACTCTACCTTATATTTCACAACATTTAATCCAAAAACACTTCAATCAAAGGATGATGTGCCCATACCTTTTTACTTTAATGGAGGTATATCTTCAAAATATTTACATGTTTTCTTCGTGGGATTCACTCCCCCACTACACTACTGCCAAAGCCTTAGTTGTGGTCCCACCATCGTGTGAGTGAAGTTCTCACTTGAGACTTTTGAAGTGCCCACCATGTTTTGTATCTTCTACTTGAAATCAAAAGGTTTAAATAAAAATTTCTCCCCTATACTATCATCAAGAATAAAACACGAGACCTCTGCTCATAATGACTTACACCATCAAGCTTTGCCACTAGCCCAACAAAGTGGTTGGTGATAAGGGTATGAGCCCTTGTTGTTTTATCCTTCCACGTTCTTCCCTCTGCTTTTAAAATTAAAATCTTTTGTCCTCTTGTGCTCACAAATTCACATCAACCATTAATCCAATATACTCATGTGCATTCAGAGACTTACTATATGCTTTCAATCCTTATGGTATAAATACCATACTCCTTCCTTGCTCGAATGTCGATGGGCATAATTATTTCAATTTAATATTTTGTGCCCAACCCTTACTTAGGGTTTATAATTAATTTATATTATAAATTAATTATAATATAAATATTATAATTAATTTATGAGTAACCTTAGGCTTTTATTTTAACCCTTAATATTATAATAATAAATATTATAATATTATTTCCTTTGGGCCTAGGTGTTTTCCTTTTTAACCTTAGGCCTTATCTTAACACCTTTAATATTATTTCCTTTAGGGCTAGGTATCTCCTTCCTTAAGGGAATTTAGCCAACATTTTGACCAATCATGTGAGGCTTTAAACCAAATTTTTTGGGCTTAAAATATAAATATTTTAACCCTGCTTTTGTCAAATCCTTGCATTGATTTTTGACACTGAAACTGATTCTTGACATCAATGACAATACTACTCAAAATTTCTAAAATTCCCTTGGACATTCTCTTTCTTGGTGACAAATTATTTTTGCCAACCATTGCAAATAATTCCTGCAAAAGTAAAGTTCCATTAGTAGCATCTTATTCTTTCATTAAATTTAGACTTAATAGAAACTTTCACATGAAATGGTCAATCATTTCACTATACATATTTTCACCAAAATACATATTTAGCAAGATAACATAGTAAATAGTCCATCATCCAAACAAAATAAGCAATAGTAAAACATAAAACCATCCAAATAAAAAGCTTTCCAAGGGAGGGTCATGGCATACTCCCCCTCTTAAGCTTAACACATTACTTTGTGTTTTTTCCAATTTGTAAAATAAAAATATAATATTTACAAGTCATTTTCAAACAAATATGTAAAGTGGTTTCACATATCAGCCACTTTCTCCTAAATAGCGTTCTTCTCAAAATATTGGTCCCACTCAAATTTACACTACAAAATTCCATTCATTATCAATTTGTATTGGAATTCAATAATATTTATTGGTTGAACCTCTATAGCCTTAGGGTTCACCATATGCAAATTAGAAAAGTCCCACACATGCTCATGATTGACAATGTACTTCCTAATTAATATTGTGAATCTTAGAAATATTGGGTGGTAAGACAAGTTGATATCCCACAAGACTAATCTTCTCTATGATCCCAAAGGGTCCAACCTAGCTAGGATTAATTTTTATGGATTTGATTGCACTCTTTTTTGGCTTAACATTTATAAACACCCTATCACCCACTAAAAACTCTCATGGTGATATTTCTAGATCAACAAAATTCCTTCATCGATCTACAACTTATTTTATTCATTTCCTAATTGACCCTAACTACAAATCCATTTTTTTGACCATATTGGGTCCCAACACTATCTGATCCTCTGTATTGCCCCATGGTAGTGGTGTTCTACACTTCCATACAACACTTAAAAAGGTTCCATTCCTATGGTTGAATGGTGTCCATTATTGTATGCAAATTCCACCAAGTGCAAGTAATATTCCGATTGGGTTTTCTAATCCATATTTTACATGCAAAGCATATCTTCTAACACTTGGTTTACTCTTTCTTTTTTCCCATAAATTTTTGGGTGATAAGCAGAACTAATGTTCAGTTTAGTTTCAATAGAACAATGTAAAGCTTGCCAAAACTCAGGTAAATCTTGAGTCTCTATCTGATATGATAATTGTTGGGAAACCATGAAGCTAAAATATTTCTTTGATAAATCGATTTACCACAACCATGACATAATCCTTGGTGCTTCCAGGTATAAAATATGCAACCTTGGTCAATATGCTGACCACTGCTAGGATTGCATCATGTTGAAACCTAATTTTAGGTAGCTATTGGAACAAAATCTACCTTCTGTTAATAGTGTTGCACCTTAGACTTTGCCAACATTGAATAGACAAACCTTGCTTGAGATCATCTGTCTAATCTCCAGAGAAGGCTGGTTCCTTTGAGTTTTTTAGAGGAAAGAGAAACAAGAGATAAGGGAAATATAGCTGAAGCCAGAAATTTTCTCATGATATAGATTAGACAACAACTAAAAAATGATGATGCAGATTACTATCTTCAGAGTTTCTTTATATCTTCCTATAGAAAACATGAATTCTTGAGTGTGATTTTAAATGTTCATCTAAATACATGTAAATATCTTTAATATTCAACTCTAGAGATAATTTTTATACATGCACAGTTCAGATTTCATAATAGATACATTATAAAACTTAAAATGAATAAAAGTTAAAAACCAGATACATACACTCGCATACAGAATTTCAAAAGCCAGAGGAAGAATATCTCTTATTGCTTGTAATCCAGTAACATGTACATCAAGTCTGTAAACATCCAAGAGCCGACCTTTTTCATGATCGACTCACTCCTATTTATACCCTAAAAAGAGTATCTTCTACTATGTACATTTAATTTCCTCAATCAATTACAAGTAATTATCTATAGTTTCTAAGAATATATAACAGATTTCCTGTAGATTAGATAAATTTCCTTTTGGCTAAATTCATATGAGTCTATTATTCTGCAATCATCCAGTGGACCTGCCATGTTATAATCAACTGACCATTCTTCAAAAATCAACACATGATGTCAGTGCATGCCCCAGTTGCCAAAAATATACTCTATTTCTCTATAGTGTGTATGTCGTGAAATCGTGACATTCTACCTTTGTGAAGCCTTATTTACTTTTTCCTTTAGCAAAAACCAGACATGTCACGAAATTGTGACACTCTTGTTTCTCTGCTTGTCTACCCTTCTTGAGTCACAAAAATGCAACATGTTGTGAAATCATGACATTTCTATGTCTTCATCCTGATTCTTCTTTTTGCATCGCAAAAATTGACCATGTCATGAAATCTCGACACTTTCTCATCCTTAGCTCTTTGTCTTGGTTTTGACCGTGAAAACGTGACATGTCATGAAATCGCGACACTTCTACCTCCTTAGCTCTTTGTCTTGGTTTTGACAGCGAAAACGTGACATGTCACAAAATCATGACACTTCCGCCTCCTTGCTCTCTCTTGTTGCTTTTGGCCATGAAAAAGGGACATGTCGTGAAAAAGGGACATGTCACAAAATCGTGACACTTTTAGTCTCTTTAGCAGTTTTGCTATTCTTCTGGCGAAAATAAGCCATGTCGCAAAATCACGATATTCTCCTTGACTTCTACCATTTTATTGATGGACTTGGTGAAAATGGGCAACGTCGCAAAATCGTGACTTTTTCCTCTGCTTTCCCTCTTTGTTGTTTTTTGTCATGAAAACTCGACATGTCACGAAATCGTGACACTTTTCTTCCTTAGTGTATTTTGCTTTTTCTTTGTTCTTTAGCATATGGGCTACTTCGGTCTTCTTTGAAAATATGCAAAAAAGGTGCATCAACCATTTTTTGTAGTTAGTCACTTTTTGACTAACATTCTTGGTGCCTTCGAGGGATTTTTTTCTTGCAAAAATAAATAGAAACCAGACCTCCATTTATTGGGAAACGGAGTCACCAACACAGTTACGAAAAGTAAAATTTCAAGTGAAAAAGCAAAGATAAAAGAAAAAGAATACACTTTGGAATATAAGTGATCTTTACCTTATCAAAACTTTTTTCTACCGCTTAGTGACTTAACTTTTTTCTAAGGAACATAAAATATTCAATTTTGAGAGCTGGTCCCAGCTCTGGCTGCTAGTTTTTGACCCTGATGTTTAGATATTCTAATTTTTTCCATTGTTGTAATTACCTCTTGATAAGTTTTGTAAACTTGGTTCCAGTCTTCATATTCTAAATCAGAAGAATCAATGAAAAGTTGATATACATACTACAACTCCTTCACTTTATCATAAGAAATGATCTTTTGCATTAAAATTAGTTCTTGTAAACAAGCTTTAATCTGTGTCAGCCTCTGGATCATCTTCATGACCTGTGTTTCTTCTATAGGTTCCTGTCCACCGTCTATGTCTGTTTCATCCTCAAAAAAAGCTTTTATTGATGCTGAAAGGACCTCTTCATTCAACACTTTTGAACCATCATCCCAGAGGTAAGGAAGCCCATTATGGATAGCCAAATCAAGGTTTTAAAGCAACCCTTTCACTTCATCTTCAAGCTCCAATAGAAACTTATTTCCTTGTGCTATCAATTTAAAATTTCTAAAGAAGTTCTTTGTTGTGATTTTAGCTTGAGACCAGGCTTCACTTCTGAGCTTGGCTTCCATGCTTCCTGACATCTTTTCTAACAAAATATGAATTTTAGTAGTTGCATCTTCTCTTTTTAATAAAAATGCTTCGAAAACTCCAAATTCATGTTTTACTCCTTCAGTAGTTTCCTTTACTTTAGCTAAATACAATAATAAAGGTCTAGCCTTTAATACTAAAGATAACAAATATTTTAACAATTATTTCCTCATTTTCTTTACTTTATCCTTTGAAAATCCAGAAGGAGAATTTTGTTGTTCTACCAGCTGTTGCTGTAGCTGCTGTATCTATGTATTCAATGCCTAAATCTAAGCTTATGCCACACTCAACTTTTCTTTACATTTTGCCACTTCACTGGCAGTAGCACTGAATTTACCCTCCCATTTTTTAGCTTCCAGAGTAAGAGCCTTCTCTGCTATTTTTTGTTCTTTCACCACAGTCTCTAATTCCTTTCTCTTCTACTTTTCCTTTAAAAACATTTCTAGATAATGTCCTCCCTGTAAGTATATGGTACCGAAAAGTGTTTGGGATTTCACCCACTCATCTTGCATAGGCAGTTGAGATATATCTTCATTTATCTCTTCTGCTTGGTAATCTTCCATAGTCATTTCTCCCTTTGATTTCTTAGTAATAGGAGTTAACTTCAACTTCTTCCTCTGCATACTAGCTGGGTCTAAAGCAATGATTTCTCTTACAATAGCTGGTGCTTTAGAATCCTCAACTGAATGTGAAGTCCACAAATCTAAAGCATTCCTGCTTACTTTTTTTAGATTTTCAATCTTGGCTATGGTGGAGTGTGACTCAGTCCCTTGAGAAGTTGTAACTCCAGCTACCAAGATGTCAATGTTGGGGAGAAAATGAATGGGAGAAACTATGGATCCAACATTTAGCAGATTCTGGAAAGATGTTGCCATTTCTGGGAGAACAAGATTTTTTTGGCAAGAACATTATACTTTTGTTGATTTTAGAAAAGGAGGGAGAATTACAATGGGAATGAGTATGAGAATGAGAAGAAGAAAGTAAATAAAACATACCTATTTTCGGATGGATTTATTGTTGGTGTTCTTCTTCTTCTTCATGTTCATTGACGATCATTTCTTCACTCTGTGCTTTGTATTTATCAGGAGTTTTATTTCCCTCATCACTTTTGTCCAAGTTTATAATTTGTTTCTCCTACTGTTGTCCTACCGTTATAATTTCTTTTTTAACCGAAATTTGTTTTTTATTTTCACTATTTTGGCTCTCTTGAGCCAAATTGTTTGGGCCGCATGAGACTTCCTTCTGTGAAATTTCATGCTCAACTTCCTGAGCATCTGCATCAATATTTTCTTCAGTCATATGGTCTTGTTCACCTTCTTGAGTCCTTTTCCCTAAGTTGTCTTTTGCATCTTGAGGCTCTTGATCACTAGAAGAAGTTTGAATAATATTCTTGTATTTCTTCTATCAGCCATCATTTTCAATTTTCTCATTATATCTGCTACGGGTTCATCAGATTCTATACCCGAGTCCGAAGGTGGAATGAATTTTACAATTCTTGAAGAATGATGTCATGATGTCAGAGTATCTGCCCCAAGTTCTAGATGCTTGTCTCTTTTTGTTACTAGAATAGGTTCAACTCTCCCTTGTCCTTATTTTCCCAACCCTTTTCCATCAAAACCCATTTTCAACATCATCTGGGCGGCCTTCGAACTATAAGTCTTTCCTTGATCTTCAGTAAAAACCTCTTTTATTGATCTTTTCCTAGATGTCCTAGGTTTGGTCTGAACAAGGGGAATATTCTGAGCCTCTGCAATTTCTTTTCCTTTACCAGCTTCGGGCTGTTGGGATTCCTCAGGTGGTTGGGATACTTCAGGTTGCTGAGATACTTCGGGAATAGAAGAATGACTACCTCTTATGCTTGGAGGGATTCTAACAAGTAAACTTCCTCCCTAGGAGTCATGGTTTTCATTATACCGAGGTTCGAACAAATTGTCATTTTTGGTGGGGTATCTCGATGAAATCAAATTTTTCTGGACTCTCATTACCCACCATTCCCAAATTTTAGCCACATCCTAATCTGGCCTATTCTTTTGAATCCTGGTGATTTTACCTTCCGTCAATTGATGAGATTTTATATTTTCTAGGTCAAACTGAACAATTACTTCGTAAAAATCATTCTAATGAGGCAAAAGCTCCATATTTTCTATGTGTTATTTATGTTTTCTTCAACATCATCTCTGAATTTAACATGAAATTATTTAATCTGTGTTTTGTTCAAATGGATTGTCTCTCAGCAAATATGTTCATGGGATCATATTTCCATCTTTGCAGAATCTCAATAAGCCCTAATTTTCTCAAATACTCTACTATCTATTCATTTTGCCCCTTTCTTGAAATAGTAATTCATTCAAAACTAAAATGCATATTACAGGTACCATTTTTCCCAATTCCAGTCCCGAATTTGACATTAATGCTTTTTGTTTGCCTAACATATTCTAAGGCAAAGACTTTGTTAGTCACATAATGAGGAAGTAAAAAGGGTTTATCTGTAAAACCATAAAATCTGATGCATACTCCTTGTGTTAGAATAAACCAATCCCCCTCATCTGCAAGCTTTGTTTGCAATACCTTTTCCACTTTAGGGGTCAATCTTGTTATTTTTCCGTACATGATTTTTAGTGCAAGGTCCAAAAATTCCCTATTGAAATCATAATATGACTCGGATTTGTATAACACATTGGTCCATTCATACACTGGTAAGATTTCTCCCTTCTCATTCTTATAATTTTTTGAAATGAAAGCTAACTCTTGAGACATAAAGTAAAAGAATAACCACACCAAATATGAAGTGTATCTGAATGAAAACTGGGTTCCAGCCTTCAATGCCGCCAAACCCTCATAAATTTTTGCACTTAAAAACTCAGGCCAATCAAAGAAAATAAGTTTCACACTCCTGCTCATAACAATTGAATTGTACATTCTAGGGTTTGAAAAACATTCTACTACAGCCACCTGCCACTTCTAAACCTTTTCATCATTTTTTAGTCTAGCAATCATGCCGAGATGGAATATAGTTCAGGATTTTTAAAAGCTACCATGTTAATTGGGGGTTCTGGTGGATTTACCCCTTTTGGAAGATCTTTTATCTGAGCAGCTAGGAGACCCTTCACCTTTTCGAATGAGCCAAAATATGTAGCTTGTTCTAAGGGGTCAAAATTATTAGGTTCTACGAAAGAGACATGGCCCGTAGCAAAAGAAAAAAAAAAGTATCTTTGGACATAGAAAACATAACCTTCCCTAAAAAATCTCTAACCTTTCTCTCCTTTTCATCACAAAAATTTGCAATTGCCCTTACCAATTTTGGGCAGGGATGAATTGGAATATATACATACCAGTACAAGAAAGAATGGTATGCAAATGTTGAAGGAGAAGATGCAGAAACCCTAGTCGCTACCTGGTTCTTTATATTGCTTCGAATCTCCAGCGGGTCCTTCCATGTTATTATTGTATCTGCAATTTGGGAGTCTTTGTCAATAAAACCAAAGTTGTTCTCCTCCCTTATTTTTACTATCGACATAGTCGGTGTGATGAGGTAGATGCTACCTAGTTCTTGACATTCTTAGGGGCCATTATGAATTATTAGGTACACAGACTTTGAACTTCTTCTGATTTCTTCACAACTCCTTCCTCACTATGCTATAGTGTGGTGGTATAAAAGTGGTTGGTGATATTTTTGGCTTTTCAAGCATTATAGAGATAGTTCCTCACTTCCTTTTCTTCTTCAGGATTTTTAGCAAGTTTGCAAATGCCGAAATGCCTTTCCAAATCCTTGAATTTAATTTTATGTAGCTTGAGAGGACATGCAAAATTAATGCATTAAATGACAGTTGGTCGATTTGATTCGTCCATATTTCTTTGGTTTTCGTTCTTGCCACCTTCCTTAGGAAACTCCTAAAAATGCTCACTGGCTCATTAAAAACCCACTTGGAGACTGGGAATTATCCCATGCCAAAAAGATGCTACCTGACAGATTAATTATCTTCTTCCAATGAACCCCATGCACGTGGTTGCTTAGGAAAATTCGACGGTGGATCTTTAGAAATATTTCAAGAAGCACACATAACATATTTCAAAATATTCTTTTACTCATTCCCTCTTGCTAACTCTCAGGCAACCACGCGGCAGTTCCATATTTGAAAATGCAAGATAACAAGGGTGGACTTTTCCCTCCAGATTTTATTCAAAATATCAGAATCTGATAGTCCTCAAAAATGATACTTATTAGGCCGCAAAAAGGGAATATTTACAAAACTCAAAACTTATAATATACTGTACATATAATGGTGATCTGTCCCTTTTACTAGAAATATAATTTTAGGTGAAATGCATTCACCGTGATGGGTAGAACCCATCCATATTGATATTTTAATTGGAAGGCATTGAATTGCTTTTCTGAAATAATTTCAAATGGCCCCTCCCAGAACATGTCAAACTTGTCATGATGTCCTGGTTTCACTTTCTTGACGTTCCATTTGAACACCAGGTCAACTGTTTTGAATTTACTAAAAGTAGTTTTCTTATCGAACCACCCAGTTATTTTCAATATATGTTTTTGATGATGATTGTAGGCTTGTTCCCTAGAATATTCTAGCTACAAAAGTTGCATCAGTCGGGCATCCATTGGATGGCCTTCATCTTCATTAACTTGGTTTAGAAATTTCAACGTGGGTATCTCCATATGAATTGGCAAAATAGCCTCTTTGCCATAAAACAAAGCATATGGTGATGTATTGATTGATTTCTTGATTAAAATTTTGTCAGCCCACAGGGCCTGATTTAGGAGTGAGTGCCAGTTCTTCTTATTATCGTCTAATGTTCTTTTCAGGATTCTTAAAATATTCTTATTAGTAGACTCGGCTAATCCATTACCTTGTGGGTAATAATTAGAGGAATTCTTCAAGTAAATTCCATATCTACTGGAAAATTCGATCATATTTGCACTAGTGAAAGGAGATTTGTTGTCTGTAATCAAAGATTCTGGTATGCCAAACCTTGCGATTAGACTCTTGAAAAATTCTATCACAACTTTTGAATCAACTTTCTTTGTGGGTATTGCTTCTTCCCACTTAGTGAAGTATTTCATGGTAGTTATAATGTATTTGTGGCCTGATGATGAATTTGGCTCTATTATACCTATGAAATCCAACCCCCACTACTGGAACGGTTCCTCGACTTGAATAGCTTTTAAGGGCATAGGCACATTCCTGTTCCTCCTTACATACCTCCAACACTGTTCGCACCTCTGGATCACTTTGTATGCATCTAGGAAGATGGAAGGCCAATAACATCCAGCTCTAAGGATCTTCAAAGCTGTGGTTCAGCCTGCATAATGTCCCCCTGAGAGACCCCCATGAAATTCATCTAACATTTTCTACTTTTCATTATCGGGAATGCATTTCAAAAATACACCATCGATATTAACCCTATACAACCCTTCTATTTGAAGGGTATATTTTAATTCTTGGGTTCTAAATATCCTTCTCTAGGAAGAATTCATATCTTCAGGGCATGACCCAATCTGAAAGTACCTCACAAAGTCATCAATCCAACCTGAAATTACTATGTCTTGATGTTGCTCAGTTTTTGCCATGACGAGGTGGCTCTCCCCATATCCACTTGCAGCTTGCTTGGCCAATTCCTGGCACAAAGCTCTCCCTCTAAATATTTTAGCAGGATGTATTTCTACATCATACTCTTGGATGTGAGTCACCCATCCAGCTATTTTTTCACCCAGTTCTCCTTGAACTATAAAGTTCCTTACATCGGGATGAATAACATAAACCATCATCTAACTCTAGGATATGAAGTGTTTTAGCTTATTCAAGGATTTCATAATTGCATATACTTGTTTTTCTATGAAGCTGTACCTTTCCTCGTGTTTGTGCATGGTGGAACTCAGAAAGGTTATGGGTCTTTCTTCATCATCCGCTCCTTTCTGAGTGAGAACTACAACATAACTATCTTGTTCTCCGATAGCATACAGTATGAAACCTCGAGAATAGTTAGGGTTAACTAGCACAGGATCTTGAGTGATGGCTTCTAGAATTTTTTGGAAAGCTTATTTCCTTGGCTCTTTCCATTTGAAAGGAGCATCCTTTTTCAATAATTCAGTCATTGGTTTAACTGTATGGTTAAAGTCTGCAATGATTTTTTTGATGAAATTTATTTACCCAAAGAAGGACTGCAAACCTTTCTTGTTAACTAGAAGCGACAACTCAAGAAGTGCCTTCACTCTATCAGGGTCAATTGAAAGCCCATATTTAGAAATAACATGCCCAAGGAGTATTCCTTCTTCCACAACAAAAATAGAATTTTTAGGATTTAATGATATTCCAAATTCTCTACATTTCTCAAATACTTGTCGCAGATGAGTGGCATGGTCTTTTTTGTTGTGAGAAAATACAATCATGTCATCTAAATAGATGACAATAATTTTATTTGCAAGCTCCCCAAAAGCTACGTTCGTGGCTCTTTGAAAATTTGCTCCTGCGTTATATAATCCAAAGGGCATCCTTTGGTATGCAAATGTTTCCCACTTAGTGGTGAATGCAGTCTTATATTGATCTTCATTTCTCACCCAAACTTGATTGTAATCAGAGAAGTCATCTAACAGAGAAAACCTTTCTGCTCTTGCCATAGTATGAAGGATTGGGTCAATCTGGGGTAAAGGATAGTGATCTTTTAAAGATGCTCTATTCAAATTTCTAAAATCGACGCATAGTCTTATTTCTCCATTTTTCTTGCGGACCGGGACCAAATTTGCCACCCAAGTAGAGTGTTTTATTGGGTATACTATCTTAGTCTATAGGAGTTTTAACAAATCATGTTTTATTAAGGCTTCAATTTTAGGATTCACAGGTCTCTACTTCTACCTAAAAGGTTTAGCTCCTTCATCTAGTTCGATGGTATACTGAATGACCTCTTTCCTGTACACTTTTAGATCACTATAAGTTCAAGCTATTATATCTGGATACTCTCTACATAACCATTTTATTTTCTCTATTTCTACTTCTATACAATCAGTCCCTACTTTGATCATCTTGCTCGGTTCTAGTTCTACTTATTTATACCGGTGTTCATATACCTTGATCCTTTGACCTACAACTCTGTCACTATTGACGAAAAGGCTCTCCAGGGTGATTAGTCCCCTGGGGATATGATTTTTTTTTAGTTGAATAAGGCTCTCTTCGTACTCTTCTTGTAATGCTCTATTTGTAGAGCAATTCATCTTATGAATAAAAAAATCTAGGATCTCCTCATCATTCTCAAATACTTGCCAAAAAATGTCCTTGTTGGGCACAGAAGTCCTGTATATAAGTCTGACTATTTTAGACTTCTGAATAACATTACTGATTGGGAAAAAATTGGATCCTACTGACGCTAACAAGTCTGCATGTGTGTTCTTCTCTCTGGAAATGGATTTCATATTTAGTGTTTCAAAATTTTCCAATAGATCCAACACTTTGTTTTTGTAAGAC
This sequence comes from Wollemia nobilis, assembly GCA_028583015.1. Classification (NCBI taxonomy): domain Eukaryota; kingdom Viridiplantae; phylum Streptophyta; class Pinopsida; order Araucariales; family Araucariaceae; genus Wollemia; species Wollemia nobilis. The sequence continues at coordinate 359,979 of JAQPPZ010015054.1, forward strand.
CTTAGGTAATGTTTCTTACAAATGCATTTGCCAGTAACCTGTTTAACAATCAACTCTGAATCTCCATAGATCAGCAACTGTTTTGCACCTAGTTTTTCAGCTTTCCTAAGTCCCAAACACAAAGCTTCGTATTCAGCTCCGTTATTTGTGCAACTCCATGTCAACCTATATGAAAATACTTTTTATTTTCCAGTAGGTGAAATCATAACAATTCCACCTCCTGCTCCATTTTTGCACCTTGACCCATCAAAGTACAATTTCCATAACTGGTTGGTCGAATCACCTATTTTAGGGACAACAACAAGGAGCTTTTTTGGTTTCTCAATGGAATAGCTTTCCATTTCTGTCTCTACCATAGCATTGAAGTTCTTCATTGAAAATTTATCCTCATATTGGAGTTCCTCTAGGGTTTCTTCCATTAAATCAATATTTTTCAATTCCTCAAACACCATGTTGATGGTGGTTGTTTCCTCCAGTATTTCTACGTGAAAAGTATATTGGTTTTCATTGTAGATCTTGAGTCTTTTACCTTTCAAAGGTACCTACAAATTAGAATAATCTAGCGACATATAACTGCCCATTTTGGTCATGAACTCTCTGGATAAACACATACCGAAATATGGTTCTAAGTCTACAACGACTACCTCTTGTATGACGACTACTTCTGGTATTCTGTGGAGTTGAATATGGATATCTATGATCACCCTGACATATTTTACTAGAGTACCATATAATTGCAATATACCAGGATGAATCTGAGTATATTACATCCCCATTATGTCACATATAGCTTTCAGCATCACCGTAGTTGCAGCCCCTGAATCAATCATGCAATTGTGAACTATCCACCCCTCCATTTGCAAAGATAGATAGAATGGGGGTGGTCTATTTTTACCAGAGGTTGACATAACATTTTCTTGTATAAAATTTGAGAAGGAGGTATCATTCTTTAAATTTAGGGATTCGTGGAGGAGGTCAATCCGACTAGGAATTTACAGTGCATCATACATGATTATTTTGGAAGGAGTCCTCTTCATTTCTTCTGCAATGTTAAACGAAAGGGTTGTAGTTGGGGATACCTCAGCACTTTTCTCCTTTCCACTTGTCGATGTGTCATATCTATCTCTATAGACCTGTGTGGCTTTTGTTCTTTGTATTTTTGTCAATGAAGGAAATCTGAGTCTTTCCTTCACTTACTCTTGAGTCTCTCTCCCTTTTCTTGGAGGAAATTATTTTCTTGGTGTAGTCACAGAAGTTTGAGGAGGGTCAGAATTTCCTTTCTCATTAGACTAGTTTTTCTACGGAGTCGCCCTGGGGGTAGGAGGAAAACTTAGTGATTGGAGTTCCTTAGGGTCGACTTGTAATGAGTTTTTTCTCGATCTTGTCAGGACTGAGACTTGTTCCACGGATGGCATTGCCAAATTGTGGTGGAATTATTTGATTATGTTCACTTGTCTCTTGCCAGTTTCTTTGGCTCTCTCATTAATAACCACTTGCACATGATGTTGATGAATCATGCATTAATCTTCTCCATGAGGATCATTGCAAGTGGTACACCAGTAATCAGAATTAGTGGGTTCTCCATTATCTCCTATCTCATTCGCATACACAACATTTTTATATCTTGCCATCTACCACTCGTTGAAGCACCATATTTTTGTATCTATGGAAATATTCTTGCTTGGATATTTCGTTTAGCTTCTCTCTTTTTCATGGATGCCATTTCATTTGACAATGTTTTCATTGTATCAATTATGGTCATGTACTGGTCATTCGGGGGATCTGATGCAAGGGGTGGGGTTGGTAATGCAAGGAGTGTAGGAGGTGTGGCTATAGCTGGGAGAGCCTGCGTTGATGGGAGTACAGATAGTTTAGAAATTCACGCTTGGGAAAGTTTTGGTACAATTGGCAATAGACTCTTTGATGGATATTTCTTTGTAGCGATGAGATCAGCTTCACCCTTTGCTGCCTCTAGATAGATCTCAAGAAAAGTGGTTACGCGGGATTGCCTTATTATCATACTGAGATATAAATCAAAAGCCCTTAAATAATAGCATATAGCTTGTTCTTCCATGGGTTTTATGCCTTGAGGTACTCTATCACGAGTTTTGGTAAATCTGATGTTAAAATCCTAGATTTCTTCTTATGGATGCCTCTCAATGATAGTGAATTGATTCAACAATGTGAAAGGATCTGCATGTATATTAAATTCATCGACTAGATGACCGAAAAGCACTGCCCAAGAAGTAATGGATCTAGTGGGAAGTGCTTTGTCCCAATAGAGCATCTTTCCTTTCAACTATATAACCAACAATCTGACCATTACATCTTCTTGAGTGATATTGTAAATAGATGCTAGCGATGATACATCTAAACAGTGCTCATCTGCTATTTTTCTTGTTTCATCAAAAGTTGGCAATGCTTTTAGTGTAGCTTGTGGAATTTGGTTTTGTGCTCCCAAGTTCAAAGGACGAGTTTGATTCCACACAATATGCACTAAGATAGGGGCAGCTGCCATGGTTGCTAAAGGAGTTACAACTACTATAGGATTGCTTGTAGATGCTCCTACAATGGGTGTTAAAGAGGTGTTAATGGTGTCAGGTGGATTTGATCATGCTGCTAAAATAGGGTGTGCCTTTAGGCTTCCGAGATGTAGCTCAAAGAACTCAATGGGTTCTTCAGAGTTTCTAGCTTGGGATCTGGTTATCATATGGCTATATAACCAAAAAAATTTAGACAAGGTCTTTCTTTTATGGTCTAAATTTTATTGCAACGGAGTCGCCAGGTAGTTTTTTCTTGATATTTTCAAACAAAAGGCTCTAAAGTAAAACACCAAAACTTATATAATACTGTGGAATTTACTAGTCCCACCAGGCATGCCAAAAACTGTTGGAACAAAATCTACCTTTGGTTAATAGTGTTGTGCCTTAGAATTTGCCAACATTGAATAAATAGACCTTGCTTGAGATCATCTATATAATATCCATAGAAGGCTGGTTCCTTTGAGTTTTTTAGAGGAAAGGGAAACAAGAGATAAGGGAAATATAGTCGAAGCTAGAACTTTTCTCACGATACAGATTAGACAACAACTAAAAAATGATGATGCAAATTACTATCTTCAGAGTTTCTTTATAGCTTCCTATAGAAAACATGAATTCTTGAGTGTGATTTTAAATGTTCATCTAAATACATGTAAATATCTTTAATATTCAACTCTAGAGATAAGTTTTATACATGCATAGTTCAGATTTCAAAACAGATACATTATAAAACTTAAAATGAATAAAAGTTAAAAACCAGATACATACACTCGCATTTAGAATTTTAGAATCTAGAGGAAGAATATCTCTTATTGCTTGTAATCTAGTAACATGTACATCAAGTCTATAAATGTCCAAGAGCCGCCCTATTTCATGATCGACTCACTCCTATTTATACCCTAAAAAGAGTATCTTCTACTATGTACATTTAATTTCCTCAATCAATTACAAGTAATTATCTGTAGTTTCTAATAATATACAATGGATTTCTCACAGATTAGATAGATTTCCTTCTCGCTAAATTTAGATTAGCCTATTATTCTACAATCATCCAGTGAACCTGCCATGTTATAATCAACTGACCATTCTTTAGAAATCAGCACACGATGTCAGTGCATGCCCCAGTTGCCAAAAATATACTTTGTTTCTCTATAGCGTGTATGTCGCGAAATCATGACATTCTACCTTTGTGAAGCCTTATTTACTTTTTTCTTTAGAGAAAACCAGACATGTCATGAAATTGTGACACTCTTGTTTCTCTGCTTGTCTACCCTTCTTGAGTTGTGAAAATGTAACATGTCGCAAAATCGTGACATTTCTATGTCTTCAGCCTGATTCTTCTTTTTGCACCACAAAAATTGACCATGTCACGAAATCACGACACTTCTGCCTCCTTAGCTCCTTGTATTAGTTTTGATCACAAAAATGTGACATGTCATGAAATCGTGACACTTCCACCTCCTTAGCTCTTTGTCTTGGTTTTGATAGCGAAAACACATGTCATGAAATCGTGACACTTTCGCCTCCTTGCTCTCTCTTGTTGCTTTTGGCCATGAAAAAGGGACATGTCGTGAAATCGTGACACTTTTAGTCTCTTTAGTAGTTTTGCTATTCTTTTGGAGAAAATAAGCCATGTCGCAAAATCACGACATTCTCCCTGAATTCTACCCTTTTATTGATGGACTTGGCAAAAATGGGAAACATCACGAAATCGTGACTTTTTCCTCTGCTTTCCCTCTTTGTTGTTTTTTGCCGTGAAAACTTTACATGTCATGAAATCGTGACACTTTTCTTCCTTAGTGTATTTTGCTTTTTCTTTGTTCTTTAGCATATGGGCTACTTAGGTCTTCTTTGAAAATATGCAAAAAAGGTGCATCAACCATTTTTTGTAGTTAGTCACTTTTTGACTAACAGTAGCCCTACAATGAAATCCATTGAGATCAATTGTCATTTTTTCTAAGGTATGACATGCGGATTTAACAATCCTGTTGTATGTCTGTGTTCATTCTTTACTTTATGAAATTCAAGACATTGGGTGATAAATTCATTTATGTTCCTCTTCATTCCTAACCAGAAGAATTTGTTCTTCATGTTCTCCCTCATTTTTGCTCCACCAAGGTGATCATAATATGGGGATCTATGAGTTTCATTTAAAATATTATTCCTCAAGTTTCCAACATCAAGAATAAACACTCTATCCTTAAAACATAGGAAACTATCCTTGAAGCTGAAATATTTGTTTTTATTCAATTTCTCTTCCATTCCTTTCCAAATTTTATTGCAATAGGCGTCCTATTTTTGAAACTCCTTGACTTGTTCCATCAAGTTGAAATGAATATGAGTTAATATAGCAATATGATTTTTCCTAATCAAGCTGTTTGCTACTCTATTCTATTTTTCTTTTATATACTTAATAGCAAAATTATATTCCACGAGGAACTCCATCCATCTTCTCTATCTAGCATTAAGTAAAGGTTGAGTAAAGATATATTGTAGACTCTAATGATATGTCCTTAGCTCAAAAGGTCTACCTATGAGATAGTATCACCAAATATTGAGAGCAAACACCATAGCTATAAACTATAGATCATGGGTCACATAGTTAACCTCATGTATTTTCAATTTCTTGGATCCATAGGCAATTACTACTCCTTGTGAAAGTACTCCACCCAAGCCTTCCAATGATGCATTAGTGCATATAGAAAACTTCCTTGAGGGTCGGGTATATTTAATATAGGGGGTGTAGTGAGATTTTGCTTAAGTAGTTTAAAAACTACTTCACAACTGTTAGTCCATATGAACTCCCTCCCTTTCTTTTGTAGGTTAGTTATTGGCACAATAATTTTGGGATGATCCTTAACATACCACCTATAGTAACCGATTAAGCCCATGAAACTTCTAAATTCTATCACATTAGTAGCTGGTAATCAATACATAATAGCCTCTATTTTCTTAGGATCTATCATGCTCCCATATGCAAACATAATATATCCCAAGTATTGCACTCTTGTCACATAGAATTCACACTTGGAAAAATTCCCAAAAAACTAAATTTTCCTTAATAGATCCAACACAATTCGTAGATGTCTACCATGTTCTTATTTATTTTGAGAATATATCAATACGTCATCTAAGAATACCAAAAAAAAATTATCCAAATACTTCCTAAAAATGCTATTCATCAAATTCATAAATGTTGTTGGTGCATTCGTTAGACCAAAAGGCAAAATAGTAAATTCATAATGCCCATACTGGGTTTTAAAAATTGTCTTATGAGTATCCTTCTCACAGATCCTTAGTTGATGATAGCCTAATTTCAGATCAATTTTTAAAAATATTAAGGTATCCTTGAGTTGATCAAAGAGATATTTGATTCTAGGTAAAGGATATCTATTTTAACAATTACCTTATTCAGCATCCAATAGTCAATGCATAATATTAAGAATCCATATTTATTTTTAACAAACAATGCTGGTGCACCCAACTGTGATACACTTGGTCTATTTAGTATTTTATCTAGAAATCCTTGAAGTTAAACTTTAAGTTCTTACATTTCTATAGGATTCATTCTATAAGGATCCCTATGGAAAGGCTCTGTTATGGGTTGGAGTTTAATAATAAAGTCAAATTCTTTTCTAGGAGGTATTCTAGGTAAATATTCCAAAAAAACATCTCTAAACTCTCGAAGGACAAGGTATTTATCAAATATATCTTCCGAATTTTCTTCCTTTAACTCATTTATATTAAGAATATAAATCATTCCTTTCTTTATAATGTATTTATTGAATTGCATAGCCGAAAGGATTTGGGGTTAAAAAGTTCCTTGCTAGTTATTCACTCTTCAAACAATTCCATCCACATCTGCATATTCAATCCATCGATATTGAAAATTAATCATTGTTTTATGTGCATGTAGCCAATCCATCCCTATCACTATACCAAAATCATGTAATGGTGGAACATATAATCATCCTATATTCATTATACTAGGTAAGGTAATTTCTACCATAGGATAACACTAGTTTATAGAGTAGATTTATCCTGAACCATACTCCATCTTCCACCCATGTACCAAGAGTCATGGTATTTCAGTTATACCTTTAACTATGCTAGTGAAAATAAAGCTGTCAGTAGATTCACTATCAAATAAAATCTTAACACTTCTACCAAATATTATACCTTTTATCACCATAGAAGTAGTATGTCCATCCAGATTCTAGTTTTCTATAGTTGCATAAATCCTGTGAGCTAGTTCCTTAGGTATTGTTTCTTTATTTGTTTGTTCCTTTCCTTTTGATCCCATACCTGCTATCCATGGATAATTGGAGGTATAATATGATCCTTTACAAAAGTAACATCCTTATTTCGGTCTAGGATGCTCTTTTCATTTTAGTTCTCCTACTACTCCTTCTTTTGGTAGGTTAATATATATTTGTGGTGATCTATTACCATTGTTTCCTCGATTAAAGCATCTTTGATTCCTTCCTCAGATCCTTCTTTTGAATTTTTCTTACTTTTTATATTATTTTCCATCCTGTCTAGGAATACTTTTTGAAGAGAGCAAAAGATACCATTTGATCCAATAACTTGATATAACACAAATTATCTAGAAATGCTAATTTTATTAATGAAAGAAATACTTTAGGTTACAAATAGTGAGTATTCCCATTCTTCTTTCATAAATGTACAACAATCCTAATGATATCTTTTGAGGGCTCCTCAATGTAGGTGGGCTTCATGTGTAATGTGTGCCATCGATAGTTTTACTATTGATATTTTCCCTTTGCACCTGTTTGGGACCTGCAAAAGAGAGTTAGTGTGTTTGGGGGCTTGCCTTAGTTAGGCCCCATTTTGAAGAAGACAAATCGACATTAAATATGTAGATAAAAGTGATGTAAAGTAGATAAATGACTATAAAAACATGTAAAAAAGTATGCCTGATAGATTTACTACTACAGACATATTATATGGTCAATTCACATGGTAGCAAGTGAATTGGAGTCCAGATTCATAGGGTAGGGAGCGAATTGAGTTGTAGGTATTTTCTGTTGTAGATTCTTTATCCAAATGTGCTCCTGAAATGATATTATGATGTATGTACGGTGCAGATATATCATATTATATTATGGTTAGATTTTTGCAGAGTTTTTATAAGTTAGCTAAAAGGGAGAGAGAGGTAGAATAGGAGGGGGAGCCCTCTATTTATAGAAAAATATGAGGTCAAGAGAAGAGATTAGATAGACTTGTTGTGGCCATTCCACAACTAGCCCCAAAATTGGGGACCCACCTTTTTATTTTTCAGCTTTTGGATGTTAGGGAGAAATTTTGGTTTAGATTGCAATATATGTTCCAAGGTTTGGGTGTGGATTAGTGTCTCCTTTTAGTTTCTTTTAAGTTGTTTAGTGTGTTGATTAGCTTCTTTATTGTTTTTATTGTGTTGGTTAATTTTAATGTTTGAATTAAACCAATTCAAACATTTGAAATTAATTAAATCAAATTTAAAATAAAAAAAATAAGTAAAATAAAAAAAGAAAAAAATAAATAAATAAATAAAAATAAAAAGAGAAAGGATAAAAAAAATAAAATAAAATAAAATAATAATCATGAAAATAAAATAAAAATAAAACAATCAAAATAAAACCATCAATGTGTTTTTTTTGGAAAGTTAATTTAATTTCATTAATGGTTTTGTTTTGGGAAAAGTTTAATTTAATTTTATCTTTAGTTTTGTTTTAATTAAATTTTATTAATAGTTTTATTTTGGAAAGTTTAATTCATGTGTTTTTCTTTATTGCAGGTTACTATTAAAAAAAGAAAAGAAAAGAAAAAACGGCAACACTCAAGAAGAGAAATGTCACGTATCATGCCAATGGAAAAGAAAATGTTGGAAAGTCAAAAGTTGGAAAAAGAAACAAATTGCCAAATGTTGGAAATTTTAAGAAGAAAAGAAAACGTTGGAAAGCCAAGAGTTGGAAAAAGAAATGAATAGCCAATGTTGGAAATCTTTAAAAACCCATTGAAGCTCATAAACAAGGGTTGGACATTTTTTGGAAGAAGCTGGAAATACTGGTTGTAAAACAGAATATTATTTTTAATGCAAATATTTCAGAAACTTGCACTTTGTTAGCAAGATGGGAGGAGATTTTTTTTGCATGTTTGAGCTAATGGTTTATCTTTTCTTCCATGTTTTCTTGGCTTATAGATAGTGTTAAATGCATTTTAATGGTTGCATTATTGAAGGCTTAGAAGCATAAAATTTATTTTTGTTCCTTAGAAGATTGCACCTAATTTATTTTGAACCGTGTGTATGCAGATTCGAATAAATTTGGTTACATGCAAAAAGTCTCACATCTCCGGTTTTGCAGGATAGGGTGGCATTAGACTGAGAGTAGTTTGCTTTTAACATTTCCATAATTTTTTTTTTTTTCTAACCTTCTCTTTTTGCAGTTTTTTTTAAAAGTCGGCAAATAAAATAAAAATTGAAAAAAATTAAAATTTCAAAAATAAATGCAGGGATGTGAAGAATGAGCTTCAATATTTCATCCGAAACAATTTCGATCCCATTCCGAAGCCATTTCGAATTTATAAAAATTATTGAAAATTGTTGTTTTATGGGGATTTTTATAATTTCGGAATTTTACATTATTTTATATTTCGAAGGTAAATCAGATTTCAAGGCTTTGCATGTTTATATTTTCAGCATTTTGGTACATTTCCAGATTTTATTTTTATTTTTCTAACTTCTCTTTTGCAGATTTTTTTAAACTTCGGTGATTAAAATAAAAATAGAAAAAAATTAAAATGCAAAAAATAAATGCATGGGTGTGAAGAATGAGCTTCAATATTTCATTCGAAACAATTTTGATCCCATTCTGAAGTCATTTTGAATTTATAAAAATTATTTAAAGTTGTTGTTTTATACAGATTTTTATAATTTCGAAATTTCACATTTTTTATATTTTGAAGGTAAATCGATTTTTTAAGCTTTGCATTTTTATTCGTAAGCAATAAATGAACTTCCCTTTATGAAAATTGTAATTTCATTAAAAGGGGGTAATTTATATGGCATTCCATAAACCATATTTTTTAAAGCAATAAATTGACGTCTCTTTATGAAAATTAATTTCATCAAAGAGGGGTAATTTATTTATTATATTAAAGGCTATTGGCATTTTCATGTTCAAAGCAACATCAAGTGAACCTTTTCATCATTTAAGTTTCAAATTTAGAGATAGATTTTAATCTTCTATTTCATTGTTCAAAGCAAGGTTTAAGCAAGATAAAACTTGTCTAAAATCGACTTAATCAAAGGAAGATAAAATCTACCTAAAATACTCAAGATAAAAGGAACTAAGGCTTTACATCGTGGTCATATGAGGGCCAATTCACATTTTCCTTTTCTTTTAAGTTTCATGAACAATTACTAGCATAGCAAGATAAAATAAACCAACAGCCCCTTGTTAATAATTACTTGCAAACCACTAAGGTATTCCTAGCACTCATTTAATATATTTTACAAGATTACTAATACACATGTGCAATGCTTATATAGAAAACCTTGGAGAAGTTGTCTTTTTTTTAACTTCTTTGCAAGAGAGGGTTTTGTTATCAAAATCCTAAGGGTGAGTGTGGTTTTGCAATTGGGTAAAATTACCACTCAACATTTTGGCGCTAGAAGGAGGGCCTAAATTGGTTTACTTTATTGCTATTTAGATGCTAAATTGTTCATGTTACTTTAAAAGAGTTATTTGAAAGTATTGGTCTTGACTAACGAAGTTTTGATTTCTTGTGATCACTTTCATTGATTCAAACATTTTCTAATTGATGATGCATTAATGCTAATCTTTTACAAATTGGAAAATGTTCTCTAATGTCATGGTTTAATTGATGCATATCTTTTGATTGATATACATGATGATTTATATGTGAGACATTCGAGGATTGTTAGTTATTTCATGCTTCTTTGCAAGATATTTCTTTGACTAACAAAACTGGTATTAAAGTTGTATTCTTTAAGGTCCACTAATGGCATTCCTTGCTTCTTTGATGGCAGGTTGTCCTTTAAACGTACCTAGGTCTTCACATCATATGCCTACAGATATTTGGGATCATCTACCTCATTTTAGGCATGATGGAATAGAATCGATTGAGGAACATATTCAGGCATACAAGAACACTTTAATTCAATGGTAAATTTTCCATGAAGATGTTGCTTGTTATTCATTTTCATCTACATTAGATGGATTGGCTTATGATTGGTACCTCAGTTTACCTATAGGTTCTATCACTTCTTGGGCTCAACTAGAAGCAACTTTTCTTAGGTATTTTGGAAAACCAGTTGACCCAATCCTTATGTATAATCAGTTTGCCACTACCCGTAAAGGACCAAATGAATCTTTGGAGTTGTTCACTAAAAGGTTCCATGGATTATATGCTCAATTGGTGGTACCCTATGTTCCTCCAGAGGGAGTTGCTATCCAAGTGTATTTCAATGCTATTGACCCACTAATTTCTATGTATTTGTGAGGGATGCCTCAAATCACATCTTTATCCCAAGCTTATACTCAAGCAATGGCAATTGAACAACAATTGAGTGATCAAAATTGTGATGTGGGTTTTGGATCATATAATTCTCAATCATCTAATACCTCCCTTACCCACCCAACTATTTGTGCACCTCAACCTACCATTCAAAATCAACCATCATTCTTAAGTGTGAATCAAGTTCAAAATACAAGAATTGATCCCACTAAAGAAACCCTTGACCCACCAAAAGATGAATCTCTTGAAGTTGAGGAGCATGAATCTGCAGAAGATGAATTTTCTGAAATTAAGGTGGATAAAGTTGAAAAATAATTGATAGAGGAATCTAAATATCATGCCAAAGACACAATAGAGTTTCATCCCATGGATTTAGATGAAAATTTTTATAATGGTTGGGGAAGATATGAAGAATCATTAGTTTTTCACACCCCCATTGATGAAATTTCTATTGACATGCAGGATACTAAAAACTTGGGTATAAATTCTCATGATTGTCTTGAAGATTCTAAGGAAGAAATATCATGGATGGTTAACAAGGAATGGGAACCAAATGATAAAAATATTGCAAATGTTGCTTTATTCGAAGCAACTCAAGCGATTGATCATGGAGATTTGTTATTTGACACATCATTTGATCAACAAAAGTTATGTTTTGAAAAGGATGGACATGCTTTTGATTGGGTTCCTAATTTTGACATTTTTGATGAATAGGTCATGGATGAAAATGAAGGACTACAAGATGATGAAGATGATAAAGATCATGAAGAAGAAGAAATTGCAAATCTTCACCAAGCCTTGGTAAATGAAAATGCACAAAAGGTAGAATCTCACTTGTTATGTTCAACCATGCGAACTTCAGGTGAAAGCTTACCTAATTGCTTATGGGATTCAAATGTTATTCATGATGAAATGCCATTGGAGGTGAATGAAGAACTAAAGTTGATTTCTACTCACACCACTAATGATATTGCTTTGTTGAATGAAAGAGAAATTGATGTGCTTGAATTGTTGAATCAAATTCATCAACAATTGATATTGGAATCTAGGATAAAAACCTATAATGATCCTCATTTAATAGATATCCTAGATGCTTGTAAATTATTGCATAAGCATGATTGGCCTAAATATGTGAAAAATGACATGGCTTCAAAATTTTTAGAAATAGGCTCCTACTTGAAAGATCTCATATTTGAAAAAGAAAGCCTAATTCTAGATAATAAATCGAATTGTGAAATTTGCATCTTAAGGAATAGACAAGAAAGAATTGAAGATCAATTATTGTCTTATCAATTTGAGGACTTGAAACTCCACTATGGGATTACTAATGGAACTAAATTAAAATGGTGGGGTGAAAGAGGTAAAATAATGATTGTTGCATTTTATGGCTTAATCTTACTTGGGTTGGATTTCTGTAGAGCTTGGCATGCTTATCATGATATGTGTCTATTAAAGTGTGCTAATCGTGTTTGGGATCCAAGGAAATAATGGCCTAAATTTTGCATCATCTTGTACATTATTGTATATTATTGTATATAGTTTTGGTTTTCATGTTTTTGTTTTGGTTTTGTTGTTTTTGTGCTTTGTCCTTAAGTTTGGTTTATGAGTTTTGTGTTTTGGGTTGTTCCCTTGTTTTGAGGTGATGTTTCGTGGTCGCTAATTTATGGCCTTTGCCCATTTTTTGTGTTCCTTTGTTAAGTAGGTTGGAATACCTAATATGAAAGCAGGTGAACATGAGAAAAGGGGGATGAATTATTTTATGATCATGCTCAGATTTTGGGACTAAAATGGTGGAGAGTGGAACAATGAAACATTTTTCTAAAGCTCCACATGTAACTCACATTTTAAAGGGTATTTCTAGAAGTCCTAAAGGATGAAGTTATCTTGATTTGCAAATTAAGGCTAAATTCTAACATGCTCAAATTCAAGTGTTACATAGAGGTTTGCAAAGTTCTCTATAAAAGAAGAATACAAGCAATGCAAAGATTGATCAAATCTATCACCAAGTTTAGATAAACTCCATCGGGGCTATAGATGCTTGACTAGTAGTGGGGCTCTGTCTAGACAAAGCTTGATAAAAAAAATGAGCATTGAAAAGCTTGATCAAATCAGTCACCTAGTTCAAAAAATCTCCACCGGGGCTATGGATGCCTGACTGGCAGTGGGGCTCTATCTGAACAAATTATGCTCAAAAGAGACTTTGCAAAATATTATTCAAAATGAAATATTATGAGCAATATTTTATAGCCTAATGCAAGTCAGGTGATGGAATCCGGATGGTTTTCAAAGATACAAAATGAATCACTTTTACACACATTGAGCAAAGGTAGATGGATTAGTTGTTTTTATTCGAAGTTGTTTACCCCCACCTTCTTGGGACATCACTAAATAATTGTTATTTCGCTAATATTTTATGTTCTCATTTCAGATTGGGTTCTTCATCCGAAATGCTCAGGAGCATTTCCCTAGTAGAGTCACCATTTGTTGTGGCCATTCCACAACTAGCCCCAAAATTGGGGACCCACCTTTTTATTTTTCAGCTTTTGGATGTTAGGAGAAATTTTGATTTAGATTGCAATATATGTTCCAAGGTTTGGGTGTGGATTAGTGTCTCCTTTTAGTTTCTTTTAAGTTGTCTAGTGTGTTGATTAGCTTCTTTATTATTTTTATTGTTTTGGTTAATTTTAATGTTTTGAATTAAACCAATTCAAACATTTGAAATTAATTAAATCAAATTAAAAAATAAAAATAAAAAATAAGTAAAATAAAAAAGGAAAAATAAATAAATAAATAAAAATAAAAAGAGAAAGGATAAAAATAAAATAAAAAATAAAATAATAATCATGAAAATAAAATAAAAATAAAATAATCAAAATAAAACCATCAATGTGTTTTTTTAGAAAGTTAATTTAATTTCATTAATGGTTTTGTTTTGGGAAAAGTTTAATTTAATTTTATCTTTAGTTTTGTTTTAATTAAATTTTATTAATAGTTTTATTTTGGAAAGTTTAATTCATGTGTTTTTCTTTATTGTAGGTTACTATTAAAAAAAAAGAAAAAAAAGAAAAAAGCGACAACACTCAAGAAGAGAAATGTCACGTATCATGCCAATGGAAAAGAAAATGTTGGAAAGTCAAAAGTTGGAAAAAGAAACAAATTGCCAAATGTTGGAAATTTTAAGAAGAAAAGAAAACGTTGGAAAGCCAAGAGTTGGAAAAAGAAAGCATTGGAAAGCCAAGAGTTGGAAAAAGAAATGAATAGCCAATGTTGGAAATATTTAAAAACCCATTGAAGCTCATAAACAAGGGTTGGACGTTTTTTGGAAGAAGCTGGAAATATTGGTTGTAAAACAGAATATTATTTTTAATGCAAATATTTTAGAAACTTGCACTTTGTTAGCAAGATGGGAGGATTTTTTTTTGCATGTTTGAGCTAATGGTTTATCTTTTCTTCCATGTTTTCTTGGCTTATAGATAGTGTTAAATGCATTTTAATGGTTGCATTATTGAAGGCTTAGAAGCACGAAATTTATTTTTGTTCCTTAGAAGATTGCACCTAATTTATTTTGAACCGTGTGTATGCAGATTCGAATAAATTTGGTTACATGTAAAAAGTCTCACATCTTCGGTTTTGTAGGATAGGGTGGCATTAGACTGAGAGTAGTTTGCTTTTAACATTTCTAGATTTTATTTTTTATTTTTCTAACCTTCTCTTTTTTTTTAAAGTCGGCAAATAAAATAAAAATAAAAAAATTAAAATTTCAAAAATAAATGTAGGGATGTGAAGAATGAGCTTCAATATTTCATCCGAAACAATTTTGATCCCATTTTGAAGCCATTTCAAAATTATAAAAATTATTGAAAATTGTTGTTTTATGGGGATTTTTATAATTTTGAAATTTTACATTATTTTATATTTCGAAGGCAAATCAGATTTCAAGGCTTTGCATGTTTATATTTTCAGCATTCTGGTCCATTTCCAGATTTTATTTTTATTTTTCTAACTTCTCTTTTGTAGATTTTTTTTAAACTTCGACGATTAAAATAAAAATAAAAAAAATTAAAATGCAAAAAATAAATACATGGGTGTGAAGAATGAGCTTCAATATTTCATTCGAAATAATTTTGATCCCATTCCGAAGTCATTTCAAATTTATAAAAATTATTTAAAGTTGTTTTATAGAGATTTTTATAATTTCAAATTTTCACATTTTTTATATTTTGAAGGCAAATCAATTTTTTAAGCTTTGCATTTTTATTCGTAAGCAATAAATGAACTTCCCTTTATGAAAATTATAATTTCATTAAAGGGAGGTAATTTATATGGCATTCCATAGGCCATCATTTTTAGAGCAATAAATTATTTTTTCTTTATGAAAATTTTAATTTCATCAAAGAGGGATAATTTATTTATTATATCAAAGGCTATATTATTGATCATATTTTATCTTGATTTAAAGCAACATAAAGGGAAATCTTTCATCATTTAAGTTTCAAATTTAGAGATAGATTTTAATCTTCTATTTCATTGTTCAAAGCAAGGTTTAAGCAAGATAAAACTTGTCTAAAATCGGCTTAATCAAAGGAAGATAAAATCTACCTAAAATACTCCAAGATAAAAGGAACTAAGGCTTTACATCATGGTCATATGAGGGCCAATCACATTTTCCTTTTCTTTTAAGTTTCATGAACAATTACTAGCATAGCAAGATAAAATAAACCAACACAGGCCCCTTGTTAATAGTTACTTGCAAACCACTAAGGTATTCCTAGCACTCATTTAATATATTTTTACAAGATTACTAATACACATGTGCAATGCTTATATAGCGGAACCTTGGAGAAGTTGTCTTTGTTTTTAACTTCTTTGCAAGAGAGGGTTTTGTTATCAAAATCCTAAGGGTGAGTGTGGTTTTGCAATTGGGCAAAATTACCACTCAACAATACCAACCCTTAGAGTTACTCCATGCTAGAGTTAGGTTAGGGTTTGAATAGGTGTCAAACCCTCATGCCTTAGAGAAATATCTCCTCCTCACACATGTGTGAGGAAGAGTTAGGATTAACTAAGGTTAGTTAGATCCTAGGTTAGGTTAGGGTTTAGTTAGGGCATTTGGAAATATCCTAACTAATTTCATGTGCACACATGTGTGGGAGTGTGCTTAGGGCTAATTTTGGTTTAGAACCCTAATTAATCCTACTTAAGTGAAAAGTGCATTTAATTAAATGTCAATGATGAATTAGATCACTAATCAACCTAATTAGGCTTTTAGATAGGGATAAGGTCCCATGAAGGCTAATTAGGTGTAGGGGAGGGCTTAAGTTGCCTTAGGGGGCTAATAGATGGTCTCCTAGTGGGTAGGAGGCAT
The DNA here is from genome assembly GCA_028583015.1 of Wollemia nobilis. NCBI lineage: Eukaryota > Viridiplantae > Streptophyta > Pinopsida > Araucariales > Araucariaceae > Wollemia > Wollemia nobilis. The sequence continues at coordinate 376,425 of JAQPPZ010015054.1, forward strand.
TTTGGAGGTGTTTTACCTAGTTTTGTAGGTTTAGGAGCCTACGGATGACTAAGATAGCCTATGTCAGCCTACAAGTGTGTATGTAGATGTGCAAGTATCTAGAAGTGAGCATGTGTGACTTTTAGGTGTCTACATTTACCCCTTTTGTACTATATTGTGTGGAACATAATTTAGTGCAAAAATATGAGATGAGAAGGTGATGAGATGTTTTGAATTGAAGGGGAAGAAGGGAAGAGAAGAAGAAGGAAAAGAAGAAGAAGGGAAAATAATGGGATCTAATCAAAGGTATGTAGCCGCTCGAAGCATGACCATACAACATTGATCGATAGCCAAGAGGAGAAGGGAAAAGAAGAATAAGGAAGAAAAGAAGAAGAAAGGAGAAGAATGGGTGAATGCAAATGATGAGATGGAGGTGAATGGATGCATGTGGATGACTGCGGATGCAACATGATGATTTGCTGATTTTGTACAACATTTTGCAATGTCGTACTGGTTGCTTGTGAGGGCAACTTATGACTGCTTTGCTTTTGTGACCAATGCAAGATGGTCCAAATATGAATAGAACACATGTCTATTCAAATTTTTGCTTTTGATTGATTGATGAGTGCAAGGTGACACTTGTCAAACCATTTGAGCTAGGTGGCATGGATTATTCAAATGTACCATTCATTATGTGATCATTGACATACATGAATGCTAGAGTGACATCTCCATTATTGGGTTATTCAAATGTACCATTCAATATTTGGTCAGGGTCGACTGAATGATAGAGTGACATCTCCAATATTGTGCATGGCTCTCATGATTTAAAAAATATCTGATTTGGGATGGAGTTTTATCTTGAGATAATCTTCAGCAAAAAAATTTGTAGATAGATGTGATATCCATGATTTGGATGTTTGATTGTTTGGTTGAATGCAAAGTAGATTTTGGATATGAATACCCCCTCAAACGAGGAATCAAAAATGAGGTGAATGAAATGTGATGAAGTGATGATGAGGTGATTGATAGAAGAAAATGGATGATAACAGGGATGAAAAATTAAATGGAGAGGAAGAGGGAAAGGTAATCTAGGGGTTGGAGTGAAAATTTGATGATTTTGGAGGTAGGAGCTTCAATTCGCATGGTGGGGGTGAATTGAACCTGAATTCATAGGCTAGGGGGTGAATTGGACCTAAATCATAGGGTGGGGGGTGAATTAGGGTTTTTAGGTGTTTTTATACCTTTTTGATGCGTGTGGGGGGTCATTTGCAATGTGTGAGTTGGAGAGCGAGGAGTGAGCGATGTTTGGTGATGTGGAGCACTTGTAGTTTGAGGATTTAGAGGTAGTGATGGTGAGGGGATAGACTAGAGCTGGTAGTCGATGCGGGGACCCATCGCTAAGTGGTCACAACTTGCTTTTGTTTTATTTTGTTATTTTTAGAAAAGCGTGAAATGAGGGGGGAGGTTTTTGCATCATTTTTTGAAATTTATGCAATATTTTATGAAAATTGAAACACAAAGTGTTAAACAAGCCAAATGGGTATCTAGATGTGTGATCAGATTTTCATTTTGACCAGTTTTTGCATTAGTTTGACTGATTTGTGGGTAGTGTAGTTGAGTGAATGGGGTTTGTTGTTGGGAGAAAATGGTGTACTATTTTTGAGATGTGATTGAATTTTATCTATAAAAGTGGCAAATGGGTATCCAAATGTGCGATTGTGTTTTTGTTTTACCCTCATTTGGCATGTGATGTTGATGTGTGCTTTTTAGGTGTAAGTTGGTTGAACTTGACTTTGATGTTGGCGATTATTGATGTGCTATTTTTGAAATATGTTGAAACTTTCACTATAAAAGGGTAAAATGGGTATTCAAAAATATATTTTATTTTTGTATGTTGTGGCATTTGATGTGTGTTTGAATTTCGTGCCATGAGGTGTATTTGAGTAAACATGGAATTGGCTATTGGGAGCCAGATATGCACTATTTTTCAAATTTATTTGGACTTTTACCATGAAATGGTAAAATGGGTATCCAAATATATGACTATGTTTTTGTTTTATCATGTTTTATGTATTGTACATGATTTTGCATCTCGAAATATGTGAGAGAGTAAATGAATGATTTTGTAGTTGTGAAATGTGTTCTAGTGAATTGTTTGAAATTGAATTGACTAGAATGAGTGGTATTTTTATTTTGTGTGTGAAATTGACATGAATTTTATTATGAATGAAATAGGTGAAGAATATTGAGCCATGACATCGTGTGCAGAATGATGAAGGCTGAATTGGAGGAGATTATGAAGAAGAATGATGAGGATCAGGAGTGGTTGGAGGTAGTGTGGCTGAAAGGTATTTGGGAATGCGTAAGCATTCATGCTAATCGAGCTTACATATCAGCCTTATGTGAGAGGTGGGATCCTGATAGGAATACCTTCCACTTTTCAATGGGTGAGATGATGATCACCTTGGAGGATGTGTACAAGATTTATAAGTTGTCGATTGAGGGTGTTCTAGTGAGGGTAATTATAGATGATAGTCAGGAGGTTGTGATGGAGCATGCATTTGGTGCATGATGGAGGGAGGTAGATATTAAGAAGATGGATTATGAGTACCTTTGGCATCAGGGCATGTTGTTAGATCATTAGTGTGCAACGATGATGATGATATCGACCTATGCACTACCAGATACTTCTAGGGTATTGTTTACCTAGAATATGTTGGATGTGGTATGTGACATGGTGGAGCGTAGGGTTGTGTTTGCATGGGCACCTACACTATTGGCCTAGGTGTACAGGGAGTTGCATGATGTAGTGCATGTAGGGTGGAAGGGATTGAGTTGGACTCCTTTGTTATAGGTGTGGGCATGGGAGCATATAGTGATAGAGTGACCATCATTGTTGCCCTATAATGCTCATGTGGAGGGGAAGACTCACTTGCCATATGCATTGAGATGGAGGACAGATGAGGAGAAGGGGATGAAGAGGCCACATGAGGGTGATCCTTTATTTTGGAGGGTGAAGTTTGGGGAGTTGGAGGCTAAGGATATTTGTTGGAGGCCCTAGAGAGGTGGAGTAGTGTGGGAAAAGGATGAGGAGAAGCTAGGAGCTATTCACTAAGGGTGATGGGTAGTGGGTCGGTATACTCGATAGGTTGAGTTCTTCTAGTTTAGTAGGGTGATGTGATAGTTTGGTTTATGATAGGATGTTCTAGAGGCACCTATCATGATTTATAAATGATGGGGTGATAGAGGTAGTCACCCTATAGTACTACCTTGGACTAGTGAGAGGGATCCATCGATGATCATTCTAGATGTGGATGATGTAGGTACAACACCAGAGTATGATACCTAGTGGGTGACTCAAAGTTAGGAGGTAGGTAGGGGAGTGATTGATCAATGGGTGCAACCAAGTAGTGGGGTACCTAGGTGAGTAGTGAGAGGTACCCAATCTAGGCCATAGGGGGAGGTGAGGGATGAGGCTGAGGTACCTCTCCATCGATCGAGGTAATGACTGGGTAGCACATCTAGTGTGGCTATAGAGAGAGTAGTAGAGGCATCAATAGGTAGTGTAGAGTAGCCTATGGAGGAGCCTATGATGATGGAGGATGTGAGGGAGGATGTTGGGGTTGATATGGGTGTCGATGATATGATTGATGTGAGAGATTTTGATGATATTGGAGATATGGGAGAGATACCCATTGAGGAGTAGGAGAGGCTAGAGGCTGATGAGGAGTTGTTGATGTTGCATGAGAGGGTATGATAGTTAGAGGGGTAACTTCATACAAGTGAGGAGGGTTGGGTGGTAGATCAATAGAGATGGAGTGAGGAGCATAGGGATCTAGAGGAGAGATTGGTGGTTATAGAGGTGGTAGGTGCCACTAGGGAGAAGGAGTTAGAGCTTTAAGTTATTGAGAAGCATGAGTGGTATGCGATGATGGAGGTGAGGCATGTAGAGATAGTAGTAAATTTGGAGCATCTGACTAGAGAGACTATGGTGGTCAGAGAGAGGTTGAAGGGTGAGATACATAAGATGTAGTATGTGATAGAGATGAGGGATGTTGAGTGAGAGGCTCACTTGGTAGATATTATCGAGTTACATATCAAGGTTGAGTAATAGTGATAGGCACGAGAGGATGTAGAGTGGGTGAGAGTAGTAGAGTAGGTCCCTATAGATGTAGTTGCATTGAGGGTAGAGATAGAGCAGTTATAGAGGGGTAGCGAAGAGGTGGGGAATCAGATGAGGGAGGATATGGTGATGTGATCAGATTATGAGATCCTCCTGATGATGCATGGGATTCCACTACCAGATTATGGTAGGTCATGATCACAATCAAGATCATGATCATGAGCATAGACACATTCATAGTAGAGTCATCAAAGTACAACCTCGATTGCATAGAGGGGAGTGGGGATAGAGGTGCTAGTAGCATTTCTAAGAGGGAGTGTGGCTCCTATGGTGACTCAAACATTCAGGGTAGGGGTAGAGTCTAGTAGGGTGGTAGTAGCATGCAGAGCAATGTAGGGTATGGTGACTCATGAGGGGAGTGGAGAGACTCCTAGTGATCGATAGAGCTGATGCTTTTGGTTTGTAGTGATGTATTACTAGTTTTTGTAGCCTATAGGTTGATATGATTATGGGTTATGGACTTGTACCCATTTTGTAGCCTGATGGTATTTTTGATCTTGATATATATAGATACCTATTGTGTTGTGGCTCTTATATATATGTGTTGTGATTTGATTTGAATGTGTGTGTGATTTCTTGTATTTTTGTTGTGTGAAATATCGGTAAGTAGATGTACCATGGATGAATATATGTGCATATGGTAGTATGTAAGAAAATGATATCACTATAGTGTAGAGATACTATGAAGTGATGTAATGGAAATGCATGTAGATAGATGTGATGATCTATGATGTAATAAAAATAAATGCATGTAGGATAGATGCAAGGATGCATGTATGTGAGAGCTGAAATACGTAGAGGAAGCACTTGTATCATAACATAACCTATGGTAATGTTATCCATTCTATAATATCAGGGATGTAGGATAGTGTAGTGTGTATGCAATAATTTTGATAATCATAGTTGTAGCAATCAAACCTCATGAAAAACTGAGTGAGATCTATCGACAACTCATAACTAACCTAGCTAGGTCAAAGTCTATCAAGGACCTATGTGTGCAAATGAGTGATGTTCATTTATCCATTTTGAGGGAGGTAGGACTAACCCATTGTAAACATAGCCAAAGTAGCTAGCTCATCCACAAGTATGTAGTGATATATACAAAAGAAGGTCGCTAATGTGATAGATGTGTCACCACTTGTAAGACTATTCCATTGGTAGGCAGGTGCTTAGGGCCTATTGTTGGTGATGGAAATCATCCCATGATGTTATGTTAAACCTAAGGACCAAAGGTGATGAAGCATAACAATTGTGATATCTAGAGGCTTTTCCTTTTGTTTTCTACCCCTCATTTATTGCTTGTCTTTTTGTGGTGCTCTTTTTTTTTTTTGTATGGGCATTGGATTTTGTTTTCTACCCCTTTTTAATTTTTGTTTATGCTTATCCCTTTGTTTATCCCTAGGTTGTATGTTGATCATGCAAATGATAGGATGAGAAGGGAAACCATTCGCTAGATGGTGATATCTATGCAAGGTGTTATCTTCCCTAGACTCAAAATTTATTTAAGATGTGACCTGTGTGAATGGTCCTTGAAAGAAGTTGAACTAACCAAAGAAAATTGTAAGGAGTGTAATAACCTGTCAGCTAGAGGTGACATTTGATTGGCTAAACTAGTGAATGGTCAAGAAAATGCAAGACACCATAGATCCTGTAATCCCGAGAAAGGGAGTGGACATCCAAGTGGTAATGCTAACAAGTGCATGTGTTATTCCTACTTGGGGCGCATTTATGTAGATGGAATATACAAACATGAATGAAACCATAGAAGAAGGATGGATATGTGCAATGAATGTAATGTGAGATGCATTATGAAATATCCATATCTACAAGAGGAAATATGTATGATGCAACTAGAGGAGATTGTAAATCATGTGGAAATATGGATGTGTAGGATGATGATGATGAAAATAGAGAGTCATGATAATGGTTGCCCCAACATGTGGGGGGATGTAGCAACCAAGAGAAAAGCAAATAAGTGAGAAAGTACATGTGGGACTGATGGGTGTGGATAGAGAATCCAGATGAAATATGTAAAATAACATGAAAGTGATGAAGTGTGACAAATATGAGAAGTTGAAACAACAATGTAAAGAAAAGGAAAGAAAAGAGAAAAGAGAAAGGGAGAATTAGCATAGGAATGTAGCCACTCAAACATGACCATTCAAAAATGCTAACGAGGAAGGAGGTGAGGATATGGAATGGAAGAAAACAAACAACATGGAATCAAACAAGAACTATGTGAAATGATGTGGATCGGGTCATGAGTGACTTGGTGAAGTGACAAGGTGACTTGGATTTTGGTAGTTGGTATAGTTGGATGGTTGTTGGAAGTAGCAAGGTGTAGGAGTGAATGAATCTCATGATGGGGTGGAATGATGTACTAGCTAGATGTGGGGGATTTGGAGGTGAGTAGGTGAGGGAGCTTGTTTAGGATGTGAGTGAGCATCATCAAAAAGCATATCCTTGAACAATGGATTCGAATGTATGAAATGCATCGATGTCATGCCCTGGATGATGATGGTAGATGCAAAAGTGGTTTTCATTATAATCACATAGCTTAGGGTATGAAGGATCAATAGGGTAGATTTTGGGTAAGGCAATGAGGCCCTGGTGAAATAGTTAGTGGAATGTTTGAGATAATGGTGTTGATAGAACTGGCCTAGGATAGATATATGGGTTGGGTAGCGATGAACATGGAGGAGGTGGTGTGGGAATGGGTGGTCGAGTTAGGATGAAATCAGATGTAGATCGAGTTCGAGAATGAAGGGTAAGCCTAGAAGAAGGTGATGTCGAGTGTCATGGTAGAATGATGCAGAGGGGTGAGATTAATGGCTCAAGTGTAACTCAATATTATCAAGGTGGGAGAGAATATGTTGAATGTCAATGGGGGAGGTGATGGAATCGAGGAAGGTGGGGACCAAGATTCGAGAGGGTATATGGAATGGAGGTATGAATGTGAAGAAGGGGATGAATGAGATGAAGAGGGAGGAGAATGGAACTATTGTGCTAATGGTGTAAAAGGCTAGAGTGGGAGGCCATAGAGTGGTGATGGTGGTATCCAAAGGATAGGTGGTGTGGGGATGGTTATAGAAGGTGATGTTGATGGGATGGGGGAATGTGAGTGGAGGTAGCATGGGTAGCATGATAGTGAAGGGATAAGTCATAGGGTGACATCCTAGTCGATAGAGGTGGAGGTAGTCCTATAGAAGATGCATGAATGGGTGTAGTGCCCCTATTAGGGGGTAGTAGGGTGGTACAGGTTGATGAGCTAAGGAAGGTGGTAGATATGGATCCTTAGGGTCGACTAGGTGAGGTGGGGATGACTCCCACATGTGGGAAGCTGATGGGTGAGAGCACTCTTCCTTATCCTCAAAGGAAGATAAAGAGACTTGGCTATCTCCTAAGTGAGGGGAATAAGAAGCATGCCTATGATGGGGTGAGCTATGGTGGGGTGAGCTATGGTGATCAGAATGTGATGAGGTGGAGTGTTGGTATATATGAACCATATTGGGTGGTTGAGCTAGATCGACTAGGGTAACTGGTATGGAGGATAACATCTAGGGGTCCTACATGGTGGAGGTGAATGTATGTTAGATGTGTGTATCTAAAATTAGGTCCTATCATTGAAGATGTCATTGATGATGTAATACCTACAAAAACTAAAATACCCACAACATATAAATGACATAAAAAGTAAAAGTGGTTCTATTGTGTAACAGAAAGTGAGAGATCATGTGTGGGATGTAGTGTAGTGTATGTGTGATGTAAATCGAGACTATGTTGTGATGATCCTATATACACTATATGTGGTTGTTGACCTAGATAGGCTAGGCATTGAATGTGTGTAGGTGAATGATGTTGATAGGCTTAAGTTTAATAGAGCCTTCGAGGTTTGCTAATCGATAGGCACCGAAGCCAAATTTTTGTGTAATGATGTATGGGCCTAACTAGTTAGGAGTGAATTTATCTCACTATTGATGGGGTTGGCTTGTGATTTGTTGGTTTTCCTTAAGAACTAGGTCACCAATTTGGAATTCATATTGATGTACCTTACTATTATAGGCACGATGAAGATGATCTTGATAGACCCATGTGTGTTCGATGGTATGGATGTGATGCTCATCCAAGAGCATTAATTGATCAAGATGGGCTTGACAAGTTGTGTCATCATTGATGAAGTCTTTCATGGAGACTCATAGGGAAGGTATCTCAAGCTCAAGGGGCATAATGGCTTTAATGCCATAGACCAAGGAGAAGGGGGTTGCCCTAGTGGGCATATAGATGCTCGTACGATAAGCCCACAAGGCAAGAGGTATCTGATTATGCCAATCATGATGGGATTCTACAATCATTTTTTGAAGGATGGAGCAAATGGTTTTATTGGTAGCTTCAACTTGGTCATTACCCTATGGGTAGTACAGGGTCGAGAAGCTATGGTGGATATTAAATTTGGCATAGAGGGCATGGACAATTTTATTTTTGAAGGACTTCCCATTATCAGAGATGATTTGAGAGGGAATGCCAAAGTGACATATGATGTGATCTATAATAAATACCATGATCTTGGCTCCTATTATTTGGACAAGTGGGATAGCTTCGACCCACTTTGTGAAGTACTCGATAGTAGTGATAATGAATTTATGGTTGTTTGATGAGGTAGGTGTGATCTACCCGATGAGATCGAGGTCCCATTGTGAGAAAGGCCACATGGATTGAATTGGTTGAAGAGCTTGTGAAGGAAGGTGTGTGAGGTTGGCATGTTGCTGGTATTTTATGCATCGCTTGACATATTCACAATAGTCATGTTCCATTTTGGGCCAATAGTAGCCCATGCGTAAGATACGCTTGGTGATAGCCATGCCACTAAAGTGGCCACCACAAGTACCATCATGGGTTTCTTGTACTACCCACTGGGATTCATGTGGTTCGAGGCAACGTAGGAGAATACCATCATAACCATGGTGGTACAAGATGTCCCCTAGTAGTGTATAATGAATGGCACATTGTTTGAATGCTCGACATTGAGCATGTGGTAGCTCGCAAGGTAGGAAGCCTAATTTGATATAATCCTTAATTTGGGAAAACCAAGGATCATGTGGTTCAATTTGGACAACATGAATGCCATCATCATCTGTATGAGGTAAAGATGAGATAGCTGATTTGGTAAGTGTGTGAATAGACACATGCATAGTATCTAAAAGGGGATTTTGTGGTATCAATGATCCTAAGGAGGCCATTGTGTCGAAAAAATGATTGGAGGAATGGGGAGTAGCTTTGATAGCATACCACTCAAATTGGGTGAGGAGTTGTTGGGTGATTTGCTTATATTGTTGGAGAATGGGGTAGTGACATTGCCATATCTCCTGGACTTGATTTACAATAAGGAGAGAGTCTCCAATGATGTGAAGGCACTGAATGTGCATGGAATGTACCTATTTTAAACCGAGAATAAGGGCTTCATATTCTGCATTGTTGTTTGTGCAAGGAAACCCTAGTTTGAATGAGAATGGAAGGGGCTCTCCATCTGGGGTGAAAAATACTATGCCTGCACCCCCAACATGTGTGTAGTGGGAACCATCAAAGAATAATGTTAAGTCGATAGTTATCTCAGGTTCAACATATTCTTTAGGTTCTATGACATTAAATATGGAATCATCAAGGAGTTGAATGATGAGAGGGTGAGTATCTAGTAATGGGGCCTCCATGAGCTGGTCTGTGATGACCTACCCCTTAATGGATTTTTGTGAAATGAATTCTAGGTCAAATTTAGTAAGGAGCATAATCCATTTAGAAGTACGAGAGTTATGATAACTCTTGTTCATCATGTAGCAGAGTGGGTTGTCATGGGTGATGATGAAGGTGGTGTGATTGAGCATGTAATGGCATAGTTTTTGGGTGGCAAAAACTATAGCCAAGCACAAATTTTCCATGTATGCATAGCGGGTTTCATAACTAACCAGTGTATGGCTGATGTAATATATGGCTCGCTCATGATTGAGTTCATTATTCTGGGTGAGGAGTGTACCAAGTGTGAAGTCCATAGCGGAAATGTATAGAGTGAATGGCAATTGTGGATCTAGGGGAGATAAAATCGATGAAGAGGTAAGGTAGGCTTTGATTGAATCAAAGGCTTTTTGGTAGTTCTCATCCCATTTGAAGGTGACCCCATTTTGTAAGAGGTGATTAAATGGCTTGCATTTGTCTGAGAGTTGGGCAATAAAGTGATGTATCGATTGGATTTTGCCTTGCAAGCTGCGTAATTGTTTGAGGTTTGTGGGTGGAGGCATCTCAAGGATGGCTTTGACTTTGTTAGGGTCAACTTCAATGCCTCGCTGAGAGATGATGAACCCTAAGATCTTGCCTGAAGTGACACCAAAGATGCATTTATTTGGGTTTAGGTGAACGTTGTGCTCTAAAAGGTGATCAAATATTTGGTATAAGTCAATGAGGTGTTGTGAATGCTCTTTTGATTTTATGATAAGATCATCGATGTAATCTTCCATGGTTTTATGCATGTAATCATGGAAAATGTAAGTCATCACACATTGATAGGTTACCCCAATATTCTTGAGGCCAAAAGGCATGACCTTGTAGCAGAAGGTCCCCTAGGGGGTTGTGAAGGAAGTTTTATGTTGATCGATAGGATTGATTTTGATTTGATTATATCTAAAAAATCCATCCATAAGGGATATCATTTCATGGCCTATGATGGAATCGACAAGTGAGTCAATTTTTGGTAAGGGAAAGTTATCTTTGGGACAAGCTTTGTTTAAGTCATGAAAATCAGTGCATACATGAACCTCGCTAGAGGGTTTTGGGACTAGTACCATGTTAGAAACCCACTCGAGATAATCTATGGGAATGATGAAACCTACATCGAGGAGCTTTTGGAGCTCCGATTTTATGAGGAGAGCAATGGTAGGATGCATACATCACAAATTTTATCTGATGGGTTTGGCATCTTTGTCTAAGGTGAGATTATGAACCACTAGGGAAGGGTCAAGGCCAGGCATGTCCTTGTAGGACCAGGCAAAGACTCTAATATATTCCTTAAGGAATGTAATAAATGTGATGTACTCTTCTAGTGAGAGGCTAGTAATGAGTTTGACTATGTGTGGATTTTTGGGATCATCTCCAATGTCAACCTCAATAGTATCTTCCATAAGCATGTGGGAACCATCTCAAAGTTGTTCGAGGATTGGAATAAGATGGAGGTCATCGATAGCCTCTAGTACATCAAATTCATCATCTAGGTAGATGCATGTATGGTGAACCCATGGAATGTGGGGTGGGGTGGAAGGTGAAGGAGCATTCATAGCATGCAAGACATGGGGTGAAAGTAAGAAATCATGTGATGAAGGTGTAGGTGAAATATGTGTGAAGTCAAGGATATCTAGGTTGGGTGTGTCATCATGAATTGATTGATGTGTGTACCAAAGTGGAGCAAAGAGGTCTACATCAACCATGTTAACCGAAGTCGTGGGGGATGTAGGTGGTGAAGAGTCTGATGATGAAGACTCAATAACATGTGAACATCCAAGCAGACTTAGCAGAGGGTGCAAGATGATAGGTGGAGAACGTGATCGAGTAATGGAGTGATGGAGTTGTCGATGTATAGGTAGTGATCTAGCCAAATGTGGTGGTGATGGTGGAGGAGATATCATGTCATATTATGGGTAGTGAGCATCTAGAGATAATGTAACAAATTGGTTAGTTAATTCATCGACACAACATGATGATGTAGTGTCGAAGAAGGGTATTTCTTGAAAGAAGTTGAATGGAATAGTAATGGTCGAATGAGGAGATGAGCTCTCCTCAAAAATATCCATGTTGATATATTCCTCCAAAGTGTGTGTTGGAAGTGGGGAAGGGTGCAAGGAGAGATCCTGAAGCTCATCCTCAAGTGTGTGAATGGTGGTGGGGTGATAGCCTAAGCTAGATTTATTTATAGGTGACTGGACATGGGGATTGATGGGTGTGTGTAACCCTTGTTCATAATATCCTAATCCAAATCCATGCCAATGGAAATGTCGAAGATAGCATAAGGTGAAATGGGGATTAGACATGTGATCTAATGTACCATAAAAGTTAGATTGTGGTGGTGGAGGCACTACAATCGAAAGTGAGGAATCTAGTCCTGCATAAACAAAGTTGGTTTGATTATTGAGAGGACCTAATTGTACAATAGTGCCAATGGTCAATACTGAAGCTGAAGGGTGGCCATAGTCATGCATGGATTGGATAGTAGGAGGTCGTACATGAGCATCATAAACATTATAGTCACTTGGACTAGAGTTCATCATGAAGATAGAGATGTGAGGTGATATATGAGGTGGTGAATCTAAATCAGAAGAGGAGGGTGAGAGCTGAGAATCTCATATTGTGGAACGAGAGGAGTGCAACTATTGGTCATCAAGGTGAGAAGCTCATTATTCCCAATCATGGAATTCAGCTACCATAGATGGGATAGGATGATCTGCATGTGAGAATTGTGGAGTTGAGTGAGTAGATATCAATGTTGGGCTACGAGGAGATGTGAACGACCTAGGTCATGGATGAAATGGAAGTGGAGGTGTTTGAGGTATAGGGAGGATAGGAGGTTCCATAGAGGAATATGGGTGAGATGCGGTGGTAGGCCATTATGGGGGTGACGAAGAGGGTATCAATACTAGAGGTAGATTTATGGAAGAGGATGGTTGAGAAGGTGTGGGTGGCCAGAGGGAAGGTGGTGAAAAAGGTATGGTAGCTAGGATTAGCTTCTATGATAGTTGGTGAAAGTGGTGTGGACACTGAGGTATGTGTCCCTGATGTAGATTGTGGTAATGAGGTTGATGTGGAGGGAGATGTCGATGCTCCAATAGATTGATGAGAAGAAATAGGAAAGAGTTGTGTAGAAGATGAGGAGGGTCCTGGTGGGAGGTCTACGATGTTGTAGAATTTGAAGGGGTCCCCATTGGTAGGAACATAGTGAACAAGTCCATCATGGATATATTTGAGGTAGTGGTGTAATGTAGAAGGGACACACTGCATGTCCCTAATCCATGGATGGCCGAGCAAGATGTTGTACTACATATCACCCTGAATGATGTGGAATAGGATAGAAATGGTGTGGATACCCACTCGGATAGGTAGGACAATGGAGCCTACTATGGGTCGCATGGAACCATCGAATGCTCGAAGATCAAGCGATGGGGTGGTGAAATGAGTTGGAGAAATATGTAGGTGGTGTAAGGCTATAGTGGAAATGATGTTGATAGAGGAACTGATATCAATGAGAACATGCTTGTAGGTGATATCATTTATGGTTGCTTGGATGTGAAGAGGAGGATCCGCTCCTTCACCTATGAGTTCAGTAATCTCATGATCATGGAAACTAATCGAGGGTTGAAGGCAGCATGGAATGTTTCCCATGAAGTTCACAAATGTATTTGTGTCATGGGTTTCAAGATCAATAGATCAAAGAATATCATTCAATGCCTCATGATGGGGTTGAGATTGTTGCAAAATATCAAATATGGATAACCTGGTAGGAGCATTACACAACTGGTGGGTAAGGCTACCATGAATGGTAATGATATTTTGTGGTGGAGGGGGTGTAGCATTAGAAGTCATGAGAGACTGTGGAGAGATAAATGGTGCAGGTAGTGAGACCACTAGTGTAGTTTGGCATGAAGGATACCTTTGATTGTGAGTAGTGAGGTTAACCATGCCAACTACACCACATGAAGGAGGATCTCATTGGATACTATTAACTTGTCTAGGTGGCCCTACGGGATTAGGTTGAGTTCATTGGGGATTGGTCCCCTTGTGTTTGGGTAGGGGGTTTTGGTAGATCCCCAAGTTTTGATTTTATGGGGTGAGTGGGTTGGAGACCTGGATGGTACCCCTATCAATGAGATCTTGGACAAGGCCATAAAAAGAGTGACAAGATTCGATATCATGACTAGGTTATTGATGGTATGCACAAAAGGCTTGCTCGATGTATCCTCGAGGCTTGGGTTGATTCGGGTCGAGTGGTCATATTTTGGGTAGGTTGATGTGGCCTGCATCATACAATATCTAGAAAAGGGTTGGAAAAGGCTTAGAGAGTGGGGTGAGATTGCATTGTGGAGCCTATGGGTGAAGGCCATGAGGCTACTGTGGTCGAGGAGGAAGAGGTGCACTGGTTTGAAATGGTTGTTGTTAAGGAGAAGGAGGTCATGGGATGGGTGATGGAGCTAAGGTAGTTATTGCCATGTGATTGGCTTGTGGTGGCCTAGGGAAAGGCTGATTAGGTGTATTTCTATTGAAGCAAAAATTGGAGTTGTATGAGGGTTTTTGTCTCAACTTGATTTTTCTTGATTGGAATTTGATGTCCTCGATGACTTTAGCTTGGGCAATGGCTTCTTCAAAGGTGTAGCTTTGATGAAGTTGTAGGGAAGTGGAGATATGCTTATGATAACTTTTGGAGAAAAGTGTAACAAGTTCAATAGTTGGGAGACTATGAGCCAGGTCATGTATGACCGATCTCCATCGAGAAATAAACTCAGTAATGGGCTCATCGTTAGCCTGTCGTAGGGCATAGACATCTGAGAAGTTTGTTTTATTTTTTATGTTGATAGAGAAATGTTCTAGGAATGAATTGGCCAGCTGTTCAAAGGTGTACAGGCTATGGCATGGAAGCATGTTGTACCAATCAAGGGCTTGTCCCCCAAGTGAGAGGGAGAAGGTACGTAACATGAGGGGATTGCTACTATGAAGCTGGTAGCAAGCTGAATGGTAGTTACTAACATGTTCTCATGGATCCTCTTTGCCTTTGTACTTATCAAACTTTGGGATCTCGAAGCGATAAGGATAAGGAGGAATGGGAACTGAGGGATGGACTGGCTCATTGTAGAGTTCATCATAGGTAGGTTTTTGTGGTCCATAGCTGGTGGTATGAAGGTTTAGCATATTTACTTCATCTTGCAAGAGTTGAAGTTTGGATGTTAGAGGTGTGGAGGATGATGCTAAGGTGGGTGGGGCCTGAGAGTGTGGTGGATATTGGAGTTGTTGTTCTTCCCAGTATTGGGAAGGAATGTATTGCAACTGATCCTAAGGAGGTGGCTATTGAATGATGTATGGTGTCATAGCGGGTGGAATACTAGGTTGTGGAATAGACATCTATTGAGGATAATAATATTGTGGCTGAGGGGTGTGTGGTTGTTGTATAGGTATCTACTGGAGAGGAGCCTACTGTAATGGTTGGGTTGTAGGAGGTGATGACCAAGAAGGGGGAGGCATAAAGAATGTGGGTCCAGTAGATAATGGTAATGGTGTCTGGACAGATGATGCTAAAGGTGGACTAGATGAGGTGTCATAGGATGGGACATGCATCTATCCTAAAGGATGAGAGGTGGGAAAACTAAACTGAGTAGAATAGCCTAGGGGAGTAGGAGTATAGGTTGAAGGTCATGGACCATAGGTGGGAAGGGGACCTATAGTCGGGATCCAAAATGGAGGAGGAGGAGGTAATCTAAAGGTAGAAGTGGATGAAGGTGGAATAGAATATTGGGTAGGATGTGTCCCAGGAGGATAGGATGTAGGTGGGAGTGATGAGGAAGGGGGAGGATAAGCTTCTGAGGTAGGATCTTGAGAGGGTGAAGTGGTGAACGTGTACACTCTAGGTTGGGTGTAGGTAGTCGGTTGCTACTATTGGTGTTGAATTGGTTGTGTTTGAGGAGGCGACTGTGATATGTCCTCAAAGGATGGGAAGAATGATTGTTGGGGAAGTGGTGGTGGTAACTCTTGGGAAGAGTGTTGGTATGATGGTAGAAGTGGCTCTTGTTGTTGCTGCAAGGGAGGTTGTTGTGATGGGGTTTGCAATGATGGCACTTGAGTGCCTAGTGTAGAAGAGGAAGGGTCTAAATTGTTCTATGAAACAAATTGTTATATATTATAAATTGATTTAAGAAAAAGTTTGAGTGTTGATGAGTGTGAAACATATTGAGTCTCTAACAATTCTTTATATATTTCTGTGATAAAAGAGATATTGAAAGTGATTAATATTTTCTGAAATAAGCATATTAAGTCTCTAATAATTCTCTATATGTTTCTATGATAAAATAGAGATAGAAAGTGATTTGGAGTTTTTGAATGTGAAGCATATTGAGTCTCTAAAAATTCTTTGTATGTTTCTAAAAGAGTGATTGAAAGTAATTGAGAATTATGGTGAATGTGAAGAATATTGAGTCTCTAAAAATTCTCTTTATGTTTCTATGATATTGGACAAGTTCTAGTGTGGACTTGTTGATAATATTTGAGGCAAGTCTTTGAGAAGACTTGTGGACAGATTTGTGTGAGCTTTTGTGAAATATTACAATACAGATTGAGAGTAGACATTGGATAAATTCTAGTGAGGACTTATTGAGCAGATTGAGACAAGTTCTATTGAGGACTTGTTGAGCATATTTGAGGTAAGTCTTAGTGAAGACTTGAGAGCATATTGGACAAGTTATACAGAGTACTTGTGGACATATTAGTGTGAGCTTTTGTGAAAGCTTAAAAGGTATATTTGAGACAAGTCTTTGTGTAGACTTGTGAATAGATTTGATTTATTGATTTTTTCAAACCTTAGGTTAAGCTTTGGGGTAGATCTAGCATAGTTTATTTGAGATTTAGTCAATATTTGTGTTAAGTCTTGAAGACAAATATTGAGGATAGATTTGTGCTAGACTGAAGGACTATATTTAGTGTATATCAGAGGATAGAGATTGAGCATAGATTTGTGCTAAACTGAAGGACTATGTTTAGTACAGATTTGAGGATAGATTTTGGTACAAATCTGAGGATAGGTTTGTGCTAGACCAGAGATAGAGATTGAGTAGATTTATGCTAAATCGAAGGACTATGTTTAGTGCAGATTTAAAAAAGAGCTTTTAATGTGATATATTATAGAGGATGACAGTCTCTAGTGGATAGAGATTCATTAGCTAGGGTAGAGAAGACATGAGTCTTCAATGTATACATATCCATTAGCTAGAGCAATGGGGGAAGCAATTATTCTAGAATATCACCAGTCAGACCTAAGGATAAAGGAGTTATCCTATGGATAGATATCCATGAACTTGATTATGGGATTGGTGTCTCCTTTGGACATAGGTCCTTAAACATTATAATAGGGAAATGATTCACAAGAGATTGATTGAGAAAATTTTAGTGAAATATTTTCTCTGTGGAGTATCCCACATTGGGTGAATCACGTTAAATTGGTGTCTCTATTGTATGTGGTGATTTATGCATTTTTTTGATTATTTTTTTGATATTGCTATATTTACATTGCATAATATTTAATGAGAAAGAAAATTAAAAAGTGATATTATCCTATTCCTACCCCTCTTAGTATAATCTTGTGTTCTTAAATTGATATCAGAGCAGGTTACTTTAGAAGAGTTTAACAACTTGAAGGAAAATATTTCAAGAACACAATGGACTCTAAGAATGTGTCCTTAGATAATTCAACACCAATATTTGATGGAAGTGATTATATATATTGAATAATTAAGAATGAAGGATAAGGAAAATATTAGTACTTATCTACTTTGATTAGATGAGATTGTTAATTCCATGCAAGGACTTGGACTTAATATTGAAGAATCAGATGTTTGTGATAAGGTCTTAAGATATCTTCCAAAAATATTTAGTGAAAATATTTTTACTATAGAAGAACCAAAAGATGGTAAATATTTTACAAGAGATATGTTACTTGGTATTATTACAGCTTTTGAGTTAAGAACAAAAGAGAAACCTAATCACTAGCAGGAAGCAACCTTTAAAGCAATTAAGAAGACAAAGGGTAAGAAATAAGAATTGAGCAATGAGTCATCCAATGATGAAGATGTAAATTATGGTAGAAGGAATAAATATTCAAGAATATTTAAAGATACAAAATATGTTAGATATTTCAATTGTAAAAAGTATGGTAACTATGCAAATGATTATCAAGAAGCTAAAAATAATAATGATGAAGAAAAATAGGATCATAGGACAAGGAGTTAGAAAAATATAGGTACCAAAATAAAGGAAAGGATGGACAAGGTAGATAAGGAAAGAAGTTATTTCAAAGACAAAAGAGGAGCTACTATGCAGAAAAGGCAAGTAAATACTCAAGTGATAGTGATAATAGATTTTAAGATAATGATAAATATGAAGTCCTATTTCTTATTGAAGAAAAAAAAAGAAGTCAAGAAAATATCACAAATAATTCTCAAGTGTTTTAGATGTGGTAATTTTAGATATCTTGAAGATAGTTGTACAAGGAATGGTTTCAATTTTAGTGATTATGAATATGAGGATGCACCTAAAGCCCCAAAAGAGAATATTATAATGGCACTAGAAGAAGAAGAAGGTGATCCTATAGAATATAAGTCATAAAAGAATGAAGATGTTGAAAAAGGTAAAAAAATAGAGGAATAATTAAAAAGGAGGAGTTGATCTTGAGGGAGAGCTTATCTATGCTCTTAAAACTTTAAATAAGGTAAGAAATCAAAACTCTCAACTTGAATTTTAGTTTCAATAATGTGATGAAAAAAGAGGAAATCTTATAGAGGATCTAAAAAGTCAATGACTAAGACAAATAAGTTCAAGGATAAGCTAGAAGCAAAGGTCTTAGAATGTGAAAATTTAGAACAAGAAGTAGCTCTATTAAGAAAAAATTTAGAAAAATCCAAGGATAAGCTACACAATTTTGGAAAGAGTTCAAAGATTGTGGATAAAATGATCAAGGTACAAAGAAGGTCAAAAAAAAAAAATAGGTCTTGGTTTTAATCAAGCTCAAAATAAATAAGCAAAGTCAACCTCAAGTTCTGAAGAAGAAGAAACTTTAGAATAAGATAGTGTAAGAGAAAGTGAGACTTCTAAAGATGAGTTGGACAATAGAAAGTTCAACAAGGAAAGAAACAATGCACAAAGGAGAAATAGATGGAACAAGAATCAGAATAGGTCAAGAGAGACTAAGAGACCAATGAGGTCAAGATAAGGAAACTCCAATGGAAGATGTTTCTCATGTCACGGATTTGGGTACATGGCTTCACAATGCATGACACATGAAAGACAAGAAAATGGCAATTTCAAGAATATACAACTTTTCATGGGTATTGCTACTCATAGAATCAGTTTGGTCACAAGGCAATGAATTGCATGGTTCATGATAGAAAAGGATATGGCTTCACCATGAGAAATCCTAAGATATTTGTACCTCCAAGGAATAATAGAATTAAGTGTTATAAATGCAATAATTATGGACATACAAAAAGTGGTGTAGATAAGACATTCCAGAATCAAGCATGGACAATAACTAGAATAATAATATGAACAAGAATATGGATATGGACATGAACACGAATAGAAATATGGACATGGATAGGAATAGGAACATGGACATAGAGAGGAACAGTCAAAGAAATTAGAAGGATTAGATAAGAAGGAAAGAGGACAAAGGTAAATACTAGTGCTTGCTGGGAGTAGAAATAATCCCACTCTAGAATTAACCACCTCAAAAGGATGTGGAGGAGGGGCTAAGCTAAGAGACTCATTCTTAGCCCCGAGCCCCAAAGGTGACCCTTTTCCATTGATGTCAAAGGGGGAGAGATTTGAGTAAGGGGGAGAGATTTGGTTTAAGGAGAGAGCATTAAGATAGGGGGAGCAGAACAAGAAAAAGGTCAAGTGTTTGGTAAAAATAATTTGGGTTACCATCAATGACAAAGGGGGATATTGTTGGACATTTTGAGTCCATGCAGTTGTCATTGATGTCAAGGAATGAGTTGTTGTTGATGTCAAAAGTCAAAAGGAGTAATGCAAAATGTTGATGGCAAAAAAGCTTCATAATATTTATTTTTAATATTATGTAAAGAATAAATAAAAGGTTTTTATTAAAACCATGGTTAGACAAAATAAAAAGGTTTTTATTAAAACCATGGTTGAACAAAATAAAAGGTTTTTATTAAAAACCATAGTGGGCAAAATAAAAGGTTTTATTAAAACCTAAGGAGGTTTTAATCCTTAATAAAGACAAAAAAATTAAATATTAATTTATAATATTTAAATTCTAATGAATTTAAATAAATTATAAATTAAATATTTGAAGCCAAAACATTAGCACCGACCCCCAACGAATTTATATTTGTTGACATGCATGGAATAAAGGGCAAAGGTATTTATACCTTAAGCCAAACCTTATGTTTGGCATTTGAAAAATATCCACAATATTCAGTGAGAAAGAGCTCATGTGAAATCGAACAAAAGACACCTTTGAAGTGCATGTGGAGCATGCGCTATGTTAGAAGAAGATCCAAAGGCTCTAGGTGAGAGTGAAGAGGATAAATCACACATTGCACTTTAGATCAATAAGGTAATCGTGTGGCTCATACAACATGGAAGTCGTGGCCAAGGCACTGCTGAAGCATTTGGTGCAAGTTTGGATCCTTTCGATTTCAGAGTGGGTAATAAAGGTTTTATTTTGATTTTTATTATTGCACATGCTAAGGTTGTTGGAGGTATTCTTATTTTAACCTAAGTGGTGAAATATTAATTTGGCTAGCGTAATTATTATTTTTACCTTAGAAAATTGGAAATTGATTTATTGTATTAAGTTATAAAGAGAGTTATTTAAATTAAATGCAATATTGAGTAGGGAGTTATAAGTAGAAGTTAAGTTATATTTTTATAGGGAATTTTGATGAAATTTATGATGTTGAATGTTATTATTGAGATGGAGCAATAAGGTGTATTTGAGATTTAATTTATCTTTGTGATTAAGGTAAATTATGAAAAGTGTTAAGAGTGATAATTCTTGTCATCTAACTCTTTGTACTTGGGAATAAGTGTTTATGATTGTGGTAGATTTGTAAGGTCTACTTGTACATCAAATAAAAGGTATGAGTACATTATTTCTTGGTTGATTTGATTGGTTGGTTTTCTAGAAAACAACTTTGGAGGGAAAAGGACTTGATTAGGTTTCCTTATTGAGTTGTTGAGCTATTGATAAGTGAATGCTATGCACCTTGTTTTATAAGGATTTTTTTTGAAGTGAGTAATTGAGTGAAGAACTTGAACTAGGATTTGCAAAGAACATGAGTATCATTGTTATGTGAAGATTTTTTTATAAGCATTGTTGTTGAAGTGAGTAATTGAGTGAAGAACTTGAACTAGGATTTGGAAAGAACATGAGTATCATTGTTATGTGATATTAGTTTATAAGAATTGTTGGAAATATTTTGAGTGAGTTTTCATATGCTTGGAATAGGGTTTGTGATCAAGGATTATTTCATTGAGTGATTGGTTGAGTAGATTTGGTTGAGCCTAGTCATGTGGATGTGTGAAGTGATAGCTCAATTTCTATGAAAAAAATTATTCTATATTCTAAATTGATTTGAGAAAATAGTTGATTTTTGATGAGTGTGATAAAAGAGATAATGGAAGTGATTAAGAGTTTGTGAATGAAGCATATTGAGTCTTTAAAAATTCTCTATATGTTTCTATGATAAAAGAGAGATAGAAAGTGATTAAGATTTTGTGAATGTGAAGCATATTGAGTCTCTAATAATTCTTTATATGTTTCTAAAAGAGTGATTGAAATTAATTGAGCATTATGGTGAATGTGAGTCATATTGAGTCTCTAACAATTTTCTATATGTTTCTGTGATAAAAGAGATAATGGAAGTGATTAAGAGTTTGTGAATGAAGCATATTGAGTCTTTAAAAATTCTCTATATGTTTCTATGATAAAAGAGAGATAGAAAGTGATTAATATTTTGTGAATGTGAAGCATATTGAGTCTCTAATAATTCTTTGTATGTTTCTAAAAGAGTGATTGAAATTAATTGAGCATTATGGTGAATGTGAGTCATATTGAGTCTCTAACAATTATCTTTATGTTTCTATGAGATTAGAAAAGTTCTAGTGTGGATTTGTTGAGCATATTTGAGGTAAGTATTTGAGAAGAATTGTGGATAGATTTGTGTGATATTTTGTGGAAGCTTACAATACAAATTAAGAGTAGATATTGGATAAATTCTAGTGAGGAATTATTGAGCATATTGAGACAAGTTCTATTGAGGACTTGTTGAGAATATTTGAGATAAGTCTTAGTGAAGATTTAAGAGTAGATTGGACAAGTTCTAGAGAGGACTTGTGGATGGATTAGTGTGATATTTTGTGAAATATTATAAGGTAAATTTGAGACAAGTATTTGAGTAGACTTGTGAGCAAAGTTTATTGATTGATTTGTTCAAACATTAGGTTAAGGTTTGGGGAAGATCTAGCATAGTTGATTTGAGATTTATTCAAACTTTGTGTTAAGGCTTGCATATAGATATTGAGGATAGATTTGTACTAGATCAAAGGGTTGTGTTTAGTGCAGATCAGATGACATCAATTGAGGATAAATTTGTGCTATACTAAATGAATATGTTTTGTACATATTTGAGGATAGATTTTAGTGCATATTTGAGGATGGGTTTGTGCTAGACCGGAGACAGATATTGAGAAGATTTGTGCTAAACTAAAGGACTATGTTTAGTGTAGATTTGAGATAGATATTTTAAGGTGATAGAGTATAGAGGATGATAGTATCTATTTTATAGAGATTCATTAGCCAGGGCAGTTAGGATAGGATTATTCAGTGGATAGAGATCCATTAGCTAGAGCAGTGGGGACAACAATTATTCTAGAAGATCACAATTCAGAGCCAATGAGAAAGAAGTTATCCTGTAGATAGATATCCATGAACTTGATTATGGGATTGGTGTCTCCTTTGGATAGAGGTCCATAAAAATTATAATAGGGAAAGGATTCTCAAGAGATTGAGAAAATTTTAGTGAAATATTTTCTCTGTGGAGTAGCCCACATTAGGTGAACCATGTTAAATTGGTGTCTCTATTGTATGTGGTGATTTGTGCATTACTTTGATTACTGCTATTGATATTGCTATATTTACATTGCATAATATTGATTGGGAATTAAAAGTAAAAAGTGGTCTTATACTGTTCACCCCCCCTCTCAGTATAAGCTTGTGTTTTTCACCCTTTAGAAGGAGAGGAAGATGGATACTAACTAGAAGGGGTGATAGTCATGGTGTTGTGATAGTCATGGTGTTGTGTGTGATGGATTTAGGATCAAAACTATATGAAAAATGAAATTTGAGGTTATGGGTGTGATGTGTAGAGGGTTTTTGATTAACCCTATGAAGTTTAACCAGTTTTTGGACCTGTAAGCAAGATTCATATGTCAAGGGTGAATTGAGACCTGGTTCATAGGTTAGGGGGAAAATTGATCTCAGAATATGAATATGACATAAACTAAGTTATGACAGACTATAGATAACCAACAAATAGAGTGTTGAACCATGAAATATGTTAAAAATAGTTTGTGATTATGTAAACAATGTGAAACTAGAATCAGTTCTAAATGTTAAAAAAAAATGTTAATATATTTTTATCTATTTTAATGTTAAAAATATGCTTCTTAGGAAATATTGCAGGTACCTTTTTGTGGGAAATATGTCCACCCAAGTATGTGGACTAATTTTAGAGGGTGCAATTATGCATTTTCCTCACAAAAAAGATGGCCTAATAAATAAACAGGTTTCCACCAAAGAACTAATTTGCAACCTAATGATAGTAGTCGAAAATAGAAGGACAACACTATAATAAAAAATAGACCGTGTCATGAGGCAGTGGGTTGATAACTCTATAAATATAAAGAGTGTCATTAGCATGAAACCTCCTACAACACCCAAAGGTGCACACAATATAACAATGTCACAACAGGTAAATGGTGACCTGTATGGAAGGTGCAGTAAATGATAGCCTATAGGGTGGGACTCAAGATGCATTAATGATTCCAATAACCTCTTGCGAGAAGAGGTGATAATGTTTAAGACTTGCTAATTGCCTAGCCAAGATTTTACTTCACTCTCAGTCAAGGTTAGTCAATGAAGATAATTACCATGTTCACTAATTATGTAATCCTCATGAATGAAGGCATCTAAAGTTGTACAACTCTAAAGGCTTATTTCGATGATGAATTTTGGAAGACCAATCTCAAAAGTGAGGGATTTTATGATGATGAAATCTAGAAAACCGCTTTTGTGGGGCTTCTAGGTGTCTAGGGGGTGAGCTGGTGGAGGGTAAAAATCCTACCTCACTAGTCTCGAGTGATGGATTGGGGATGAAATCCAATCTCACCACTTGCGTGTACCACACGAGTGTGTGGGATTTTTTTATCTAATGATGATGTAAAATAAATAAAGCTAACTAGATGCATTTTGAAATCTAAATCTAGCCCTAGATGCATTTTTGAAAGTAAATCTAGATTGAGACACTTTTTGAAAGAAAGCTAATCCTATCTAATTTTTTGGAAAAAAAAAAACTAGGATCTTATGCTATGAAATGTACAAACAAGAAATGTAAGAACATGTGAGAAGAGGGATATGTGGAACCCTAATTTTGAAATATGAAAGAAATGTGAGAAATATTATGCAAAAAGAAATTTGAAATTCTATACTAATGATGTGGAAAGAGATGTGCAAATTACCCATAGGATTTGTGAAAGAAATAGGAACATTTCTAATATAAAATTATATGGATTTTTTTTAAAAAATAACAATTTTCCTAGAGGAATTATGAAATAAATGGGAAGTTATAATATAATTTTGAGAAAGGGATCTAGAATTTTCAATTTACTCGGGAGATTTGTAAAAGAAAGGAGAAATCCTAATCTAATAACAAGAAAGGAATTTCAAATTTGATTTTGCGAAAAGGGATTTGAAATTTGCATTAGTGAAACATGCGAAAAGAGATGTGAAAACTCCAATTCTAAATGCATTAAAGAAATCTGAAATTGATTTTTTTGTAAGAAGGAATTTGAAGTTGCTTTTATGAAATGTGCATAAAGAGTTTTGAAAAAATTAATGCTAAATGTGACTTTTTAGAGTGGAAATTTGAAATGCTATTTGAAAGAAAATTGATGGAATAACACAAGAAAGAAATGTGAAACCTATTTGAGATGTGATTTGAAAAAGGAAATAGAAATGTTCTTGAAATAAAGAAAAATTAAAGTTCTAATTTATATGCAGGTTTTTGAAAGGAAGAATGTGGAACTTATCTAATGCATGGGAGATGATTTCAAAAATTGACAATTTGCAAAGAGTGACAAAAAATAGAAGCCTATCCTAATGATTTGAGTGAAAATAAAATGAAATTATGGTTTAGATAAGTAAAGAGAAATCTAAAACAACATGATACAAATGATTTAAAAATAAGAAATGCATTGAAAGGGAATTTCATACAATGACATGATGCATTTTGTAATGAAAATTTTCCTTGCATATAAATGATAAAAATAAATTTTTTTAAGGAAAATACCTGGTTCTTTTTTCTCCAAATGGACTATTATGAGTCTCTGCTATATACCTCTACAATTTTAAGGGTTTTTGGAGTAGTTATGCTAGATTCCCAAGGCAGGGGGTGAATCAGATCTGAATTTGCATGCTGGGGGGTGAATCGGATTTAGGAGCCCAAAAATTCTGTTCTGATGACCCGAGAAGCCTTTTAGGTTTTTTAGAGTCTCTATTATTTTTGGAATAATACCTGCAACAACACAAAAAGTATAAAATTATGTTATATTTGCAAAAAGACTAGTCTTGCACAACTCTTTATGGCATTCCTTGTGGACATGCTAGAATGAAGCAAGCAGAAGATGCCATTTGATCCAACAACTTGATATAACACAAATTATCCAAAAATGTTGATTTTATTAATGAAATAAATGCTTTAGGTTACAAATAGTGAGTATTCCCATTCTTCTTTCACAAATGTACAACAATCCTGATGATATTTTGAGGGCTCCTCAATGTAGGTGGGCTTCATGTGTAATGTGTGCCACCGGTAGTTTTGTTGTTGATATTTCCCCTTTGCACCTATTTGGGACCTACAAAAGAGATTTAGTGTGTTTGGGGGCTTGCCTTAGTTAGGCCCCATTTTGAAGAAGATAAATCAACATTAAATATGCAAATAAAAGTGATGTAAACTAGAGAAATGACTATAAAAATATGAAAATAAGTATACCTGATAGATTTGCTGCTGCAAACCTGTTGTAGGGTCAATTCACATGGTAGGGGGTGAATTAGATTCTAGATTCATAGGCAGGGGAAAATTGAGCTATAGGTATATTTTTCTATAAATTATTTGTTCGGATGTGCTCCCAATATGATATTATGATGTATGTATGGTGTTGATATGGCATATTGTATTCTGGTCAAATTTCTATAGAGTTTTTGTATGTTAGCTAAAAGAGAGAGCGAGGTAGAATAGGAGGGGGATCCATCTATATATAGGAAAGGATGAGGTTAGGAGAAGGGGTTAGATAGACCAACCCTTAGAGTTACTCCATGTTGGAGTTAGGTTAGGGTTTGAATAGGTGTCAAACCCTCATGCCTTAGAGAAATATCTCTTCCTCACACATGTGTGAGGAAGAGTTAGGATTAACTAAGGTTAGTTAGATCCTAGGTTAGGTTAGGGTTTAGTTAGGGTATTTTGAAATATCCTAATTAAATTCATGTGCACACATGTGTAGAAGTGTGTTTAGGGTTAATTTTTAATTAGGACTCTAATTCAACTCACTTAAGTGAAAAAGTACATTTAATTAAAAGTCAATGATGAATTAGATCACTAATCAACCTAATTAGGATTTTGGATAGGGATAAGGTCCCATGAAGGCTAATTAGGTGTAGGGGAAGGATTAGGTTGCCTTAGGGGGCTAATAGGTAGTCTCCTAGTGGGTAGGAGGTATTTTGGAGGTGTTTTACCTAGTTTTGTAGGTTTTGGAGCCTACGAATGACTAAGATAGCCTATGTTAGTCTACAAGTGTGTATGTAGATGTGCAAGTGTTTAGAAGTGAGCATGTGTGAATTTTTAAGTGTCTACACTTTTAGTTGATTTTTCATGTTTCCAATTCATGAAACTTCAACTATTTCTCATCCTTAGTGCCTCTTTTCCCTGATCATATAACCCCTCATAGTCAAAGAAAAGTTTAAGATATGTTTTATATTTCCTTGCTAACTCATAGGTCTTTTTCAAAATTTTAGGTTCTTGCATGTCCAGTCATATACTCCATGTATGAACTTGTGGAAATTCATTTTCTTAGTGTAGGCAGGCACATATTTCACCAAATTAACAATTTTTTGGTAATATTTCTCCAATGTTCTATTTTCCTAAAGAAATTTGGTGAATTCATCAAATTTTTTGGAATAAAAGTATTTCATGAGAAATCATTCTTTGAAATATTTTACAAATTCTTCCCATTTTATATCAACTATAGCCGCTAAATTTTGTTACTCACTAAGGGTTTCCCACCAAGCTAAACCATCTCCTTGTAAATATAATATAGCATATGATGTTTGAGTGCCTGAGGAAAAGTTATTAATATTACAATATGTTTCTATCTACTTCAACCAAGCCTCAATATTATCCCCATTTTCCTCTCCATTTAACTTAGAATATTTTAGATATTTCATTTCCTAGTTCAACCTCTAGTCGAACTCTTGCCAATTGGGCCTTTGTAAGAGATTCAAGTGTTTGTTTCCCTCTTGGGTTACCAAATTGTATTTCTCGACATAGCACAACATCCAAAAAATATTTTTGGGTTTCTACCTATTCAAGTAGGAGAGCCACCATTTTACTAAGATTCTTTCTTTCATTGGGGTTTTCTGAACCAACTTCAAGTGCTCCATTTTTTGCATTGATTTCTTGTGACTACCTTGTTTTTGGTGCAACACCTCCTCTTCTTATTTTTGGTGGTATCATATCCTGATAACACACAAAGAGGTAATAGAAGTTAGTTTTCATTTTATCTTTGGGTATTTTCTCCTAACAACAAGTTCCTAAGCAAGTCAATTGAGTTTGCCCTTCAAAAAAATTAATACTAGGTAAAATCCTCACAAGGTTTAGTTACTTCTAATCACTCCCATTTAAGTTTGCACAATGAGACAATTATCCTTTGAATTATGCTTTGATACCAAATGTTACAACCCAAAATTCCAACCACTTTTTTTTTTTAAGAAGCCTAGAGTCAAGTACCACATAAGATCCATATCTGAAGTGCTACTAACACATTTTACACATAAGATAATTCAAAGCAGTTGTAGGGTTAAAAAACTCTATAGGTCATCCATTTATTTCATAATGAAAATAAATTTACCACCTTCCTCCCTTTCTCTCCTTTGAAAGGTATGGTGGATGAACCAATTCACTACATAAGCCTTTTTATGTAGGAATAATTTTTCTTTTTTGTCCCTCGAAAAAAACACCCATCCATAAATTTACAAAATAATTTTAGTGTAAAAATTACCCTTATCCTTCTATCTAAAGGGTGTGATAAAATCCTTATGAGATTCATATGTTAGTCAATGAAGACACATTATGCTCAAGATGGCAAGTTTTTCCCTTAACCTGATATGGGTCTGGTTTACATGACAACAACTGTATCGTACACTCTTTTATTTTGGAAATGGGATTGGAATTTCCTCATCACAACTAACCTAAAGGTTTAAGGTGCTACAAAGGATAAGATTCATTTTTCACTAGGAATGATATCCATGTCCCATAAGGATGTATGTGCAACAACTAATGTAAAATCTTATCTAACTCCTAAATTTTCCATGTGGATGAACAAAATAATCCAAATGAGGATTTACATCTCATTTAGGAGTGTATTAAACAAAATGATTCCACATTCCATCTTTAGACACAAGGAAACACCCATTTTAATAGAGCTTCGCTTTGGATTTGGTCACGTCATTGATAGTTTGATTACTTCAAACCTCTAAATCCACTAATGAGGTAAATATGAAGTGCTTTCAAAATATTAAACCATTCCTACATCTAATTGCACTACTTTGAATGTCTAAAGCATATTAAGTGTCAACCCTTTTTATTTTAGAGTATTATATATCATTTCGTTAAGTTATTTGAAAAGAAAGATCATAGAAACTCAACGCCAACACTAGAAACCATTCTATGGAAAAGTATACCCATTCAATAAAATGGTGCAAAAGACTAAACACAAGATATCATAAATAGCTTAGCTTTGGCTTAACCGTATGCTCACAATTACATATTACAACTAAGATTTTCCAGAACAACCTCTATTTTATTAATTAAATATAAATCCACATAAAGCTAGAGTTCATCAATATTTTATAATACTCATTAACAAGTTACATCAAGGAATTATCAATACCAAGAAGACTAGTCAGCTTAAGTGTTACATAAATATTGAAATCTTTTCTTTTTCACAACAAGAATCACCCTTTCACTTCTTTGGTTGAGACTCATATTGGAGTGTCGATCAATCTACCTTTATTGTGTTCACTAGCAATATCTACTCGAAAAATATCTCTATATCACTAGAAAGAGAATGTCCACTCATCAAGATTAGAGATGGCACCCAAGACAATCAAAGATTTGCAATTATCCAAAATAAAAACTATGCAAACATCAATCATATGTGAAAAATTACCTCATTTTATGTTCTTTACTCCATTCTAATGATATAATTAGTTTTAACAACACATGGAGTTTCCTTATCACAATCATGAATCAATAACATATAATATTGACTAGCATGTATTTCATAATGCAACTTCATTCTTTAATACAAATATATTATGTTTATCCTTTAACAGAAGCACATAATCATTCGAAAGTAAATAATTTTTTCTACAAATATTTATCTTTCTTCAGCAACATCAAGGAGCTTAATTACATGAATCTTGTCATACAAAAACTTAAAACATAAAATTTTCTATTTTCTTTCAAGAACAATCAGAGTAGCCTCATTAAAGAAATAAACATCCACATGTTCTCTTCCAAAAACCCAATCCATACTAACACATATATATATTCAGGGTGAAACTCTAAATCATCTACCGATCGCACATGATTCTAGAAAATTTTAAGCAAGGATACTCTAACGTGAAGCTAATTCTCTAAAAATGCAATGGCAAATTTTAACCTGAAGTATCTTCTACTTTTAGGAAAACAAGTTTTAAACTAGAATAATAGAACTCTTGGAGATTAGAGGACTACATCTCTCTATCAACTCGAATACAAATATTTCCCACAAGAAAACATCCCTATATTCCATCATCCATGATCCCCAAATAAAACACAAACTTGTTATACAGTCTTGACATGAAAAATATATTTTTAGTTACAGTCACTAAGACTACTAGAAAATGGATAGAGAATGATATAACAACTACAAATAAATGTATAAGACAAAACATTTAACTAAATATTTTTCCTTCTTGGTCGATGCTTTGGGTTCTTTCCCAAGGATTCCATTGACTATCCAACAATAAAACTACTTCTTCCAAACATAATTCATACAACAAACATTCTATCTTGTTTTTATTGAGAGATCTACCTGTTTCTTCCTACATGTTATAAAATCCTCTTACCCAAAGAATATTCATCCATTATTTTATCGAGAAATATCTCTTACAACATGCTCCTTATACTTCCTTGCTACATGCACCCCAAAATGTACTCCAAAAGCCTCCTCCTTCGCATGCTGATACCCACACATTTCATGAGTTTTCTGCTACCAGGATCATTACTACAATAGAACGACACGATATAAATCCTTCATCAGTCGTTAGGGTAATTAGTTACTGTAGACACCAAAACAGCACCAATCCGATTATGTGATCGCAAACACTGATCGCTTTGACAAACACAGCCCCCAGGGCAGACCTCAGAGGTTAAACGGTGGTCTTAACCACTTTCATAGCAATTTTGTGAGGTCAAGAAGCAATTTGGCACACTTGGACACTTTGCCCGGTATTCGTCTCACCCGGGGACGAATTCAAAATAGAATCCGTCCCACCCCGGGACGAATTCTGAATCCGTCCCTGGGTGGGACGAATTCTAAGCAACGGGCAAAAAGGCAAATGGTGCCAAGTGGCAGCCCGAACGATCGGTTAAGGGCTCCTACCTTGCACGCATGTGTAAGTGGACGAGAGGGGCCGTTAGAGGAGTCGTTACAAGGAGCATTTATCAAAGTTCAAGTCAATGGAGGACTCCCCTCCCTCATGGGAAGACAAGGCGCCACATGGCGCCCATGGCCAACACTTGGCTTTTGTGCTTCCCTCCCAAAAGAGACCCCTTGGGTCTATAAAAGGTGGGAATTTTCTCACCCAAAACATGCAAGTGGAAGGAGTGTTCAAGCAACGAAGTGCTGCCGAATCGAAGACTCATTTGCATCCCCCTTTGTTCACCTTCCTACATCCATCAATCTCTTTTGCAAGGGAGGTTGTTGGGTGGCCTTTGGAAGCTCGAACCTTACTCAAATCCGACGCATGGACATCTGAACCTACCAATTCGCCGACCCCCCAATCCTAAAAGGTTTTGGGCCCATCCTTGGTGGATTGGCTCCAAAATCGAGGGCCAACGGTGGGAGGCCCACTTGGGCACCCCCGCACCCCCAAGTTCTAATTTTAGTTTTTGAGCACTTTAGATTATTTTTTAGATTGCATTCTGTATGTTACTAGGTCTGATTAGTCCATAATTGCAATTTTGTAGCTTTTGGTCAGAGTTTAGGGTGTTTTGTATTGCTTTGTCGTTTCGCTAACTTGCAGGTGTCAAGGCCAAATTCCCGAGGGAGGAGGCCAAATTGGGAAAATCCGACCATCTGGGTCGTCCCAAAATGGCCCCAATTACCTAACCCCCTGTTTGCAGGGAGTTTTGCAGGTCCTGAGATCCGACATTGGAGCGACAGCAGGTCGATTTCTCCTATTCAGAAGAATTCGTCCCACCCAGGGACGAATTACAGTCAGAATTCGTCCTGCCCAGGGACGAATTCTAGTTTAAGGTGGATTGGCCAGTTGCCTCAGTGGCAGTGGCCTTACGGTAACTTTTCTTACCTTCTATCAGATTTTGAAGCAATTTGGATTCATTGTTTTCATGGTTTCAGGCAAATATTCGTATGCATATTTTGTTAGTTTTAGAGAGAGAATGCTTTTCATTTGCAGTAGGTGCTACTAACGTCTTGATCATTTCTTTGTTTGCAGGAGAAGCAGCAGAGGCGAAGAACCCATCAACATCAGCGGCGGCATCATCTTAGCCCGCCCAGTGCAATCGTGGGCACGCGGAAGGAGGAACCATTCGGCGATTGTAATCAAACCCTATTTGCACTCCTAGCCCCTGAAAAGGGAGGAGGCATTATTGTAATAGAGATCGAAAGAAATTAATGAAAGGGCTGTTTTTCTTTATCTGATTGCGTCTCTTACAACATGTCTCTTTTCCGTTTCATGTAATTCATATTTCTAGGACTTAGGCGTGCTTAACTTTGAATGCAATTGCACTTGGTGTTTCCTTTGACCGGAATCTCGTGCTTTCAGTGGCGATCACGGTGGGACACTATTCCCTGGTTTTTGAAATCACAGAAACTAATTAAAGTTTTGTGTTTGTGCTTGACAGGTACATCTTTTTTTTGTTGCAGACTGCTATTCGTCTCTGACAGGGACGAATCCTTTTCTGCAATTCGTCTGACCCTGAGACGAATTCAAATTCGTCTCTGGGTGGGACGAATTCTGTTTTGCAATTCGTCTCCCAGAGGGACGAATTCCTGTCTACGGATTTTCAGAGCAGAAATTCAGAGACAACAGGAGCAGGCAGAGAAGAGGTAGGGATTTTCATGATCTCTGTTATATTTTTCTGTTTCTATTTATGTTTCTGTTTCTTTAATTGTTTTCATTTAATCTTGCATTGCATTAGGAAAAGTCATGTATGCTAGTTTCATTTTGTTGGATAAAACGAATCCCACACACATCACGAAACAACTTTAAACCAAGGAGCTGGTCGTAAGACCCCAGCCCTTGATCAAGACCATTGGTGGATTTAATCACCGCCTTGGCTTGATTTGCATCCATTTCCCGATTGTCAACTGTTGTTAGGCGTAAAATCTGACGAAGACAGACCGAGCGTAGGCGGGGTGATTCCCATGCGCGCGAGGATAAGTTTTCTATGGTAGGTGTCATTAACAGGACAATCCCCCTTCCGTACCGCCTATGTACCACGTACCTTCTGCTCTCACGTACCTATAGTCTCCCTCTCGTAAGGGCGGGTATATAGAGAGGTTGGTATATCGGCTCTGGTTGGTATATTGAAGGGGCGACCTTTTTGGAGTTATAAGAGCCTACATGATGCATTTAAACGTTCTACAAAATCTACAAAAACAAAACAAAACATCAAAATGCACTAAACCAGTCTAGGGCACACCAAGAATCCTTAAAAGAGATAATCACGGTCTTGTGAATGTGTGTGTTTAATTCTGCTTAGTGTAGACAAAAAAAAAAAAAAGAGAGAAAATCATAAAACGAGATAAAAACTTATTTAGATAGCATAGAAGCACCGCAATGGTGTACACCCGTAGTCAAGCCCAATCAAGGGCAGAAGCTCCGAAAGGTACACAAAAAGCAGGCGCAAGTTGCCTTCACTTCAGTCCTGAGGATTTGGTTATACCGCCTTATCGGTCTAACCTACAAAAGAATCCAATTCAGAATCCTCGGTGGGGTATGCCTATTCAAAGCAGCCCCTTTCGGGAAGATGCCTTACATGTAGACCTTGACATAAATAGAGAATCACCTCTTGAAGGTAGGCATGAGTGGCCACCGCGCAATGAAGCGCTAAACAGGCACACTGTCCATTTAGAGGGGCAACATGGATATGGCGTCCCTTCTTTACCTATCATCAGAACAGAGAGACCAAATCCGGAGCGCAGGGCTCCTTACATAGGGCGACCTAACTCTGCCCATCCCATTTACACTCATGAAAGGGAGTATGAGGAAAACCATCACATTCCTCGAGAGCAACAAACAATGCGGGAACCTTGCATTTCCGCACCAGCAGGATATCATGATCACCCCTTGAGGCCAGAACCTCGAGCACATACCGCTTACCTCGACAGAGGGAAGCGACCCATTGAAACCTTAGAGCATCAAAATCAAGGTAGACCCATAGGAGGAACATTTGAACCTCCTGAACAAAATAGGGTAGAACAAATTGATCCGGTTGTCGCCAGATATACCACCCGTCAAGCCCAAATCATGCGGCTTAAACAAAGTCAGCAAGAGATAGAGTATCAATACCGCTTGGATAAAGAACGCATGCAACGCGAAGCGGATGAGTTACGCTATGAAATACACGAGAGGGGGCCAACCCCTCGCATCCAAAGAGCTGAACGGTATGAGAGGCGTAATCCGTTGGCGCAAGACGGGTCTCCACGACCTCGTCAAGCTCCGCCTCCAAGACCCCATAGATTCGAGAGGGAGGCAACTCCCCGAAACAATGATGGGTACCTTCGGCAAGAACTTGATCGGGGTCATAGGTTTCGCCACTGAGACTCCTCAAGAATTTTACGAGGAGTATGAACCGGGAAGAGGAGTATATCGAAACTCCCCATCAAGGCGGGGAAGGATGCCATTCGGCCACCCCTCCATAGGCCTCCGGTTTACCGTAACTTGCAACAAGAGCGAACAAGAGAGGAAGAAATAAAATCTTCCGATGCATACCAAGCGCTATTGGAGCGTTTAGAGTCGGTGGAGACAAAAGCTGCTGGGCATCAAAAACCCACATTACGTCTACTCCGCAATAATCCGGTGCATCCCTCAGTGCCTACACCTCTTTACCCCGAACACTTTAAGTTGCCTCAATTGGCGGTTTTTAAAGGTGAAGAGGACGCACGAGGAACATGTTACACGGTTTCTAAGCCAATGCTTCGGCATTCAAGATAATGACGCGTTATTGCTTAGAACATTCATAACCACATTCGCGAGGCCCCGCCTCGGATTGGTTCACACGACTGCCCAAACACGGCATAAGCGGCTTAGATCGGCTAGTAGATGCGTTTCTTGAACGCTTCGCCTTCAACACAAGGAAGAAGGCATCACTTAGTGATCTTGCTAGCCTTAAACAATTTGAGGAGGAAACAATGGCAGCGTACGGGAACCGATGGAGAGCTTTGCTTTCTAAGTTACCCTACCGTCCTCCCATGTCGGACCTCACGCAAATGTTCGTGAAAAGTTGTTTAAAATCAATCTCCGGTCTATTGTTGCTGCGACAATACGACAGCTTAGAAGAAGCTTTGGCGCAAGCCAGAGTCATAGAAGAGATTAAGATAGGCGAAGGCGCAATTGCCAAGCCTAAGAAGAAAGAGTGGAATAAAACCACTAAAAGCGGGACAACGCAACCACAACACGCCGCAGTCAACCAAGTTGCGATAAATGTCCCAGCGCCTATGCAAGAAACGCAGCCTCAAAAGGCTAACTACCAGGCAGTGCCTCCTGCTTACGAAAGAGATAACAGGAGACAAGAACAGTATCAGCAGCGTCGCCCTAGGCGACAATTCACCCCGTATGCGGAGTCTAGGGACTCCTTATTTGACCGCTTGTCAGCGGCGAATCTAGTTACTCTGCCAGAAATCCAAATTTTTGACCCTAACGTTCCTAAGCCTAGGGGGTATAGGGAGGAATTGTATTGCAGATTTCATAGACGCAGAGGACATGACCTAAATGGGTGCTGGAAATTCAAAGAACTAGTCCAGGATTTGATCGACAATCGAACATTGGTCGTGGACAACCCCATCGCACCTAACAACCAACAAATGGGGGTATTCAAGGACCCCTTGCCTGCCTACGAGGCGTAGACAAAACCGCTCCAAATAAACGAGGTGCGACAAGATCTTCCCGCACAAGGATTTGTGGGAATGATTAGCATTGTAACAAGGAACAGAAAATACCCAGCAGTTGCCCCCGAGGTACCTGCGAGGGAAGTTCCGTCGACATCGCAGCCTCAACAACGCCCAATGCAATTACCTCCGCCTAGACCTGAGGTCACGATACGAACCAAACTCACGCAGAGTTTGCGGACCACGTCAGCTAGGCTGTCCATCTACGAGCTTATTCAACAATCAGCTCCACATAGAGAAGCTCTTATGGACATCTTAAAAGCCATTGAAGTACAACCCCACGAAGCTAATTCTTTCAACGCTTTCGTGGGACATGTGAAACAATGTACGGAGCCTGTCATCACATTCAAAGAAAATGAGGTCAAAACAATATCGAATGACATGCCGGATCCACCCCTGCACGTTATCGCGCGGGTCAACGGGATCCCGTACAAGAGAGTGCTGATAGATACTGGCTCGTCCAGTAACATTATAACCACTGCTGCGTTAAAGCATTTAAAACTGCCAGCCTCTCACATCACAGCTTCCACGTACACACTGCGAGCTTTTAACGATGCAATTTGCTCGACGATCGGCACGGTTGTTCTGCCTATACAGGTAGGACAAAAGTCAATACCCACACTGTGCCATGTGTTGGAAGGCGAAATGGCTTATAACATACTTCTAGGGCGGCCTTGGATCAGGGACATGAAGTGTGTCCCCTCGATCGCACACCAATGCTTGAAGTATGCCTATGAAGGGCAAATACATGTAGTCCCAATGGACTTAGAGCCCTTCAAGTATTGCAATGCGGTACAATTCATACCTCAATCGACCCTACCATCAACGCATTTGGATTTTCAATTAAATCCATCTAAACAAGGTCCGATACCGCGAGCACCACTGGTGGCCAATAAGGCAAAATCCCAACCGGGTGAGACGTCATCATTGGCTCCTTCATCATCAACGCCACCTATCGTGGCCCAACGGAAGGACAAGGGAAAGCAAATCATGGAGGAGGTTAAGCCTCTAGAAGAGGGGTTGCCCACGATCTCGAGCAATATCAACGAGAGGAAGCGCCCAACGCAACGGAAACCAAGATTCCTGAACAACCAAACATGGAATGGACTCGAGAAGGACTACCGTTTCCTCCTACCCAATCATCAACAATCACTGTTGAGATGGCCAGTACAGGCATGGGAGAGTACATAGTGCAAAATGTTGTGGCAACCCCCACACTGGAGTCAGTACAAGACATGGGAAGACCTCGCCTTCCCATTGGAACAATCGTCCCTTTAGGCTACCCACCGAACCAAACGAATTTTGTGTATGGGGGCCTTGATCATGGTTCTGAACCATGCGAACAAAAGGAAACAGATGAAGAACCTTTTGTCGAAAACATCAATTATCTGTCGAACCCAGAATTTGCCCTAAAATATCTCGAACAATGCAATTGGCATGGGTATGGGCTAGGCAGATACGAGCAAGGGATGCGGATCCTTTGTCAACCAAGATATCAGATGCCATACGACAAGTCGGGGGTAGGGTTCAACCATCCCCTGCCATTAGACATCTTGGTTGAAAACATGCAAGGCCTAGAAATAGGCAACAGGGGGGGATTGGCACAAGACCCGTACGCCAATCCAAACACGAGAATACACATTGGGGGATTATCTCCCATGGTCTACAAACACCCCCGGTAACAACAATAATCCCTCTCCTTTGCTAGAGAGAGGTGAAAGTTCGGAGAGCGAGTCCTCGAAAAGAACAACAACGGCTTCCGAGATATTTTTTTGAAAGCTGTTCCCCTTAGAGGTTCCGAGATGAAATAACGCAGTCTCAAAAGAATCAGGTCCCTCCACTAAGAGTGGAACAACCGCAATGGGATCAGATTAATTCACTGGAACAAGAAGAATCCTCAATGTCGGAAGCAACAGATGCTGAAGAGGATGAGCAATTTTGGATCTATGAAAGCGATTCAGAAGACGAGACTGAGATGGACTATCTCAGACATGCGCGACGACATCACCGCGCTCTAACCCATGAAGATCTAATGGGACAAATGGGTATACGGTTGGGACATGAATGGCACTTAGACCCAACGAGGTGGGACCAAGTGCTAGGCCTATGGCTCCAAATTCAAGTTGAGCATCGTCCACCTCAAGATCCCATCAGGACAACAGTACCAAGGGAAGACCCCGCCTTCCTTTCCGCACATAGAGACGAATTTGCACCTAGAGAGGATCCATTCGTGCATGTTCCCGTAGAGCCAGATCCAGAGTATAGGGAACATCTGAAAGAATCAAGTCGTCACACCCGTGGTTCTGGAGACCAAATTCATTCCATCCACATGATCTCCATTGATTTGACCACACCCATCCGCAATCCGACCGATCCATCACGGTCATTACATCTAAACACGGATGCCATTGACTGGGATCGCGTCAACTCACCATTGTCACCATCAGAATACTGGCCTTTCGGTGAAATGCTTCATTTTACCCCAAGGACAACTCAAGATATTTTTCAAGGCGAAGAGGGACCCGAGGTCCCCAACGCAGATCTTAACTCGGTGATGATATCCATTTAATCCCAACTCCACATCGGTTGGAGGACGGATCTCACATGTCGGTCGAAGAGACGGCCGACGTAGACATCGGCACAGATCCAATGAATCCACGGATTCTCAAGCTAGGGGTAAGCCTTTCCCCCGAAGAGCAAGCCGATTACATTGCCCTTCTTAAAGAAAAGAAGGAGGTTTTTGCATGGTCATACAAAGATATGCCAGGACTAGACCCGTAGCTAGTCATGCACAATTTAACGCTTGATCCGAAAATCAAGCCAGTAAAGCAAAAACTAAGAAAGATGCACCCAACAGTGGCCTTGATGGTCAAAGACGAATTAC
This sequence comes from Wollemia nobilis, assembly GCA_028583015.1. NCBI lineage: Eukaryota > Viridiplantae > Streptophyta > Pinopsida > Araucariales > Araucariaceae > Wollemia > Wollemia nobilis. The sequence goes on from JAQPPZ010015054.1 coordinate 415,238, forward strand.
AAAAGCTGTTGGATGCACAATTTGTCATCTGCGTGGATTATCCGCCATGGTTGTCCAACATGGTTCCCGTCAAGAAGCCCGATGGGAGGATTCGCATATGCACCGACTTTCGAGACCTAAACAAAGCGAGTCCTAAGGATGATTTCCCCTTGCCAAGCATCGACGCATTGGTAGACGCTACAGCGGGTCACGAAATGCTCTCCCTAATGGACGGTTTCTCAGGATACAATCAAATTCGTATCAATCCTGAAGACCAACTCAAAACGGCATTCACAACGCCTTGGGGGACATTTTGTTATAAGGTCATGCCTTTTGGCCTTAAAAACGCTGGCGCTACATACCAACGTGCTATGACGTATATCTTCCACGATTACATGCACAAAACTTTGGAAGATTACATGGATGATTTGTTAGCCAAGTCTAAATTGCGCTCAGATCATCTCGGTGACTTAAGCAAGATCCTCGATCGCCTCATAGAGCATAAGGTCAAACTGAATCCCAAGAAGTGCGTGTTCGGCGTCACATCTGGAAAACTCTTGGGTTTTATAGTCTCCAAAAGAGGCATCGAAGTGGACCCAAACAAAGTCAAGGCAATCCTTGAAATGGCTCCCCCAACCACTATCAAGCAGCTCAGAAGTCTGCAAGGAAAGGTCGCGTCGATTAAACGCTTCATAGCGCAATTATTTGACAAATGCCGACCAATGAACAAATTATTGCACAAAGGGGTCACATTTCATTGGGATGACGAGTGCCAGTCAGCCTTTGACGAAATCAAACAATACTTGGCTTCGCCGCCGTATTGGCACCGCCTAGACCAGGTGTGCCGTTCTACTTATACATCTCGGCCTGCGAGGTGGCACTGGGCGCAATGCTAGCCCAGAAGAATGAACTTCACAAAGAACAGGCTACTTACTATCTTAGCCGCACCCTGGTCAGTTACGAACTTAACTATGCATACGTTGAGAAACTCTGCTTGGCAGTGGTGTTTGCCACCAAAAGGCTACGCCACTACATGTTGAGCAACACGACGTATGTTGTGTCTAAGGAGAATCCATTGCGATACATGATGAGTCGTACTTATCATAGTAGCCGCACGGCGAAATGGATCATGTTGTTGACGGAATTTGACATTGAGTTTATTGGACAAAAATCTATAAAAGGACAAGTCATAGCCGATCAACTAGCAGAGGCTCCTCTTGAAGACGATCAGCCTCCGGTCATAGAACTACCCGATGATGAGGTCTTCCATGTCTCAGAATCGCCAGATTCTGAAGAGCCTGAGTTTCAAGCCGACATAACCTTATTTTTCGATGGTTCTAAATGCGAGCAAGGTGGTGGCGCAGGAATTGTATTCTTCACACCGCGAGGCGCTCCAATGCCCCTGTCATTTAAATTAAACTTCCAGGGCACCAACAACAATGCAGAATATGAAGCCTTGCTCCTAGGTCTTCAGACAGCAATCGCCATGAACATCAAAAGACTGAACATCTTTGGCGATTCGCTGTTAATCGTCAATCAAGTCAAAGGGGTATATCAATGCAAATGCCCAGTTCTGAAGGCCTATAAAGCCCTCGTGGATAAATTCCTGGAAAAATTTGAGTGGTATGACATCGAGGCACTCCCTCGATCATCGAATCATTTTGCGGACACAATGGCCTCCTTGGGGTCACTAATCCCGCAAGACCTTTCCGGTGATATAACAACCATTCAGGTCAAAACCTTATCGCAACCCGTGATGGAGCGCGCAAGCTCAGACTTGACGCCAGGAATCCACATGATCCGGATCGAACCATCTTCGGATAAGTTCTTTCGAATCCGAGACTATTTGAAACACGCCAACTGGGGGTCTTTGTTCTCCCCCATTCCCATTAATAGCAACACAACGCTATTTTTACAAGTTCTATCCCAATCAGCATTTGTTAGGGAAGAACTCCAAAAGGGATTGGCTGTTCAAACTGTCGAGGTATCTGATCAACAGGATCGGTATTTACCCATAAGAGATTACCTCAAGTTAGGTAATCTACCCTTTGGATTGACGCAAGCCGCAAAACGAACATTCAAACAGAAAGCGGCAAAATATGTCTTGATAGGAGACATTTTGTATCGTCGCAGCTACGACGGAATTCTTCTTCGTTGCTTGGACCAAGCAAGAGTCCACTTGGGCAATCACCCAAGCGCATGACGGTACATGTGGCGGCCACTTTAGTGGTATGGCCATTGCAAAGCGCATTCTTCGCATGGGCTATTATTGGCCATCTTTAGAGCGAGATTGCTGCGCGTATGTCAAGAGGTGTGTGAAATGTCAACATCATGCCAATCTGATGCACGCACCTTCCCGGGCCCTACAGACAGTCCAGTCTGCTTGGCCATTTTCGTAGTGGGGCCTCGATCTAATCGGAAAGATCTCCCCTGCATCGTCAGGCCGTCACACGTTTATCATAACGGCCACGGAATATTTTACCAAATGGGTGGAAGCAATTCCGTTAACCTCTACGACGGGACCCCGCATTGCGGAGTTCATTTTGCATTACATCATATGTCGTTTTGGTATTCCATCCAAAATAATCTCGGATAATGGGCCATCATTCAAGAACAAAGACGTGCGTGCTTTAACCACAAAGTACAAAATTCAGCACGGCTTTTCAACACCCTATTATCCGCAAGCAAATGGGCAAGCAGAGGCGTCAAACAAAACGCTAGTCGCCATCCTTAAAAAGACCGTCGCAGACAGTCATAAGGATTGGCACATACAAATCCCACTTGCCCTTTGGGCCTATCGCACTAGCATTCGGACGCCCATTGGGGCAACTCCGTTTTCACTAGTGTATGGCTCAGAGGCAGTAATGCCTCTCGAGTTGGAAATTCCTTCCCTCCGCATATCAATGCAGGAATTCATCGATGATGACAACTGCGCGCGGAGCCCGGTTAGACCAGCTTACGTTGCTTGATGAAAGACGCGTTAATGCTCTCGAGCACTTACGTATCTATCAAGAGCGGCTTAAGAGAGCTTACAACATGAAAGTTCACCTAAGAGACTTTCGGGTTGGTGATCTGGTTCTGAAGGAAAACCAACAAAACTCTAATTTGCCGTCCCATATGAGGGACAAATTCATGGCAAATTGGTTAGGTCCGTATGTCATTGATAGCAAAATAGGACCGAGGAACGTACGAGGCTAGCTTCTCTTGACGGTATCAAGGAAACGAGAACCCTTGAATATCAGTCATTTACGACCATTTCATATCTAAGACAGCCATGTACCAAAAAAAAAAAAAAAAAAATTCAACAAAAACAAACAAACAAAAAGCTCCAAGGATTATCGCAATCTCTTGGTCACCCAAAAAGCTCCAAGGATTATCGCAATCTCTTGGTCAACCCAAAAAGCTCCAAGGATTATCGCAATCTCTTGGTCAACACAAAAAGCTCCAAGGATTATCGCAATCTCTTGGTCACCCAAAAAGCTCCAAGGATTATCGCAATCTCTTGGTCAACCCAAAAAGCTCCAAGGATTATCGCAATCTCTTGGTCAACCCAAAAAGCTCCAAGGATTATCGCAATCTCTTGGTCAACCCAAAAAGCTCCAAGGATTATCGCAATCTCTTGGTCACCCAAAAAGCTCCAAGGATTATCGCAATCTCTTGGTCAACACAAAAAGCTCCAAGGATTATCGCAATCTCTTGGTCAACACAAAAAGCTCCAAGGATTATCGCAATCTCTTGGTCAACCCAAAAAGCTCCAAGGATTATCGCAATCTCTTGGTCAACCCAAAAAGCTCCAAGGATTATCGCAATCTCTTGGTCAACCCAAAAAGCTCCAAGGATTATCGCAATCTCTTGGTCAACCCAAAAAGCTCCAAGGATTATCGCAATCTCTTGGTCACCCAAAAAGCTCCAAGGATTATCGCAATCTCTTGGTCAATACAAAAAGCTCCAAGGATTATCGCAATCTCTTGGTCAACCCAAAAAGCTCCAAGGATTATCGCAATCTCTTGGTCAAACAAATCAATAAATTCAACAAAAACAAAACAACAAAAATCAACAAAATCAACAAAGATTTGCATCTCAATTCTAGGCATACTCGAATTCATCAAAATCAACAAAAACACCATGCATAAATCTTACCACACTACGATCGGTGGTGCGGGAACGTACTAGGAGTTTCGATAATTCGGTCATCATTTTCCTCTTTAGCCATGTAGTGTACCAAGTCGAACGGATTTTATAAAGGTAGAGTCATACTTGAAATACACCTTGTTACGTAACATCCCAACACAAATCAAAACACTAAAATTCCCAAAATTGTGTGAACGAAAGATGAAACATGCAAAATAACTAGGTCACCACAAGCGAAACGGTTATCTTGCTCATCCCCCTGTGCGAATGACCCCTAGAATGCTGAGAGTTGGCAAAAGGACAAGCTTCCTCCCTACCCAATTCCCTAAGAATCCCTAAAGTTCTCAATAGTTGCAAAACACAAAAATTTGCAAAATGTCAAAACTCAAAAATTTGACAAACTACAGTGCAAACATCAAAAGGCACAAACAACTGTGATTTTCATCACTCCATATCCCAAATCCCTTGCTCAAAAGAAAAATCAATCAAAATAAACAGTGATCTTATCACTACAAAAGAGCAAGTATCCCAATACAATTGAAAAAAAGAAGGGAGTTGACCTTGAATCCCTGGAACTCTCAGCATTCTGTAGGTCATAAGGCAAGCTTCAATACCAACTCGGTAACAGAAGTAAACCTCCCGCATGACGATATATCTGTCACATTAACTTGTGTACAGATCAATGTTTGCATGTGGATGAGCTAGCTTATGGCAGCCTGGATTACAACGCAGATTAATCTTAGTACATATAACAAAGGAATTCGTGGAGCTAATTAGGTGATCCTCAGTACGAGTTCGGTTGAAAGCCCATCTGGCATTGGCGGTATCCTAACAAATACCACTAAATGAACTCAATTGCACACACGGGGATGTGAAATAGCTCGGTCAAAAACAAGTTTGATTCATACCTTGTTCAAAAGTCTTGTAAGATAAAGTACAGTCGTGGATAGTGAGTTAAAACTGTCTGAATCTCAGAAAATCTTACACTCATCCCGAAAACCATCTGCGCTACTTATCATTCTTATGATACCATCAGAAAATACAAAAACAGCAAAGAAAAACCAGATAAATAAAAATAGCATTCATCCATTTTGCATATCACATAGGCATCTAAAACAATTCAATTCATCCGCATTCATCAAAATAAATAAACATGCATAACAAAAATCAATCACATCATCACATGTACAAATCCAAAAATAAAACCGGTGTATATATATATATATCGTCAAAAAAAGATGCCCGCGAGGCTACAAAAACAGGTCCTCGGACCCCGCAATCATATCCAAAACCCAACCTAAGGCGTCGGCCACCATGATCACGCGGGATCGGTGCGACGGGAACTACCCCCCGTGGTGTGGGTCCTACGGGACCCTGCAGGGCGGCTACTGCTAGCCCCCGCATCATGCCTACTACCACCCCCCTCATCCAACCGCCTGCGGTGAGATGATGCTGACTGCTCAGTCAGACTATCCCTCGTCCGTCGAGAAGATCTGTTGATAGAAGGCTCAGGGAGCCGCCCGCCAAGGCGGATGACCTCCCTCTCCAAGTCTATCCGGTATAGGCACCACTCTGCCTCCCGTCGATGATAGATAGACAATGCATCATCGCGCTGCGCCAAAACGCTATCCCGCTCTGCCAACTGAGCCCGCAGAAGATCCCTCTCTAGATCCCGCATCCGTAGCAGCTCTGTAAGCCGCGCAACCTCATCGCCTACATCCGACCCCACCCCCTCCGTATCGGTCGGACGCATAGGACTCCCGGGGACAGTAGCCTGCCCAGGCTCCAACTGCTCCTCCACATCCTGCATGTCCGGCTGCTCCGGAACACCCAAGTCCACATCCTCATCTCCCACATCCGCCATGTCTGCATCATCCAACGGCCCTCCCCAATCAACCCCTGTCGCCTCAGCATCCTCCACTGCCGCCTCCGCACCTCCCAGTGGACCCTCACCTCTCCAGCGCCGCAAAACCCACCACGAGTCATACTCAGTGGTAGTACCTACGTCATCCACATCCAACACCTCAATAACAGCATCCGACTCCTCGCCCAATGGCACGAGGACAGGTGGCTCCAGATCCCTCTCATCTCCCCGACGGCGATAGCCAACGGGCTCACCAGGCAACCCCTGGCGCACCCCAAACTGTCGTGTAACCCGACGGTATGGAAAGAACTCGTGCTCCGTCCCGTGCCGCCCAGTCAACCATCGCTCCCTCCGCACCCGTCGGAGCCACTCTCCAGCCTCAGGCCAGGCTGGACAGTCCCGATAGGGACGCCAAAACACCTCCCCTGGAGTGAGCCACGAAAAGGCATCAATGTAGTGATCAACTGCACCTGCCCATCGCCGACTCTGCCCCTGCTCCGCAGACCGTCGCCACAAAGCCGCATAACCAATCTCATCATCCTCCATCGCCGCCCGAGTCGTCCACGGTAACCCGGTAGGCCTCTCAACAGCTATGTGCTGCCAACCCCAGCATTGCAACAAAAAGCTGCAACTGACACCCTTCCGTCGTCGAGAGCGGACCCCGTACTGACTCCCCGTAAAGCTGCGCCAACAAAGTCTGTCCCCATATCAGGATCAACGGTGCCTCTACCGGGCACTCGCCAACTGCCAGACCAAATCCAACAGGTTCCACGGGAACCTCGCGCCTGACGAATCAGGGAGAAGAATGTTAGAAATGAGGCCCATCAGGAATGCGTGCCTCACTCCTAACACCCCCCTCTCCTTCCACCAGCCAACCAAAATCCCGCCAGCTTGGCAATCCGCCTCGGCTGTCTCCACTGGGTCTGCTACACCCAGCTCCCCCCCATGCCCAAAACATCTCGTGAGTATAGCAGTCCGCTGATCGAACGGAGATGTCCTAATAGGCAGACCATCTATCGGAATTCGAAGCAACCGATAGACGTCCTCAAGAGTCACAGTCATCTCCCCTGTCGGGAGATGGAAAGTATTGGTCCGCGGATCCCAAAGCTTGATCAGGGCCGTCAGATAGGCCTGATCCGAAACCACGAGCTCCAGTCGAGCCACCTGCTTGAGCCCAAGGGCATCAAGCCATTCCCGATCACCATCATCCAAGGCCAACCGCGCCTCAGTAAAGGCAGCGGGTACACGGTACCGGCTCCTAACAACCTGCAAGCAAAAAAAAAATAATAATAAATAAAAAAATGAAAAAGATAAAATTTTCAATTCTAGGGTTTCTAACCTTAGTTGTTAAACAAAAAACATCACAAAAAAAAAATCTTAAAATTTTGAAAAGCGCAACACAAAAACAATGCATTCAGTTAAAGCAAAATAAGCCCTAGGGTCACTTACAGGACTCGCCTCGGCTCCGCCGCTCGAACCAGTTTGTGCACTCATGATGGCAGAGAGAATTCCAGTAGCGCTTCGCTTCGCAGAATTACCTCCTCCTCCCAGAGCTCCAAAATCGCAAGAAAAAAATGACACAAATGAGCCCAAAATCAAGTTTTGCCCCTTAAATAGGCCTTTTGCACTGGAATTCGTCCTTGACTGGGACGAGCGCTCTGATTAGCGCTCGTCCCACCCAGGGGACGAATTCTCCAGACTGGAATTCGTCCCACCCGGGGGACGAATTCAGAGCCGACACAAAAAAAAATCAAGAAAAATGACTAAAAATGCACTAAAAACAGACAATAAAACTGCCTGACAGGATTGTAAATGCAACTAAAAACATGGGCATACAAAATCAACATCGGGGTCACAAATTATCAATATCCTACTCCCTAAGAAGGCTACCATAGCCGGACCGCTCCAGGGGAAGACAGATTTTGAAAATTTAATCCCAAAATGATGTCACAAAAAACAACAAAACAACAAAAAAAGGCAACACAAAACAAGCAATAAACATTGCCAGACACAAGTGCTCTTGCACTTAACCTCTTGGCATAGAAAAATTGATGTCGGGGTTTGCATTGTCACTATCCTACTCCCGAAGAAGGCTACCATAGCCGGACCGCTCCACGGGAGGACGGATTGCCGACAATTCAATCACCAAATGGTGTCACAAAAACAACAAAAACAGTACAAAATTCAACAAAAACACAACAAAAACAATTGCCGAGCATAAGTGCTCATGCACTTAACCTCTAGGCAAAGAAAATCGATGTCGAGGTCCAAATTATCGCTCTCCTAGTTCCCCAAGAAGGCTATCATAGCCGGACCGCTCCACGGGAAATAGGTTTTCGACGATTTCACCTCATTATGACATCACCAAAAGGGTTAACACCCACCAAAAATAGGTCCATATGTTGGAAAAATTGCACACGCTTAACGGTAAACCCTCTAAAGGCAAACCTTGCACAAGTCATCTTGGGTCAAGCGACTCGTCGCTTCTCTCACGAAGGTCATTCCCTCATCGATTCGTCGCTTGAGGGGGTAGTCACACTTAGTCACCAATCAACAATCACACACCCAATTAAGGAAAACGACATGCATTCAAAGAATCATTGACAAAGACAATCACGCTCCTGCTTGGGGCGGTAAACAAGCAACAATCAAATCAATCAAACACTTGGCATTTCGTGAATCATGAACACAAGGTTCCCCCTGAGGATAAAAATGCCCTTCACTTGTTCATGATCGATCAATGTCTAAGTTCAAGTCACACCTCACCAAAACAGGTTAATACTTGAAATCAAATTCCTTAGCTCGTCAGAAGCAAGGATTCAAGAATGCATGCCCTTTCCATACTTGGGGCATCAAAAGTTGGTTAGGTTACCAAGAAACCCTAATCATTAGTGCTTTGGTTATCTATTTTTGCTAAGCACTGCGTCACCCGCAGCGCTTCCCAAAAAGGGGCATCTGTAGACACCAAAACAGCACCAATCCGATTATGTGACTGCAAACACTGATCGCTTTGACAAACACAGCCCCCAGGGCAGCCCTCAGAGGTTAAACAGTGGTCTTAACCACTTTCATAGCAATTTTGTGAGGTCAAGGAGCAATTTGGCACACTTGGACACTTTGCCCAGTATTCGTCTCACCCCGGGACGAATTCAAAATAGAATCCGTCCCACCCCGGGACGATTCTGAATCCGTCCCCGGGTGGGACGAATTCTAAGTAACGGGCAAAAAGGCAAATGGTGCCAAGTGGCAGCCCAGAACAGTCAGTTAAGGGCTCCTACCTTGCACGCATGTGTAAGTGGACAGAGGGGCCGTTAGAGGACTGTTACAAGAAGCATTTATCAAAGTTCAAGTCAATGAAGGACTCCCCTCCCTCATGGGAAGACAAGAATGCCACATGGCGCCCATGGCCAACACTTGGCTTTTGTGCTTCCCTCCCAAAAGAGACCCCTTGGGTCTATAAAAGGTGGGACTTTTCTCACCCAAAACAGGCAGGTGGAAGGAGTGTTCAAGCAACGAAGTGCTGCCGAATCGAAGACTCATTTGCATCCCCCTTTGTTCACCTTCCTACATCCATCAATCTCTTTTGCAAGGGAGGTTGTTGGGTGGCCTTTGGAAGCTCGAACCTTACTCAAATCCGACTGCATGGACATCCGAACCTACCAATTCGCCGACCCCCAATCTTAAAAGGTTTTGGGCCCATCCTTGGTGGATTGGCTCCAAAATCGAGGGCCAACGATGGGAGGCCCACTTGGGCACCCCCCGCACCCCCAAGTTCTAATTTCAGTTTTTGAGCACTTTAGATTATTTTTTAGATTGCATTATGTGTTACTAGGTCTGATTAGTCCATAATTGCAATTTTGTAGCTTTTGGTCAGAGTTTAGGGTGTTTTGTATTGCTTTGTCGTTTCGCTAACTTGCAGGTGTCAAGGCCAAATTCCCGAGGGAGGAGGCCAAATTGGGAAAATCCGACCATCTGGGTCGTCCCAAAATGGCCCCAATTACCTAACCCCCCTATTTGCAGGGAGTTTTGCGAGTCCCGGGATCCGACATTGGAGCAGCGACGGGTCGATTTCTCCTACTCGGAAGAATTCGTCCCACCCGGGGACGAATTACGGTCGAATTCGTCCCGCCCGGGGACGAATTCCGGTTTAAGGTGGATTGGCCGGATGCCTCGGTGGCGGTGGCCTTCGGTAACTTTTCTTACCTTCCGTCGATTTTGAAGCAATTTGGATTCACTGTTTTCACGGTTTCGGGCAAATATTCGTATGCATATTTTGTTAGTTTTAGAGAGAGAATGCTTTTCATTTGCGGCGAGTGCTACTAACGTCTTGATCATTTCTTTGTTTGCAGGAGAAGCAGCAGAGGCGAAGAACCCATCAACATCAGCGGCGGCATCATCTTAGCCCGCCCAGTGCAATCGTGGGCACGCGGAAGGAGGAACCATTCAGCGATTGTAATCAAACCCTATTTGCACTCCTAGCCCCTGAAAAGGGAGGAGGCATTATTGTAACAGAGATCGAAAGAAATTAATGAAAGGGCTGTTTTTCTTTATCTGATTGCGTCTCTTACAACATGTCTCTTTTTCGTTTCATGTAATTCATATTTCTAGGACTTAGGCGTGCTTAACTTTGAATGCAATTGCACTTGGTGTTTCCTTTGACCGGAATCTCGTGCTTTCAGTTACATTCCTTTTTATCATGAAGTTGGTGGAGATAAACTTCACAAGTTCTAATGATCACTTGCTCTATCATCCAGGCTAAAATATAGTTGAGCAGGGCTAATGTTATCAACAAGATACTTGACATAAAAACAAATTGGTATCGAATTAATACAAAAGCATTTATTCAAATTTCAAACCTTTATGAAGCATAAAACAAGAAAATTCATATAAAATATTATTGCCTTCATTTCTTCTAGAAAATAATTCCTTTTTAGATCCTACTCTAGAAATGTTGTCCATAAAATTATGCTTCCTTCCTCCTAGAGAAACATCAATCAATAAGAATTTTCTCAAATTCCATATTTGCAACCAATATTTAGCTAAATATTAATATGATTAATTTTTGTTTTCATGCAAATCATGTTATCCATCTTCATGAGAGAAGCACTCATTCGTGTTACTTCTAAATTCTTCGTCAAATAACACATCATATAATTTACCTTGGACATTACATTTCTTGGTGACCAATTATTTTTTCCAACCATTGCAAATCATTCTTGTAAAAGTAAAGTTCCATTAGCAACATCTTATTATTTAATTAAATTTAGACTTAACATAAAATTTCATATGAAATGGTCAATCATTTAACTATACATATTTTTACCAAAATACATATTTAGCAAGATAACATAGTAAATAGTACATCATCCAAATAAAATAAGCACTAGCAAAACATAGAACCATCCAAATAAAAATATTTCCAAGGGAGGGTCATGACATCTAAGACTTCCCATAGCATTTGGAGGTACATAAAACATGACAATTATCCACAACAAATTTCTATCCTTATATTAGAATATTTATTGATTGTAGAACTACAGGAGTCATTAATAGAAGAGAAATTCTATTTTAATTCCTAAGTGTAAGGGAATAATTTAGTATAAATATGCTTTGTCTTCCTTCATTGAAAGGCTAATAGGTTAATAGAAAATTAGGAAATAATACGAAGGAATTTGTGAACTCAGTCAACCATTGATGTAATAGTGGATTAAGTAAAAAAAGTACATTTTTTTTAGAATTAGTCTTTATGTTAATTTGAATTTATAGTTTAGCTTAGTATTTGGTGATCTCATTCCTTCTACTAGACCTAGATATTATTATAGTATAGGTTTTATTGTTGTTTCTAATGTCATTTATTATAGTAAACTAGATATTATTATTTCCCTATTCTACATGTGAGTGTTGTTTTACATTTTTTGGCTATCTAACTTCCATCTATTTTTATATTTTGTTATTTTTGTCAATGCATTGTTGTTTGGCATTTATTTATTATTTTTAACATTTATTTTATGTTTCAGTATCCTAGTTTAACAAAATTAATTTCTAGCACTCTACATTTTTGTATTTTCAATTCAAGTACTTTATTTCTTTATCATTTCAATTTAGCAAACATAATGTAGCATATTTTCCTTTAGCAAGTTCAATTTCTGCAAGTAGTTAGTTTTTTTCATGCAAGTGTGCAAATTAACATAGTTTCCTTTTTGCAAATATTTCTAGCTTTCCTAGGATAATCTAGTGTCTTGATATTTAAGTTGTAGTTCCAAGGTCTCTATCATATATAGCCTTAGGATGTCACCCCACATTTGATAAATTAAATTAAATGATGAACATTAACTACACTCATCAAAGTCCATGAGCAAATTATGAGCTAACTAATTTAAAATGTGAGATCTAACCCTAAGATATGGGTATAAAGTACTCAATATTAGTTGTGACTAATTTTTTTACTAGAACATGTGGCTTACATTGGTCCTATCATTGTTCATACATTCATTTAACTAGATGGCTTCTCTGGATAGTTTAATTTGATAAAGTTGTGTATGGATTGATGATATGTGTACCCAATGGTGTATACATGAATGTTTGGCCCATTCCTCACATTTTTTTCATACATCAAACAACAATATTTCAAAGATCACTAATTGAGAGATTGATTTTCAACTTCATTCGAAAAATAAAACAAGAACTTTGAAACTTGGGAAGTATTGTAGGGAATTTTTTTAAAAAGAGACTATAACATGCTGCTCTCATCATTTTGATATCATACATAGTCATATTTGTGGACTTATGGGTACACCATTTCTCAAGAAATAAGTTAATTTTTTTATTGATGATTTTTGTTGGTATGTATGGTTGTACACTATTCACACAAAGGATAAGTTCTTTGATAGATTTAAAATATTTAAGGCTCTTGTTGAGAATTACGTAGATAGAAAAATAAAATATAATTAAGGCTTATGTTTTTTTGGCTTCTTATGGGATTGCATATCGGAGAACTATTCACTATACTCCTAAATAAAATTGTGTGGGTAAAAGAAAAAATATTATGATCATGGAGGTGGTATAATGTATAATTTATACCAATAAGATGGATCATAAATTTTAGGATGAGGTTGTCACTTGTGCAATATATACTTTTTAATAGATTTCTTATCATGGTAGTTCAATGCATGACACATCTTGAGATATTGGTAGGGGTTAAGCATTATGACTCTTGATTTGATATCTTTGAATCTTCAACATGGGCTCGAATACCCAAGGATATTCTAAAAAGGAAATTTGAAGAGTCATAAGTGTGCATTTTTATTAGGTTTTTAGACCCTCAAAGTTATATCACCATTATTATCCTTAGAGGTGTGAGTTTTTGCTTCATAGATATGACATATTTATTAAATTTCTTCTAGGTACTCCTTCCACCCCACAACTTGATATTTTGATAAATGACTCTTTTTATCATTTGAAAATTTATTAAATTTAGTTATTTCTTTCAAAAAAATTGTTGGTTCTATTCATATTAGAGAATATTATTCTTCTTCATATTCATATTTGAGTAGAGTTCCATTACCTATTGATTTGACCCCTCCATATGTCTCACCATAGGTAACACCTTCTTTTTTAGATTTAAGGTATGTTGAGAAGGACACATCAGTCTAGAGTGTTTCAACTTTGCATGATACAATGGTTCATGATATTGAGTTGGATTCTTTAGTTTTAGCTTTTTCTATTAAGTTTCCATAAACTACAAGTGCTTCAACCTAATTTTATCCATTTACCATATGGTTTAAGATACTTTTAAATAATTCTCAACCTCTTCTATCTCTCACGTGACATCAAAAAGTGGCTTCTTGAGCATTTATCTTAAATCTAGCTCATTCTTAGGATCCCCTTGCATATTCTGTAGCGAAGGACTAGCCAAAATGAAAATATGCTATGTTGGTAGAATTTTAGTCTTTGATAAATAATATGACTTGGGTGTTGGTTCCTCTTTGAAAAAGGAAGAATATTATTGACTACACATGGGTCTATGGGACCAAAAATACTTTGGATGGTTAGGTGGAGAAGCATAAGGTATTTCTTATCATTAAGGAAATATCTTAATAGAAGTCAATATACCATTACAATACATTTGTACCAATGGCTAGGATAAACTCAGTCAAGATGATCCTCTCAATTCTTTCCTCATATGTATGGAAGGTACATTTGATAGGCTATGATCTTATAAGGGACTAAGTGTGGCTATAAAATTTATAATCTATCTAGTTGATATGTATATTCTAAATGTTGGAATATGTAATGCAACATTGTGTAAATTATTCTTAGACTAAAATATAAAGTCTAAGAATAATATTTAGAAAATAATTCTATGTAAAAATATTCCCACCCAATTAATAAATAAAATAAGGGTGCTAGAAATATTTAATTTATGAAAAAAAGTTATTCCCCATTTTCTAGAAAATATTAGAAAGTAACTAATAACTTTCTAATATCTGATAGATGTCACTTATCACATATCTCAAAGATTATATTGTGATAAAATTATAAAGTAACTAAAGCACTTTCTAATATTTGACTTATTGTGATAATATTGGATTGTGATAAGATTTAGGGTTGTAGTAGAAAAGCTTCTCTTTAAATAGGGGTGTTTTCTACTGCATGTCATCGTATCTTGTCATATTGAATTTTGTTGTAGGTTATGTTGATTCATATTGTTGCATAACATTGAAGCATTCTTGTACTATTGAATCATTGAGTAATATAGTGAGCTTCATAGTGGATGTTTCCCTTCTTCATTTGAAGTAGGGTTTTACCACTTAATATTGGTGTTGTGGTTTTTTCCTTTTTTGTGTGTGATTGATCTTGTGGAGCATTCTTCGATCTTGGGGAGACTTTGCTTGTCTCACATTTGGTATCAGAGTGGTTGGGATCTCCATCAAGTGTCTTCAATATTTTGAGGTGAAAAACCCATTAAGGTATTTTTTTTTTGCATGCATTTGATATTTGGGTATTTTATGTAAACTTATTTTATAAATCTGCCATTAGGGTTTATAGATTTATTATGTTTTTAGATCTAGTTGTTAGATATTTTACAAACAGTATTTTCATTTTAAATCTATAAATTTTTTTTTGGCATTAAGCTTTTTATGGAAGGGTTTTGGAGCTAAACGGACCCCATGGTTGCATCCGGAAGACCCAAAAACCTTTATTTCCATATATAGTCATTTTTTTTTATTTAAAAAAAACCAGTCGGCTATATATATATATATATATATATATATATATATATATATATATATATAATAATAATTTTGCTTTATAAAACTGTATTTAAAAAAAAAAAAAACAGTTTTGTTTAAAAAAAAAAAAAAAATAGTTTTTCTTTAAAAAAAAAGAAAAAAATAGTTTGTTTTTTGAAAAAAATTTGCTTTATAAAATCTTTAAACTTTTTCATACCATTTTTTTTTATTAATAAAATAAATTTTATTAATTTAATTGCATTTTTTTTAAGCAATTTTTTGTATTAAAAATTATTATTATTCTCCTTAAAATGCAATATTTTTTTCTCACATTAACAATGGTTGTTTGTGAGTTTTCTTGTTTTGCAAGGTTATCCAAGTATGTTTTGGAGTATACAAGGCAATTTTGGATGAACTTTTTCACTCTCTTCCCCTATTTTTATTAATTTCTTCTAATCTCTCTCCAGTTTTTACTTGAAGCATACTATAAATTAATGTAACTTGTATCTCTCATTATGAAAGTAAAATAGAATGAAAGTGAGAGTGAGAGAGAGAGAAATAGAGAGAGAGAGAGTGTGTGTGTGTATTTGTGTTTTTCTTTGTGTCTCCACTATATCTTGTTCATATTTCTTACATTTTGCATCTCAGCTAATCTAACTACTAACTTGCTACTAAACAATCTACTAACCAACTAACTTGCAATTTACTAATTTTCATATTAATCAAGAAGGTTAAAAATTAATCAACTTACTAACCACAACTTTAGTATTTAATTAAAATTTACTTAATATTGCAACACAGTTTATATTTGCTAAACACCTATTGAATCCAAAAGAATCCACTCTATTGGTAGCAAGTCCTTTTTGGGTCCTCGTATCTGTACCCTTTTGGGTAGCTTGGTTGACCTTGGGTGAGATGAATTGGTAATTCATTAGGCTATAACAAAACCTAAAATGAACACTAACTTACTAACTTATTGACTATCTAAAATATTTTATGGTTCAATTCAAGTTAGTTTATTTTTTTTGCAAGATGATTGTTATGGTTAGTTACCTTCTTATTGCAAGTTAATCTATTGCAATTTGATCTTGGTTTATTTCATTTATTCAATTGCAATATGGTTATAGTTGTTTATTGCAAGATGGTTATAGTAGTTCATGACGATGTTGAGTATCTTTCATGATGATGCTTATCTCTCTTAATGATGCTTAATTTTGATTATCTTTCATGATATTTTATCTTTGATGATTGAAAAGTAGATTACTTGAAAGTTATGTTTTTTTATATATATTCAAGTATGTTTATCTACTTTCTTATTGCATCATTTATTTACTTTGTCAATGCATCTTATGTTTTGATTATGTTCACTTTCTAGAATGGCTGATCATGGAATCTCCTTCACACCTAAGCACATCCTTGATGGATAAAACTTTGGAATATGGGAACCAAGGATGAGGGCTGAATTTCAAGCAAGAAAGTTATGGCCCATTGTAAATGGAGATGAAGAAATCCCAACCCAGGCAAGGGCACTTGAGACATACAACAACAAGAGTCACCTTGCACTTTCCATGATTATCAATAGTGTGAGTGATGAGATATTGCTCACTATAAGCCATTGTGAGCATGCTAAAGGTGCATGGGATTTGCTAAAACAAGTCCATATAGGGTCCAACACATCAAGGAAATTCAGTTTATTGTTCAAAATTCCTAGCACTATGCAATGTGAAGAATAAAGTGCCTTGATCTTCCTCTCAAAGATGAAAGACATGAGAACTCAACTATTGGCTTGTAATTGTGATTGGATAAGTGAAAAGCTCTTAAGATTTATCATTTTGAGGAACTTGTCCAGCAAGTTCAAGAATTTTGTCACCATTATTGAGACTAGGCTAGAGCAAGAAGAGGATGGCATTCATATATCCATATCTATATATCTAAAAATAATAGATATATAGATATTTGAATACATAAAATTAGGTACTCTTAAGTATGCAAGATAAAAATTTCATATAAGACACCCTTTTTAATATCAATATCATAATATGATGTGGTACACAACTAACGATATTTTCAACAATTGAATAATATCATATATTCACGGATATCCATTTCATAAATTAATATTTCAATATTAACAGCTAATTATTTTTAGATACGATATAATTACATATTTCAATACAAAACCATAGTATGTAATATACCATTTATACATTATAATATCAAGAACATGATGGTGCGTGAGGATGAAATAAAGACTTAGAATTTTTATTAGTGTGCTAATAAGTTTCCTTCTCAATTCATTGACACAAAATTAATTGATGATGGGTGGGATTACAAAGAATTTAAAGATGTTTCCAATGGTTTTTGATGTCATAAATTAATTAATCTCAACAACAATTTTATCATGTGTTTGATCAATAAGATGTACCAAAAATGTTGTTCATATAACCATTGATAATTTTTTAGCAAAAATATGTATCTTTCCTAAAGAGACACCTACTATGATTTATCTTTTGGGATACATGAAAAAATAAACTATTATATATAAATAGATAGTCGAAGGTTATAGTTGAATAACATCTAAATGAAATAAATAATTGATGGCTTTAGCAACATCTCAACACTTTAGAAGATATGCATCAAAGCAATAGAACATCTTATTGAATGAATAGAAGTGATACATTCGAGTAAGGGTATGAGACCCTTTATGTAGGAGGATAGATTCCTTGGAAAATACTCTATCTAGCTATGTGATGGACAACTTACACATTCACAACTTGCACATTGACACTTGTGCATTTATTACATTGTATGAAGTAACTAGATAACTTACTCCTAAAGTAATCTAAGTATGTACCTTGGAAGATACACTTACATAACCCAAATGATGTAATATATATTAGAATAAGTAATTATTCTCTTAAATTCTATTAGGATACACTTACTTTGAGTTTCCACTCCTTCATGAGTCAGGTAAACTCTTAGTTATAGTCTAGATAATATTTGATGAGTTGTTGTAATCCAACGGCTCTCAATGATCAACTTTGTTATTTATACAAATATGATCCATACATTAATAAATTAGTTCTACTCTTCTCTTCATATTTTGTGTAATGCTTTGCATGTCTATTGCTAGGAAATTCTAACATGGTACCAAAGTAGGATAGATCTTGCTAGAATTCTCTCTTGAAGATTCTAGGAGCTGGTTCTTTGTATCTTTTGTTGGCTTCTTATTTTTTTTTTTTTAAAAAGGGGCCTTCAATAAGATTTTATATATAGTTTTTTTTCAGCTATATTTTTTATGTATGTGGGTTATTCTGAAAAAATTTGTCTCCTTCTCAGTTAAGGAAGGGAAGATTCATTGTCTTCTAGTGTAAATTTTTTTAGAATAATTGCCCATTTTTTTCATAAGCATACATATTATCTTATTATTTTTTTCTTAATAAAAACATGTTATTCAAGCATTTTTTATTACCTGTTATTATTTTTTAATAACGAGCTTGATATCATAGGATTTTTTCCTATCTTTAAGTGTTTCTTCTTTGCAAAAAAAAATGTTGCGCTACCCTTTCGTTGGTCTCAGAGTCCTCAAGAACCTTGCAAATCGTGCTATCAACAATCTTTGTTGAGCACTCTATATTTCCCTTCTTTGTGCATCTCTTTCCCCTCTCTAGTGAAGACTGAGAGTGCACTCTCCAGTTTTTTTCCTCGATTGGCATAGCGCTCTTCATAAAAATGTTCTAATTATATCTATTAAAGTTGTTTGCCTTCGTGAGCTTGGAACGACGTCTTCTCAATATTGAATTTGATACATTTTTAAAGAAATGTATCTTCTTAATATTTTTAACGTCTATTATGCTCGGCGAACTTCGATTTATGGTTTCAAAAAGTTCTAAAGTTTTCTATTAAAGTTGTTTGCCTTCGTGAATTTGGAACGATGTCTTCTAGATATTGAATTTGATACATTTTTAAAGAAACATATCGTCTTAATTTTTTTAAACGTCTTTTATGCCCGATGAAATTCAAAAAGACCCCGTTTAAACCAAATTTCCTTTCCTAATTCACCACATATCTCATTAAAATTTATTGGCAAAGGTTAAATGACTGTCTTTGGGTTCCCTTTTAATCCCATTTGGGCCCTCTCTTTATCGTTGTGCATTCACAATTTTTGAAGATTGCATTTCTTGTTTACAGTCTCTAATTCTTTCTTTGTTTGGTATATAGCAGCAGGCAAAAGTAGCAGATATATGATTTTTTATTATCTCTTTTGCTAAGAAAATAGGATATATTTTTTTTAGATTTATGCCTCTCATGTTCTTCTATTTTGCAGGTTAAAATATCTTCTCTAAGGACTGCACATCTCAAATAAAAAGTAGAGCCTCATTCGAAGTCATCCGTGGCATCAGTTAAAAATAGATTGCTATGTTTGTGGTATTTGTGGTCCTATATTGGGTTACGTATGCCCATACAAATCTCAGCTTCAAGTTTTCTATATCACGCTGCATATACCACATCTTAGAAGGAGGAAGCCACTGAAAATTTTATATTCTAACAATTTTTTATGTAGGATGCTCTCTTCAGGCGTCTCCATTTCATCTGAACACCATAATTTTTTAGAGTTAGTATCTACCCTTTGCCTCGGGTCAGCCTCTATAAATCTAACCATTGGTGCCTCATATTATGATAATCTATTGTCCTCCTTTGGTAAGTTAGGTTTTTTGTATCGGTTTATTAAAACCTTCGATTTCGAAGGTCATCCTTGCAATAAACCTCTGACTCCCTTTTTTCAAAGAGCCTTTACTTTTTTCCAAAGGATCTCTTCAAAATTCGCGAGTCATTTGTAACCAATTTAATAAAAGAGTTTATTTGGGGGGGTTGCAAGTGCAATTTATTGCACATTTTTGTTTTATCTTTTGAGGGGGGATTGTTAAATTTTTTGTGTCTATCTTCTTCTATATTCATTTAATTCCTTTTAGTAGCATATAATTAAAAGATGTTATTGTTAGAAATATTCATTTAAGTATTTCATAAAGAAGGTACTCACTAATTAATCACACCCTCTTAACATCAAAAATTTAATAATATCTTTATTATTTCTTATTAATTAAAAAAAAAATCAAGACATTTCAATTTCAAAAGTGTCATATATTTTTTTCTCTCTTATAGATGATTGCCTATTCTTGAATTATTAATGCAAACCATCAATATATAACCTCATAAATATTTTAAATTATTTTTTGGTTATATCTATTTTAGAGGTGTTATAATATTAAATCTTATTTCATTATTTTTGCTTTTCTAAAAGTAAATTCTATAATTAAAAATAATATTTTTTTTTCCTTCAAAATATATTGCCTACGTTCCATGTACCATTGAATCTAAAAACTTATAGTTTCCCTCATGTTAGGGCGGGTTTTTTGAGAATATTGGTATAAAGGCTTGGCAAATATTTTTCTTGATCAATCATATTTCACATATTGAATATCTCTCTAACTTATAGTTTCCCTCTCGAAGGGCGAGTAATTGAGATTTTCCAATATATAACCGGCTGATCACACTGCATTTCAAGCCTAGATTCCTTAATTTATTCTACTCATTACTTAAAGTTTCCCTCAAGTAAGGGCAGGTATTGAGAAGAAATATTAAAGGACTGGCAATCTTCTAAATCCAATTTTAATATATCAAAACTCCAATACTTATAGTTTCCCTCTTGTTAGGGTGGGTATTTTGAGGATTGTGATATTAAATAGCTTCATATCTTCTTTAAAATCAATTGCATTAATCAAAACTTGAAGTTGTAAGGGGGGGTATATTGGTTAAACTTCAAACTTTTAAAAAAAATGAATACAATTGATCCTCTCACTCCTCATAACTACCATACATGGAAACCCAAAGTTTTAAATCTCATTTCTCAGAAAGGGCTCACACACCTATTAGAAGAAAAGCAACCTGAATTTGAGAAAGAATATGAAAAAAAATTTCATAAAGGAAAGATATGTGAAATAATGGGTATTATAAGCACTAATGTTCATGAAATATTATGGTTTCACATTAAAGAGTTTAAAAATCCTTATGAAAGTTGGGAAAAATTAAAGAATCTATTTGGGAAAGTATATCAAATAAGATCAATGCAATTAAAGGTAGAATTAACAAATTTATCTCCTAAAGACTTCAACAATATTGTTGACTTCCTCACCAAATTCAAAGAAATCCTCACTCAATACAAAGGTATTGGGAAGACTAAGACTAAAGAAGAATGCATTTATCTAATTATTTATAAACTAAATGGTGTATTTAAAATCTTTGCAACCACCTTTATATCTACAAAATATGCTCTTGGTGCAACCTTTAAAATGCCTTTTTTAGAAGATTTTTGTGATAGACTAACTAGGGAAGAAACAAAAATTGCAAGATATGAGATCTCTTCCTCTTCCTCTTCCTCAAAAGCCTTAGTAACCTCCACCTCTACTAAAGAAAATTTCAAAAATAAGGAAAGGAATCCCATAACTTGTACTCACTACAAAAAGAATGGTCATTCTACAAATAAATTATGGAAAAGATTACAACAACTAGAGGCAGCTATGAAGGATCAAAAGATAAAAAGTAAAAATCAAATAGGAAAAACCCTAAATGTTTAAGGGGAAAACTCCAATTCTTCTTCTAATTACTGGGTCCTATATTCCGGAGTAACTCATCACATGACTGCTTCATATGAGTCATTCTCTTCTATCTCCTCAAGTTCTACATGTGGCATAGAAGTGGATGACTCTTGCTTTATACCAATCAAATGAAAGGGTGACATAACCATTGATGGTGGCTCTATCAATAATGTTCTCTATGTTCCAAACATTACCACAAATCTCCTCTCCATATATCATATTTGTACTTTTGGAAGGGGGAAAACAATTATCTTCTCTCCAACAAGAGTTGAGATAAGAGACTTTCAAGATCTGAATTCTCTCATAGCCAAAGGAGATATTGATCACAACACTCACCTATTTCACTTCAAAGGATTCAAAAATCCAGAAGGGACCTCCTGCTTTGTGGCTCATGGAGATCTTGAAAGCAAAACTTGGCATGAAAGGTTTGGTCATCTCAGTTACAACTACGTAAAGGAATTTAGCACTCATGAAATGGTAATAGGTTTACCTAAAGTCTCTTCTATTGATGGATTTTGTCTTGGACGTGCTCTTGGAAAGCAACATCAATATCCTTTACATCCAAGTAGTTCTCTAAAAGCCTCATCCCCTCTAGAATTAATCCATAGTGACTTGATGTCTTTTCCAGAACCTTATTTCAAAGGAGAAAAATATGCTCTAACCTTTATTGATGACTTTTCTAGAAGAACTTGGGTCTACTTCCTAAAATATAAAAGTGATGTTCTATCCCACTTCAAAGTCTTCAAAGCCTTAGTAAAAAATCAGGCCTCCTGCAACATCAAGAAAATTTACATAGATAATGGGGGTAATACTGTATTAATGAGTTCTCCATATTTCTATCAAGTCATGGTATCATTCATTAGAATTATATATCCCACAATCCACAAAAAAATGGCATTGTAAAAAGGAAAAACCAAAAAAATTAAGGAAATGGCAAATTATATGGTCCATTCAAAAGCTCTTCAAAAAATTTTGGGGCAGAAGCTATTAACTATGCCAATTATATTCAAAATTGTACACCTCATAAAGCTCTTGACCATTTAACTCCTCAAGAAGCATCGACTGGCTCAAAACTGGATGTTTCCCTCTTCAAGATATTTGGGTGTACTACTTGGGCACACATTCCAAAGAAGAAAATGAAAGATCTATATAAGAAAAGCAAAAAACTCATCTTTGTTGGTTATTGTGAGGAAATGAAAGCATATAGGCTCATTTATCCCTCAACTCATGTGGTATTTTTCATAGGAATGTCCAATTTGATGAAAAATTCCCCTAGAAAGATCCTCAACCCTCGTATTCCTCTATTGAGCCCTCTCCTATAGTACAACCTCAATATTATGAAGAACCAACTCTAGATATTAAATTAGATATTGATAATCAATATGAAGAACTTGTAACTCCAACTCAAAGTCTTTCCACTCCTTCTACTCCTTCCACTATGCCAAAATGGGCCCGCACCATTATTAAAGAAGCTACTCCTTGCATCTAAAGTCTTCCTTCATCCAGATCTACCAACCCAATAGGCACTGTTCTTTTCTATCAGTCTATTTCCTCTAATCCTCAATCCTTAAAAGAAGCAACTAGTATTAAAGAATGTGATGATGCCATGGAATACAAAATATATTCCTTAATAAAAAATAATACTTGGGATTTAGTTCCCTTGCTTAAAGGAAGGAAATTAGTCCGTGTAAATGTATTTACAGAACAAAATATGGTCTTAATGGAGAAATTGACAAACACAAAGTTCACCTAGTAGCCAAAGGTTTCTCTCAAATTGAAGGAATTGATTATGCTAAAACCTTTTCTCCAGTTGTAAAAATGGATTCTGTAAGACTGGTTCTTGCTCTGGTTGCTTCCCAAAAGTGGTTTGTCTTTCAAATGGATGTAAAAAGTGCTTTCTTACATGGGGATTTAAATAAATAAATATACATGGAACAACTTTCTGGTTTCACTCAAGACTCCTCTCTTGTTTGTAGGCTAAATAAGTCTCTCTATGGCCTCAAAAAAGATCCTAGAGCTTGGTATGAAAAAAATGACTCCTTCCTTCTTTCATCAGGTTTTTCTCATTGTGAGTCTAATAACAGAGTCTACATTTGGAAAGATGAAGAAAAAATCACCATACTTGTTCTATATTTATATGATCTACTACTCACTAGTAGTGACTTCGCTCACATTCAGATTATAAAAAACTCCCTCTTTGAAAAATTTGATATGGCTGATCTGGGTCTAGCACATTACTTCCTTGGGATCCAAATAAATAAAAAAAATGTAGGAATTTCATTATGTCAATAAAAATACACACTAGATATTCTTAAAAGGTTTAAAATGATAGATTACAAACCACCCCCTACACATTTTCAGTTTGGAGTCAATCTTAGTACTTACTGTACATCCCATATTTATCATGCAACTCTATACCGTCATCTTGTAGGGAGTCTGGTATACCTTACTCGTACTGATCCAGATATATCATATGTTGTTGTCTTAATATCCATATTCTCACATCAACCTCATTTCAATCACTAGCAAGCGACAAAAAGGATCCTCCACTACTTGCAAGGAAATTTTCACTTTGGGCTCTTCTATTAAATAAAATCCATGGATATCATTGGATACACGAATTCAAATTTGGTAGGTTCAGTAGAAGACATATTTTCAACTTTTGGATATATATTTTTTCTTGGTTCTTAACTAATTTCTTGGTTATGTAAAAAATAAGCAGTCACATTATCATCTACAGAGGTGGAATACAGAGCAATCATTTTAGCAAGTCAGGAAGCTCTTTGGCTTTGTCAAATTATAAAATAATTTGGGTTTTACAATGATAAACATTTTACTCTTTGGTGTGATAATCAGAACATAATTCATATTGCACACAACCAAGTTGAGCATCAATGCACCAAGCACATTGATATACATATGAACTTCATTCAAAAGTATATTCTAAATGGGGACATATTGTTGGAATATATTCAAACTAAAAATCAAGTTGCATATATATTCACCAAGTCATTTCCTTCTTTGTGTTACATACATTTGCGAGGAAAACTTGGAGTAATACAGCTGCATTAAAACATAGGTCTTCCACCTCTCTTGTTATTATTGTATTCTTTGGAGGATGTTTTTTTCCTTGTGTTTTTTTTTATCATCACTCCAATAGCATATATATTGTTCATGAGTACCTAATCAGGCCAAGTTGTTGGGACTCATTATTTGTATGAGGATAATATTCATCATCCGAAGACAGTCCTCTATCTTGGATATTTTATTGTGACATATGGTTTTCCTCAAGGGGTTTTTTCACCATCTATATATTGTAAATGAGTACCTCATTAGTCCATGTTGCTAGGACTCATCCTTTTTATTTGTATTAAGAGGACAATATTCGCCATCCGAAGACAAGCCTCTTCCCTATTTTTTTGATTGATGGTTTTTCCCATGGGGTTTTTACCATATCTCCAAAAAACAAAACATTGTACATGAGTACCTCATCAGGCCATGTTTTCGAGACTCATTTTTTACAATACACCCCTAGTATCACTTAAGGGGGGTGTTAGAATAAGTAATTATTATCTTAAGTTCTACTAGGATAGACTTACTTTGAGTTTCCACTCCTTCATGAGTCAAGTAAACTCTCAATTATAGTATATATCAGATTTGATGAGTTGTTGTAATCCAGCGACTCTCAATGATCAACTTTTTTATTTATATAAATTTAATCCATGGAATAATCAATGAGTTCTATTCTTCTCTTCATATTTTTTGTAATGCTTTGCATGTCTATTGTTGAGAAATTCTAACAATATATTCTAATACCCTCCTGTATTACATTATTTGGCATGAAGTTCTCTTGAATCACATAGATAATTTTTGAAGTTTTGAAACTTGATTTTTATAAGTACCTTTGTAAAGATGTCTCCTTGCTGATCTTCTATAGGAACATACTTGAGGATGATGTGCTTGTTCTAGAATTTTTTTGATGAAATGACATTGAGCTTCAATATAATTTGTTATTTCATATATGATTGGATTCTTGATCAGGTTCAATACTCCTTGATTGTCATAGAATATCATAGTTGAAGTTCGTTTGATTACCACATCAGATAGTATGTATCGTAGCCATAGTGCTTCATAGGTTGTGTCATGTAGACTTCTTCCTCTAAGTTAACATTAAGAAATTCAATATTTACATCTATTTAATGAATTTCCACCCTTTATGATATGCCAAAGTGTAAACTATTCAAATAGTAGTAATTAGAGCTATTGGTGTGAATGTTTCTTCATAGTCGATTCCCTCTATCTGAGTATACCCTTTAGCCACTAGTCAAACTTTGTATTTATGAAGTGTTCCATATGCTTTGTATTTTATTTATTACACCCATTTGTACCCCACTATTTTTCCCTAGATGTAGATTTACTAAGTCCCATGTCTTATTCATCTTGAGTGAAGCATATTCAGATTCCATGGCTACTCTCTAGTGTGAGTTTTCCAGTGCTTGAAAAGCTGATATTGGTTCCTTTGTGTTACTTAGAATTTATTTTTTCATTCTGGTCATGTTGTAAGTTTGAGGTCCTATAGTTGTAAGATATGGCATTATTTCTAAATTTGATTCTCTAAGAGTATCTTTGAGCCATATTGGTTCCTTTATCTGTAGTATAGTTGATGCTTCTGTATCCTATTCTTCTGAGCTTGGGTCCATGATCATTTCATATTCTTTAGGTATATTCATGAGAACTTCTATGTCACCACTATATTCATTTGTGTTCACTTTGAATTTCTCATCAAAGATCACATCTCTATGGATATAGAATTTATTTGTATATGGATCTAATATTTTGTACCCTATAGATTCATTATTATACCCAAAAAATATCCTTGTCATAGTTTTGTCATCTAAGTTGATTCTCCTTTTCTTTAGAATATGCATATAGGATTTGCATCCAAATATTTTTAGTTTTTCAATGTTGGGCTTATGTCTTGACCATGCTTCTTCTAGTGTAATATGCTTGAGTACTCTTGTTGGAAGTCTAATTTGTATGTAGAAAGTTGATTGTGCTGCTTTAGCCTAGTATTTGTGATTAAGTTGTGCTTCTTTCAACATACATATTACCATTTCTATTATTGATCTATTCCTTATTTCTACAATTACATTTTCTTGAGGTGAGTATGTTGTAGTAAGTTATCTTTATATTCTATTGTTTTCAAGGAAGGAGTCAAATTCTTTAGAAATAAATTCTCCTCCTCTATCTGAACAAAGTGCTTTTATGGTATTCTCTGATTCATTTTCAACTTGAAGTTTGAATTGTTTGAAGTAGCTAACTACTTCTTATTTGTATTTCATGAAATATACCCATATTTTTTTGGTATGATCATCAACAAATATTTGAAAGTATTTATGTCCTACAATGCTATCAACTTTTATTGGTACAAAAAAATCATTATATATTATTTCTAGAGGATGTTGATCTCTACGTTGATGTAATTCAAAAGTAATTCTATCTTGTTTACCTACTAAACATTCTACACATACAATAGTTTTTGGAGATAATATAGGTAGTCCTTCTACCATTTGATACTTGTATAACTTCTTCATTGATGTCTCACTAGTATGTCCTATTTGTTTGTACCATAGTTCTGAAGCATTGATTGAAAGAGTTGAGTGGATAGTAATACCTAGGACAAATAGCCCATTTTTATATGATCTTGATGCTATCATTCTTCACTATCTAGATATGTGACATTATTTTTTGCTAGTGATAACCTTGAACTCAATAGTTAAGTCTTGATCCATGAGTCGAGAAATAGAGATAAGATTGGTGGTTAATCCTGGAACATACAATACATTTTTTATTATACCTCTTTCATTCTTAAGATTTAGTAAAATATTTCCAATTACTTTTACTTCATATGTTTTGCTATCTGCTACTACAACTAGATTTTAATTTATCTTCTTCAAAAAGTCAAACCAATGTATGTTCCCTGTCATATGCTTACTTGCACCTGAATCTATATACCAATACTCCATGATGTTGTTTAGAGATTTTATGATATAGTGATTTTGTAAGATTTAGTTCAATTTTTGGTTTATTTTGTACAAGGTTTGTAAGGATCAAAAATCATCTTCTTAACTCCTTCCTATTCCTATTGAAATAAGCACTTTTTATTTTTTGAAGAGGTTTTAATGTTAGATTTATTTTTTTCCTAAAGAGAAATTTTTTGAGACAAGAATATAAATTTCCAACTTTGATAAAATATTTTAATAAACCCTTTTAAAAAACTTAGGAAATTTTCTCAAGTGTTTCTAATTTCCAAAAAAACTAGTTTGAAGTTGTAACCCTTATCACTCCCAAATTCAAAAAACTAGAACACATTAATATTTGCAAACATTAAATGGATTAATTCCAAGTACAGTCTCTTATTTTTTGTATGTTATATTTTTGCAAATATTATATTAATTTCCCTAATTTTTGCTTTCAAATAAAGATTAATTTCAATTAAAATATCAACCTCCCTTGAAATTGAAAGCAAATTGAATGAGAAATTAAGGCTTTGTACCTTTAAGACATCGGGTGAATATGATAGTGAAATTTCCTTATTGAGAATGAATTATCCAAGGCTTTAATGCTCTTCATAAATGTTGGTTGATCGAGAGTATTTTCAATTGTATCTGACTTGCTTCAAGTCCTTGTCGAATTGTGCCCAAAATGGTTTTAAGTGTTTACCATAAATCTGCTAAATCGTACTCAAACTCCTATCGAGTGTCTAGCATTGATATCCCTAGTAGTGTCTAAAAAATTATTGAGTACCTATTATTGATCTTTTGAGTAGCTTTCAAATGTTTCTCGTATTATTTTAAACTGATGTGCTTCCTTTCCAAGGTCCAAGGCATATTTAATACAAGATAGAATGAGTGATAAGTGTCATTGTATGAGTTTTTGAATGCTCATGGAAGCTTTAACTTGGTTGGTGAAGGTGCTAAATTCAATCTATTATTTGTGACAAGTGTCACCTTTGGATTGAAACATTTTGATTCTCTATTGAGTGCTATCCAATAAATGCTCCTTCCTCAATGTCTCCAAGCTATCTTTGTTGTAAAAAATGTCAAGATGTACGTAACTCCATTTTTTGGTGTATGGGCACCAAGAAATGTAATGTTTTCTTTGTAAGAGTTATAGAGGATGTTTAAAAGGATTACAAGTGGTAGTTGCATACCCTTATTTCTATCAACGCTTATTTGAAGACTCTCCAATGTGTTTTCCACCTTGATCTTTTTTGTTTTACATAGATACTAAAGTATCTCTAGCAAAGAAAAACTAATGGTTGAGTTGTGGTGGAGATATGGTGAAGCTTTGTTGGATATATGGAGTAGCTTTGGTGGCCCTTGAGTGGAGTTTGAATGACAACACTTGGGTGAAGACTCCTTGATACTTTACTCCATTATTAGTATTTACTTATGGTAGAAATGCTTTTATACGAATTCTCCTTTGCTTTGACATCTATTTGCTTTATCTTCTACTTTATATACTGCTTTATATTTCCTTATACCGTATCTCTTACAAGTTCAACTATCCAACATGAGCACTTTGAGTGGCTCCTATTTCTTGGGAAGAGTGCTTATGTTTGGCCATTTATTGACTATTTTTTCTTGTGTTTATTGTGAATTTTTGGGGCACATTCAAATATTATTTTAGATTGTAAAAACTAGATTAAAATAGTGCTATAAAATGCACTATAGTATGTACATAAACCTGCTTTAATGCACCTTCTTTTGCACTCTTATTTTAGATTAAAAATTCTGGTTTTATGACAACTTTTTCTCCTATAATACAAGGGTTTTGAGGTTGTATTTTATGATTAGAAACCTTTCCATTTTTTCTTGGACAGTTAGATAGAATCTCCAAACATAGATAACAGTAGATATAAGATTTTTAATTTATGTAATTTTTTGCACTTTATTTTCTTGCATTCAATATTTTAATGCTTTTGGATTTGAGACTCACTATATCTCAATATTTAAAGATTCTATTTCTATTTTAGGTTAGTAGATTTCTTCTCAAAGTTTTGTAGGATTCTAAACTTTTTGGGTGACTTCTTTAGACCACTATCAGTTGCATATTTCTATGCTTCAATAGTGTCCTTAAACACTTGATACAAATCAGATTTTGTGTCCTTCAAGAACACAAAACTAATTTCCTTTGAGAGTAGTCTAATAGTACAAGTCTTTCACTTTTAAAGCACTAATATTACACCTTATCACTCCAATAAACTCTCAAATTAATGTACTAATAATTTACTATAACTAATCAAGAATAACCTAAAATGAATCTTTAAGAGTCATTCTTCAACTTCACCAGAACTAATATTGTAAAACTTAGTCTTCTTTTTCTTTTTCTAAAATATATACTAGGTAGTTGATAGAAGCAATTTTCAAATCTAGTCAACTCCTAATAAAAGTGCAAATGAACCTTAAAAAGAACTTTTTTATTTTTGCAATTTTTAAGACTATAATCCAATTTTCTATTTTCAATTTTAATCCAAATTCAGGTGCTTCTAACAAATATAATAGGTATATGATTTAATAAACCTATTTGCACTAGAAATATATATATATATATATATATATATATATATATATATATATATATATATATATTACAGTAGCTTGTTTATCGCTTTTGTAGAGGATGCAGATCTTGGTGTCTAGAATCACCAAGTTACTGCTACAAGAATGTCGTTGCAACTCTTTATAGACTATCTTGAATAGCTTCTTCTTCACCAGATTATGGTCTCAGCTTTTCCTTTATGAGCCTAGGATTGGATTAATTATTCTATTATGTTATCCTCCTTCTAATATAGATTTGGATAAGTCTTTATCTTTAAAGCGATGCCTTCTTGCTATGAGAGGTAATCTTCAAATATTCAATATTTGGTGATATTATTTTGAGATTTGGTACTCCTTGCCAAATTTTTCTTCTCTTGGGCTTGTTTTTGGATGGTGATAATTGTCCCAAGTCTCCTAATTATCATAAACTTCTCTGATATCCTTATTCTTGTCGAGCTCTCCAAATGATCTTAAGGTAATGGAATTTGCAAGTGGTAGGTCCAAAGGTGCGTCTATTTTGCAAAAACCCATAGCACTGGTTTTCCCTATTCCTATCTAGGAATGATCATAGCTCTGATACCACTAATGACTTTAGAAGAATCTCCACACTTTAGAATATAGATATCAAATCAATAGAATATTTTATTGAATGAATAAAAGTAAGACATTCGAGTAAGGGTGTGAGGCCCTTTATGTAGGAGGATAGATTACTTGGAAAAAACTCTATCTAGATGTGCGATGGACAACTTGCACATTGACACTTGTGCATTTATTACATTACATGAAGTAACTAGATAACTTGCCCCTAAAGTAATCTAAATATGTACCTTGAAAGATACACTTACATAACCCAGATGATGTAATATATTATAACAAAATGCATGAGTAAAAAAAAAAAAAGTGGATGACAAAAAGGAATATTTACTTTAAATAAAAGTAAAAATAATAACAAATGCATAAATTCAATGCTTAAGAAAATATTTAGAGCAATTATATGGAAAACGAATTTAGGAAGAATAATAGAATATTATCTTACTAAATTTAACCCTACATATCATCACCATCAAAAGGTCTATATATACGAAAATATTAGTTAAAGATAAAATATGCCCATGAATCAATTGAGGACTAGGTCGTCCTAACTTGCATATGAAAAAATATGATGGAAGAGACCAAAATAGTAATGGTATGAGAAGATACATAACTTTAGCACATGAGGGATAATTGAGATAAAGAAACACTTTATTTTAGAATGCAACATCAATAGTTATATTTGAGCTAGCTATGTTGATACTCCAAAATTGGAATGAATACAAATTTTATTTGAATATAAAAAGGTATAATACTTCATTATACAAAATAGTAGGAATATATCGACACTGCAAAAAAAAAAGAATAGGTTAGATTTTGTGGTGTAAACAAGGGTTCTTTGTAAAGTCGTTGTGCCATAGTGTGCTTTTGGAATAAGGTACATTAGATTGCTTTTATTGTATTATATTATTGATTTTACTCTTTGACTATATTATTACTATTGTTAAGCCATTTTTTATCTTATAATTTATAACATGTTTTCTTAATTATATGTAGATTTTGTGGTCTTATTTTCATTAAATTATTTATATCTAAAATATCTTTATTTATCTTAAAATCGTTATTTTTTGTTATCAAATCATAAATATAAATTTTACCAATATATAAAATCTCCTTTAGATAATTAATTTATCAAATTTGAATTTCAATAATACAAAGATCAATATTACAGTATATAAATGATTTATCACATGTTTTCTTTTTCATGATACCGTCTCCATCAACAACCACAAGAAATAAAATGTAATTCTATCATTCATCCAATCCCTACATACAATTTTATTGATAACATATAAAAATATAAATCCTCATTAATTATAATATATCTTCACCATTTTTCAATGTTAATAAGCATAGATATTTATTTAGGTTTAATATAATTTTGAGTAGCGGTAAAGGTAGATACTCTAATGCACATTAATATACTCGAGATTATGCTTATGAGTTGTAATTTTAAAGTCTCAAAGTTGGGTTAGATCATATTATTTTATAAAGAAATTTGTGGACTAGAAGTTATTGGAATATTCAAACATCTAATAAATTTTTGTTTAGTTTTATTATAATTATACATTTATATATTTATGTTTATATTATTTTTTCTAATAAGGTTATTGTGACAACATTGGAGGCCCCCCATGTGTGAAATCATATAACTTTACAATGAAATGATGCAAGAAAATAATAACTTATTTCGTATGATATAAAACTTATCACAAAATTGATGTTGGATATTCCAACAAATATCCTCATAAGCATTTATCCATGATTTTATATTTATATATGAAAATAAGTAATGATTAAAATATTAACAATAAAATTAGGAAAATGAGAACTTAAACTAGATCAATTTATGTAGAAAACATATTCATGTACTATGTTATTAAAATACTTATATTATATAGAATTATACATTCATCTCATGAAGTCTATTCTAATAAACTCTATAGCATACATATTCATGTACTATATTATCAAAATATTTATATTATATAAAATTATACATGCATCTTATATAATCTATTCTAATATGGTCTATAATATTCTTATGTATATCCATTTGTGGATGTTTTATTCTTTATCCATCTCATTTTTCATCTTTTTTTGTTCACCTCATTTTGATTTTTAAAAGTGCTAGCACCATAATCATAATTTTGTAATGGTTCCTTTAATAAATTAATATAATCTATTTTTCACAACTCCCCAAAAAAAACAAGCATGATGAGTGACTGATTGGTTGTTTCCAAGTTATTAAAAAATAAAAACCTATGTATAGCCCGTCTTCGAAACTGAAATATAGATCATATGACATGGTCATAATAAATAATAAATAAAAATATGAAAATTCGCAGAAGAAGGGGACCATATCTTTAATATTAAAGTATCACAAAGAAAAAGCAAAGTATAGACAGTAGAGCACGTTCATATAGTACATTTCCTGTGTAAATTAAATGCACTAGAAGTCGAGAGAATGTGCCTTCTTCACTAAGCCCAACTTACAGGTTAATGATGTAAGTTTAATAATATATTTTATAATTGGAATTCTGTTTCACGTTAGGTAAATATGTGGAATTTAGTTTTGAAGAATGTAATTATTGGAAGGTCAGGTGTCACGGCGGATCCAATGGCATAGGCGACGCCACGGCCAGGAGATTCGTTGCGGAAGGCGCCTACATACACGAGGAGGCCGGAGCCAAGCTCTGCCAAGAGCTCCATTGGGGCGCCACGTTCTTCAAGTGTGATGTGGCAGTGGAGCGCGACGTGGAGGGGGTCGTGGACCTGGCGGTGAAGGAGAAAGGGCTACTGGACATCATGCTGAATAACGCCGGGATGTTACACCCGGTAACCACATTGCGGTGGTCCAGCTGGATACCTGGGAGCGGGTTATGGCTGTCAACGCCACGGAGTCCATGCTGGGGATGAAGCAACTGCAGCGCCTTGTAGATAGTGAAGACAGACAGCGCATCGTACTGTTACCTGGCGTCCAAGCACGCGGTGCTGGGTCTGCTCACGTGGTCTCCTCCTCTATCGTGACCAAGATGATTCGAGAGTGGCTCCGTGAGGTGACCAATGGTATGTGTCCCAAGGAGGCCCTAGAGGATGGGATGACTAGGAATGCCACCTTTAAGGAGGCCCTCAGAAGTTATATTTTAGCCCTCTGTTTTTAAACTGTGTTTGTTTCAGATTATCAAAAATAAAAAATAAAAAATTAATATTTATACATAAGTAGAAGTTAATAATAATAATTATAAAAAAATTATAATTTTATTTTACATTATGATCATTCCAAAAAAAACCTATTATATAAACAAGTGGTGAACGAGTCCTCACGATATAAATTATAAAAGTTTGGTTTTGTAGGGACACATCCACGAGGTTATCCATTCCCATGGTTTTGGCGTTTCAAATGTTTATTGCTTTTGTGAATTAAAAAGAGGTTGGCACTGAAATTTTGGGTCTGCTCAATAGCGTTGCCGTGAAACTCGGCAAGGTAGGGACCCGCGTGAGTGCGGTCTCCTCTATCGTGACCAACATGATTAAGAGTGGCTCGGTGAGGTGACCAATGGTATGTGTCCCAAGGAGTTTTTTTTTCCATGAGATTTAAATTTTTATTAAATTTTCTTTTAATTTATTTAATTACATTTTTATTAATCTTATCTTTTATAGGTCTTATTTTTCCCTCTAATTTGTTTTACCACATTAATTTTGCTTGCATTAGACTTTTTAAACTTGCTTGAGTTGGCTTGTAGGATTCGTAGGTATTATCCAAGAACCTTGCATCACCTCTTTGTAATAGGACACAACAAATTCTACCTTTGCAATAACATACTATGAATTCAAGGCTAGTAATACGTATTGGATGCAAATTCATCTAGATCATCCTTCAAATCCTAAATTTCTAACATCCTTATAACCAATCCATTATTTTTGCATTTTGAGACTCTTTTGTTTTAGCTCTAAAATCAAGTTTGAAGGTCATATAACTCATAGGCCATAAATTTGGTAGGTTACAAATTTGTCCAATAGACTATAAACTTGTTTTGCTTAGCCTTCCAACAACTTTCAATATAAAGAAATCTACAACTAAGCCTAGAGGTATATTTCCACCTTCACATCACACTCAAATTGGATTTTGTAATAGCTAAATTTCTAGTTTATGTGGTTAATCTTCTTCCAAAAGGTCCAATTTCATTTTGTAAAAGGAAATTGGGGGTTTGACTATACACAAAGAAGTTAACACCTTTTCACGCATAAAGTAGGCCCTCCTAGAAACTACGAGTTAACACCTTTATAAAACACAAAGAAGTTAACACCTTTATTTTTCCCTCTTTAATTTCTTTTTCATAGTTCAATAAGCAGTAAACTTGTCACAAGCAATGAATAAGTGTGTAGGTGCCAAACCTATCTTAAGTAGTGAACTAGAGTTCTAATTAAAATTCTATCCTTTATAAAACATCTTAGTAAACCTTATTTCATGTTAAATTTCCAATAATATAAAGATCTTGTTTGATGTTTCCAATAGGCATAAATATTCATTTAGTTTTCAAAACAAATTAAGAAAAATAAGGATCAAAGAATTAAGTTTGAAATTCCTTTTATTAGGTATTGAATCAAAATTTCGTATAGATTGCACATATTCTAGAATTTATTTTTGCATATTCTTAAGACTTTTTTAAAAATATAAAAATATTTCCTCTTAGTTTTCTTGTAACTTTGATTGTAAGTATCATAGTTCTTGCACAAATTTGAAAAAGACATAGAATTAGTTCTTGTTTATTGCATTGTTTTCTCCAAAATACATTGTATTTAAATCTTCCTTCATAAGGCACATTTTATTGTCTAGATTTCAAAACTTAGGTGTTTGCATAATACATATATCAAAACATATGATTTAGAGTAAATCCATGAAATACTCTTTGGTAAACCCTTGTTCCCCATAAAAGAACTCAAGTCATAAAGGAATTTAGGCAAGAATATTTATCTATGTGTGAACCTCTAGATTTGGATAATAACATCCTCAAATCTAGGTTTACATATTTGGTGAATCCAAGGTGGACACC
Source organism: Wollemia nobilis (assembly GCA_028583015.1). Classification (NCBI taxonomy): domain Eukaryota; kingdom Viridiplantae; phylum Streptophyta; class Pinopsida; order Araucariales; family Araucariaceae; genus Wollemia; species Wollemia nobilis. The sequence goes on from JAQPPZ010015054.1 coordinate 451,352, forward strand.
ACATGGGTCTTAAAATATTTGGACAAAACTTTTTTTCTTAATCAAACTTTAAAAGTTACTACACTTTTATCAAATATCGCCTAAATTATTTAATTAGATTAAATTATATTAAATGAATATAGCAAGAATACAAACATAGGTTGGTCCTATTATAAGAATGTTAATGACCCCTTGAACAAACCATCATATAATATTTAAGGGTTGTCTCTCTCTCTGAGTGTATAATGGTGGGCTAATGGGAGTTGTAAGGAGAGACAATTCTTTCACAAAGGGGATATAAGGATTTCTCTAAAATACCTTTTTATTATTATCTAATAAACTTTAAAAATAAAATATTAATAAAATAAACTCCTCTTTTCCATGTGTGACTAAATAAAAACCTCCCTACATAGCCATAAGTGTAGCTTGTTGAATGAATCGCAATATAGAACCTTTATCTCCCCTTATTTAAAATTTAATAGTGTTTAAGAACATTGTATATGAAGAAGAGGAGGGATACATTCCCCCTCTAGAAATATTTTCCTTATACATATGAAATGAGAAAAGTAAATTCTTGATATATGGATCACCTTGTCACCTTTTCTCTCAAAATAAAGATATATTGTTAGTGATCATGAATGCAAAAAATTTAGAACATTTAGATAAGTTATCCCACCCCATTGATGAGATGTCCCATTTAGAACATATCCATCAACCTAGGTCAACTCCTTCCATTTCTAAATTAATATATATTTTCCATGGATCCTTAGACATAGAGCTTAATGGTTAAGGGTCTAAACCTCCTACTATCACTATAGAAGGAAGAACTCTTAAAATAAAAATTTCTATGGGGAAAAAACCTCCATTACCCTCTATAGAGGAATTGTTTAAAGTAGATCCTAGTCATTGTACTCCAGCTATAGTAGCAAATCAATTAGAAATTCCTCTTAACAGACAAACATCTCAATACGTCTTTCCAAAAAGCCTTCTATTTTAGCTCCAAGAGTAGGAGATACCTATAAATTGATCCCTCCTACCTCTAAAACAAATTTTATTGATATATTTAACCTTAGTAGTTTTGGAATGACACCCATGCTTAATCTTCGAATTTTCCAAGTCATCATTGTAGCCACACAGTGATAGTCCATGGAGAAGTGTGAGAGTGGGACATTTATCATCAAGGATAGGAGGGTTCTATGAATTTTTTGACCAAGGATATGAGGAACGATACATATTTAGGATCATATGGTTCGAATATTGTAGGTTCATGGGATAGTGTCACAAAAAAAGTCCCAAGGTCAGACATGGGTTCTTACACCATATTTTTTGTGTAGATAGTCAACAAGTAAATATAAACTCTTAACTATAGTCATAATGAAAAAAGTGGGGTGGCTTTATTATGGAGCATGTGCCTTACCCCATATTATACATATATTTTAGGTAAATAAAGAGAAACATGGAGAATCATATTGAGTAAATTATACTCTAGAAATTGAGACTTGAGAATAATGTTGTTTTGACTCTATTTCCCAATGGATGAAACCAAGGTGACCCTGAAGTGTACAAATGAATGCATTAAAATTGAGAATCACATGGGTAGAACTGAGTGAGGAACTTCATATCCCATGAAATATTAACTTAGCTAAAATTAGAGCAACACGAGTAAAAGACTCAGTTGATGCATGAATTCTAGTCGAAACGAACCAAATATTTTTAAACCTGCAAGATGTGATTTCACAATCATTAGATGACATGATTCTTGTCCTCATCCTAGCTCTATATAAGGAAAGGCATCACTTAGAAGCTAAAAAATGGTGTCAATAAGAGATATGGCTTAGTTGGTGTAAGAAAGGAATTACAAATAGGTGTATGGTCGATTGAACATAATACGGTTTGAATTTATGAGAAAAAAGAAGAGACATAGAAAAAATAAGTAATTGTCTAACACTCTGGAAATTTGTTTGCCTTGGAAGTGGCCTTGTGCCTCGATGGATTATGCATATGAGAATTTTACCCCAATGGATTATGCATATGGAGGTATGATGTTAACAATTTTCTTATTTTGTGTACCTCCAATTCTCTTATTTGTTTTTCTCTTTTCTCCTAGTCTCAACATCTTAGTATTGTTTCTCTTAACCTGCCTGTAGAAATACTACTTTTTGTTCCTTTTTGGATATCCTCTGTTGATTTTTGTGGATTTTCATACTACATTTTATCCTTATCTATTTTCAATCACCACCATTTCATGTGTATTATGAGGATTATTTTATCTCACTCTATCATATACCACCATAATATCACCTGATTTATCTTATTTTCTCCTTGTTTTTTATTTCTATTTTCCTTTGTAGTCTCTTCTTCTCCTCATTGCCATTTAGAATTCTATGTTATTGTTAAAAATGTTAACATCTAGATAAGACTATTTGAGTTCTACAAATTTCCAAGTAAAGTTCCCCAAGAGGCATCATAATGTAGGCCAAATTGGCTACACCTCAACTTAACTCTAATTTTACAAATTTTGGCTGCATATGGATAAAGCAAGCAAAAAATTTGTTGATTTTCCTATTTCTATAAAAAATGCAAATTCGTAAGAAAAGGTTAAAATTGGGAAAGAGGCTCTAGAGCACAATTTTCCATCTTCTTTGCTATCCATATATAAACTAGAAAACCACTGGAAAATATGCATTCAATAAAAAGAGGGAAAATTAGAAAAGTGCTAAAAAATGAGAAACTACGAAAAAACATGATTTCACGATAAAAGGAGCAAATTTTAAGTTACAAGAAAAGCACGACTTCTTGCAATATTTGATAAGTGCATATAAATTAAAAAGTGCTCAAATCATAAAAGTGCTGGGAAACTCAAAAGCGCTCAAAATGGAAAACTATGAGAAAATACCAAAATAAGAAAAGATTCCCAAGCACGATTTCTTAACGCCTTTGTTACCTGCATGCAAAAGCTGAAAAGTGCCTGAAGAATCTTGAAAGAGAAATCCACTAAAAAATACCTTTTCATGGATAAAGTTGACCAAGATGTTTGAACCCCCAAGAGGTATGATGTCATGTCTCTTTTATTAGTGGCACACAAATCACAAATTCACTCGAAGGATAGAGTGGACGAACAAGTGTGGATTCAGAGATTGGGGATGAGTCTTGTTACACAAAAAATAGGTGAATGGGACCCACCAATAAGAAATCTACTAATTTAGAAAGTTAAAAGGAATATGAGAAAAATCTTGATTTTGTGCACATTTTTGTCTTTGTTGCTAAGGCTGAGAAAGTCTAATCTCACATGGATTTGAGAAGACTGTAGTGACAAGTTATCACATGATAATCAATCATAACCATTCATCATCAGATTAATAGTGAAGTTTAATATTTCTTTGAGTTCAAAAATTTAGTACATTTTTGCATTACTGTGTATTATAGAGATAGAGAAAATCCTAACTAGGTGTCTTGAAAGCTAAATCATCACTCATAGTCCGATAGATTTCAGAACTTTTTGTTCAACTAGATTTAATTGTAGATCAATGGATGAAATAATATAGAAATAACCATCAAAGTTTGGGATGACTATGGTCTAAAATTATATTAAAACTAACCAAGAAGATAGAGCTAGCTAGTACCATAGATGGCAAGTTGCCAAGAAATCAAGAAAATCAATATTTCCCTATAATGCTTAGAAGGAAATTCATTGTAAATATATAAATAAAAGATAGTGATCTTATTTCAAAAGGTTAGCTCTGAAGTGTTTTCTTGTACTAATATATACACTTTTTTAAGAGGGAAGGACATCCAAAAAATAATTACTTGCTAATATTGTAAATTATTAAAACTATATTTTTAAAAATGGATGGATGCATTCAAATGATGAGGTGGATTCAAATAGATCTTCCTCAAATGCAAAGGCCCACTAGAGCATCCGTTATATGGGAATATATTATTACCACTAACGTCTTCTCTCCTTGGATCCTTACTTTAGATTATGAGGGGGTGTTGAAAATATAAACTAATTTATGACCAATATTGATATTATATGATGTAATCTTGGATAGTCCTAAGGGCATTCCTTGTATAATGTATTATAATATTTTACTATGTAATACCTATGGATCATAGTTGAACTTACTATGGTTAAAACCACATTAAAACTTATAATTAACCTTAGATCCATATTTTTATGTTGAATTAGGTTAAACTTATTGATTTATTTTAGGTTTTTGGTATTTCTATAAATATCCCCTCCACTATGTTATTTGAATCTTAGAGTATTGAGATCCTTATCCATGAACAATACAATAATTAATTATGGTGATCAAGGGAACCTCTCATTTTTGTGTCTCTCATTTTTTATTGATTTTTCCTTTTATACTTTTTATTTAATATTTGTGTGGACAATTTGCTTCTCTTTATTTGTACAAAATATTATGAACTCCAACTCTATGTTACTTTTAGTTTTAGATACGATGAGGTATAAGTTAAATGTTTTAAGGATAGGTGATTTGACTAATGATTTATACTAGATAAATAAAGTTGATATATGGTTATGTTACAATTATTTATTATCTATAATACTTTACTTTTCTTAGCTTTAATGAAGAAACCATAAGCGTTTTTACATGACAGAATCTCTTCTATTTGAATTTTTATATTTTAATATTTTTATAATATGTTATTGAACCCATTTAATTTATCCTTGTAAATATGTTATACTTATAGTAAGGTGTTAACATATGTGGATCATACTTAATGTTTTTGAAAAAGTATAAGATCTAAATCAAAGTTTGTTAAATATATATTGAAATAACTTTATTGATTATGTCAAATTTATTTGTTTATACTTTTAATTAATTTTTAATAATAATATTTAATTACAATAATATAGTTTCCTCTATTTATAGCTATAGTAGCATTGTATTACTACTACAAATATATATTTTATGACCATGATATTTAAAATAAATAAGTATATATCTACACATTAGATACAAATTATGAGAACTAGGATGGTGGTTGTAGACACCTAAAACACATCATGTTTAGGATACTACTCATATGGGCACCTTTGTAGACCATATGAATGAGCTTGGACCTATCCAAGACCAAGCAGTGGTTTTAGCCACTAGGCATTTAAGGTCTATACAACCTTAGCCAATGATGGCATTAGTGGTTAGGATCCTAGCCACTAATGATCAGATCAGCTAAGGGAAACCTACCCCTAGCCATGCTGAGAAAGAGCAACTAGCCCTATAACAAACTCAATCTTCTTGAGCTAAGAAAAATCAGTTGCAACTACCCAAATTGCAACAGGTTTTAGGCTAGGAAGCTTCCAAAGGTTGCCTCCCAACTACTTAGGTCAACTAATTCTTGATATTGGCTTCCTTGAGAAGACAATATTGGGATTTGGAAATTATATTTATAGACCCCCCAAATAGGTAAAAAGATGAAAATTTTGAATACAGTGAAGCCCTACCTAACTAGAGAGCCATTTGCAACCCTTGAGGAGTTCCAAGATACTATCCAATTGGAGAATGACACCTGTATTTGAAGCAATGGAGTTTCCAATAGTTGGAGGAGCAAGCTTGCTATATCATACCAATCCATTGTGAATTCACAACAATTCACTCGCTAATTTGTATATGGACACACCTATAACCCTTGACCATCAATTCAATGAAGAAATTTAGCATCCACAAACATTATTTCAAGATCAAAATGCTTTCCCCATGGTCACTATTGTCAATAGTGGCCTGTAGGCTTAGTTGCTGGACTCATAAGTGACTAGAAGAGACAAATGCTATGAGTTACAATGGCTAGGATGTGTTATATAAAATCCTTTGAGTTAGCCATAGGTTTACATTTCTTAGCATGCACTCAGATTTATCTAGTATATAGTAGTTATATTTACTGCATTTCTACGGTGTACTATCAATTGCATAGGCATATTTGCTTACATTTTTGCACTTCATACTTTCCTTTACAATGCTTTCATATATTAGGTCTTTTTATGCTTAAGTTGCAATATTATATGCCACCTTAGGTTATTTTGCATGTTTAAAGATTTTCTTCATGTTTTATTGTCAATATTATAGGTAACATTATGCATATTTATAAATATTCATGCATTCTTTGCATATTTGCTATATTTCATATATTTTATTGGAAATCAACCTCATCATGAGATGTTTCATGTCCTACTAATGTGCTTTGTTGTTTCCTTACATGTAGGTGATAGATATATTCAAAATTAAAAGCATAATTCAAAATATTACCTCTTAACATGGGAGAAGAAGGCATCTAGTAAGCCCTCAAGTAAAGTTATGAAGATCCTAATAGTCTACTGAAGACATATACCACATGAGTTGTGGATTGTAATATGTACCACAATGGTCAATCCCTAAGAGGGATGTTATTGTAACCTTATTGTAAAAGAGATTCACAATTATTAATAAAGATGGGCACATTATTTTATGCTCTTTCTTTGCATTTGGTTATTTGATTAATATTATCCTTTTGACATCATATTGCATTATTTTTTAGACTTTTAGCGCTCTTTCAATGGTGATAACGGTGTAAAACCTACATTTTTCACTATATTTACTGATTTGCTATGTTTTTTATGTGCAGGTACTAGTCGCTTTGATTGACAATGACTCACAGTCCTAGCCACATTTAAATTTAGCGGTTAGCATCCTAGCTGCCCTGAACAAGAATATTGTAAAACAATAAGAAACTTGTTTCATCATTGAATGAGAGTTCCAGGTTAGTTGGATTTATCTATATTTTCATGCTTTCTATTTATATTTTGTCTATTTGAATGTAAATTATAGATTTTAAATAGTGAACATAGAAAAATTTAAGGATAAATTTGGAAAATACTATGTATACTACAAACCACTACTAGGAACAACGACCAGTTCTATCGGCTATCCTAGTCTCCAGTGGCTAGAATTTCTAATTTCTACTCTATAGAATGACTAAGTCTATTGCCTACTATATATAGTAGCAGGCCCTACTTAGATAGTGTGTTACTATTTACTTGTTTAGGGCCTATTAAAATACCAATATCATTTTGATTTTACATATGCATTCTATGAAAGTAAAGAGTATTTAATATTGCATCTTTATAAAAGAAAAACATTATTTTCTAGGCATGTTAAAGAAGAATCATGAATTCTTGATACATCTTTTATTAATACAAAATTAAAAGGAACACACAAACCATGATTCAAAGTAAACATCAACAATGTTAGGATTTCACATTCAATCCATTCATCGAGATCAATAGTGGAAGTTATTACCACTCGTTTGGCTCATCTAACATTGTATCATCAGGACTTGTGCATGACCAAGATCGAACCAAGAACTATCCTATCTACAAAAAATTGCACGCACTCCTCTTCGGAGGGTGTATAGTTGATTGTGGTGTGTTGGGTGAGCATTGGTAGTACCTATGCTACCTCATTGAGTATGGATTTCATCCCCATATTATGGTGTGTGCAAGTATATAGGTGAAAACCTTTGAAGAAATTGAGTATAACATCAAATTTTGTAAAAAAATATGATAAGAGTTAGATTATACTATCAACTAACAAAAACACACAAAAAAATTAGGGATCACAAAGAAAACTTAAAAGAGATAATCATATTGTCTACTTTCTTTGCCTTAAAACCTACATACGAAATAAATCACAAGCTATGCTTAATACACGGGACTACCACCCTCGACCCCGATCGAGGTGGAAACTGATGCCCCAACCAACACATAGAATAATGAAGTTTAACCTCCCACACAAAATTCTTCTGAATGATGTTCATCTAGAATTAGAGGTGATAACCCAACTCATGGAGGTTCTCATTAGAACACCCCAATTAGAGGATAAAATACAAGATCCTTGTGTGCTAGAATTGAGGGTTGTTTAAGACCCCCACCATTATAAGATAGGCATAGAAAATATCCATCCAATGAGGGGCAAGATGAAAGGGCTACATCATATCATAGACTCACAAAGACACCAAATCATAATGAACCTAAAAGGTTTGGGATAGATCTCAATACTATTAGAGTCATTGGTATACCTCCTAACCAACCTTGAAGAACTAGTCAACTCAACGGACTAGATCAAGTGCTTGGAATATTAGGGTGTAGGACCTCTACTTCTCACTCTCATTTAGAGAGTATATGTAGTTAGGATAGATATAGGCATACCTATGCATAGGGGGGATATTCAAAATGCTCCCACAACACACGTGCCCCATCCACACATATAGGTATAGAACAAAAGAATCAACACAACACCAATACAATATTTACAAATAAAGGCAAGAGTATAGTGGACCAATATTTTGGAGCTCATGCTCATAAGGCTACCCATACAAAATTATAAAGCCAAAGACCCTACACCACCAATCATGTAGATCGAACATGTAGGCTTTGTTTAGGTTAGAAATAACAAATACTTCAAGATCAATTGGAGTATTTACATGGAGAACGTGAGTGGCTCGAACAAGATGATACAAAATGATAAATTTTGCTTAGAAAAAAATTATATGAGCACCACTTGTGGAAGAAATACATCCTCAATTAGGAGTGTGAAGAGAGAGGATAGGTTAGCTAGGGCTAACCTACCTCTAGTAAGTGAATATAGGGAGCATCACAACACTAGACATGATGTGTTGCATCCAAATTTGTACCCTAGGTAAGTCAAGAACCACAATCATCTTACGTCCTAACATACTCCAAGGCAATAACAATGTCAAATGCTAGATCATCTTGGGTGTTTTTAGTATGATAAATTATAGAGTGATGAACAATATCATCAATATCTTGAGCCATATTCTATATATTTGGATGGTGAGCACAATCATCTATCTCTATCTCAGAGAAATTTACTTTCGTTGGCACCACAAAGTTCACTTAGAGAAGAGAAAATTATGTCCTCTTAAGCGTATAAAGTCCTTGCTAAGAAAATTAATTCTATTAATAAAGATGTCATGACTTATAAAAATTCCACCCTAAATAATATTCATAATCAGCCTCTGTCCCTTTGTCCCTAGCTCGATATATCTTGAGCATTTTGAGATACCTAATCTAGAAAAATTTTGAGGTGACGGTGATGCACATGAACATGTGACTAGTTTCATGAATATGTGTTTTTAAATTCAGAATAATGATGCATTCTTGCTAATAAATTTTGTTATAACCCTTTCAAGCCCATCCTTTGAATGGCACAATCAAATGAAGATATCTAGTATCACTAGCTTCAAACAACTGGTGAATGCCTTTATTGAACACTTTTCATTTGACATCAAGAAGAAGATCAATTTGTCTGATCTAGTTGCTTTAAAGAAATTTGATGATGAGCTAGTCATAGATTATGGTAATATATGGAAGAAATTAATGGCAAAACATCCATTCTCCATCCCAACTATAGAATTAACACAAATTTTTACTAAGAGCTATGTGAAGCATATTTCGTTGTTGCTAAAAATACAATAGTATCAAACATTCGAAGAGGCTTTGATGCAAGACAAAGTCATTGAGTATATCATGTTGCAAGAAGGAGAATTGAAACTCTGGACAATGAAATAATGGAGCAATAAAAATATGAGGAATAAAAATTATCAGGCCAATATTGCACATGTTAATCAAGTCATGTTAAACCTTCCAAACGGGGAAAAAATCTAGCAACCACAAAATTATTAGGCACAACCACCCCTATGTAGTATAGTAAGAAGGAGGGTAAAGATAAATAACATCACCCATAAAACCAAATTATGCCATATTTAATCAATTATGCGAGGCTAAGGTGCTTCAATTTCTCAAAGTGCAGCTATTATATCCCAACCATCCTAAACCTAAAGGGTTTAGAGAATATCATTATTTCCTATACCATCGATAAAAAGGGCATGATATCAAAGTGTGCCATACTTTTAAACATGTGGTATAGAATATGATCGATAAGGATCAGCTATGGATAGACAACCCCTTGGCACTGAATAATAAAAATATGGAAATATTCAAATATCCCTTTCCAAATCATGAGTTGCCAAGGAATAATACCAGATAAGTCAACCAAGTGCGGATTGATCTACCTACTCAAGGATTTGCCTGTCTGGTGAATGTATTAACTAGAAACAAGAGGTACAACCAACCAAATCCTCTTGCAATACCCATTTGAATTCAAGTTGTGCCTTAGTAGAGGCCAACAAAGAACCCATTGCTAGGCCCACCAACAAGACCGGTGGTAATAATTAGGAATAGATTCATACAGAGTCTATAGAGAATATAAAAAAAAATATTGATAAATGAGATCATACAACAATCTCCTAGGCATAGGGAGATGCTTATAGAAATATGAAGAGCTATTGAAGTTTAACCCCAGGATACCAAAGCTTTCATTAACTTTATGGGGCATGTGCAATAGTGCCAGGAACTTATGATCTAATTTTATGATCATGAAATCAAAATGATTTCCACCGCTATAGTGAACCCACTGCTACATATCATTATGTGTGTGAACCATACTCATTTCAAGCAGGTTTTGATTGATGCATGATTGTCAAAAAATATAATAACCACAAAGGCCTTAGGATATGTAAATTTTCCTAAGTTGCATATTGTACCTTCAACTTTTACACTATGAGCTTTCAACGATGCATTGTGCTTGATAGTAGGTACAATAGTCCTTCCTATTAAGGTTGGGTTAAAAACCATCCTGATGATGTGCCATGTTCTAGAGTGTGCTATGCAGTACAAAATTATCCTAGGTTGGTTGTGGATAAGGGACATGTGATGCATCCCCTTGATTTTGCACCAATGCATCAAGTATGTGCACCAGGGACAAGTAGATATGGTCCCTTTAGATGAAGATCTATTTAAATATGTCAATTAGGTTGACTTGCTAGGAGACTTCATCCTCTCATCTAGGTACATAGATATTAGACCTACATATCCTATCAAACATCTAGTGGGTAAGTCAAATTCAGTGCATGTCAATCCTTCTACATCAGCATCGCAACCAACCCCTATTACAATGGTTGCTTTTAAAATTCTTACAACATTAATAAAGTTAAAGAATAATCAAAATTGAAAGGTAGTTTTAGGTAAAAAGGAATCTAGGGTAATCCCCAACATAGCAACTACCAAGATTCCAAGTACTATGGAGGAGGAAAACTCATAAAATATAGTCAATGAGGTACCTTAGTCTGCATCACCTTTGTCATCAACTACATCATCTACATCGTAGATGACAATTCACCTAGTCAACCCAAGGTTAGCTGAGTACTTTGTGCAAAAAATAACTTTTACACCAATCATAGAATCTACGTAGGATATGGGTAGACATCAATATCATCAATTTCCTATTGGGACAATGGTACCACTAGGGGTACCACCCAACTAGATAAATTTCATCTATGGAGGTTTAGATCAACTTGCAAATCGATCACCCATAGAAGAAGATGATGATGAACCTTTTATTGTAAATGTTTGTTATATATCAAACCCAAAGTATGTCCTTAGTTATTTTGATCATTACCATTGGTATTATTATATATTGGGTTTATTTGAGAAAGGATGTTTAAATCCATATCATTTGCAATACCAATTACCGACTGATAGGTTCAGTCTAGGTTATCACATTAGAGGTTGAGATGAGTTATTAGTTATATCTCTAGATCACATGAACTTTAGCATTTGGGAGGATGTCAATTGGAATATCTATCACCTATACCCTTCACATTCATTTATAGGTAATTGGCCTATGACCATGATTTTAGAAGAGCCACCTTTGATTTACCATCCAGGTCTCTCTTTAGAAAGGTTTGAATAAGAATCCATTTTTGAGGAGGAAAATCTAGAATACAATTCTGAAGAATATTATGGTGAATATTTCTTAAATGATGAGTAATATGAATATGAAACAGATATTACCTACCTAGAGCCTCTACATCTACATCATCTTGTGGATCCTGTGGATATAAAACCAATTTATCATGTAGTATTCCCATGTCCTCCCATCCAAATAAGGCCAGTTAATTTAGAAGAGATATATCATATAGATTTTCCTGGTCCTTCGAACTTGAGGTAATTGCTTTCCCCTATGGATCCTATTGTTATTTTTATTCCCATAGAAGACCCTATGATTCCCATACCACTTGATCCACATCTAGATTAGGGAGAGCAACCCAGAGGTAGTGAGTTTCATCCACATGATCTTGTAGATTTCTTCCATTCCATTAACATGGTCTCCATTGATCTGACCACTCCACTTCATAATCCATTTGACCCTTCAAAACCTTTGCACCTCAATAATGAGGCCATTGATTTCAACCATATAAATTCACCCTTAGAGCCTGAATATTTCTTCCCCAATGAAGAAATGTTATAACCATTCTATTTTTTGTCAGGCTATGCATATTATGCCTATCATGCTAAGGTCGATCCTAATTTGATGGAACATTTAAATCTAGTATATTATATCCATTTAATCCCTACAACTCACTAACTTGAGGAGGGTTCAAATATGTTAATAGAGTAAACCTTCAAAGTGGATATCAACGATGATCCCACCAATCCAAATAAGGTTAAATTTGGAGAGAGCTTATCTCCTAAGGAGCACGCCAGCTTCGTTCCTTTTTTAAAAGAGAAACTTGATCTCTTTGCTTAGACTTATAAGGGTATGCTAGGTATAGAACTAAAAATGGTTATTCATAACCTCTCATTGGACACTACCAAGAAATTGGTCAAGCAAAAACTTGGGAAGATGCATCCAACTATCGCCTTGATGGTTAAATATGAACTGCAAAAGTTGTATGTAGAGTTCATAATTCCCATCGACTATCTAGAGTGGGTATCAAACATGGTACCCATAGGAAAACCTGATGGAAGAATTCGCATATGCACGGATTTTAGGGACCTCAATAAGGCAACATTCAAGGATTCATTTTTGTTGCCTAATATTTATGCTCTCATAGATGCAACTACAGGTCACGAAATGCTTTCTCTTATGGATGTTTTTTTTTTTTACAACTAGATTTAGATTAAGCTCGAATATTAGCATATAATCGCTTTCACCACTCCATGGAGAATATTTTTCTATAAAGTTATACTATTTGGCCTCAAAAATATTGGTGTCAAATATCAATGGGCTATGACATACATTTCTCATGACTATATGCATAAAATATTGGAAGATTACATCGATGACTTACTGGCCAAGTCATTATTGTGTGAAGAGTACATTGAGGTTCTAAGAAAAGTCTTCGATCACTTGATAGAGCACAATATTAGGTTGAACCTAAAGAAAAGTGTCTTTGGTGTAACTTCATGTAAACTCTTGGGATTCATTTTTTCTAAATGAGGGATTGAATTTGACCCAATGAATATCAAATCTATATTAGAAATATGTCCCCCCAAAAAAATCAAGGAACTAAGAAGCCTACATGGTAAGGTAGCATCCATAAAGTGCTTCATCATGTAGTTATCGGATTAATGTTGACCCATGAACTGACTTCTAAACAAGGGGGTCCCATTTAACTAGGATGAAGACTGTCAAAAAGCCTTTGCTGAGATCAAACAATACCTGGAATCGTTGCTAGTTTTAGCTCCACCTAGACTATATGTACCATTTTTATTGTATATATCTACCACATATTTTGCAGTGGAAACCATTCTAGCCCAGAAGAACATGCAAGGTAAAGAGCATGTGATATATTACATCAGTCAAATCCTGGTTAGTTATGAGATACAATATGCATATGTAGAAATGTTGTGCTTAGAAGTGGTCTTTGCAACTAAGAAATTGTACCACTACATGCTAAGACATACGACATATATCATATCAAAACAAAATCCTTTATAGTACATGATGAGCAAGACATATCATAACACACGTACCACAAAGTGGATCATGCTACTGACAAAATATGACCTAGAATTCATAAATCAAAAGTTAATAAAAGGTTAAGCCATAGCTGAATAGACCTTTCATCTTAGAGCTTCTTGATGATGTAGTCTTTGCATTGTTAGAGTCACCCAAAACTGAAGAATCTAAAAATAAAGTATATATGTCTTTGTTCTTCAAGAGTTCCAAATGTGATAAACGGGGTGGTGCAAGGATTGTGTTTTTCATCCCACAAGATTCTCCAATGCCCTTTTCATTTAAAATTAATTTCCCTTGCACCAATAACAACACTAAATATAAGGCCATAATATTGGGTCTCCAAATAGTGCTCACCATGAAGATCAAAAAGTTGAATATCTTTGGTGACTCCCTTCTCATAGTAAATCAAGTTAAGTGAATTTATCAGTGCATGTGTCCCATCTTGAAAGCATACAAGGAACTTGTGGACACTTACTTAGCCCATGTACAGTGGTATGATATTGAGGCAATCCCTCAAATATCCAATATATTTGTAGACACAATGGCATATTTAGGATCTTTAATCCCTCAAAATCCATCTGTTGAATTTACTACCATCCAGGTAAAAATGCTATTGCAATCCATAATACAATGTGAGGCTCAAGAAAATCATGAACCTATCCACATGATTCACAAAGAACCAAACCATGAGTGTTTCTATAGAGCTAGAGAATTTATGAAGAATGCACCTTGGGTATCTTTGCTCTTTCAATATATTGCAGATAATGGTACCACCATTCTCCATAAGGTTGGTTTTCGATCTGTGTTTATGCAAGTCAAATCATAATAGAAACACATCATCTAGTCATTCAAAGTCATTTCTTATCAAGATTGGTTATCATAATTAAATGATTTCCTTAATCTTTGAGAAATCCCATAGGGATTATTGCATACTGTAAAAAGAGAATTTAAATAAAAAGTGAATAGATGTGTCTTGTTAGGAGATATCATGTATCATTGTAGCTACGATGGAATCCTCCTTCATTGTCTTGAGTCCTAATAATCATCTTGCATGATTTGACAAGCTTGTGATGGTAAATACGATGTCCATTTCAACAATATGGTCATTTTCAAGTGCATCCTTTGAATGGATTACTATTGGCCCACTATGGAGAGGGATTACACAACGTATGTTAGGAAGTGCATTAAATATTAGAACCATATTGTAGACACTAAAATCATGTAAATCAGATAATGCTGCCAAGGTACCACTCTTATTGAAATTATATGGTCCCATTGGGCAACCCTCAGGGGTTAATTAGGGGTCCCAAACACTTTTTTGAGGTTTTGGTCCATGTAGCCATGGTCATCCCACCCCAGGACAACCACATTTCATGGCCATCCCACCCAAGTATGGCCACAAAAAACCATACTTGGGTGGGATGGCCATCGTCTAGGCCCCCAAAAAAGTCAAGGGTAGGATAAATGGCAATCAATTTTTGCCATTTATCCCACCCAATCACTCATGATATATTGGGAGGTTGTCATGGCCATTAGGGAATATAAATTGGAGGCCCAAATGGGAAGCCTCTTCCACCCTATGCATGGCAAAGGTGGTGACAAGTGGTGGCACCTGCCTTGCATGCCCAAAATTATACATTTGCCCTATTTACCATCTTGGGATATAAATTGTACTGTTGGCACTCAATTTTAGAGAAAGGATTTTGCAATTATTGACCATGAAGTGTTATCGATATTTACCCTCACATTTTGCCCTCGTATTTACCTTTGGAAACCTTTTCAATCAAAGGTGTTTTCAAGGCATCCCCAAATACCCTCACCCAATTTAAAAACCTATCAATTCCTATGAGTTAATTTACCAAATTTGACAATAACACCCCTAGGAGGATTCTAGACCAAATCCAAGTGGAATTAGTGGTAAAAACCACCCTATTTTGTGGTCGTCTCCACCAAGGATGATTAACAGTCCTAGTTGGAACTCTCAGGTATGACCATAAATTGGCCCACAATTTTAATCTAATTTTAGTATAGATCAATTTAATAGCATTATATTAGCATCATATTTATATTTGGTGAATTTTGGAGTGGTTTTGATTTGGTAATTATGGTTTTGGTGATTACAGTCCTAGTTCACGCTCTCGGATATGGCCACAGGTTTTGCTCACAATATGACTTCAATTTCTTCTTAGATATTTACAAAAATATATTATATACATCATATTAAGTTTTCATGTCATTTGGAGTAATTAAATATGTTGATTGTACTTTTTACATTCAATACTACATGCATTTAATAGATTTTATCATCATATGCATATGCTATTAACATATTTTAATTTCTTGTGTGTAGGTATGCATATTCCAGTGCATGATTAAGGAGCTAAAGAGTAGAAGAAAGATATCTCAAAGTAGTTACAGTGCAAGCCCACTACGCAATCGTGAGTGCAAGAAGAAAACTAAAAGCATGTCATAGATTCATGGAGGGATTGGATCCTTCAACCTTTTTAACTTGAATTGTATCAAATTGAAAGCCCTCAAGGGGATGTATTGTAATCTCCTATTTGATAAATTAATGAATACAAAGATAAGCCACTTTTTTCTTAACATATTTGTCACTTATTGCTTACTTTATCGTCTTTTTGAATGCTTTAATAAAATGCTAGATGAATTTCAATTTCAATTTCTAGGTGTGTCGTTTTCATGCCCTTCAGTGGCGATCATGGTGGGACCCTTGTCCCTTTTTAATTTTGTCATTTTTAACCTTGATTTTGCACTTTGGATGTTTTAGGTTCTGGCTATTCTAAGCTGAAACGATCCTTGAATTCCTAATTGGAACTCTCAGGGATGGCCACAATAATCGTCCCACATAGGTACGACCACCAAATTTATAGCTATCCCACCCAGGGACGGCCACAAAACCAAGGATTTTCTTTTCAAATTTCTAGAAATAGCAACTTCCAGAATATACAAGGTAAGTACCTAAACCTTCAATTTGTATTAGGGTTGTTCAAAAAAGGGTAAATTAAAGTTTTTCATGTATTTCTTATTTTATTTAAATCTAGATTTCTCATTTCCTAAATTCCAAAATAAGAAACAAAATAAAAACAAGAAAAATAATAGCCTTAGATATGCATTTGAAATGCTTACCTGCATGTGACCTGCCTAAGGGTTAGGTTTTCATAAAGGCTAAATATTTTGTAGGTTATTTATTTATGCATTCAATTATAAAAGTAAAATGCTCCTTATCCATTTAGTTAAAAGTCATTGAATTATACTTTGTTTATTTTCATTAATTATAAAAGGAACCACACACACCACATTAATTTTAAATATTAGTGAGTTGGAATTGATCCCCAAGAACTGATAGAGTTCAACAATGGTGGGTTTCATATCCACCCATTGGCTCAAATACTATGAACTCTATTTTAGCTAAAAATAGGTCCAAGGACCATCATAGCTTGTGTAATAAAGCATGTATCTCTCTTAAGATACGTATATAACTGAACACGATGAATTGGGTTAGGAATGGTAGGACTTGTGCTCCTTGATCAGGTATGGACTTAATCTCCATACTTTGGTTGGTTTATGTGATTGGACTTTCATTATTGGTTGTTGAGCTATGAGTATACAAATGAAATCCCTTGAACAATTGAGAATTACATCAACAACATTCAAACACGTGAAAATGATTTCTTTACAAAACAAAAAATCAAAACACACTAAAAAGTTTAGGAACACATATTAATATTTAAAAGAGATAAAAATTTCTCTTCTTGTGTGTTTCTATTTATGTGTGTTTGAATTATTAAAATTTGTAAAGAAGATAATCACGTAGATGTTTAGAAAAGTAGGCATGGTCTATACCCGTAGCTAATCCCACTTAAAGGTTGATGTTGTGGGGAGCAGACAAGGAGACATGGATCATCTTTGATTTAACTCCAAGGATATGGTTATACCTCCTTGGTAGCCACATACTCTCCCAAGTCCTACAAGGTCATATAAGGGACCTAGCCTACAAGGAATCCCTACATAGGGTATACCTATAGGTCACACTCCAAATTAGGAGAATTATTTTCCAAATATGGACACTACAAATGCCTTCTTTAAAGAATGGCAACAATGCAATGAGGTGCATATACATAGAGAAATACCATGCATTCGTGTACCTAATAGGTCTACCTCGCACATATGTGTGTAGGATAAAGACTATACACCAAGTACATGGCTAAATGATCACATTATGCTCTCAAATCACCCTGATAGATCTCCACAATATAAATACCAATATGAGTATGATACTCATCACATTAGATGAGCCAATTCTGCCCTATCCTTCCTCATTTATGAAGGAAGACCTGAGGAGAACCATTATTATCCTTGATCACATAATTCCATGCAAGAACAATGTACCTCTACTCCAGAATATCAAGAACATATGTTTAGGATTTAACCTCAAGCAAATGTGACTTCTCTCAATCGATGGAAACTTGTAACAGACCTCACAAATTATCTTGAATAAGATAGGTATCAGTCCAGTGCACATAGACCTCATACAGTTGAGCAAATAAACCAACTAGTCAAAAGGTATGTTGATCATCATTAGCATTATAATTTATAAATACAAAGGCTTGAACAATAGATTCAAGAAACATTGCACAATGGGATTCCTGCCCCAAACATGCATAGACAAGAGGCTCATCAGTGGTAACCCACTTTCCATAAAAATAGATATCCTAGGCCTAATCAAATATTGCCACCTCAACCTCCTAGGCCTGATCAAATTTTACCTACTAGGCATAACATAAATCACCTTTAACGGGTATTAGTTCCGCCTTGTAGGCCTATTAAAAAAATACCTTACGAGGCTTATGACGATTTGGAAAAAGATAAGGAATACCTATAAGCACCATTTGAAGGTATGGTTGATGAAAATCAACCACCGCAACATATGCTAAAAATTCCTTGAGCCCCTTTATGAGTCAAAAATAAAGAAGAGGAGATTAAATCTTCTAATGCATGTTGAGCATTGTGTGAGTGCATGGAAACCATAGAGAGTAAGATAACTGGGATTCGGCTTCAAAATCCCACCTTACTGCAGTTGCATAGTCAACCATTGCATCCATATATACCTTCCCTGATGTAGGAGCTACCAATTTATTTCTCCAAGGTTTTTCAAAACTTTTTCAAGCACTGCATAGAGTGCCAATTTTCTTGGCTCCTCTTTGCTCTCCTCTCATTTTCTCTTTTCTTTTCTTCTCTTTTCTATTATCATTCTTGGATTCACTTTCCATTTTACAATGCAATACCAAGGGAATATATATCCCCAAATAAAACCTAAAACTTGAAGCGCTAAAAGAAACCCTAAAAGAAAACCCTAAAGCTTATAACCCTAAAAATTAAAAAAAATACTATTCTAGGCAAATTTATTTTTCCACAAAAAAATGCCTTTTAAAGTAATTACTATTTTCGGAAAATTATTTTTTCATAAAAAATTACCTTTTTTAGTAATTACCATTTTCGGCAAATTATATTTTGCGTAAAATAATTCCATTTTGAGTAATAAAAAAATTACTTTAAAACTTCTTTTAAAAAACCCTCTAAATATAGGCTCCTACATCATTCCCCTTCATACCCTAAGAATTTTAAAATGTCCAAATTTGACATATTTAAGGGAGAGGAAGACGCATAGGAGCACATCACTAGATTCATGAACCAGTGCTTCAACATCCAGGAGAATGATGCATTACTCCTGAGAAATTTTTTGATTACCCTCTATGGACCAGCCATTGAATGTTTTAATAAAATTCCGAGGAACAATATATTTACCTTTGAAAATTTTGTAGATACATTCTTAGAATATTTCACCTTCAATACCAAGATAAAGGTGACCTTAAACGGTCTTACAGGGTTACAAAAATATGAATATGAATCTATCACATACTATGGTAACATGTGGTGAAAGCTTCTAGCTAAGATACCCTACCTATTTTCAGTGTTCAAATTGAATCAGATGATTTCAAAGAGTTGTCTAAAACCAATATCGTTATTGTTACAACTCTAGAAGTATCCTACTCTTGAAGATGCTCTAGCACAGGCTAGAACCATAGAAGAGATTAATATTCAAGAGGGAGAGATCCCAAAAATTCACAAGAAGAAGTGGACCAAGAATACAAATGGAAATATGGCACCATCAAATCCAGTAATGGTCAATCATCTGTGGTCTGCCAAAGTGATTACTTTGCCAAAAATCTGGCTATAGACTCAAGTATAGGAAACCAAAAGCCTATGGGACATTGAGAAGAACTATTTTGTATATATCATAGTAAAATTGGACATGAATTACCAACAAGCTATGGTTTCAAAAACCTAGTGCAGGATGTGATCAAGAGGAATGACGTTTAAGTGGATAATCCTCTCACCACAAGCAACCAATATATGAGTGTTTTCAAAGACCCATTACCCACTAATGAGGTACAGGAAACTCCTAAATAAATAAATGAGGTCAATGTGGCACCCCCTCCACAAGGGTTTGTTAGGATGGTTAGTATTGTGACCAAGAATAGATGCTACCCAATTCAAGTTCCATCAATGTCACAGTCTCTACCACCTCTAGTGCAAAGCCTTCCACCTCGTCCAGTGATGACAGTAAAAACTAAGTTGGCTCAAAGCTTACGAAAAACATCGGCTATACTTTCCATATACAAGCTTATTCAACAATCTCCACCTCATAGAGAAGCTCTTATGGATATTCTTAATTCGAATGAGCTGCAAACCCAGGAGTCTAAATCCTTTATCAAATTTTTGGGGTATGTTCAGTAGTGTAAGAAACCAGTGATCACGTTCCACGAGCATGAAATCAAATTGATAGTAAGTGATACAGCTGATCCTCCTCTATGCATAATTACATGGTTGAATGGAACATCATATAAGAGAGTTTTAATTGAAATTGGTTCATCAAGTAACATAATAACCACTAGTGCTATCAAACACCTAGGACTTCTAGCATCCCATGTTGTTGCGTCTACCTACACCCTCTGAGCATTCAATGATACGGTATGCTCCACAGTTTACACTATAGTCCTACCCATTCATGTGGGACACAAAACTATACCAATATTGTATCGAGTTTTAAAGGATGCAATAGCCTACAACATATTGCTAGGCAGCCCTTGGATCCAGGACATGATGTGTATCCCCTCCATTGCTCACCAATTTCTTAAGTATACTTATGAAGGGTAAATACACATATCTCTACAGACCTTGAGCCTTTTAAGTACTTCAACTTGGTGCAACAAATACCCGAGTTGAACTTACCATCGAATTATGTGGAATTTCAATTTAACACATCTATTCATGGTCTACTTCCACCTCCATCACCTTCCATTACCCCATTACCGTCTTCCTCCATACCATCATCATCATTGGCAACTTCAGAAAAACCTTCATCATCATCCAATCCTCTATAGAGGAACATGTGGAAGAGGCCAATTTATGAGATACCTCACATCATTTGCACTATCTCTATAGAAGATATTCCTTGTATAGAAGACGAGGAACCATCTCATGAGGTACACATTGAGTCATATCAAAATTCACTTTTATCTCCTCCACCTTCATCATCCCAAGTTACAATCCATTTAGCCAATACAGGTCTAGGAGAGTACCTAGTGAGAAACATTACAACTATTATAGCCATTAAGATATTCCAAGATATGGGACAACCTCATCTCCCCATAGTTAGCATCATGCCTCTAGGCATACCACCCAATCAAACAAATTTTATATATGGGGGAATTGAATATGAAATATTGTCAGTTCCTCAGCAAGAATAATATGAAGAATATTTCTCTAAGGATATAAATTACATGTCAAATCCTTAATATGCCTTGTAATATCTACAAGAGTTCTATTGGCATGGATATGGTCTAGGGTTATATGAACAAGATACTCATGTTCCTTGCTAGCCACAATATCAATTACCATATGATAAATCCGGTTTGGGACACAACAAGCCGCTACCTTTAGATATCCTCATAGAGATTTTATAATGCCTAGGTTTGAACTACAGGGATGAGCTTGCACGTGATCCCTATGCTAATCCAAATAAGATCTACTCATTAGTGTAGGCAGAAAATACACCTCCCAATAGAAGTGATAAATGGATTGGCTTAATTTTTACAGTTTTGGAATATTTTTTAAATCATACAAGTAGGAGTAAACCATACATATAGAAGGGCAAACCATACAAGGCAAATTTCAATTGTACAATTCGTAATGAAATTACACAAAATGCATGGGAAATATAATTTGAAGTTGTAATTGTGCATGTAATTTATTATTAAGGTTTAGACTTAGTAAAATTCTTAATTAATGCATTCTGTTATGCATGGGTGGTTGTAAATAACTAATTGCCTCAGGAACCAATTTGGAAAAGCCTAGAAAATATTATATAAGGTTCCATTTTTTATTTTGATGGTCTAGATATATACTGGATATTATCTGATAGAGTTGGATCCTTATAGTTAATATAGCAAGTGTTAGATGTTAGACTATGCTATGAGAGAATGATTGTATATAATTACTGAATAGGAATGAATAATAACTAGAAATAATTGTTTCTCTCATGTGTAAAATGATGCTGGAATGGTTGAATAGCAATTGATGGTTTAGTTCTTTTGCATGTACTTATGTTTGAGTATTTTGGTTAATTTATGTATTATTATGGAATAATGGATTGAATAGGAACTTGTGGAGATTTATGGAATGATATAGAATTATGGTAATTCCAAATAATATGTATTGAACCCTGCTATATGATTTTTGGGCATCATAATTAGATTTGCAACTCTCTTAGGCCCCGTTGATATGTTTTGCATGTTATTGAAAAATGATTGATTACCTCATTAAACCCTTACAAAACCTATTTATAAGAGATAGGTACATTATAGTATCCAATTTGGAACTTTTTTGTACCTTTATTCCATATAAATCGTACATCAGAGTTCATACAAATCGTACAAAAGACACTTACCTGATTTGGTACTTTATGCAATTGGAATAAACTTACCCGATTTGGTAGTTTTGAGAAATCGACTTGTAGGGTTACAAAACTATGTATGATATCTTACAAAACCAAATATGATGGATTTATTGAGGATGGAATAATACAATCCCCATCAATGTAAAATTTTAGATCATACAGAGTGTCGATTTGGCTTCCATACAAGTTGTTCATTGGGCTTAAACTAGTAGTTTTAAAGACCGTAAGGTAGTACAATTTAGTGAAAATTTTGGGATTAGTAAATTAACCATATTAAGAATTAGAAATAACCTCCCCACCTAGAATAATACACCCCTATGCTACATTTGGTATCGTTTCATTATCGAATATGGCATTATTGTTAAAATGGTTCAAATTGACAAAGAATAATACAAAATTGGAGGTGAAAGGCAAACACCAGTGTACAAAGGCATAGGATACGGGAAGTATGAGATAAAATTATAGTAATAAAGATCATGAGAATTTATCAAATAGATAATGCAAGTAACTCAAACCATATTACACATGAACAAAAAATAGACCAAGTTTAGACATCTAAAGGAGACTTTGAG
This sequence comes from Wollemia nobilis, assembly GCA_028583015.1. NCBI lineage: Eukaryota > Viridiplantae > Streptophyta > Pinopsida > Araucariales > Araucariaceae > Wollemia > Wollemia nobilis. Next base: position 474,826 of record JAQPPZ010015054.1, read on the forward strand.
GCATTATTGATAGAAACAAAAGAGCAGGTACTGGAACCACCTAGCATAGAGGAACGAGTTGATAGAGAGGTATTGTATAAGTATGGATAGTGTATTGTGACATATAATAAAGTGATTTAAGGGTTTCAAGGGAGTGCATAGGATGGGAGTCAGGCACTAGAGCATCATGGTGCAAGGTATCAAGAAAAAGGACCAAGACCATCTCCCTCACATAAGTGAAGGAGGTCACGAAGTGAAGATGCATGTTATTTTGGCAAATTATTGGTGGGATAGAATAAGATAAGTCAGATAGAAACTTTTGACGATGATTGTAGTAAGACTCCTCCAAGGAGGAATCAGATAGATATTCCATTGGAGACCTGAAGTGATCGCGATGATTCTCCAAATATGGCTAATAAGGGAGCTAAGAAAAGATGTCCATATTTTACAGGTGAGTGTAAGGAAGACCCCACAAGACATATTGAAACTTGTATAACCATTTGGAAGGAAAATGGTGTAGAATGACCAGAGGATTGGGTAACTTTATTTCCTGCTACCTTAAGAGTATTGGCAATTGATTGGTATCTGAAAAGGGAGAATATTACAAATTTTTAGACTTGGACTCAAGTGAAGAAGAAATTCATTTAAGAATTCCATCCTTCGAAGGATGATGGAGACATTGTTACTGAGCTTTGCATGACGAAGCAAAATCCTGATGAAGATGTAAAATCATACAACCATAGACTAAAGTAGTTAGTAGATACAATGTAGATGCCTTTGGTAGATGTATTGGTAAAGTGGTGGTTTGTAGATGGGTTACTACTAAAATATAAGAAAAATATGAATGCAGTACCATCAGAAACATATGAATAAGTTGTGAAGCATGCAAATAATTTTGAAAGTGAATCAAAATAAATATATACAAGAATTTTGTCTCACCCCAAGTCTCATGATTCAAATAGTAGATAATATGACACTATACAGAGGATAGTATCATCATTTCATTAGGACTTCGATAAGATCATGAAAGAACAAAAGAGAAAACCTGATAGGAATGATGTTTGGTGCACAGAATATGAGACTGAAGGGTATACAAATGTAAAGTATCCACAAAATGAAAATTGGCATATTTATAATGTGATGGGACATGAGGTAATGCTATGTTAATATAATGCAAGAGTACGTACATAAGTCTGAACAATACAGATCAAGAAGAGAAACAAAATACCCTAGAATGTGGGCAATAGGAAACAAGTGACAGTTATAGAAATTACAGGTGAGGTGGAAGGCCGAACCAGGGTAATCGGTAAGGAGTACAGAGACATTTGCAGTATGACTCAAAAGGGAGACTGATCATATAGTGTCACAATTTCCAGGAGTGGGGGAATTTCACAAACAAATGTCCTTCACCTTAGAGACAAGAAACACTGCAAGCAAGCACTACACATATGTGTAGGTGGTGTTGTTTGAGGAACCAAAAATAAGCAAATTACCCAAAGCAGACAAGTTCAAGTAACCCATAAAATATCAATTATTTAGATATTGAGGTTCCTCAAGTTAAGGAGGAAACCCAAGAAGTTTTAGTCGTGACGATAAATCAAGGTAAAAATGATAAGTACCCAGATCTAGCAAAGGAAAATCAGTGTTGGCAAGTAGCAAAGAAAATACTATAGGATGAAGCACACAAAGCTAAACAAGTAATGTTAGCTGAAGAGAAGGAACCAAAAATACCATTAGAAGAGAAGGCAATTATGCAAAGTCTGGAAGCACAAGTTTTGGACACCATAGTAGAGATTAAAGTGTCTAACCTATTGGAAGCTATTACAACATTGCAAAAAGCAATGGTGGAAGAAATACAAGCAAAGCCAACCGATTCAAGAGAAGGAAAGAAAATATCAATTCATGGATCTGACTATATTGATAATTTATGTGGGAAAGAAACCTGCATTAGTTCATATGGAGATCCTAGGGCACAAATTGACACAAGTCATTGTGGATGGAGGTTCCAACATCAATTTTCTACCTGAAAGAACCTCACTATAATTAGGCACCCCATATCTTTGGGCACTAATATTTTAATTATATGGTGTTGACCAGTATGGTATCAAGACAAAGGGACTCTTGACAACACAACAAATGGTGATATCTAACCAAAAATTTGTCTTGGATTTCTTTGTGATTACAATGTAGAAGCCTACATACGATTCTCTATTGGGAAGAGGGTGGCTACGAGTATCCAAAGTTAATCACAACTAGGAAAAGAATCATATCACTTTCAAGAAGGGAAAACACAAATATATGACTAATCTAGCTAATCAAAAAGTTAGTGAGGATGTATCTTGTTGAAGTTGGCAAAGTAAAAAGTGCAAAGTGCAATCGATTTATTGATTTCAGTGGTTTATATATACATGGCTAAGGGTTGGTTGGGTAACCAACCAACCAACCTCCAATGGTTTGGAGGAGTGCACACAACCTTTTATTAAATATAAAGGCATTAATGTAATATACTTATGAATTCTAACATCCCCCCTTATTACATTAATGGCAAAATGTAGAGAGCTTTGCGAAATACTTTGACATTGACTCTTCCAAGTTCTTTGGTGAAAATATATACAAGTTGCTCTTCGGTAGGAATGTATTGGAGCTGTATATGGTGCTTCGGAACTTCATCTCGAATGAAATGACATTTTGTGTCAATGTTTTAGGATCCTCCATCCTAAAATTATTAGTTAGTATTATTAATCATTTAATTATTATATTATTAACCCATAAAGTGAACCATCACAACTCTTCATACGTGAACCATCACGTCTCTTCACCAACGTAGCTTTAGGGTAGATATATATATATTAGGTTGGCCATTCACACAAATCATCCAAAATAAGAAGAATAATAATAAGAATCATAGATTATAAAGGAGGGATCCCCCTATAGTGGCAAAGCAATTACAAGGGAGCCCCCTTTGAGTGGCTTGCGATTACATTTACATTAATTTGCTAATAATTTTATAGTAATACCTTGGGGTCTTACCATTTGGTATCAGAGCCAATATATCAAATGGCCAACGGAGGAATATATCATGATACCAACCTAATTTTGTTGCTTAATCTCACCCACCTACATCAAGTCACATCAGTGCGTGCATATAAAATTCAATTCTAGGATATCACCAATCACATCATAGGGTTGGATGAATCAATTCTCATAAGTGGTTTCATCAATGGATTAAAAGAAGAAACTAGAGTGGCGGTCATGATGTACACTCCTCGCACTCTACAGGAAGCCATTGGATTAGCCTTGTTAGCTGAAGATAAATTCAATGTTCAATGTCAACACAGGGAGCAACCTATTGATAAATCATCATTCCTACTCACTATCCCAAAAACTAAACCCTTGCCAGTTAAGTACCTTAGCTTGCAAGAAATGGAGGAGCGATGAGCGAAAGACCTCTATTGTACTTGTGATGAGAAATTTGGACCCCATCATAAATGTGCTACACTAACATTTTATTTATTGAAGGAAGTTGATCCTTGTCAATCCCTAAAGGGTGAAGATGAGGTGGTTGTGTCCGCAGTTCCTAGCACACCTACTCACAACAATAAATACAAGTAGGTCGATATTCCAGAAGTGATCAATGCATCAAGTAAGGATGATGTGGCATTCCTGAAGTGACTCATTATGGCCAAACATGCACTCTACAAGAACTACACTCAATTTCCTCTCCAGTAGTGAGTTATCACTACAGGGTCAAACCTATTCAAAAATAAGGTAGAAAGGTGACTGCACACTCCTCCATTGCCTCTCCCAGGTAACAACAGGATAATTTAGAAGTTTTACCACCTATTTTTATGCATCATTTTAAGGCGTTTGAAGAACCCCAAGGGTTGATCTTCCCTCATCATCACGCATATACTAATTTTTCTAGAAATCCCACGCTAACGCTTCATCCTTATCGATATCCCTGCCTACAGAAGGATGACATTAAAAGAGTCCAAGAACTTACATAAATCCTTCTTGGAAAACAAATGATAAAGCTCCTCACTTTGATCTTTGAGGACAAAGCTCTTTTTAAGGAGGGTGGCATGTTAGGATCCTCCATCCTAAAATTATTAGTTAGTATTATTAATCATTTAATTATTATATTATTAACCTATAAAGTGAACCATCACAACTCTTCATACGTGAACCATCACGTCTCTTCACCAACATAGCTTCGTGGAAATATATATATATATATATATATATATATATATATATATATATATATATATATATATATATATATATATATATATATACATATATTAGGTTGGCCATTCATACAAATCATCCAATATAAGAAGAAGAATAATAAGAATCGTAGATTCTAAAGGAGGGAGCCCCCTATAGTGGCAAAGCAATTACAAGAGAGCCCCCTTTGAGTGGCATACGATTACATTTACATTAATTTGCTAATAATTTTATAGTAAGACCTTGGGGTCTTACCACAATGTGTTTGGTACTATCATGAAAAATAAGATTCTTGACAAGGTTCAAAACACCTTGATTGTTGTAAAATAAATGTAGTGGAAGATTCTTTGGAAGACCCATATTTGTAATAATGGGACGTAGCCATATTATATCATAGATTGATCCATTGGCTATGCGATATTATGCCTCTGTAGAAGAAATAGCAACCACCTGCTACTTTTTGCTATGCCAAGAGACAGGACCTAAACCAAGATGAAAGATATATCCAGAAGTTTATTTTTGATCATCAATGGATTTAGCATAGTCAGAGTCCGTGTAACCTTGTAGATAAAACTTGTTATTCTTTTTGTATTCCAAGCCAAAATCTATTGTACCATGGACATAATGTAGAACTCATTTTGCTACTTTCCAATGACTTACTTTGGGTTCCTGCATGAACCGTGAAAGATAACCTACAACAAAATTGAGATCAGGTCTAGTACTAGTTAGGTATAAAGGACTCCCGATTAGTTTATGATAGAGAGTGCCATCTACCTGTGAAGATTGATCATATCTTGAAAACTTAAGTCCTTCTTCCATGGAAATAGTTTTTGACTTACAGTCAGTCATGCGATATTTCTCAATCAAAGTCTTGGCATATTTTTTCTATGTAACTCTAATATGATATTTTTTTTGAATTACTTCTAAACCAAGACAGTAGTGCATAAGTCCTAGATCTGTCATTTCAAAATATGATTTGAGATCACTTTTCACTATATCAATCATATCTCCTAAACTACTTGTTATGATCAAATCATCTACATATAGCACTAGAATCACTATGTCAGAACCATTGTTCTTTATATAGAGATTTGCATCTGACAGAATTCGTTGGAATCCATGTTGTAATATATGACTATAAATTTTAATATACCAAGCTCAAGGAGCTTCTTTTAGCCCATACAAGGATTTTATTAATTTACAAACTTTTTGTTCTTGTCCTTTTACAACAAATCCTTCTGGTTGAGTCATGTATACTTCTTGTAGATCACCATTAAGAAAGGCATTTTTTACATTCATCTAATGTAACTTCCATCCAAACTGAGCTGTCATAGTACACAATACTCAGATGGTAGTCATTTTTTCATAGTCTATGCCTTATTTTTTAGCATAGCCCTTTGCAACCATATGGGATTTATGCTTATCAATTGTACCATCTGCCTTATACTTTACTTTGAATACCCATTTACAATCGATGGATTTCTTTCCTGAAGGTAGATTTACTAGATTCTAAGTGTGATTCTTCATGAGAGATGTATGCTCTACTTCCATAGCACCCTTCCATTGAGGCTTACTAATATCTTCCTGAGTAGTTGTGGGTTCATTTTCATCCAACGCTGTTATATAAAATCTTTCATCCTCAATATCTATTTCTCTATCTTCTGTTGCATCTACAGATAGTTCATCAAGACAAAGTTCATCAACTTCTAAAGATGATGCTTCTGCCTTCTTCTGTTGAGTGATACTATGTGTACATGGTCGATCTAGAGTCATATTTGTAAGTGAGGTCAATTTAGAATCTCTCAAAGTGATGGTATACCATTTTAGAATCTTCTTCTGAGGGGGTGAGGTTGCTTGTTTAGGCTCATCATCCTCATGATATACAACTATAGAGGTAGTATTTAATATGATAGCTTCATCAAACACTACATCTCTACTTATATATGTTTTCTTGGTTTTTGTATCGATCACGCAATATTCCTTTGAATCCTCATCGTAACCAAGAAATATGCATTGCAAGGTTTTCTCATCTAGCTTCTTTCTTTTCCATTTGGAAATATGCATGAAGGCTTTACATCCTAATATCGTAGATGAGAAATGGAGGGTTTCTTACCACTCCATGCTTCCTGTGGAGTTTGACCTTGTAGAGCCCTTGTGGGTGCTCTATTCAGAAGGTATGATGTTGTATTGACTGCCTCTACCCAATATTGATCCTCAATATTGGCTCCTTTTATCATACATCGAACCATTTCCATAATGGAGCAATTTCTCCTCTCAACAACACCATTTTGCTATGGTGTATAAGTTGTTGTCAGTTGTTGCTTTATCCCATGTTACTTTAGGAATGATGAAAATGCTTTGGAAGTATATTCTCCCTCTCGATCTTAGAAAAGGGTTTTTATAAAACATCCAAACTCTTTTTCTACAAGTTTATTGAATTTGAATGTATGAAAATGCCTTTGATTTTAATTGGAGGAAGAACCACATATTTCAGTAGTCATCAACAAACAATTGAAAGTACTTCTTGCCACTATAACTGATTGGCATAGGACCGCACAGATCAGTGTGTATTAATTCCAAAGGTTTCTTTGCTTTGGAAGTACTAGCTTCAAAAGTTACCCGGTGTTTCTTCCTTGCTAAATAATTTGAGAAAACAGGTAAGATGGAGGAGAGATGAGGAAGTCCTCTCACCATTTGATATTTTCTCATTTCGAGCAAATACCCTGAACTAAGATGCCCATATCGTCTATGCCACAGAGAAGTGGCCTCCTTTGTGGTTGCATCCAGAGCAACATTAGGAGTTGAAATAGCATTGAGAATGAACAGAACATGCTTGTAGGAACTGGTTGCAATATGTTTACCTTTTCGGGTTATAAAACATCGCTTATTGCCTTTTACAACTTGGAACACAACAACCATTTTTCTATCCAACATTTTGAGAATGGACAAAAAATTATTGGCTAATACAAGGACATAGAGAACCCTTTCTATCTGACATCTACCATCTGGGAGAGTGACAAAGACATTCCATTCTCCCTTTACTTGGTATACTTGATCATCAACAATGGTGACTGGATTCCTCTCTTTCTCTTAAAATGTTTCAAACCATGATTTGTCTCCAATCATGTGCTTACTAGCTCCCAAATCAATGTACCCTGCAACATCTATCTAAGAAGATGAAGTATGGGTCATGAGCACCTTGTGTGCTCTTTCAGAGTCAAAATCTGAATTGGATCCTGAGGAAGCTGAGTCTGAGTGAGAATCAATATAAGCAACATGTCCCTTAGATTGCTTATGTTGTTTTTTATATTTTTGTTTATCTTTCCCTTTCTTCTTATGATATTGATCATTTTGTTGCTTATTTTTGAACCAACACCTGTTGGTGTCATGGTTATTCATATCACAAATCTTACAATATTTATCCTTTTCTGATTTTTTTCCCCTTTTATTTGGACGAGGAACCCCCTTTTTGAAATTGACCTTGTTTCTTACCATTTTGTTAGGTGGAAAGGACATTTCTAGCATTTCATATTTCTGAACTTGATTTGCCTCCTCAGTCTGAAGCAAGTTTACCAACTCCACAAAAGATACTTGTCTACCAAAAACATTGAGGGAAGTGATCAAAATTTTATAGGAATCCAACAATGCTCTCAGGATGACAGAGTTTAAGATATCATCGTCCACTGGTTTTACCATAGTATTCAATTTTGATTTCAGTTATGCCACTCTGCAAAGAAATAGATCAACTGTCTTTCCAGAATTCATACTGAGGGTATGTAGTTGAGTTTGAGGGTGTAGAATAGTGGACTGATTCTTTCCTTCATACATAGTAATAAAAGTATCCCAAGTTGCCTTACTATTTTTGGCATAACATATATGAGGTTGAACCTCATCTGTAGTAGCAAGCACGAGAAACATGAGATATTTTTTGTCCTTCTTATCCCAAGCATCTTGATCTGTTTCTGCTATTTGAGGGCGTGGTGTAGTGCCAATTACTACATCCCACAAATCTTCCACCTGAAGAATGGCTCTCATCTTTGTTTTCCAGGGAAAAAAGTTAGGGTCTTTAACCAACTGTAAATTAGAGAGATATTTGTGAACAGTGGCCATTATGGAAGTTTCTTATGTCCCCCTTTTGTCTTATAATTTTGTAAATAAGAATAAGAATATTGTAATCCCCCCTTCTTGTTGCAAAATTAACAAGGGAAAAAAGTAAAAAAATATTCTCTTGAGCCTCCTAGGAAAAATAACTTTTTAGGAGTCAAATGGATGGTTTTGGTATCAAATGACACTGACAGGGTGTCAAAAAACAACTTTTGGGCATCAAAAAATGTGTTTGGGCATAAAAAAATTGAGTTCGGGCATCAAATACTGAGTTCGAGCATCAAATACAGTTTTGAGGTATCAAAACATTTGTTTGGGCAAAAAATATAGTTTGGAGGCATCAAAACATTTGTTTAGGCATCAAATACCGATTTCGGGTGTCAAAGATGCGTTTGGGTGTCAAAGGACCCACTCAAAGCATCAAAAAATATTGGTGATCACGAGATTTGATTTGTGGACCTCATCCATGACAGAGAGCACAGTAAACAAACTATGCTACCCAAGGTGCTGGGAAGGAATGCCCAGCACTTGGGCTTTAACGTTGAGGTAGGATAAATTAAAAAAAAAATTATTTGGGATTATCCCACATGCATCCTACGGATGCAAAAAAAATATTATAAGGTGGGAGGACCACCTTTCAATGTGACTGCCTTCGGGTAGTCACCCCTCCTCCACTTTCCTTTTACCATCTAAATTGAACCAAGATTCAATCCACATCTACCACGTCAACATCATCCACACTTTCCACCTACCATGTTAGCATTTTAGGTATCTAGTGGGTCCCACGTGCCACATCAACATCGTCCATCGATTCCACATCAGTATCGTTTGCCCTTTCCACATGCCATGTAAGCAGTTAGGTGCCATGGTAGCAATTAGGTATCTGGTAGGTCCTACATGCCATGTCAACATCATCCACCGTTTCCACATGCCACATCACCTGCTGACCTATCACCTACACAATAAAACACCTCAAAATCCATGCACGTTGGTTTGTGTATCAGGTCCTCCACACCAGGTCTCCCTCAATATCCATGTTTGTGCATCCTATGCATCTCAGGTCCTCTGCTGCTTTGGTACCATGTTGAAGTTAGCAAAGTAAACAATGCAAAGTGTAATCGATTTATTGATTTTGGTGGTTTATATATACATGGCTAAGGGTTGGTTGGGTAACCAACCAACCAACCTCCAATGGTTTGGAGGAGTGCTAAAAAGTGCATAAAACACACTCTTTTTATTAAATATAAATACATTAATGTAATATACTTCTGAATGCTAACATATCTATGATGACTAAAATAGAAAATTCCTCAGGAGATGAAGGGTATGAACCTGATGGAGAAGGAATGTTGTACTTGGATGAATATAGCGAAGGTGAATCTAGATCTGATAGCGGACTTCTTCATTGGAAAATGGAGGAGTACAAATTTTTTAGCCCAACTACCTCTATATTGATTCAGAGGAGATCAAGAAAAAACAAGATGAACCAAAAGTCAGCCAAGAACCTAAGAAGGAGGCAAAAGAGAAATGGACATTCCCAAAGAGTTTTGTAGAGTATACAGTGGGAGATGCAGAGATTGATACAATACAAGTACACCCAAAGAATATAGAGAAAGCAACGAGTGAGCCATAGAATATCAAATATGAAGGACCTCGGATAGTGGACATCAATCTAGGAATGGAGGAGGAACCTAGGATGATTCACTGTGGTGATGATTGGAACCCTGTACTGAAAGCGACGACTTTTAAGATATTCTTGGAATATAAGGATGTCTTTGCATGGATATATAAGGACTTGAAGGGAGTACCACCTAAATTATGTGTCCACAAGATTACACTAATGCCTGGAGCACAACCCATAAGGAGGAGACCATATAGAATGAACCCAAAGTATGTTGCATTAGTGAATGCAGAGATAGAAAAGATGTTGGAGGTAGGAATCATCTTCAAGGTGACAACCAGTGAATGGGTATCACCTATAGTGATCACCTTGAAGAAGGAAGTGGACAATATCAGAATATGTGTGGACTTTAGGAGTCTAAATGTAGTAACTATTAAGGACCCCTTCCCTATTCCCTTCATAGATTCTATCCTAGAAGAAGTCGTAGGACACGAGATCTATTCATTTTTGGATGGGTTTTCGGGTTACAATCAGATAAGTATAGCCAAGGAGGATAATTTGAAGACCACATTTATTATGGAGAATGGCATCTATGCATACAATCGAATGCCATTTGGGCTCTGTAATACCCCAACTACATTTCAGTGCATCATACTGTATATATTTGACCAATTGGCAACATGGAACTTCAAAGCATTTTTGGATGATTGGTTCATTTATGGGAAGATCAAGGAGCATCTTCCTACCCTCAGTGAATGCATGAGTAGGTGTAAAAATGCACAGATATCATTAAACCCTGGGAAATGCTACCTGATGGTACCATATGGGAAATTGTTAGGACACATAGTGTGCAGTGAAGGATTAAAAATAGACCCTGATAAGATCCGTGTGATATTACACATGGAAGAACCATACGATGTGAGTTCACTTAAAACCTTCTTGGGATCGATGGGATATTATCGAAGGTTTATCAAGAATTATGCACATGTATCCTACCCATTGGATTCGTTGACAAAGAAGAATATTCCTTTCATATGGACAGAGGAGCACCAAGGAGCCTTTGAGGAGCTGAAGGCTAAGCTTGTGAGTAGCCCGATTTTGGTGTTCCTGAACTGGGATAAGGAATTCCATGTCCATATTGATGCTTCAAATTTTGCAATTGGATGTGCTTTGGCACAAGAAGGATAGTTTAGGCTGGATCAACCTATTTTCTTTGCTAGTCACCTATTGTCAAGGCCGGAGAGAAATTACAGTACAATAGAAAGAGAAGCTTTGGGAATGGTATATGCAGTCTAGAAGTTTAGGCATTACCTATTGGTGAATCCCTTTGCTTTCTATGTAGATCACCAAGCTCTATTGTACTTGATAAATAAACCAGTGATACAAGGATGGGTCAGTAGGTGGCTCATCACCCTACAGGAGTTCGTATTCTAAGTAGTAGTGAGACCTGGTAAGAAGCATGTCATTGCAGACTAGTTGTCTCGGATACGATCAGGAGAGCCTATAGGAATAGGAATTTTGGATGAATTCCTTGATGCACAATTATTCACCATCAATGTTGTTCCATCATGGTACAAGTTGATTGGCTAGTATCTTTCCATAGGAGAGTTGCCACAGGAAATGATGGCAACCGAGAAAAAGAAAGTGATCATGAAGTCAGCACCCTTCTAGTTGATAGCAAGATTGTTGTATAAGATGGGAAGCGATGGTATCCTAAAAATATGTGATGGAAGAAGAAGTCAAAGTAGCATTGAAAGAAGCTCATGAAGGCTTAGTAGGAGGGCACATGGGACCAGATGCGATAGCTAGAAAAATATTACTAGCTGGACTATGGTGGCCCACACTATATAATGATGCGAAAGAGTATGTGAAAGCATGCGATACTTGTCAAAGGGAAGGAAAGCCGATAAAGAGGGACTTTATGCCATTGCATCCATCACAACCATAGGAACTATTTGAAAGGTGGGGATTAGACTTCGTCGGACCATTGAAGACATCTCAGAGAAGGAAGTGTAGATACATCATAGTAGCAATGGAATACTTGACAAAATGGGTTGAAGCGAGAGCATTACCTGATAACTCAACTAAAAGTACAATGAGATTCTTGTATGAATAGGTGATCACAAGATTTGGTATTCTGCTACAGATAACGAGTGACCGAGGAGGACACTTTATCAATGAAATCATCAAAATGCTGATGATGGAGTTTAGGATTTTGCACTCATTGTCTAGTCTGTATTATCCCAGAGCTAATGGGCAGGTGGAAGCAACAAATAAAGTCCTGGTATCTACTTTGTATAAAACCTGTGGAATAGAGGGAGCATATTGGGAGGAAAGGCTACCATCTATTTTATGGGTATATAGAACAACTTTTAAACCAACAATAGAGCATACACCTTTCCAATTAATGTATGGACAGGAGGCAGTGGTGCCAGTTGAATTCTTGATACCAAGTTTGAGAGTCATAGTAGAGCATCGCTTGGGTGATCAAGAAAGTTTGGAAGAGTGACTGAAAATACTAATAAAGTTAGATGAAAGATGAGTCATGGCACAATGGGTGATTGAGGTAGCTCAAAAAAGAAGGAAGGCATGGCATGACAAACATTTGAGAAAGTTAGAACTTAGTCCGGGTGACTTGGTTCTAAAGTTTAATGGGAAGAGGGAAATAAAGCCCAGTAAGTTGAAGATGTTATGGCTTGGTCCCTATAAAGTGGTTGAAGTAATGAATAATGGAGTAGTCAAGTTGTAGAACTTGAATGGGATGGAGGTACCCAACATTGTAAATGGCTCAAATTTGAAGCCTTACAAGGTACAATGCTTATTCATTTCTTTAGAAGAGATTGAATGAAGAAGATGAGCAGAAGCTCAATGAAGGACTCAAGATGAGCCAGGTCCATCATAGGAGGAGCCTAACATGGGACTTGTACACTTATTTGTAGAAGGGGAGGAGACACGACCAACCATAGAACAACAAGAGTTGGCACCTCAACCCGGAGAAAGAAGAATATTGCGAGTGCATGTCAGATTTACGGATGGGACCGAACGAGTAGAAGAGGAAGATGAAGAATGGATTCCTCCAAATGAAAGAGGACATCAGGAGATAGTACTATTACCCAAAAATAGGGGAAGGCAAGAAGAAGCACCCCAAGTAAGTAAAAATATGATGTATCCTCAGGTGGAGCATAGAGAACTACCCCAACAAGTTGAAGGACGAAGAAGGATACGATTAATAGTACGATACGAGGATAGAGTGGACACCTTTGAAATGGAAGTTCCAAAAGAAGATAGGAATGAGACCATCGATGAAGAATTGGCTGGACTTACTCCATTGGCTTAGATAGGGCTATTACAATAGAGAATGTGATTACAGACTCAACAATTGCAAGAAGAATACCAGATGTTGTGAGGTCATAATGCAAGGTTGAGAGAACAAACCATCCAAGAATTGGATAGTACAATATGAAGGTTGGATGAACAAAGAATAGCTAGGCTACAAGAGCTAGAAGGAGAACCTGAGGATGATGAGGGGATAACTCCAAGAAGTAGTGTAAGAAATTATGGAGTGAGCACAAGTTTGCAAGTACCACCAAGTGATCCACCAATGATGAATGAAGATGCAAAAATATTGTGGTGAGACATTGAGGAAGCAACCACATCACCTAAATCACAAGGCCATGCACGACTGGATTTGAGTGACTCTAGTAATGAAGGAATGCCTTGGCTAGTAAGGGAACCTAGCATAGAAAGTAGTGATGAGGATGATTGCCCAGGGAACCCCCAGAATCCTTGAGATAATCGTGATCCCCCAACATGTACAACAACACAATGACAACTAGGGAGATCACAGGAGCATCAAACCAACCTTGATCTACAAGCATATATAATAGCCTATCGACAGTTGAGAAGACAAAGGAGAGAAGTACGGATATTGGAGAGACTGATGAATTTACCAACAGATTGGGTGGAATAGAGAGAAGAGAATCAGAATAACTCAAGTTCTGAGATAGAATTTTCTGACGCATATAGAGAGGTCTTGGCAACTTCATCTCCACAAAGAAGCTTCGAGGAAAGAATATGGAGATGTCACTTAGCACATGCAGATCATAGAATCAGAGCACTACGATAATTGTCACCAAGCACAAGAAGAAGTAGAAGTCCACTAGCCAACATTGAGTTGGTAGAGATAACTCTTGATAATCGAGCAATGGGAGGAAGGAATAGAGAAGGACCCCTAAGGCTTCAGCCAAGAAGGGGAGGAGGTATTCGACTACGAAGTGAGCAAGGACAAGGTGATGTTACAATTAGAGGAGGAAGAGGATGAGGAAGGTTTTGACCCCCTACTCCTAGATGGTCGGGAGATACACCTTTAGCTTGTATGAACTGGATAAGGAATATATGAGGGTTACCATGGATGAGAGGAATCTTACCTAGCCCCACAAGGTAGTATCCATTAGGATGACCACCACTAATCTAATGAGGACCTCAAAGAGTGGTAGGTGGTAGAGGATTACTCCAAGAAAGGGAGGAATCACCATTGGCATAGAGAAACCCGATGTCAAGAGGAATAGGATGGGGAAGACACTCACATGGGAGAGGCCTTGCTGGTAGAGGAAGAGTACATTTTGTAGATGAAAGAAACTAGGGACAACTAAGGATCCGATCACCAAGTCTGGAGCCAAAATTGATCCGAGGGGATAGGTGGAGAAGTCACTCGAATGATAGTAGAGTAGTAAGGACACCACTACCAAGGGATCAATCACCTGTGTGACAAGAGGAAAGGACACCAGGTGAAGATACTCCAGCTTGCAATTGTACAATTCCAAATTGTACACATGGTATGGGAAGGCCAGGGAATTAGGTAACATCACAAGTGGAGATGAATCGACCTAGAGAGCAAGTGGCACCAGGTGACACAACCACTCAGAACATCACAGTCGAACCTCCAAGAGAAGAATCCGATGGGATCGTACAAGTGAATGTCACTGTACGATTTCCACGACGGTAAGTGTAAATAGGTTAGGAATGAAAAAAAAGAAAAAAAATAAAATAAAATGCCTTAATTGTGAAAATCCCTCGGGATGCAATTAGGAAGGAAGTGGGTTGAAAACTAGAAATGGTGGCCTCTTCAAGAGAGAAAATAGACAAAAATTTCTCTAAGTGATAGATTGTACAAATCAAATTTTAAGATGAAAAAGCACAAGTGATAGATCGTACAAGCCAATTTTTGAAGTCAAAAAGCATAAATGAGAGATCGTACAAGTGAAATTGGAAAAAGTACATTGGAAATCATACAAGAAGGCATGTTGTATGATTTAGGTCGTACAATGTATGATTTTAGGCATAGTGTACGATTTTCAACCATCGCATTAAATGTTCGCATGTGTGGATCGATGAGTTGTCGAAAAAGAGTGGGAAAAAGTTAAAAATTGCATGAAAAGTGATGAGTTGTCAATCATCCAGGCAAGGAAGATGAAAAGACATGCAAAATGGTGCAATTTCAAAATTGGAGCGGTTAGGGTTTGGAGATAGTTTAAATAGAAGGCTCACCCTAGCAATTTTTTAAACCGTACAAAGAAGAGTTCAAATTTTTTTAGGAGAATGAAGGCGACAAGCATGCAACTGAATGGAGGCAACTACATGGGCATTAAAACTCACCAGTAAGCTACAATAATTTGTGACCCATTTTCAAATTCGCACTAGGGAGACTTTTCGCATTCGAAGAAATCGAACCAGAGAAGGAAAAAGGAGAAAAAGCGAGGGTTTGACTCCATTGAAGGAAGAATTCAAGTTCAGCTAGAAAGAAAGGAGGGTTTGTAGTAGAAGGCATCCAAACATGAACCAGGTCATTGAAAAATGTACATTAGGGTTCAAAGAAGTGGCAGATTGGAGCCAAAGCAAAGAAATTACAAGGAAAAGGAAGTTACAAACCCTAAATCGGAAAAAAGTGGCCAAAAACGAAAGGGAGAAGATGGAGGAAAGGAAGGAGAAGACCGTACAACCGTATTTAATAGCCAAAATTTTTTTTTTTGGGGATAAATTGTGCCAAGGGTGGAAAATTTGGAAAATTGCTCCCGAAAAGCATTGAAAAGATAGATCGGGGCATTTCGACAATTGGGTCGAAGAGAAATCATAGAAGGAAAGTGAAAAACATGATTTTTAGGTGGATAAGGGTTTGAAAAGATGTATTGTATGATTTTGTGGTAGAGTGTACGGTCTCAAGAAAATGTTTGTGCGATTTCAAGCAATTTTTGGGTTATTTTTAGCCATTTAGAGCAAATCATATGAAATCATACAGATTCAATGAGGGGGAGTAGCTAGAGAGGGATACTGTATGGAGTAGTACATCCCTGTACAATTTCAAGCTACAATTGTATGATTTGTAGAAGATTGAATAGTTTGAAGACCGAACAGTGATAGATTGAATAGTGTACGATCTGGAGGGGTTGCTCATAAGGAAATCGTACAGGAGTAAGAGGAAGAGCATATTGTATGATTTGTAGTAGATTGTATGATTTCTGACACACTTCTAATTGCAGAATTGGTGATGTTCGAGTAGCAAGATAACTAGAGGTATGGCGAGAAAATAATTTTAGTCGAGGAGTTCAGATATCGGTTAAGAAGAATTGTAGCCAATAGGGTGGAACGGTCACCAAGACCCCTACACGAGAGAGAGTCATGGCCATGGTAGTACCAAGGGTGACAGTTTTAGTCTCATGATTGGTGTGGTACTCATCCTTGGAGAAGAGGAGGATACAGGTCATGGAGAGGTCAGAGGTACTGGAGGGCTGATAGAAGGAGAACACCACCAAGATACCGAGAGGAGAGGATGGCACAAGAAAGGATTCTAAGGAGGGAATTGAGGAGTGAGGTACATGTTCTAGATCTGGATGAGGATCTGAGTAGTGGACCTAAGGAAGGTCAGGTGGAAATAATAAATATATCATTTGTACAACATGGAGGAGAGACATGTAGGAGGTGGTGGAGTAATGAATAGAACAAGAACCACCCCTGGAGAAAATAGTTTGAGGAGGCTGGTGTAGCTATAATAGCACAAGTGCCACCACACCAGAAGACCTTCTTCTACAACTATCTATTACAGATGGTTCAGGCGTATAATCCTGCAACCAGAACTACCTTTGTCAATGTGGGCAAGAGGTCGGTGAGAATAGAAGTTATAGTGGATGCATTCAGGAAGACATTCAGATTGCCAGCATATGACACAAAGATAGTTAAGAAGTTGGTTGATCTGATTGAGACATATCGAATCATCACTTTGTTAACCAATGTGAAGTCATCGATTGATGCAAAGATCTTGGGTGTAGGGACTCAAGGAATTAAATAGAGCCAGTTGAAAGGGAACGATTGGCCATGTGCTATGAATACTATGATGGCTCGACTATCAGGAGATACATAGGCTACAGAGATGCCAATATGGATGGCTCAATATGTAGAAGGTATCACCAAAGGGATCAAGTATGATTGGGGTACCTATCTAGAAAGAAATATGCATGAAGTACTAACAAAAAGATCGAAAAACTTTGGAATGACATTCAATGCCATTGGATTGTTGTTAAATGCTATTACAAAAATGGGAATCCACTTTCTGGGTTTGATAGAACCTAGGAATGTGAGGGTAGGACAGCCAACCATTTTGAGGTGGGAAAAGTCAGTACCTATTCAGAAGGAGACTCTAGAGAAGTCTCGAACAAAGAAAGAACAACAGGCCGCTAAGGTACAGGAGGATACTTCTTCGGATGATGAGGATGTACACCCCTGAAGAAAAAGGCCTAGGAAGTTGGAACCTGAACTAGAGCAACAAGCAATTCAGCAATGGTAGCAGGAGCTACCATCAATTCAAGAAAGGGAGGAAATTATGGGGAGGCAATCCAGCCCAATACAAATAAGGACAAGGAGACAACGAGAAAGAATGGAAAAGAATACTGCTCCAGAAAAACAAATCGAGACTATGTAGAAGGATCAACAAGAGGAAAAGAGACAATCAGACTCGAAGAAGCTGGATCTACATGAGTGGAATTGGGTAGAAGCAGAGAAGATGCTGGAATCCCCACAAATATTCTAGCATAACAAATTTGAAATTTTAGACTCTTCAAAATTATGGGAGGACACAGAGGTGGGGAAGATAGCATAGGAAGTGGCAGCCACTACTCAGGAGGAAAAGGAGGAAACCGAAGTGAGAGTGGAAGCCTCAGAGGAAGAGTCTAGAAAAATAAGAAGCCCCATTTCAAATTCATGATGGGGGGAAGTTCAAAATAAAATAATCCAAGTGATGCACAAGAAGAGGTGAAAGCATCACAAGAACAAGAAGAACCTATTGTTGAAAAATTCACAACGATGGAGACACACCAGAATCAGGAAGAAGAGCAGGTGACTGAAGAGCAACAGGTGGGCTCCACTGAACATAAAGAAGCCCAGGAATAGATAGAGCAACAACAATATCAATAGGATATTGTGAATATAGAAGATGATATGGAGGTGGAGAAGATAGTGGAACAGACTCCACCAAGAGAAAATATAAATATAGAGAGAGCACTACTAGAGCTCGAGGGAAGCTCTAGCCACCACATGGAAGAGGAGGAAGAACAAACTCCTACAGAGGAGGAACTACAGAGAATGCAAACAAGTTACCTTTTGAAGGTACCATAGTTTAGCAAGATCGAAACTGAGGAGGTAGTGCAAGGAGTAGAAGATGATGTGGAATATTTCTTCTCTCAGATAGGTGATGCCATAGCTAGCACCAAATTATAGTTTTGTATTGGATGCGTGGGAGAATTGAAGTTGTGGGAGGAACAAGTGTCTCTCGAATTGGAGAAGATAACAGAATGGGTGAGCAATGAGGAGCGTACAAGGAGAATTGTAGACATTCATGTACAACACCCATGGAAGTTACCCAGGGAAGAGGTAACCATGATGTTGGGAAGAGATGACTTGCTAGAGGGAGTGAGAACCAACTATAGGTAGCATCCGAGGTTGTACCTGGATAGAACCAATCATCCAACTTGTCCCATGAATATAGTGGATTTGGAACACAAGAGGGTCACTACAGGATTGGCTATCACTCTGAGGAAGTTGAACTTCCTAACACATTGGATAGAGTGGTTGAGCATCGGATTGGAGCAGATTTATCAGCTCAAGGAAGCTCAGAAGGAGGAGACGGAAGCCACTCGGAAGGAAATGATTGCAATGGAGGAAGAATTGCAAAAGTGTAAGGCTATGGTAGAGGAGAAAATAAAGAAATTGGAAGAAGAACTGCTAAGCACCAAAACTAATTTTGAGGCTAGACTTAGCTCACTTGAAGAAGAGAAGCGATAGGTCTCACAAATGGTAGAAGATAGGATTAAGGAGTTGGAGGCTCAACTCAGAGCAAAGGATGAACAGGTGAAAACATAGTTGGCCAAAAAATATGAGCAAATGGTGGCATAGGCCAAGAAGATAGAAGAGCTTACGAAGGACAACAAAATATATAATGATATGGTCCTAGAGAAGCAAGCACAATTGAAGGCCAGAGAAGATACTATTCATGCCTTAGAGGCTGATGTTGACCACCACCTGAAGACCATTATAGAGAAGAATGAGGAGCTTCAGGTGACAACCCAAACATAAGCTCATTTGTAGGAGAATTTGAAGAAGAGTGCCACCGATCATGAAAAGTAAATGAGGGAACTCTTGAAGACTATCGAAGAGAAAGCAAATTACCATGGGGTGAAAGTAGTGGAAATGGGGAACTATGCAGCCAGGTTGAAGAACGAACATGCAATTCTTCAATCCCAAGTGGATGACTTGAAAGAGGTGGTCGCGGATTATGAAGCATGATTGAAACAAAAGTATGAGTCGGTGAGAACTGTTGGTTACGAATCTTCCATTTAGGAAAGGATTTTAGTCTTTTGCACCCTAGATTCACCCAGTAGATTGAAAGGTCAGAAGTAAGGGATGCCTTTTGTGCCAATATCTAGAGAATGTCGGATCCTATGCTAGTCTACTTGATTTTTTAGATAAGGGAACAAGAAAGAGATAAAAAATGCAAAAAGAGATGTAAATGTGTGATTTAATGGTGGGAAACAAAAAAAAAACATAGTAACTAACTGATACTCAAACTAGCAGCAATCAATAGTGGGACATGTAACAGAAACCATAACTATGATTCCTTCCTATGTATCCTTCTATATTCATTCCAGGTTCACTTAATTGCCAATTCTATGATCCAGAATGCAGAATGACAACAATCAAAAAAATAAATGAAACTTTCAGAAATGTTTAAATAAGGTAGCATAAAAAAAAAGACAATAAATACAGCCAAAGATGCCTTTTATTGATGCAAAATGTTTGATTATAGTAGCTTTCCTAGCCATATGTCACCCTTAGTTTTACAATGAAGTTCATTTACTATTTATAGCTGGAATTTCCCCCCAAATTACAATTGATGCACGAAACTCAAGAACCAAAAAAAGCTACAAAAGCTACAAAAAGTTGCCAGGATTAGTCCTCAACTGAACGTAGGTGTACTTGCAATATGGTTCTTCTAAAATCTATATGGGTATAGTCAGATATAATGGATTGGAAAGTTAGGTCTGGTTAAATGCGATAGATGTGGTACAATTTGTCCTTCAATGTCCATCTACCCTATACTCTGGAAGAACACCCTCTATCTCATCTTGTCAGGCCCAAACTTGGAATTTGCATGTGCTTAGCTCAAGTATAAAGCTTTTTTATAAAAGGGGGGACTGACCAAAGTCGCCTACTGAAGAGAACACCTTCGGGAGTCACTCCAGGATGGATTGAACTCGAGAGACACCTGTACTTAGAAATTTTTTGACAACTTTGTCCTTCTTTCTCATGTTTGCTAACTGGGGGAGAGGTGATAATGGTCACTATAAAAATGCAGCGATGATGGGTGACACTCGAAAAATGATCAATCAACATCGGTCGCTATTTTTATGCCTTATCCAAATTTGCATCTCCTTGCTTGCTGTCATTGAAAAAGAGTAGTGATG
The DNA here is from genome assembly GCA_028583015.1 of Wollemia nobilis. Lineage (NCBI taxonomy): Eukaryota > Viridiplantae > Streptophyta > Pinopsida > Araucariales > Araucariaceae > Wollemia > Wollemia nobilis. The sequence goes on from JAQPPZ010015054.1 coordinate 495,769, forward strand.
CTCAGTGTCACTCCAAAACAAAGTGACAATGGGAGGTTCTGGAGACCTTGAGTGATGGCAGGAGGCACCACATTTAGAATATTTTTAATTTTCTTCTTTTCTTCCTCTGTACATGGTCTCTCAAAAAGGTGAGCGACGACGAAAGTCGCTCCAAAATGGAGTGACGAATGAAAATCGCTCCCAATCCAACACTTAAGAGAATTTTGCATTTTATTTTTCCACCGAGTTTCACTTAGAAAGTGAGCAACAATGGGAAGCACTTGAGGAAATGAGCGACGATAGGAGTCGCTCAAGTTTTAACACTTCGAACATTTTCAATCTGCTCCCCATCTATCTTATTGCTCAGAAGTGTCATCGATCGCTGGAGGAAAAAGGTGAAGCTGGGAATCACCCAAAAGAGGGAGCGACTCTCAGAATCACTCCAAAATGGAGTGACCACGAGAGTGCCCAACACTTACAATTTTTTGGGCTTTTCACCAAGCTTGTTGAAACTACTAGAAATTTTAAAACACAAAGTTGAAAACAGAAAGCTAAAAACTGGAAAGTGGAAATTGCATGAGGAAAACTGGAAAGGAAGGAAGGAGGGAGGGAGGCAACAACAATTTTTTTATATTTTTTAGAATTTGTACCCTGTTGCAAAATGTGGCAACAAGAACACCAACCAAAGTAAAGGGAAGGACAAATGTAGGCAACAAATCCACTTCCTAGAAGAAAAAGAAGTGATAAATGGAATTTTCCAATTTTGATAGTTTTGACAAATTTTTTAAATTGTATAGGTAGGAGTAAACCATACAGCTAGGAGGGCAAACCATACAAGGTAAAGGTAAATCATACAAGGTGCAATGAAATGACATGAAATGCATGGGAAATGTAATTTGAAGTTGTAATTGCACATGTAATTGATTATTAAGGTTTAGACTTAGTAAAAGTCTTAATTAATGCATTCCATTATGCATGGGTGGTTGTAAATAACTAAGTGCATTAGGAACCACTTTGTAATAGCCTAGGCAATGTTATATAAGGCCCCATTTTTTATTTTTATGGTCTAGACATATACTGGATATAATTTGATAGAGTTGGATCCTTCTAGCTCCCTAACCATTTCATATCACAATGATAAAATTGACTAACCATTATAACTCCTTAACCAAGCACAACATGTATACCTTTATTAAAAAAAATTAATTCTACCTTCAAGCACTGTCATCACTACTCAAACCAACGACCTCGCTAGCCTCCATGCCATCGCACAAGGGAAAACACCACGTGGGATACCCTCCCATATAATCCCAAGGAGTACGTGCTACTTCTTATCCTCTACCACAATGCAAAACACAAAACTTCACACAAAACCTTATCACCTTCCTCTATCACATCTTGAACATGAGACATGTCTGCTGTCATGTCCTAGTGCTACAAAAATTATCATCTAGGCTGCCTACCCATATGGAATAGAACTTTACAGCTCCTTCTCCTTGTTCTTTACTCTACCTCAATTTTTGAAAATTGATGTCTTCTTCCTCTCCGTCTTGAATCGAACGACTATATTTTGGGTGCATAAATTTCTCTACACATGAACACTTTATTAACCATATTATCATGCAATATTTATATGCAATGGTTGGCATTAACTTTGACATCGACGCTCAAATTTTCAAACCTTTGGTGCCAATAAAATATTACATTTTAATTATAATAATTTAAATCCAAGGGATTTAAACATTATAATTTCTTAGGGCCTTTTGTTAGGTTAAAATTTTTTCCACCATAGTTAATCAATTTAACCTTTTTATTTAATAAAATTAACTCCAAGGTAAATCAGATAGACCTTTTTATTTTTCTTTTTTCAAATACCACCATGATAAATCAACTTGACCCTTTTATTTTTCTTTTTCAAATACAACCATGGTAAATCAACTTTACCCTTTTAGTTTTTCAATACCATCATGGAGAAGGCTATTCTTTTTTCTTGCTACCTCATGCATCATGTGCCTTTTGAAGAATATTCTCAAAAACATTGTTATCAAATTAGGACATAAAAGCTTTTGATATCAATGACAACACAACATGCTCAAATTTCCAAAAACATTCCCCTTTGTCATTTATGGCAATCCTTTTCTAAAATTCCTTTTTCTAGACCATTTGATTCCAAATCTATTCTCCCTAAGAAAATTGTCCTCCTGATTGAATTGTCTTCCCCTTACTCAAATATCTCCCCCTTTTTCATAAATGGCAAAGGGACTCCTTTGGGGCTAAAGATAAGACTCTTAGCTTAGCCCTCTCCCCACCTCCTCTCCTTGAGGTGATTAATTTTGGGATGGGAGTATTTTTCAACCTTATTTCTCAACATACAATACAATACTCTTTTTCTTTGTCAACCTTATTTCTCAACATACCATTTTGATCCCTTTTAGTGTGTTTATATTTGGAAGCTCTGGAAACTATGTTATACACCACTTGGTATTATGCCCTAGATTATTAAACTTGTAACACTTAATGTTGTAGTTCTTAGAAGGTAAAAATATCTTGAAGTTCCTCTTGGTGAAGCCATACTCAATTCTATCATGAACCCTATAGTGGATTTCTTTATGACCAAATAGATTACAAGAGTAGAAATACCCTTGAAAGAGATGTCCATATTTGAATTTCCTCTTAGTAAAATCATATTCCTTATTTTCATGAACCTTGTAATGCATAGCCTTGTGACCAAACCGATTACATGAAAAATGTCCTTTTAAGAAATTCTATCTTGAGTCCATTGGTCTCTTAGTTCTTTCTCCTTTGTGATTATCCTTGTTCCTTGTTTGTCCATTGTTTCCTTTCTTAGTGAAGCTTTTATTCTTCAACTTATGCTCATAAGTCTTAATTTCTCCTTCACTCCCTTCCTCTGAAACTTCTTCTTGTTTTGAGCTTGAGCTTGTCTCTTCTTCTTGTTTCTCTTATCCTTCTTCAAATCCAAGTCCTATTTTGATAGATGAAGATATTTATGCATTGATAATCTTATCTAAGGCCTTTCAACTTTTTCCAAACCTGTGAATCTTGTCCTTAGAATATTTTACTTCCATCCTTAGTGAAACTACCTCATGTTTTAATATTTCACATTCTAACTCTTTTGCTTCTATATTTTCACTCATGACCTCTTTAATTCTCCTTGACTTAACTATTGATTTTGTCAGGTATTATATAATATTTCCTTTTTCTTCCTCACATTATTGAACTTGAGCCTTTAGTCTTGAATTTTGCTTTCTAACCTTTTTCAATTCTCTAAGAGCAACAATAAGTTCTGCTTCTAGATCTATTGTGCCTTCCTCTTCATTTTTAGAATCTTGTTGTACTTATTGGTCTTCAAGAGAATATTCACACTTTTCAACTTTATCTTCAACAGGAGCATTTTCTTCCTCTTCTAATACAAAAAATAGAATTTCTTCTTCTTCATTATTTGAGGGTATTTCATCACTATTACTTGAAGCCTTTCTTCACTTATCAACATAGAAACTGTTCTTGTGCCTTTGAAAGAACTTCTTTTTATGCTTTTTTGACCATACATGTTTTTATTTTCATACCTAGATTTTATTTCTTCCTTTTTATTATGATCATGTTTCTCTTCATTGCTACTGCTTCTAGCTTCTGGAAAATTACATGCATAGTGACCAAAATTTGCACAATTGAAATATTTCACTATTTTCATACCTTTCTGCTTTCTTGAGTCCTTTTTTTTCTTCTACCATAGTTTTCTTCATCACTGCTTGACTCACCACTTGATTTTGGTTTCTTGTATTTTTCTTCTTTGATGTTTGAAAGTTGTATCTTTCTTGGAGTTGGGATCCGTTACTATTCTCATCTCATAATCTATGAGAATTCCATGTAACTCATCCATAGTCAACTTATAATTATCTCTCATCTCTTCTATAGCTAACACTTTTACATCATACCTCATAGGAAGTCACCTTAGTACTTTTTGAGCAACACTGGAGTCTTCAATTTAAAATCCAAGTCCACACATGGTATTAAAAATCTCATCCACACAAAGTAGGTATGTAGCAATATATTCCTCATATTCCATATTCAAATCTTCAAAATGTTTCTTGTGGTTTTGTAGTTTTGCCATCTTTACCTTTTTATTTCCCTCATAGGTTTGCTTCAATTTATCCCATATCTCTTTTGATTATTTGAAATGCATAAATTTCACAAATTTTTCTTCATGTAATCCACTCAAGATTCCATTCATAGCCTTGGAATTACTCACATATAATAGCTTACCATATTTATCTATGGGAGGATTAGCTATAGATGTGAATTCATCCTCAACTGATTACCATATCTCATATCCTTATACCATCAATTAAGTCTTCATTATTATGCTCTAGAAAGGATAATTGTTCCCATCGAATAATGGTGCCTTATTTTATGAAGATTCATTCTTAAATGTCATTTGTGTTCTTGTAATATCTTCCTTCAAGTTTTTAGACTCTTTTGAAGAAACCCACTCTCATACCAATTAAAGAACACATGCTTATACTAAGGGGAGGATGAATAGTATAAGATCAAATTTTTATTTTCTTTCCCAACTAATATTATCCAATATAATCAATGGAAATATCAATGATAGTAATCAAAGCAATGCACAAATCATCACACACAACAGAGACACAAATTTAATATGGTCATTCAATGTGGGCTACTCCACGGAGAGAATATTTCTTCTAAAATTTCTCAACAAATATCTTGGGAATCAATTCCCTATTACAATGTTTATTGACCTTTGTTAAAAGGACACACTAATCCCCTATGATATGATTTGTGGATCTTTCTCCATAGGAGAAATATATCCCCTTGCTCTGGTTCATGGAACTTGATCTAGGAGAACTCTATCTCCTTAATTGGTTCGTGGATCTCTCTCCACATAATAAATCTATATTCCTAGTTGGCTCATGTATCTCACTCCATAGAATAACTCTTTCCTCTTGCTCCAGTTTGTGTATTTCTCTCCATATGATAACTCTATCCCCTATGCTCTAGTTGGTGATCGTCCAAAAGACTTCTGCCCCCACTGCTATGGCTTGTGGATATTTCTTAATAGGAGATCCCTATTACCACTGTACTAGCTAATGGATCTCTATCCACTGGAGACTACTATCCTCTTTGCTTTTTCATATCCAAAGCCTTCTCTCAAATCTATCTCAAATCTATGCCAAACTTTATCCGAGGTCTAGCACAAATTTTCTCTAACTCTGCTCACAATTTTGCACCAAACTCTATTCCAAACCTCTCCTAAGCCTTAACACAAAGCTTGAACAAACTTGATCTCAATTATATTTCAAATATATCTCAAGCCTTAACAAAAATATTGAACAAACCTACTCTCAATTCTATTTCAAATATGTCTCAAGCATTAACACAAAGCTTGAACAAATCAGCAATCAAACCAGCTCTCAAATATTTGCAAACCTTGCACACAAACCAAGCTTATATCTTTTTCAAAAAATATTTCTTAATATAGATATATTCTACTTATAATTCGTTTAACCTCTGGAACATATAGAGAATGATATGCTCTATTAAAAACTCAATATGTTTCACACTCACAAATTTTGTACTCAATTAACCACTTTATTTCTCTTGTAAAATTCCTTTCAAATCAAATAAAAATAATGTATAAAAAAACTTGTTTATTCTTCTTATAAATTTTCTCTCAAAGATCAATCACACCAATGCAAAATTTCCCTCATAAAATTGATCTCAAAAACCTTCACAATTGCTATCAATATCTCTCAAATCAATGTTTAAAATATTTCACAAAGATGCACTAACTTGTCTTCAACCCTAGCACAAGTAGTTCAAAATATCTAGCTCAAATGTCTCAAACCCTTTAAATAATTAGAACCATAGATTATTCTCAAATTCTATCCCAAATATTTCAAAAAAACTCAACAATGAAGCACAAACACCTCACTCAAATATTTCCAACAATGCTTATTAAATAATCCTTTTCACTCCACCTTATGTTCCCAAACATTCATTCCAAAAAACACTTTAAACAAGGGATGATGTGCCCATACCTCTTAATTGTTCTTGTGGAGATATGTATTCAAAAATCTATCTCACAAAAAACTGATATTTCTAGTGCCACTTCAAGATTTAGATATCGAAATACTCTCTCAATATATCCATATGATTTTTCTTCTCAAAATATATTTCAGCATACAAAAATTACAATAAAATATCAAATCATTTTTACACCTTATTACTCCTATTATTTCATGTAAAATAATGCTCAAAAAAACAACTAGAAATTATACACATGAATTTCACATATACAACTTATACCTCCTTATGAAAACAAAAATAATGCACTTCAAATTTCAATAAGACTAAAGAAATTTTCACTTCATATCATGCATCAACCAAGCATTAGCAATATGAAATTTCACCTTTCATCCCTTTCTAAAATAAAAATAAAATCACTTTACTATACTTATAGCTCCCTAACCATTTCATATCACAATGATAAAATTGACAAACCCTTATAACTCCTTAACCAAGCACAACATGCATACCTTTATTAAAAAAAAATTCTACCTTTAAGCATCATCGTCATTGCTCGAACCTGCGACCTCGCTGGCCTCCATGTCCTAGCACAAAGTCAAACACCACATGGGCTAGCCTACCACAAAATCCCAAGGAGTAGATGCTCCTTCTTGTCCTCTACCACCCAAAAAAAACGTAAAAATTCAAAAAAAACTTATCACTTGCCTCCGTTGTGTCTTGATCATGAGACTTGTCTACTGCCACGTCCTAGCACCATGGACACTACCATCTTGGATACCTACCTAGATGAAATAGAAATTTGGAGCCTCTTCTCCTTGTACTTTACACTACCTCAATTTTTGAAAACTGATGTCTTCTTCCTCTCCATCATGAATCAAACGATGATCTTTTGGGCACATGAATTTCTCAATACACGAACACTTTATTAACCACCTTAGCATGCAATATTTATATGCAATGGTTGGCATTAACTTTGATGTTGTCACTCAAATTTGCAAACCTTTATTGCCAGTTAAATTTTTTATTTTTAATTATAATAATTTATATCCAAGGGATTTAAAAATTATTATTTCTCTCAGGGCCTTTTGTTAGGTTAAAAATTTTGCCACCATAGTTAATCAATTTAACCTTTTTCTTTTTCAAAATTAACACCAAGGTAAATATGATAAACATTTTTATTTTTCCTTTTTCAAATACCACCATGATAAATCAACTTGACCCTTTTATTTTTCTTTTTCAAATACCACCATGGTAAATCAACTTGACCCTTTTATTTTTTCAATACCATAATGGAGAAGGCTTTTTTTTTTCTTGATATCTCATGCCTCATGTGCCCTTTTGAAGAATATTCTCACAAATATTGTTATCAACTTAGGACATCAAAAAATTTGACATCAATGACAACACAACATGCTCATATTTCCAACATTTGAATGCAACGAAGCCTTGTCGAACTGGATATCCATTTGCAACCCTCGAGGAGTACCAAGATGATTTTCAATTGGAGAATAACACTTGAATTTGAATCAATGGTGTTTCCAATAGCTTGAGGAGTAATCTTACCATTTCATACCAATCCATTACAAATTCACAATAGTTCACCCATAAATCTGTGTTTGGACACATTAGTGTCCCTTGGCCATCAATTTAATGAAGGAATTGAGCATCCACAAAGCCAATTTCAAGAGCCGAACACTTTCCCATGGCTGTTATTGTCATCAATGACCCGTAAGCTTAGCTACTGGACTCAACAATGACTAGTAGAGTTTGGTACGTAAAATCCTTCTAGTTAGCCATAGATTTATATTTCTTAGAATGTACTTAGATTTATCTAGTCTAGATTGGTCATATTTACTGTATTTCTACGGTGTATTATCAATTTCATAGGCATATTTACTTATGTTTGTGCATTTCATGCTTTCCTTTACAATGCTTTCATATATTAGGTATTTTTATATTTCATTTGCAATATTATATGTATCCTTAGGTTCTTTTACATGTTTCAAGCTTTGTTTCATTTTTTATTGTCAATATTATAGGCAACCTTATGCATCTTTATAAATGTTCATGCATTCTTTACATATTTGCTATATTTCATACATTTTCTTGGAAATCAACCCCATCATGAGAGGTTTCATGTGCTAATAATGTGCTTTGTTGTTTCCTTGCATGTAGGTGACATATCTATTCAATATTCAAAGCATATTTCAAAATCCTACCTCTTGATATGGGAGAAGGAGGCATCTAGTAAGCCCTCAAGCAAAGTTATGAAGATCCTAAGAGTCTATTGAAGACATCTACCACATGAGTTGTGGATTGTAATATGTATCACAATGGTCAATCCTTAAGAGGGATGTTCTTGTAACCTTGTTGTAAAAGAGATTCACAATTATTAATAAATATGGGCACATTCTTTTACTCTCTTTCTTTGCATTTGGTTATTTGATTAATATTGTCATTTTGATATCATATTGCATTAGTTGTTAGACTTTAGCGCTATTTCAATGGCATATATTAAAAGTTATCAACTTAATTAATGGTGTTAAAAGATTATTTATTTAAAATTATCTAGTAAAACAAGGTAAATTTTAGTACATAAAAGAAATAAAACAATGCAAATATACATCAACATGTATTTACACTTAATAAAACCATATTCAATGTACAAAGTACATAGTCCTCATATAAAAATATTGACAATAGAATTCGGTTGCAATTTGTGCTACATACAAAGTGTTGAATTTAAAACTAGATTATAATGAAGGGATAGGAAAATACAAACTTAAAGAGACCAAAAGAAACAAAGAATAGTAATATTAATATAGAGAACAAGAGTTAACTACTTTTACACTCTATATTATATGTAAAAGAATGAATATAGTTAAAGTCTATATTATAATTCTAAGAAATTGTTATTCCATCTAGCATAAGAAATTTTTAAAGGATAGTTGTGGAATTATTACCTTAATTTATCATTTTATACTAGTTATCCCAATTAATAGATTTAGGATTTGCTATTAAGGTTTTATTATTAATGCTAAGCACTAGGAAGATCTATTATGTAATTATGAAATCCCAAGTCTAATATTAGGTGATGATTCTACGCTTTATGTTCTATTTTTGGACATGGTGCTACTTGAATCCATACTAAAATTTATTTCCACATTGGAATCAGTCCTATAGCTATGTTATTTGCACATGGGATATGATAGAATATTTGTGTGTGAAGAAGGTTTTTGGAAACCACGGTAAAATGGATTATCCTTGTTTGAATTTTAAGGTAATATTAGCATCCTGACCAATAAGACTTTGAACATAACCTAATTTGTATAAATTATTCTTCCCATTTTTTAATAATGAGATCTGTTGCTTCTAATTTTAATAGATAAAAACAATTGATTAAATTGATCAACTACTATCACTTAAATTTTATTTTAAATGGATAATATTAATAATTCTAAATGGGTTGAATTTACCTTTGTGATAAAATTTGATGATAAGATCAATTATTCAATTTATGGAAGTAAGATCTTATTGATATGAATATAAATATGAAGAATACATTTTATTATCATTGGGTCTAACATATGTTGATAGTATATCTTAGGAAACCATGTATTAAAAAATTTAATACATCTTTGAGGATATAGATAAATAAATAATGAAGATATTATTTTTTCCCTATGTGCAAGATAGTATAAGGATCATACTATAGATTTTTGATATTTTCTTTTAGGAAGAAGAAGCATTTATTTTTCAAATGGATTTAAACTAATATCTAGAGTAACGTTGGGATCATGGTAGTGCTTGTAAAACAATGATTGGTGTTTAAGTCTTCATTGAATATTGTGATGACATGTTAAATGTGTTTATGTAGTATTTTATCTTATTCATATTCTTAATTTTTGTTCATGTTCAAGAGTTGATATATAAATGAAAGATAAAATTCCAATGCGCATTTGGATGAAATCATGCAACAAGGAATATATGTAGTTGACACTTGTAAATTTGACTTGTACAAGTGACAATTGTATGGTAGGTTTTCTTTATTATGTATGGTAGGTTTCTAAATAATTTTTTAGCTCGCTTCATCCCCCTGTACATGCTACTCAATTACAAGCTATTCAGACTGAAGGTATTTGTTTCACATCTTTACCTGATATCATTAAGGGTTTTGTTAATCATTACCAGCACATTTTTGCCTCCCATCCTATTACTCCTGCTCGTCATAAAGCATTAGAGGAGTGTTGTGTTGTCATACCTCAGAAGCTTTCTCAAGCTCAGAGGGAATTGTGTGATACTCTGCTTTTACTGGAATATTTGAAATCAACTCTTTCTCAAATGGCCAATAATAAAGCTCCTAGTATTTATGGTTTTCCATGTGAATTTTATAAATAATTTTGGGATATGCTTGGGCCTGACTTACTTCGAGTGTATCAAGAAGCAATGCTTTTTGGCTCCTTAGGTGAGATGATCAATAAGGAGAACATCAATTTTATTTACAAACCTAGAGATCCTGATATTATCACCAATTGACGTCCAATTACTTTGCTGAATGTAAGCTACAAATTAATTTCCAAAGATTTAGCTCTTAAACTGAGGCCTCTTCTTCCTCTGATTATGCAGCCTGAGGCATCTTCTTCCTTTGATTATTCAGCCTAAGTAGACAAGATTTGTTAAAGTTAGGTACATTTTGGACAATTTCATTATTGTTTGGGAAGGTATGGAATGGGCCCGTTCCTCTGGTCAGGATGCATTGTTTATCAAAATTGATTTTGAAAAATCTTATGATCAGATTGAGTGGAATTTCATACTTGCCATGCTTCAAGCTCTTGGATTTGGTCCTCTCTTTATTAAAATTGTGCAAATGTTGTTTAAATATGCTTCTGTTGTTCTTACTATGAATGGATCTCAATCAAAGGTTATTTCTTTAGCCCGCTCTGTTAGGCAAGGATGTCCTTTAGCTCCTTCTTTGTTTATTCTTGTTGTAGAGGCTTTTAGTTACCTTCTTGCTCATCATGCTTCACAAGGCCTTATTAAGGGAATTTCCCTTCCCAATTCTCATTTACAACTGTTAAATGGACACTTTGTTGATGATTCATTTCTTACTCTTAATGAAGATGAGCAATCTGTAAGTACAACCTTGAAGTGTCTAAATATTTTCTGCCTTGCTTCTGGATCTAGTGTGCAGTGGCAAAAGACATCTTGCTATAGACTGAAGAACATGAATTTATACTGAGAGGGGGGGTGAACAGTATAAGATAAAACCATTTAATAATTTTAATTTCAGATAGCAGTGGCATCAACATAACATTAAACAAGACAGAAAGCATCACACATAAAAGACCCATTTTAACGTGGTTCACCCAAGGTGGGCTACTCCACGGATAAAACTTTTCCTCTAAAAGTAATATCAAAACCTCTCGGGAATCCTTCCCGATTACAATGTTTATGAGCCTCAGCTCAAAGGAGACACCTTCCCCTAATTCTGCTTTGCTAGTGATCCTCTAGAGGACCTCTATCTCCTCTGCCCTTAGCAAGTGGAACTCTTCCCACAGAAGACACCTGTCTTCCCTGCTCTGGCTGGAGATCTCTCGTCCTCAACTCTGTCACCGCAAAACTGGTCCTCAAACTTGCACCTAAACGTAGTCCTTCGGTCTAGCACAAATGTCCTCTTTTCCCTCAAATTCTGTCCTCAATCTGGTCCTCAAACTGGTGAAAGAAGAACGGTTCACAAGCTCTTCAAATGCTTGCTCAAAGCTACCTCCAAGTCTTTATTGTTCTGTTACAATCGTGTTTGGTCGAAACCAACTCTCGCATAGTTCTACGCAGTTACAGTAGTACATAGTAGTACACAACACTTCGGCTGTTGAACCCTTCACTTCTACGTGCTGTCTTTGAATGTTGCAACAACAACACCTTCTGCTCCTTTGCGCATCCACCGTAGTACTGTCTTCCCTCTCTGTGCAACCACAACAGACACAGCAGTACACAACACTTCGACTGTCGAACCCTTCACTTTTGCGTGCTGTCTTCAAATGTCACAACACCAACACTTTCTACTCCTTTGCGCATCCACCGTAGTACTTTCTTCACCCTCTGTGCAACCACAGCAACAAGACTTTGCACACTCAACTTCTTGACGATCAAACTTATCCCCCACACTTTACTTGCGCAGATCGCATTACGAACGCACACTTCGATCACACAAAAAATGCTCAAATAGTCTTCCTTTAATACTCACAATCTCAAGATGAAATCTTTGATCTTTAGTCGGCTGTTCAATCTTCTACCACGTCGGTTGTAAGACTTTATACTTTGTCGACAAAGGTTAACTTCGTCGGCTTCAAACGCTTCTGCTATTCTGTGGCTTTTCTCGCATGACACTCAAACATGTCACGATATCGCTACGCCTTGGTCTGTCGTACACCTTGTATTACACGTTGTCGCGAAATCGCGACACTACTCCTATCGAGCGCCTTCTTTGATTTGCTGTCACGAAATCGCTACACTACAGCCTTTGCTGACGTCATCATAAATCTTGTCGCGAAATCGTGACGCTCTAGACTTCACTGCCTTCTTCTCCTTTGCTGTCATGAAATCGCGATGCTACAGCTTTTGCTGACGTCATCGCAAATCTTTTTGTGAAATCACGACACTCTAGACTTCATTGCCTTCTTCTCCTTGCTGTCGCAAAATCGTGACGCTACAGCTTTTGCTGACGTCATCATGAATCTTGTCACGAAATCGTGATGCTCTAGACTTCACTGCCTTCTTCTCCGCAACTGTCATGAAATCGTGACACCTTTGCCTCTTGCTGACGTCATCATGATTTTGGTCACGAAATCGTGACGCTCTGGACTTCACTGCCTTCTTCTTCGCAACTGTCATGAAATCGCGACACCTTTGCCTTTTGTTGACGTCATCAACAACTCTGTCACGAAATCGTGACACCTCTTGCTTCTTCGTCCTTCTCTTGGTTTGCACTGGCGAAAATGAAACATGTCACGAAATCGCGACGCTTTCGCTGCCTTAGAATCTTTCTTGCCAACTGCTCGTGAAATCGGAACATGTCACGAAATCGTGACACTTTCTCGCATCCGTACGACTTCTTCGAAACTTGTCGCGAAATCGTGACACTTCCCGCCTCACCTCCCTCAATGTCACGAAATCGCGACACTTTGCTACATCTTCATCTCTCCTCAAACATGTCGCGAAATCGTGACACTTTTTGCCCGCTTTGCTCTGCCTTCCTGCATGTCACGAAATCACGATAGTTTTGGCCAAACTTTCTCTCTCCTCAAACATGTCGCGAAATCGTGACTTTCTCTCTCCTCAAACATGTCGCGAAATCACGATAGTTTTTCCAGCAGCCTGCAAACTTATTCTACTTAATATTTTTCTGGATTTTTGGCAACTGGGCTACTCTGATTTTCTTGGAGACTTACTGACCAACTAAAACCTTCAACAAAAACACATCCTTGGACATAAAAACAAGTTGCTCCAAAGGTTCCTCGACATCAAAAACAACATCTACCAATAACTCTTTGACATCAATGACAACAACTAAACTTAGCCAAAAGCAATGTACTCAAGGTACCCAAAATTGCCAACAATCTCCCCCTTTGTCATTGATGGCAACCCTTAACTAAAACACATCTTCCAAGAGCCAAAACTGAAACCAATCTCTTCAAGTTTTGCTCCCCCTGACTTGAAGCTCTTCTCTCCACTTGAAAACTCTCCCCCTTACTTAAATCTCTCCCCCTTTGTCATCAATGGCAAAGGGTCATCTTTGGGGCTCGGGACTAAGAAAGAGCCTCTTGGCTTGGTCCCTCCCCCACCTCCTGATAAGGTGATCAATCTCGAGGTGAGAGTACAACTCCCAATTTCTCCCTAAGATACTCAAACGTATCTTTTGGAAGGGGTTTGGTGAAGATATCTGCAATTTGCTCTTTAGTGGGTACATATTCTAGCTTGACCTGCTTCTCTTGCACTTTTTCCCTTAAAAAATGATATTTGATAGAAATGTGTTTCGTCCTTGAATGCATTACCAGATTTTTAGAAATACTTATGGCACTTGAATTATCACAAAGAATAGGGATAGGTTGTTCATGCTTGACTTTGAAATCCTCCAAGGTTGTTTTCATCCATAAAACCTGAGTGCACCCGACCACTGCTGCTATGTATTCAGCTTCTGCTGTAGATAAGGAAACTGAAGGTTGTTTCTTACTTAGCCAAGAAACCAGACTCTTTCCTAGAAAGAATGCTCCACCACTAGTGCTCTTTCTATCATCAATACCGCCTGCCCAATCTGCATCTGTATAGGTTGTGAGGGTGAAATCATCGCCTTTGGGATACCAAAGCCCAAAATCCATAGTGCCCTTCAAATATCTGAATATCCTCTTGACTGCCATAACATGAGATTCTTTTGGAGCTGCCTGAAATCTTGCTACGAATCCAACGGCTCGCATGATATCCGATCTGGTAGCTGTACTATATAGTAAACTGCCAATCATAGATCTGTACAATTTTTGATCTGCTGCTGGAGATTCATCATCCTTACCCAGATTGCACCCTGTAATCATTGGAGTACATACAAGTTTGCTGTCCATCATCCCAAATTTTTTTAACATCTCTTTGATATACTTTTCTTGAGAGAGAAATATACCATTTTTTGATTGCGCAATCTGCAGTCCTAAAAAGAATGACAACTCTCCAATCATAGACATCTCGAATTCCTTTTGCATGGTGTTAGCAAAAACTTTGCACATCCGAGTATTATTTCCCCCGAAAATAATATCATCGACATAAACAACTATGATAATCATATCATCACCTTTATTCTTAATGTACAAGTTGCAATCTGCCACGCCTTTCCTGAATCCTTGTTCATAAAGATACCCGTCAAGTCTTGAGTACCAAGCCCTGGGTGCTTGCTTTAACCCGTACAAGTCCTTTTTCAGTTTACACACATAGTCTGGCTGTTCTGAAAGAGACACACCTTCTGGCTGTTCTATATAGACTTCTTCATCCAACACTCCATTTAGAAAAGCAGACTTTACATCCATTTGAAACACTTTGAAAGATTTGAAACTAGACAGAGCCAAAAACATTTTGATTGCTTCAAGACGAGCAACAGGCGCAAACGTCTCTTCGAAATCAACACCTTCGACTTGAGCATACCCTTTATAGACTAACCTGGCTTTGTTCCTGACAATCTTTCCATCTTCATTAAGTTTATTTCTGAAGACCCATTTTGTGCCAATGACATTCTTATTCTTAGGTCTTGGAACCAAATCCCAGGTTTCACTTTTCTCTATTTGATTTAGCTCTTCATCCATTGCTTGTACCCAAAAATCATCTGTACATGCTTCACTGAAATTTTTTGGCTCAATCTGAGATAACAGTGAAATATTTGCAGATTCATGTGGAGAAATGACTCTTCTTCTTGTTTTCTTGCTATTTGGATCACCAATGATCAAGTCTTTGGGATGATGTTTCTGAACATACCGTGAAGGAGTTTTGGGAAGCAGTTGTTGTCTTTCCTCTTCTTCATCTGACACTTCTCTGAATTCTTCTTGACAGATTCCATCACTGAATTCCTTGACTGGTTCTCTTATTCCTGTCTTTTCATCTACTGTCACATTTATGCTCTCTACAACTGTATGAGTTCTTTTGTTGAAGCATCTGTAGGCCTTACTTTTGCTGGAATATCCAAGAAAAATTCCCTCATCACACCTAGGATCAAACTTACCTGGATTTTGATCTTCCCTTCTGATGAAGCACTTACTCCCGAACACTTTGAAGTGTTTAACTGTAGCTGTTCTTCCTTTCCACAGCTCATAGGGAGTTTTATGATGATTGACTCTGAGTTGAGCCCTGGTAATGATGTGGACTGCTGTATTTACTGCCTCTCTCCAAAAACCATCTGAAAGTTTTGATTCATCTAACATTGCTCTAGCCATATTTTCAACAGTTCTATTTTTTCTTTCAACTACTCCATTTTGTTGAGGAGTTCTTGCTGCTGAATATTCTCTTTTGATTCCATGTTGTTCACAGTATTCCACAAATTCATTTGAAGTGAACTCTCCTCCTCTATCTGATCTTAAGCATTTTATTCTCTTGTCAGTCTCATTTTCAATCATTTCTTTAAAAATTTTAAATTTTTCAAAAGCTTCAGATTTTTCTTTGAGAAAAGTAACCCAAGTCATTCTCGAGTAATCATCAATAAACAACATGAAATAGCTGTCTCCCTGAATGCTCTGAGTTCTGGTAGGACCACACAAATCAGTATGAATAAGATCCAAGGGATTGGACGAAGTATACCCTTTCGATTTAAAACTGGTTCTGGTCTGTTTACCATGTTGACAAGGACCGCAAATGATATTTTGGGGCCTTTTTATTTTGGGCAAGTCTCTAACTGCTTCCTTGTTACTAATACTGATCAGATTATCAAAACTCAAATGTCCCAATATTTTATGCCACAACCAACTCTCATCTTCTTGAGTTAGAAGGCATTTTTCTCTCTTTATCTCACTCAGCATGTAAAGATTGTTTGGAGTCCTTGTAGCTCTAGCAATAAGTTTTCCATTTAATTCTTTACTTATCTCACATCTATCAGAAAAGAAAGATACTATGTGCCCTTGATCACAAAGTTGACTCACACTAAGCAGATTATGTCTTAACCCTTCAACATAAAGCACGTTTTCTGTTTTGGATTTCCCATCCAGACTAAGAGTTCCTTTACCACAGATCTTTGCGGACCTGTTATCTCCAAAACTGACTGTTCCTCTGTTCGCTTCTTTTAAAGACAAAAATTTTCCTTTTTCACCAGTCATATGTTTTGAACAACCACTATCAAGATACCATTTTTCTACTTTGTCTTGAGCATGAAAAGCAGTTTGAACTATCATTGACTTAGATTTTATCTCATTCCTCCTTTTTGAGAACTCAAAACAAAATTTATTCAAGTTGCACATCCTTGCTATATGCCCAAAATTCTTGCACTTGTAACACATGATATTTTTATTCATAAGAGGTGCAAATGAGTTAACATTTTCTTTACTATGACTCTTCAGAGATTTATTGCAATGCATAGCTATGTGACCAAATTTTTTACAAGAAAAACAATATCCATGGAAGGTGTTATGTAACCTGTTTTGATGCCTTGGAAGTTTGTTCTTCTTGTGATCAACTGGAATCCATTGCTCTTCAGAGTGAAGATTGTTCTTGCTTGAAGACCCTGTTTCATACATGGTGATGCCATCCTTCTTTTCACACGAAAAATTCTGTCTGAGAGTTGACTGTTCTAACTTCACTCTAAGAGACATAATCTCTCCTTCTAGTTTCTCACAATCAGCTACCTTTCCTTTTAGACCCTCTGTTAGAACTTGTTCAATCTTCTTCCCTTCTTCAGCCAGAAGTTTGAAATCTATAATATGTTGAGCCAAAACTGATCTTGCTATCTCTTTTTCCTGACAAAGCTGCTTAAGAACATAATTCTCTTCCCTGAGTTTCTCAAGCTTTCTCAAGGCCAAGAAGAATTCACTCTTGAGATCGAATTCAACCTTTTCTGAATTTATATGTTCCTCTGTTAGATCCTTCTCCAAGTCGTTAGGCTTTTTCTGGAGAGACCAGCTTCGATACCAATTGAAGAACATGAACTTATACTCGAGGGGGGGGTGAACAAGTATAAGATAAAACCATTTAATAATTTTAATTTCAGATAGCAGTGGCATCAACATAACATTAAACAAGACAGAAAGCATCACACATAAAAGACCCATTTTAACGTGGTTCACCCAAGGTGGGCTACTCCACGGATAAAACTTTTCCTCTAAAAGTTATATCAAAACCTCTGGGAATCCTTCCCGATTACAATGTTTATGAGCCTCAGCTCAAAGGAGACACCTTCCCCTAATTCTGCTTTGCTAGTGATCCTCTAGAGGACCTCTATCTCCTTTGCCCTTAGCAAGTGGAACTCTTTCCACAGAAGACACCTGTCTTCCCTGCTCTGGTCGGAGATCTCTGTCCTCAACTCTGTCACTGCAAAACTGGTCCTCAAATTTGCACCAAAACGCAGTCCTTCGGTCTAGCACAAATGTCCTCTTCCTGCCTCAAATTCTATCCTCAATCTGGTCCTCAAACTGGTGAAAGAAGAACGGTTCACAAGCTCTTCAAATGCTTGCTCAAAGCTACCTCCAAGTCTTTACTGTTCTGTTACAATCGTGTTTGGTCGAAACCAACTCTCGCACAGTTCTACGTAGTTACACAGTACACAATAGTACACAGCACTTCGACTGTTGAACCCTTCACTTCTACGTGTTGTCTTTGAATGTTGCAACAACAACACCTTCTGCTCCTTTGTGCATCCACCGTAGTACTATCTTCCCTCTCTGTGCAACCACAATAGCACACAACAGTACACAGCACTTCGACTGTCGAACCCTTCACTTTTGTGCTATCTTCGAATGTCACAACACCAACACTTTCTACTCCTTTGCGCATCCACCGTAGTATTGTCTTCACCCTCTATGCAACCACAACAGCAAGACTTTGCACACTCAACTTCTTGACGATCAAACTTATCCCCCACACTTTACTTGCGTAGATCGCATTACGAACGCACACTTCGATCACACAAAAAATGCTCAAATAGTCTTCCTTTAATACTCACAATCTCAAGATGAAATCTTTGATCTTTAGTCGGCTGTTCAATCTTCTACCACGTCGGCTGTAAGACTTTATACTTTGTCGGCAAAGGTTAACTTCGTCGGCTTCAAACGCTTCTACTGTTCTGTGGCTTTTCTCGTGCGACACTCAAACATGTCACGATATCGCTACGCCTTGGTCTGTCGTACACCTTGTATTACACGCTATCGCGAAATCGTGACACTACTCCTGTCGAGCGCCTTCTTTGATTTGTTGTCACGAAATCGCGACACTACAGCCTTTGCTGACGTCACCATGAATCTTGTCGCGAAATCGTGACGCTCTAGACTTCACTACCTTCTTCTCCTTTTGTCATGAAATCATGATGCTATAGCTTTTGTTGACGTCATCATGAATCTTGTCACGAAATCGTGACGCTCTAGACTTCACTGCCTTCTTCTCCTTTGCTGTCGTGAAATCGTGACGCTATAGCTTTTGCTGACGTCATCATGAATCTTGTCACGAAATCGTGACGCTCTAGACTTCACTGCCTTCTTCTCCGCAACTGTCATGAAATCGTGACACCTTTGCCTCTTGCTGACGTCATCATGATTTTGGTCACGAAATCGCGACGCTCTGGACTTCACTGCCTTCTTCTCTACAACTGTCATGAAATCGTGACACCTTTGCCTTTTGTTGACGTCATCAACAACTCTGTCGTGAAATCGTGACACCTCTTGCTTCTTCATCCTTTTCTTGGTTTGCACTAGCGAAAATGAAACATGTCACGAAATCGTGACGCTTTCGCTGCCTTAGAATCTTTCTTGCCAACTGCTCGTGAAACTAGAACATGTCGCGAAATCGCGACACTTTCTGCATCCGTACGACTTCTTCGAAACTTGTCGCGAAATCGTGACACTTCCCGCACTCACACCGCCATCTCAGCATGTCGCGAAATCGCGACACTTTTGCATCCATACAACTTCTCTCCTGAAACATGTCACGAAATCGTGACACTTTTTGCCCGCTTTGCTTCTGCCTTCCTGCATGTCACGAAATCGTGACAATTTTGGCCAAACTTTCTCTCTCCTCAAACATGTCACGAAATCGTGACTTTCTCTCTCCTCAAACATGTCGCGAAATCGCGACAGTTTTTCCAGCAGCCTGCAAACTTATTCTACTTAATATTTTTCTGGATTTTTGGCAACTGGGCTACTCTGATTTTCTTGGAGACTTACTGACCAACTAAAACCTTCAACAAAAACACATCCTTGGACATAAAAACAAGTTGCTCCAAAGGTTCCTCGACATCAAAAACAACATCTACCAATAACTCTTTGACATCAATGACAACAACTAAACTTAGCCAAAAGCAATGTACTCAAGGTACCCAAAATTGCCAACATAGACAATATATGTTACCTATTCCAGCTTGGCTTGCTTCTTTTCCTTGGAAATGGATTTCACCTGGTGAAGTTTTTAAGTTTTTGGGAATTCCTTTTGCATTTCAAGCTTCACCAGCTCAGCTTTGGAATGTTGTCGTTCAAAAAGTTGAGAAAAAACTAGGTTATTGGTCCACCAAAAAGCTATCTCTTGCTAGAAAATTTCAAGTTTGTTCTAAAATTTTGGCCTCTACTCATGTGTATTATTCTTCCTGCTGGGTCCCTTCTAAATCTTGTTATCAAAAACTGGATAAGTTGTTAAGAGACTTTATTTGGGCTTCTGATGTTCATAAAAAAAGGTTTCATAGAGTAGCCTGGGACATTTGCTGTCTTCCTCGCTCAGCTGGTGGAATGGGTTTGTTTGATTGTCATAACCAAGGTTTTGCTCTTTGTGTAAAATGGATTGTTCGTGCTCTAGAAGGAGATGAAGCTTGGAAGCTTCTTTTTTGGCACTATATTTCTCTAGGTCTCCCTTTTGGCAGGAAAACTTGGAAGGGTTTAAATTTATAGACTATTTTAACAACACCTGTTCCAATTAAGATATCAGGCTCTTTTGTTATTAAAAGTATTTGGACAGCTTGGGAATCTCTTAAACCATGGCTTTGCTGGCATCTCAAAGTTAAATCAGCAGGAGCATCTATTGCTTCTCTTAATCCTTGGTGGTCTCCTGTTGTTAGCATTGATGGTATGCCTCCAGCTAAAGTCCAATGGATTCGGGCTTTGAGGTTTCACAAGAAAGGAATTACTTCATTTCAATATTTCTTTGACTGTCATACCAAGAATTGGTATTCCTGGGAGCAATTTCAAACAATGCATGGGCTCAAACAGGATGACAAGGCTACATTTGATGCTATGTTGGACAAAATACCCTTTTCTGTTTGGACTAAGCTTGGCAAAAGGTTTCATAATTCATGGTAGTCTGATTGGTGTTGGCCAAAAGATGTGCATCTTATTAAATACAGACCACATCTTGGGTACTCCTGGTTATCTCCTAATGTTTCTATGTTTGACATTTTGAATCAGAGATGGGATCTTGTTTCTTCTCAATCTAGGTGGAGCGCGCGTTATTCTATTGCCTAGGCTAAATATATTGAACCTAAGAAAAGTTTTTTGCCTAGAGCCTGTTGCATCAGGGTCTCCCCATTGGCCATAGACGTTCTTACTTGGGTGTGGTTAATCCTACTTGTGTCTGTTGTTCACAGCCTAAAGATTTTACTCATGTTTTTTGGTTTTGTCCTAAAGCTAAGGAGGCGTGGGAATGGATTTTGTCCTTCTTCAATCCTTTTTTAGCTTCCCTTTGTTTGTGGGTTCATGCTATTTTGGGGGATCCTCTTTTTTTTAGAACCTCTTGAGGAAGTCTGACATATTTTCCATATCAGTATTCTTTACCATTTATGGAAAACCAAAAACAATATTATATTTGCTCGACAAGAGGCTTCTGTCCTTTTCTCTCTTGCTGAAAAATATGCTATCTTTTATGATTGCTGGCTGCAGATTATGGTACAAGTTGAAAAATTTAATGTGGAAGTGCAACACTTATGTAATCTGATGGACCATTGGGGAAATGCTCCTTGCTCTATTAATCGAGTTTCGATAGTGGCTTCACTTCTGCAAACGAGTTCCAGGAGTCAAAATTCTAGTGCAAGGCATCCTTCTTGTTGATTACCTTGGCTGAGTTGTTTTTTTGGTATTCATGTCAGTCTGGTGATGTGGACAATGTTGTGGATTGTATTTAGTTTTGGTATTTCCTACCTGTTAGTAGTTTTTATGGAAGTGTGATAAATGGGGTGTGTTTAATTCCACCCACATTTTTTTGTATGAAAGATATTTTTAATTAATACAAAGTCTTTTTCATAAAAAAAAAAAATATAGATGTACATATTGATAGTTGCATAAGCATCATAAAAATAAACTATCAATGAGTTTAAAATCACAACTTTGTACAATTAAATATAGAGTGTCATAGTGAATCACATATGGCAGAAATTAATTTAATAGTTTGAACTATGTCAATAATTTTATTAGATGGTATCATGATCATTGTATTTAATATCCCATCGATAATTATAATAAGGATCCAATAATTATAATGTTTAGTAGAACATAAACCCAATATGTAATCCATCATAATGGGTTTCAATATCTACAAGAAATAGGTAAAAGCAATGTACTCCTAACATACTACTCATTGAATTTTTAGTGTTATAGGAAACACAATTTTTAGTGTGGATATGTATTTCCTAAGGTTAGTAAATATTTTTGTAACACCAAAATTTCTAAGTAGCTTATAATAGTGTATCTCTTAGAAAAGGTATCGTTGAGGGATACAAGATTGGATATAGAGTTTATCTAGAGAGTATAATAGTCCATAATTAAGGTAATTATATGAATTTAATATTCCATATACTTGTAAGAAGTGAGCTAAAAAAAAGTTTACATCACTAGGATACAACATTAGCTATTCAAAATTCTCATGGTCTCATGCATCATTAACTCTCCATAGTGTATAAGACTAAATGTTGGCTTGTAAAATTGGCTTATAAATCTTCTTGCCCTTGTGTTTGATGATGATTTTAAACAACTATAGATATGCCATTCAATTCATATGATAGGAATTTTCTAGTTTTCTCTAGGTATACAAAAATCATCAAATATATTTTAGTAGAATAAATATTTTTCATTAGAATAAATTATTGAATATAAAAATTTCTTGCCCTTGTATTTGATGAAAATGTTAAAATATGATATACGTGTCATTCATTTCATATGGGAAAGAGGCCAATGGTCTAGGTCACCAATAGTAGGGATGGTAGAGAAGATAATTTAATGACTTCTACAACAAATAAGTAGAAAGAGATAAATAAAAAAAGGTGATAAAGAGATAGTGGAGGAAGATGAACATCATCAGGTCATTGTTGGCCATGAAAAAGGTCATGTTGCCAGTGTTCATAATGACAATGGTACTTCAAAGTGTGGTGAAGGACATTGTGTTGATGATCAAGGTCAGAGTGGCGATGAAGAGTTTGGCTGCTTTGAGAAGCACATAAGAGGCATCAACTCCATGTTGATGATAAAAATGGGTTACAATGGCAAAGTATTGGGAAGATATGGGCAAGGTGTGAAAATACCCATAATACCAAAGATAAGGCCAAAGAATGAAGGCCTTGAGTATGTAGGTTCGATAGGAAGCAACAGGAAAAAAATTGTGAGAAGAGAGAGTAGTAAATAGAATGTAGGTTCAAGAGTGGGTTGTTGCAGTTAGTGTGGAATATTTGGACATGCAACAACTAGGTGTTGGTACCTACATCTTTGTGGGAATTGTGGAGGATGAAACCATTCCACACGTGAGTGTTGGCACCAAGAGAAACTCGCCAACAAAGTGCATATTTATTATGGTTGGATAGATATGCCGCAATGGGAGAAGGTGAAGAGAATGCTAAGTACATTTTATATGAGAAGGTTTGATCTTGAGAGGAAGACCAAAACAAGATAGCAAAGTTGACCTTGTGAAGATGACCAAGATAAAATAATAATAGCTGGGAATAACATGAGCAGGAGCTCATGAAACATTTTTGTTACCTGGTCAGTTTGATGCAGGAACATCCACATGGAGATTCGGCAAGTGGGATGGACACAAGACTGGAAGTCCAACCATCCATAAACTGAATTATTTGGTAGAAGTTGAAACATAACTAATTTTTACATGTATAAATTAAAAGGAATTCGTGAGAGGAGGGGGATGGCAAAGAGAAGATAGTGACTCTTTCAGAGGAATAAGAATTTGACAATTTGCCAAAGAATGTAAATCGATATCGCCATGAAGAAAATTTGCTAATAAAACTATAATTCCTCTTGTATCCACTTAACCATTCTAGAGTTACAATGTAAATTAAAAATGTTCGACTTGTGTATTGTTCTCTATGCATTTGCAGGTTAGCGGACACAAGGGATACTGCCAAATTAACCAACTGATTGGACAAGGGGCCGACTAAGAGCTTACCGTCTAAAGATCACTATTACAAGATGCACGGGACCTTGCACGTTGACTGTTATCTAAAGAGCTAGAATCGCCGACCAAAGGTTCGTGATCCAACCCGGGGCATGTTGACTGGAAACAGATTGCTACAATGTTATGGAGTGCAACCAAGGATAATATTGCTATCAAGCCTGTCGCCAAGAGGAAAAGTAGTCATGGAATGTGCCGCCTAAGAGGATGAAACCAGCCGTCTCAAGTTCGTTGTCATCGCAAACAATGTTACGTTGGTGTTGCCGACTAGACCAAAGCATCAACCAAACTTGTTGACACGAGGAGCAGTTTATTATCCATCTTCTCCCACCCGTCTAGGAGAACTTGTCGTCCCAGTTGATCATCCGTCGTGTCACACCCGTCTTGGAAAAACTGCTGCAGTGAGGTATTCGTCACCCGTCCTGGAGAAAAGAAACCCATCTAGACAAAACACCCGTCTACTGTGTCGGGTTGATTAATCCGTCCGAAAGCTATCAATCTGAAGGGAGGACTTACCGTCGCAGTTGACCACCCATCTCCTCAGTTGACCACCCATCTAGGAGAAGAGAACACTCGTCTAGACTGTAGCACACGTCTAGACTGAAGCACCTGTCTTGACTGCTATCAGCCGTAATAAATGCAACACCCGTCTAGATAGAAGCACCCGTCTAAGGAGAAACACCCGTTTAAACAGAAGCATCTATCATTGCGCTGCACACGTCTAGAGTTGTGCTGAAGTGATAGGCTCTTTGCAGATTTATAGTAAAAATATGTTGTTCTAAAGTGTCGTGTGAGAAAATTATATGTCAAACGAAGCAGAAACTTTATTGTCGACGGACTCCTGTGGCATAAATTTCCGTAACCCTGAAATACGTAGTGGGATGTTTCTATTGTATTTGTCCGTCCTAATTGAGGAAGACAGTTAACTACAAAAGACCATCCTGTTCAAGGACAACTAGTCATATGCAGCATTCCATATAAAGGAATGAAACCAATGGAAAAATACATTGATAACTATCTAGGCTGCATAAACGCGTGCTTTGAACGTTGAATACAGAAAAATCGGAGGAAAGGGAGGGAGATTTCTAAGAGAATGCCTCTTCAAATAATTTATAATGTACTTGGTTAGGAAATCTCATGACCCATCGACTAATATTTTATTAATTTCTTTGGCATTTTTTCATTCAAATATTGAATCCCTTCAACAATGGCAGGCTTTGGTACTAAATTCATTTGTAGCAGATATTTTATCTACTATGATTGCATCATATATACTAAATTTTGTCAGCTTCTCATTATATGGTGGGTGGTTGGTGTTAGAAAATTAAATTAGATTTGACGCTGACAGTTTGTATCACCACACATGTGGTCGCTGTAATTTCAAGCGTGCGGATAGTTGAGTTTTTTCCCACCCTTGTCCTCAAAGCCCAACTATAAATACCGGTGCAGCTGGCATTTTGCGTTAGAGTAGAAGGAGAGAAGAATCAGATAGCAGAGAAGAGTAGAGGAATCAGAGCAACAACCTCCCTGTTTTTCTTCCTTTCTATTCTGCAACTGGGTTACAGATATCTGTAAAACTTCGGTTTGAAGCATTGTTAATAGTTATGATAAATAAAAATCTATACTTATGCGTAAATTTTGTTCCTCATATGCCACTTTTATTTCTTCCTCAATGAAAGCATTATATATGTTTTAATTCTAAGTCTAAGGTTCGGTTGTTTTTCGAGCAAACTACAGTGAGCTGCTTCTCACTTAAGTAGTTAAGCGAACCTTAGTATCGTCCTACAGTTGAGCGAACCTTGGTCTTGCTCCATATCATGAGCGAACCTCGACGTGTCCAAAACTTGGTGTCATATGGTTAGCTAAACTCTGCTCTATCTCGTTCCACAAGTCGAGTGATCTTCGTCATCCCTGTCTACCAATCGATCATATCCATTCCCTCTTTCGTTAGCAAACCTTGACAAACTCCATTTTCCATTTCTCGCTAGCGATCCTCGACATACTCTTGTTCTCCCTCCTTCACCAGTGAATCTCATCCTTCCCTTGTTCGCTACCAAACTTCATTCATATCCTTATTGCTCCATCTCTTAGAAAGACTGAGTATGCTAGCAAATACAAGACTACCCATCCTCACAAGTGAATCATAGTATCCTCCTTATCGCTCCCTTTGCCAAGCCTTCATCTCTCTTGTTGCTTTTGCTGAGTGAAGACCAGTCTCACTCAATGGTTGAGCAATTCTCGATATCACTGCAACAAGCGAGCGATTCCAAGGATCACTCATTTCCTGAGCGATCTTCAAAAAAATTAAATTTCTTCAAATTGGTATTAGAGCCTATGTCGTCCTGTGGAAGATTGAAGCATGGCATTTGAAAATAACTCCTTGCAGTTGTAGATCCCATGGTTCAACGATAAAAACTATGATTTATGGAGCATCCAAATGAAAATTCTTATCGGGTCTTAGGAGCTGTGGGACTTGGTCGAGTGTGGATATGCAGAACTGACATATGTAGCAGCACTAACCACACTCTCCCAAGTAGATAAAAACATGTTGAAGAAAAACTGAAAGAAGGACCAGAAGGTATTGTTCTCCATCATGCAGACAATTGAGGAGACTATTTTCTCGTGGATTACAGGAGCAACCAAAGCAAAGCAAGCTTGGAAAATTTTAGCCAGTTCTTATCAGGGCACCAAAAAGGTGAAGTTCGTGAAGCTGCAGATATTAAGGAGGGAGTTTGAGAACCTACAAATGAGCAATTCAGAGTTCATGAGAAACTTCTTCACCGAAACAACATATGTTATCAGCCAAATGTAGTTGAATGGAGAGATTGTGCAAAACCAAAGAATTATGGAGAAGATTCTGAGAATCCCACCCACAAAGTTTGACTCAGTCTTGATAGTGATTGAAGAATTGAGAGATTTGACAACCCTCTCAGTATATGAGCTCATGGGTTCCTTGCAAATGCATGAGCAGAGGCTGAGCCGCTCAACTCAGTCCTCATTGGAGAAAGCATTCAAGATACAAGTCTCATTTCGAGATAGTAGTAGAGGATAATCCCACCAAGGAGCCTCTAGTTCTCAAGGAGGAAGAGGTAGAGGTAAGCATGGGAAAGGTAACAAGCAATG
The DNA here is from genome assembly GCA_028583015.1 of Wollemia nobilis. Lineage (NCBI taxonomy): Eukaryota > Viridiplantae > Streptophyta > Pinopsida > Araucariales > Araucariaceae > Wollemia > Wollemia nobilis. The sequence goes on from JAQPPZ010015054.1 coordinate 523,039, forward strand.
AGGAAGGTCAAATTGCAATGATGGAAAGACCAACTGCAACTTCCATCAACAAGGAGGAAGAGGTGGTGGAAAAAATCAGCAAGGTGGATCTAATCATAAGAAGGATAAATCCAAGATCCAGTGCTATTATTGCAAGAATTTCTGCCACTATATCTCTGAGTGTAGAAATAATATGGCCATGGATAACCAACATCAAGTGTATTACACAGATTAAGTAGGAAATATATATGCCTATGGAAATATGTTGTTGATGTGTAATATTGAGGAGGAGAGCCAAAAGAATATCTGGTATCTCAATAGTGGATGCACCAACCACATGACTGGGAACTGAGATATGTTCTCACAACTGGATGAAATAGTTCAGTCTAAAGTGAAAATGGGGAATAATAGCAAGGTTATTATGATGGGAAAAGGAAAAATTCTCATCTGCACTAGGCATGGTGAAAGGAAGTAGATTATTGATGTGTACTATGTGCCTTATCTAAAGCACAACTTGCTGAGCATTGGACATATTATGTAGAAGGGACACACTGTTCAATTTAAATATGGAGTCTGCACCATTAGAGATAGAGAGCATGGGAAGATTACAATTGTGTCGATGACAAAGAATAAGATGTATTTTTTGTAGATTCAAAATGAATCTTTGATGTCATTAAGTGCAACTGTGAAGGATGCTACCTGGCTGTGGCATCTCAAATTCGGTCATCTGAGTTTTAGTTGCTTGAACTTGCTACACAAGAAATTGATGGTTAAGGGTTTACCCATTATTGAGCAACCAAATTAGGTTTGTGGGGGTTTCTTAGTCGACAATCAACACAGAGATGCATTCCATGTAGGTCAGTCTTGGAGGGCTTCACAACCATTGGAGCTAGTGCACTCAGACATTTGTGATCTGATGCAAACCACCACTTTTTCTGGTAATAAATACTTCCTAAACTTCATTGATGATTTTAGTTGAAATACATGGGTTTATCCCATCAATTAGAAGTCATAAGCATTTATGAAATTCAATGATTTTAAGGCTCTAGTTGAGAAACATAGTGGTTACCAGGTGAAGACTCTCTGGACATATAGTGGAGGTGAATACATCTCCAATGAATTCCACAATTTTTACAAGAAACATGGAATTCGAAGGTAGCTTAGTTCCAGATACACACCATAGCAGAATGGTGTAGTTGAGAGGAATAACAAAACGATCATGGATATGGAATGAAGTATGTTGAAGATGAAATGATTATCGCATGAGTTCTAGGTAGAAGTTGTAGCTTGTGTAGTCTATTTGCTGAATAGATGTCCCACCAAGAGTGTGAAGGACAAGATTCCTCAAAAAATCTAGAGCAATCAGAATTCGAGTTGGATCATTTGAGAGTTTTTGGGTGCATAGCATATGTGCATGTTCTAGAAGAGAATAGGCAAAATGTGGATGACAAAGAAAAGAAGTGTATCTTCACAGGGTACAATGAACAAGAGAAGACATATAGGCTGTATAATCCTGTGATGAAGAAGCTGATTATTAGTCGAGATGTAAAGTTCTTGGAGGATGAAGTCTAGAATTAGAAGTCTAAGACTGGCAAGCTAGAGCCAGCTATTATTGAATCTATGGATATGGAAGAAAATAGTTTACAACCACCTATAGCTTCAAGCAGTAGTAGTGGTGCCAGCAGCAGCACAACCTCATCGTCGTGGTCACCTCCACTTGCAAGTAGGATCCCCAACCTAAAGACACCCATGAATATGAAAAGCTTGCAAGACATTTATGAGGTAACTCAAAATCATGTAGATGAAGAATATTTTGACTTCGCTTTATTTTCTTAGTGTGATCCAATTTTTCTTTAAGAAGCAAGTCAAAATCAAAAATGGGTGAAGACAATGGATGAGTAGATAGAGGCCATAGAGAAGAATAGGACATGGCAGCTGACGGATCTCCCAGCAGGGAAGAAGACCATTGGGGTCAAGTGGGTATACAAAATATATTTTAATACCCAAGGAGAAGTTGATTAGCATAAGGCCAGACTAGTGGTGAAAGGCTATAAGAAAAAATCAAGGATTGACTATCATGAGGTGTATGCACCTGTAGCCCGACTTGACACAGTCAGAATAATTTTGGCATTGGCAGCCCAGAAGGGTTGGAGTGTTTATCATATGGATGTCAAGTCTGCCTTCCTGAATGGAGTGTTGGAAGAGGAGGTCTACATAGACTAGCCACCAGGCTATGAGCTAGAAGGACATGAAGACAAGGTCCTAAAATTGAATAAGGCCTTGTATGGGTTGAAGCAAGCACCTAGGGCATGGTACAGCCAGATTGATGGCTATTTTTAGGAGATTGGGTACATCAAATACACATATGAGCACACCCTGTACCTGAAGATAAATGCAAAAGGGGGCATGATACTCTTCTTCTTATATGTGGAGGATCTAATATAGATTGGAAATAGTGATGTACAATTCGATCAGTTTAGAACAACCATGAAGAAGGAGTTTGATATGATGGACTTAGGGCTGATGAAGTACTTTATAGGCATTGAAGTTGACCAATTAGCATATGACATCTTCATTTCTTAGGGAAAGTATGTGAAGGATGTCCTAAAGTGGTTCAAGATGGAGGACATCAAACCTGCCATCACACCTATTGCCATAGGTCTGAAGTTGAGCAAGTTGGATTCTAGCAAAAATGTTGATCCAAATCTATACAAGAGGCTAGTTGGTAGTCTCATGTATTTGACTGCAACTCGACCTAATGTCATGTTTGGATTCAGCTTGATTATAATATTTATGGAGGATCCAAAGGACATGCACTAGCAAGTAGGCAAAAATATCATATGCTATGTCAATGGGACATAGAACCATGGAATTTTCTATGTCAGAAAAGAGCAACGAGAACTGGTGGGCTACATAGATATCGATTGGGCTAGAAGCATTGATGATCGATAAAGCACTTCTGGCTATACTTTCCATCTTGGTTTGGGAGTAGTTTTGTGGTCGTCCAAGAAGTAACCGATAGTTGCATTGTCCATTGCTGAGGCAGAATATGTTACCACCACCTCAGTCACATGCCAGACACTATGGCTATGAAGAATCTTAGGTGAGCTGAATCATCCATCGAAAAGGTCGATAACCATAGCACTGTCGAAGGATCTAGTGTTTCATGGCTGAATGAAGCACATTGACATCCGGTATCATTTCATCAAGGAGCTGGTGAAATTCGACCAAATTTAGGTATTGTTTTACAGGTCCAAGGACCATAAGAAAATAGGAAAATAAGTATTATTTAACAAAATCTGAAAAAATAAATAGGAAAATAAGTATTATTATAAAATTTAGAATTTTAAAAAATATATTGACAATAGAATAGATAACATCATGTTTTATTTCAACAAAATCATATTTTTAAACTAACATTTATACACACCTACCTATATTAATTACACATTAATTTTATATTTTAAATTATGCATGTGGTTGAAATATTTATATATTAATAATAGATTTTAAAATAGTCTAATAGTTGACACAATTTCAAATTATGTGACATTGATTACAAAAATTAAAATAATAGTATATCGTTTATTAATAATAAAAATATTTAAATTCCTCATGTGCCTATTAAAAATACTTCAAAAATATTGAGTTTATTGATATATGTTTGGAATCATATTGAAACAAATTTATAATATTTAGAGAAGATAGAAAAGAAAGAAAAGAATCAATATATTACCTATATTAATACCTTAAATTGGAGTAAATTCAATAGATAGAAAAAAATAGGAAATATACCCTTAAAAACCAATTCTTAGACTTATTAAAAATAAAAGAATGTTTATTAACCAATAAAAGAAATAGTTTTGGAAGAGTATAAATACTTCATTGTAATTTTATTCAAATAAAAATAAAACTGATATATTATTAGTTAATACAACATCACATGGATCATTTTATATGGTTTAACATTGACCCATTGGATAGTACAATATAATACATTATAAAATATTAACCATTTCTAAGAAGATATGTGTTATACATTTTAAAATCACCTTTCAACTAAATTAAGGGCTATGAATACAATAAATTATGATATATTTTCTTCGCAATGAAAAAGAATGCACCATAATAAATAAATGTGTATGAATGATATCCGTAGAAATTTAGGGTTCTAGGGAAATATAAGAAAGTTTATTACTATGGAGGATTATTTATGTAGTTTAAAGGAAATGTAACGAGGAAAGTATTGTGAGGTGATTCCTTGCATTTTAGATTTTATAGAACAAAATAAATCTTTAGAAGATAAGCCTCGTTCTGAACAATATGAAAAATAGAAGAGATTGATGAAGATAAAATTATTTGTTGGAATAGAAAAAAGAGACGAAGGACCTCAAATCAAGAATAGAGAAAAAAGAAAACTTAAAATTATATCAATTTGAAAAACAAAAAACAAATATCATAGGTATTAACACAAAGTAGGGCTAAATCTACAAATAAAAATTTAAAAAATGATAAAGAAAATATTATCTTGGAATATTAGGGATATGAATAAGACCTATTTTTTTTCAATAATGAATGATAGTCTTCATTTTATTTCAATGGAAGAAATAAAATTAAGTAATAATTAATGTAACAATACATTACAAAATATTTGAAATATGGGGGATTATTTGGTAATATCTTGTATAATATCTTCAAAAGATATTGTGATAATATGGGACAAGCAAAATTATGATGGAGAAATACCAAACATAAAAGGTAATTGAAATTTTGGTTTATTTTCCAAGAAAGAAAAAATATTAAAGTTGGGGTTATAAATGCATATTCACAAACTATAGTTACACCTTGTGAAAGGTATTGCAAGGACCTTAGCATATTTTTGTCAAATACAATTATGACTCATAATTATAATTTATGGATTCTTTCGAAAGACTTCAAGATATTTATATTTATTTTAAGGGCGATGTTCTTGAATAGTCTACATCAATTTAAGCTTTTGCTTTTATTTTCAATCCAAATGTACTTGATGATGTTATTTCTTAAGTTTTTGATATACATGGGTTAATAGACACATTGGACAAACTCATATAGGGGAAAAACTTAATAGATTTTTGTTATCCAACAAATGGTTACATACAAAGTATACAATCATTTTAGACATTTTATTTCAAGCCAGATTATATTGCAAATACAATATTTTGATATGTGATTTAATCAACGATGATCATCTAAATCCATTTTAATTTCACCCTTCAAACCTTTAAGACCTTAATTTATTCTAGATGGTTATGTTAATAGAGGATAAAACATGTTATAAAGGATCATGTATGCAAATGCTTGTTTTAAATGATGAAATATCTAAAGGGTCAAATGTATATTTCTAGTCTCAAATATTTTAGTATCATACTTAAAGAAAACTAGAAAGGTGAATCCACGTACAAACATTTATAGGAGATAGTAGAAAGCAACATAATGGACTAATATAATAGAAAGTCATAGATTCAAATTGAATATAGCTTTTGTTTCAGTATCATGGAGGGTCATTTTAAGTTTTTTCTATGGAGTTATAGTAGCTTTGTGATATTTAATTACAATGACAGATTAGTTGATGGCTGGATTCTATGGGAGCAATATCCCATGATTAAACCCCTTGTTGGTTGTTTTACGAAGTATTTGATGAAAATATAAGGGTCAACTATTTTAATATGCGACTCCCTCCTCATATCCCACCATTGCACAATGACTATATCATATTCAATGTAGGAGAGACTAGGTTTTGATTATTCCCATAATTTTTAGACTTGTTAATGGATATGTAGCAAATGTAAACCCTATAGTGTCACACATTAACCTTCTTTTGGGTATGGAATATCTTTAAACCAATAAAAAACCATTAATTATGATAATAGAACATGGTTAGAGGTGCTAAAGTAATAAAATATATGTGGAGAACACTATCAAATAATAAACATCAAGTGGCAATGAGCAATGTGTTTCATTTTTCTAAGGCTAGAGGCTTTGATTTTTCTTATTTAAAGTTCAACCAGGAAAAATCTGCTAGAGGTCATCACATTTGCATATAGAAGCATTTTGAGCCCAATGCTTTAAATCATACATTTTTTTAAGCTCTATGCACTAATGATATTAGTTCAAGAACTTGTTGTGATCTTAGGAATTCTATTATGTAACATGAATAATCAAGCACTAATTACATCCCTCAATTGATAAAATTATAATATTTTGTCAACTCAAATTATTGGCATACTATGAAGCAAGAACTTATGGTGCTTCTTTCAAGATGATAAAGTAGTTGCCCTTACTGAAGAAAATCTCCACTAAAGGAGAGAAGAAGCTCTTGGCTTATTTTTATTGTTGATTAAACCATAATTTTCTTTTATACAACTAAAGTAAGTTTCTTGGAATCAGATCTTTACTCTCTCAAATTGGTTTATGTTGACACCATCCATGACTATATTATGAGATCTAATCCTTTGAGAGTAGATATTCAATATTATAGGGGTAAAATAAAAGATGATACAAAATATTTAATGATCGTCCTTGCTAATATCTCTCATTATTTTCAAATATTAAACATAATGGTTCATAAAAAATCTTACTCTTGATAATATTTTCTCTCTTAGTTTAGTTTTAGGTGGTAATAAAGAATTATGGTGGCACTTCACAAATACAAGCTCATGTACATGAATCAAACTTAAGGAGGCTATAATCCAAGGATCCAAGGGTTATGATAAGTATTCAAAATAAGTTGAATACCATTTAAATATATTGTAATAGGGATGCTCATCCTAGAAAGAATTGCTTGCTAAAATAATAAAGGATTGAAACTAAGTTTTTAAAGATGGATGTATGTCTTCTAGATGATGAAGGGGATTCAAATAGATCTACATAAAATGCTAATATCCACTAGAGCATCAATTATGAGGGAATATAACATTACCATAAATATCTTATGTCCTTGTCTCCTTAGTTTAAATTGTGAGAGAGTTTTGAAAGTGTAAGTTGATTCATGGCCAAGATTAACATAGTTTAGATTGTGAGGGGCATTGAAAGTGTAAGCTGATTATTTGCCAAGATTAACATTATATGATGTAATCTTGAATAGTCCTAAGGGAATTTATTGACCAATGTATTTAACTTATTGAATTATTTTATTATATAATCCCTATGGGCCATAATTGATTGTACTATGGCTAAATCCACCTTATAATTTATAATTAACCTTAAATCCATATTGTTATGTCAACTTAGGATAAAATTATTGATGTATTTTAGGTTTGTGATGTGGGTATGAATACCACCTACAATTCATAATTTGAACTTCATACTATTGTTATCATTTTTATTTTTTAAAGTGAAAAACCCTTGTGGGGCTACCTTGGTATGAGAGACCACGAATAGGGGGTTCTACACCATCAAAGTCACCCGGGAGTCGCACCCGACCTTGCCCACACCAACATTAACAATTGGATTTTGGGTACCCAATTTAGCTTTTTGGTAGGGTGGAGTTTCGAACCTGGGACCTCCCTTGGGGGATTTCCCTCTCCTCTCCAACTCACCTACAAAACCTGGGTAAAACTAATTTATAGTGGAAAACACCCCTTTCGAGGTGCCACGTTCAACAGGTTGGGCATAGGAGGAATGGACCCTTGTTGGCCTCTACCAGCACATAGGACATTCCTAAATATACCATATATCTACAGGATGGAGACAAGGGGAATGGAACCTGGGTCAACCTCTACCAACACCCAAGGCATTTACCACTGCACCACAACAAGTAGATAAACTAATTTATAGTGGAAAACACCCCTTTTAAGGTGCCACTTTCAATAGGTTAGGCGTAGGAGGAATGGAGCCTTGTCGGCCTCTACCAGCACATAGGACATTCCTAACTATACCATATATCTACAAGATGGAGACAAGGGGAATGGAACCTGGGTCGGCCTCTACTAGCACCCAGGGCATTTACCATTGCACCACAACAAGCAGATCAAAACTAATTTATAATGGAAAAAACCCCTTTCGAGGTGCCACTTTAAACAGGTTGGGCATAGGAGGAATGGAGCTTTGTCGGCCTCTACCAGCACATAGGATATTCCTAACTATACCATATATTTGTAGGATGGAGAAAAAGGGAATGGAACTTGGGTCGGCCTCTACCAACACCTAAAGCATTTACCACTGCACCACAACAAGTACATCTATTGTTGTTATCCTTATCCATGAATAATATAATAATTATTTATGGTGCTTAAGGGAACCCTCAATTTTTGTGTCTATAATTTTTTATTGTTTTTGTCCTTTTATAATTTTTGTTTAATATTTTTGTGGATAGATTGTTTCTTTTTTATTTTTAATAATATTATGAATTCCAACATTATATTTAGTTTTAGATACTATAAGGTATAATTTTAATGTTTTATGGATAGTTCATTTGGTTAAGGATTTATATTAGAGAGATAAATTTGGAATGATAGTTATATTACAATTATTTATTTTCCATGAGATTGTAGTTCTCTTAGCTTTAGTGAAGAAACTATAAGTGTTATTACATGATTTAAGTTTTTTTTTAATTAGGTAAAGAAGGGGTTTTAAGGATCCTTGAACCTGAGGGTTTTGAGAGGGATCCACAACCCAAAATGAGGGTTTTGAGAGGATACCACAACCATTACAACAAGCTCCAAAATGGTTATGCAACATTAAGTTCCAAAAGGAAAAATACATTTTACACCTAAAAGGGTAACCCACCAATGAGGAGAAAAGGCTAAAAAAAGCAACCACCAATCCTCCTACATAAAGTACAAAAATAAATTCCCATAAGATACAAAATGAATGCCTCATATGGGGAACAACACCACACCTGTACGGGAGCAAAATAAAATACCCCACTCAAAATTAAATTTTAAAATTAAGAACCCAAGTGAGTGAGAGAAACATTTCAATGAAGAGTAAACTAGAATAAAAAATTGGGCAACAAACCCCGTGAGTTACAAAAATCAAAGCAATTTCTACAAAACCCTAGTCCCTGTAACTCCACCAACAGTAAAAGCCCTATTTTCACCCATTCGCAGTGGAACTAAACTAGAGAGAAAAAATGCTACAGCATAGTTAAGCTATTTTAATTGATTTTTTATATTTCTTGTTTATCATAATCCCTTATTAAATCACTTTAATTTATCCTTGTAAATATGTTGTACTTATAGTAAGGTGTTAGCATATGTAGATCATGCTCTATATTTTAAAATTTATAGATTTAAAGCAAAGTATGTTAAATAAATATTGAAATAACATTGTTAATTATATAAAATTTGTTTGTTTATACATGTTGTTTTTGTAATAAAATAAAATTTTAATCATATAGTTGTCTCTATTTATAGTTATAATAGCATTGCAATGCTACTATAGCTATAAATATACATATACCTATATTTAAATTTAATGAAACCATAGTCAAAGTACAAGGTCCTCATGTAAAATATTGGCAATAGCATTTGGTTGCAATTTATCTAACTTACAAAGTGTTAGATTTTGACCTAGATTATAACAAAGGAGCTATGAAAATACCAAAGAAAAGAGATCAAAAGAAACAAATAATATAATTATTAATAGATAGGACATAATCTAACTATGTTACATTCTAGATTATATATAAAATAATGAATATAATTATAATCTAGATTATAAGTTTAAGCAATTCTTATTTTAACATAAGAAGAACCTTTTAAAGGATAGTTGTGGAATTATTATCTTAATTTATTATTTTATACTATCTACCACAATTAGTGTGTTTAGGATTTGCTAGTATGGTTTACTACTAAGGGTAAGCACTAGGAAGATTTATTTTATAATTATGGAATTCCAAGACTAATATTGGATTATGATTCTAGATTTTATATTATGTTTTAGATATGGTGCTACTTAAATGCATACTAAAAAATATTTGCAAATTTAAATTGGTGATATAACTATGTTTTTACACATGGATATGATAGAATATTAATGTGTGAAAAACTTTTCTAGAAACTAAGGTAAAATGGATAATTATTATTTGAATTTTAAGGTAATATTAGCATCCTTACCAACTAGGACTTCCAAACTGTAATTTGGGTAAATTATTCTTCCCATTAATAAATAATGGTCTATGTTTATTTTGATTTCAACTAATAAATTAATTAATTTAATTGATCAACTAGTTTCCGATTGTTTTTTAAATGGCCAATTTTGATCATTCTAAATGGATTGTATGTACATTTTTTATAATATAATGATAAAATTAATTATACAATTTGAGGGAGTAGGTTCTCATTGACAATAATCTATATATGAAAACATTATTTATGATGGGCATGTCAAATATGCTTATGTAATATTTTATCTTTTTCATCTTCTTAATTTTTTGTTAGTGTATAATATAAATTTCAAATGTGTATTTGGATGAAACCATCTAATAAGTACTATATCTAGTTGAAATTTATAAATTTGACATGTACTAATGACAAATGTATGGTAAATTTTATTCCAATATGCATGGACAAATATAGATGTACATATTGAATAGGTGCATAACCATTTTATTCATCAACTAATTCTATACATTAACAAGAGGATGAAATTTTATTGAGTGATAGTATAAGTGTTAAACATATTGCACAAATACCCCCAAAGAAATGATTGGTGAATTTAGAATCACGACTTGATACAATGGAATATAGGATGTCAAAGTGAATCTACATATGGTGGAAATTAATTTAGTAATTTAACTTATGCTAATAATATAATTAGAAGGTAATATGATCATTGGATTTAATATCCTATTCATAAAAATAAGGATCTAATTATTATGATATTCAGTAGAACATAAATCCTATATGTAATCCATGATGATGGGTTTCATTATCTACAAGGAATAGGTAATATAAATGTACTTAGGTAATATAAATGTACTTTCAACATATTACTTGTTCAGTTGTTAGTGTTATAGGGGAAACAATGCTTGATGTGGATCCTTATATCCTAGGGTATGTGATATCAGTAAATTATTTTGTAGCATTAGGAGTATTTTATTAACATTAAACATGTTTAATAGTTTATAGTTTATGTGTACCTCTTAGATATTGGATATAGAGTTTATCTAAAGAGTATAATTTTCATTATTAGACTGATTATATGAATTTAATTTTCCTATACATTTAAGTAGTTAATTAAAGCAAAGTTGACATCACTAGGACATAACATTAGCTATTGAAACAAGTTATGATATCAACAATTCATAACTCTTCATAGTGTATAAGACTAAATTCTAGATTATACAATAACATTAGCTATTCAAACAAGTTATGGTCTCAAGCATTGATAACTCTCCATAGTATATAAGACAAAATGCAAGCTTATACAATTAGCTTATTAAATTTTCTTGTGCTTACATTTCATGACAAATATAAACTACTATAAATGTATCATTCATTTCATGTGATAAGAATTTTCTAGCTTACTCTATGTATACAAAAATTACTAAATGTCTCTCGTTAGAATAAATAATTATAATCATGACATATAAATATTGGAAAAATTAATAAATTACCAAATGTTTTAAATCCTTATAATTACTAAAAGTTAAGATACTTAAACAATTTTATATTTTGAAATTTTATTGAAAAAATCAAGAGGCTATCCATATAAAATTGTGATGTATTGTATTGTCCAAGATTTATTTGCAAGTTATATTTGTTTATTCCATTTAAATTTGTAAATGTAAGGGTTTTGATTATCAATATGCTCCCCAATTTTGGCAGACCAATGAACAATATTGGCACCACAAAATAAAATGCATGTGATAATGGTTCCTCTCATTCAACTATGCAAGTTTGTTCTGAGAATGATCCACAAAGTAATATGCATTCTCCTAATGTAATTATTTCTTTGCTTGAAGTTGATTTTGCATGTCACAATTTATAATATCTCACCCTTGTTGGGTATTTCATTGGACGCATCCCTAACGAGTCTTACCTTAGCACTTAGGTTAACATAGTTTGGAATTATCATGGAGTCAAGCTAACGATGGTTGAAAACCTTATAAAGGGATTTTATTATTTTTATTTGTGGAAACAACCCATGCTAAGGTGATTTTAGGAACATGGCCTTTGGTGAATGAGAAGCTCTTTCTTGTTTTTTTCTCCTTGAACCCGTGACTTGTCTATTTATGAGGAAAATGTACCAGAGTCCCTATGTGGGTGGAATTTATAAGACTCCATATACCTTTGTGGCCCTTTCTCAGTCATATAGCAGACCCTCATAAGCATTTCATTTTTGTGGACGAAGACAAATTTTTCCATGCATACCCTCAAAAAAGTGTTTGCATTGAGATTGATATTTCTTGAGATATCAAGGAGTCTATTGACATACAAGTTAACAACACTGTGTTATCCCAACGGGTCCTCTACATTAATTTTTCCAATACTTATTTTTAGTTCCAATCCTCAACACAATCAAATACCGTCCCTTGATCCTACATAACATCCCTTGATGCTACATAACAAGAAAAAGTAGAGTCCCACTACACCAAATGCACCCACTCCTCAACCTTAAGAGGATGGTTAGACGACTATGGGAGGGCATAAAAATACACATTTTTTTACTTCTAAAGGTGCACAGTCCAATTTGGCATGTCTCACAATCGGTAAAAAGGATACAAAAAGCAAAAGGTTGATCTTGTAGTTGAAATTTCCAACAATGAGGTTCCTCAGTATTAATAGAGGGTTGCAGTAGTGCTTGCTTCAAATTTCTCTAGTATATTTTTCCCAGCTAATTCTAGATGTTCCTGCAACCCGAGAAGGGGATCTATAGAAATAAATGTTGCTCTAGATAAACAACTTCATATGACCAATGTTAAATTGGCCAACAACTACAGTATGTTGGAGTATCTTAATAGTGGTGAGGATATATCATTGGATGCAAAGCCATCATAGACTGAATTGACAGTTCCTCTAGAGGAAGCAAAATATAAAGTTCCCTCCCCTTATGTGTGGTTTCGATATTCTCATAGTCCTCAACAAGAGAAAGAAGATGAAGATAGTTCACCTAAAAGATGATTTCACCCATCTAAACCAAAAGTTCCAACAATTTTGCATTGGACAGACGTAAAGCTACCTCATGCCTAGAGTTATAATTCTATAGTTTAAGGTTTCTAGTTTATTTTGCTATGCCTAATTATGTTGTGTATTCACCCTTTTAGGTGTTGATTTTATTTTGTAAGGGATATTGAATAACTGTAATTTATTTGCTTGAGCTCCTGCTCTATTGAAAAGGATTTGTTTTTGGTTGATAGTGTTAACCACGTAACATGCTTATCAACCTGTTTTGTTTGTAAAAATATTTTTTTTTGCTTTTTACATTAAAATTATAAATGTATTGAGGGAGAAAGGGAATAATTTTTGATAAATTGGATATCTAGTCTCCTTTTTATCCTTTGAATATTGATGTCGTATTTTAAATACATATGCCATCTAACCTTAGTGAGAGGGCCCTACGATGTCCACATCATGTGTATAGAACTCACCATATTCATAGACTTGAGTGGATGTATAGGATGATCGGCTAGCATGGGTCATTCCAATATAGAACACCTAATTTTCATTATACTTGACACCTAGGAAATCCTCTTCTCCTCACTATGCAGTAGTTTCCAGGAACACTATTTCAAGGATGTGTGCCCTTCAAATTGTTAGGTATAACCTAGTGTTGTTAACTATCTTGGTAGCTCAAGACATTTCTATTTGGGAGTTCATGTAGCAGTGTGAACACATAGTGGTTAGGCTAGATTAAGTTTAATTGTCGGCAAGTTTATAATGTCGGCATATTTTTATTTTAGTTTTTCTCTTCTTCCCCTTATCCCTCCATTTCCTCCTTTATTCCCTCTTCCTCCTTATCCCTCCACCTTCCTTTCCCCTTATTCCTCCAACCTCCCTTCCTTTCCTCTCCGCCGACTTCCTCCCTTCTCCTTTCTTATAAATTAATGTTTCTAGCCTATGTTCTAAGGTTGTCGATGTAATAGCTCTGCAACATTTAATTAATATTATTTAGTTAATTTTTAATATTACCTCCTGGTCCAAATTCAATAGTTCATATTTCAATTCTTATTTGATGTAAATTCAAGAGGTTAGAGGAAAATAAACACACAAAGACTAATATTAACAATCCACACAAAGGAGAGCTAAAAATTTATTAATTTTTTTTTTCAAAAAATTATAGACAATATACAACCACACTCTCTGTTGAAAAAAAGAGCCACATCTCTTATAATTTCTTTCTTTTTCTATAATGCATACAAATTACACTTAATTATATCTTTTCCCAGCCACCATTTTTAACCACTCTTATCCTCCATGGGATAAGGATGAGCATGAACATTAAATAAAAATAATTTTATCCACTAAACAGATAAGGATGTGTACAAAAATTAAATAAAACACTATCTTATCCACTAAATAGATAATTATGTGCACAAAAATTAAATAAAACAACAAACATGGGCTGGAAAAAACTAAGTGTTGTGCAACATGGTGCACTATGGCAAAAGTCAAATTTTACCATTGGGTTGAGATTACTCTCAACACTACCCCTTAATCTCAACCACAATATTTCCTCCACCATAATTGACACCAAGATTATCACGCTGTTGTGTGAAGGTATTTTTTCCCAACGACTTGGTAAATATGTCTGCAAACTGTTCCATTGTTCTGTAGTGCTCCAACATAATTTCCCTGAGATTGATCAACTCTTTGATGAAATGGTAGTGAGTGTCTATGTGCTTCGTCCTCTTATGGAATACTACATTCTTAGAGAGGGAAATGGTGGATCTATTATCACAAAATAGTTTTGTCACCTCTTTCTGCTCATACCCTAAGTCTTTCAACATTATCCACATCCATATGGCTTGACAGGTTGCCCCTGTCACTGCGATGTAATCTACTTCTGTTGATGACAATGACACGATGGGCTGCTTATTTGATGCCCATGATATAACTCTAGAATCCAAATAAAATACATACCCAAAATTACTCTTTTTGTCATCCGCACTACCTACCCAATCACTATCAGTGTATTCGGCCAATCTAAAATCATCAATTTTATTATATAATATATCATACTACTTTTTTCCTTGGACATATCTCATATCCTTTTGGCTGCTTGCAAGTGTGTGACCTTGGGGGTGTCCATAAACCTTGATATCAAACTAACAACATACATTATATTTGGCCGCATGAATTTCAAATAAATTAGGCTACCAACAATGCTCTTATACATGGTGGGATTAACATCCTTGCTCTAATCCTCCTTCAATTTGTATCCCATAGCAACTAGTGTTGGATTTGGCTTGCAATTCTCCATCTTGAACCTTTTGAGAATATCCACTACATATTTTGACTGAGATATAAAGATACCATGATCCAACTACTAAACTTCTATGCCTAGGAAATACCTTAAAAGGTCTAAATTCGATATTTCAAATTCCTTTTTCATTTCTACTCTAAAATAAGCTACTATGGCCTCATCATTTCCCATGAAAATTAAATCATCCACATATAAAACAACAATCAATAACTTACCTTTATTTTATTTGATATATAGTGTGGGCTCTCCATAACATTTTTTGAACCCATAGCCCATAAAGTATGAGTCTATCTGGTTATACCAGGCTCTTGGTGCCTACTCCAGTCCATAAAGTGTCTTCTTTAGCCTATACACCTTCCTTTCTTCTCCTATGGCTTCATATCTAGGTGGCTACTAAACATAAACCTCTTCCTTCAACACTCCATGAAGAAATACCGACTTGACATCCATTTGATGGACTTTCCACTTGTGCGGAGCGGTTATGGCTAATACAGTTCTAATGGTTTCCATCCTTGCAATTGATGCAAATGTTTCCTCATAGTCAATGCCATACTATTGTTTATAGGCATTCACTACCAACATTGCTTTATGCCTCTCCACTTTTCCTTCTGCATTACATTTGGTCTTATGGATCCACTTGACTCCAATGACATCTTTACCTTGGGGGAGATCTACAAGCTCCCATGTATCATTCTTCTCAATAGTTGTTATTTCCTCATCCATTGCAACTATCCACTTCTCCTCGATGGTTTCTTAAAAATGAATTGGATATTCAATTGGAGAATACAATGCGAACAATAAATTTGAGCCTTCATCTTGCTCACCTTGCTATTGTTGGTAAATATCAGTCATGCTCCTAAAATTATGGTTTCTCAACCTTTCCAATGGCATATTTGATGAATCACTTGATGTTGGACTACTAGGAGTTTTTGGTGGTGCTTGTTGTGCATTTGAACTACTTTCGACCGATGTTGATGGTCCTTATTGATTCTAATTTTGTACTATAGGGGTGTTTACTGTTGTCCCATGTTTATCTTCAAATAGACTAGCTCCTACAACATTAATAGTCTTCTCTATGCTTCCATCCCATGCTTCCTCTTCGACAAACTTGACATCTCTGCTAATTATAATTTTCTTTGTAACAGGATTGTATAGCTGGTATGGCTTGGAAATTTCATTGTAACCCAAAAATATGCATTTCTATGACTTGTTGTCCAACTTCCTTCTCAAATCATCAAGGATATGTGCATATGCTACACATACAAACACTCTAATGTGGGAAACACTATGTTTCATTCTATTTCATGCCTCCTCTGGTACTATATTGCCCAAACTCTTGGTTGGACATCTATTCAAAATATATACAACACATTTAACTATTGCTCCCCAATACTCATTCGACAAAAGCTTTACCTTAAACATACTCCTTTCCATATATGTGATGGTTATGTTCTTCCTCTTAGCTACTCCATTATGTTGGGGTGTGTACCTTGTTGTATATTGATGGTGAATTCCATTATATTTATAGAAGTTCTGAAACTCCTTTGACATATACTCTCCTCCTCTATCGGTTCTCAATACCTTGATGCTATAACCACTTTATTTTTCCACCAAATATTTAAACTGTTTGAAGTACTTGAATACTTCATACTTATGCTTCAACAGTTACACCCAAGTCCTCCTCATGTAATCATCAATGAAAGTCAAAAAATAAACATCACCATGCAATAATGGTGTATGCATCTTACCACACAAATTAGAATATACTATCTCCAATGGAGCTTGAGCTCTTGTTATCACTCCATTAGGGAATGCATTCTCTGTGCTATTTTACCATTATGCATCCTTCACATGCTTCCAAAACTTTCCAAAGGAGGCAATTCCAATACCATATTCTTATTATGCAACAAATTTAATGAATCAAATTTAAGGTGGCCTAATCTCAAATGCCACAGCCAATTCTTATCCTTAATATCTCCTTGTAATATAGTCTGTGTGACTGCTGCCATCCTTGTACTCATCTCATGAGCTATCCTCAAGGGAAACATCTTATTGTTTTTCATCTCATCCCTAGCTACTAATATATTTATCAGTGTCTTATCTAGTATGGTGTATTTGTTATCCTTAAAACTTGCAGAATAAACTTTTCCTATCAATTGATCGACACTCAACACGTTGTGCTTCAAGCCAAGAACATAATACACATCTTTTATAAATGTATTTTCCAATTTCTTTGTTAATATATTTATTCTTCCTTTTCCCTTGACATTAACCTTGTTATCATTACCAAGGATTACATTAGAATTAACATTTTCATCTAGACTAACAAAAAAAATTCTATTGTCAGTCATATGGTTGCTACAACCAGAATCCAAATACCAAACATCCTTCTGACTATCTACTACAACGTTAAAAGCTAAAAATAGTCCATCATTAGACACTTGCTCATTCTCATTCTCATCAGTATAGTTAACGCTTTGCCTGTTAAGATCATACTGCTTCTTTCTACATTCGCTAGCATAATGACCAAATTTATTACAATAATAACATTCCACTTGGGATTTATCATACCTTTGGACTTGACATTGGCTCTAGCTCTGCCTCTAGTTCTAGCTTGGATGGCTTGTGCTTTGTTGACTTTATTGGATTTGGTCTCTTCCACTCCAGTTTGGCTGACTTGTTGTTCTACCTCTTGTAGGGTTTCTTTGTCTACCCTTGAAATCATACCTTCCTCTACCTCTTCCTCTTCCAGGACCAATATTCACTTATGACTTGAAGGCATTCTCCAAAGAACTACCTTCAGACCTTCTCAATCGATGCTCATGTGAAATTAGTGACGCTTGCAACTCATCAATGGAATATTGTGCGAGATTCTTGGTTTCTTCAATGGCAACAACCAAAGAGTCAAACCTTGATGGTAGACTCCTTAGAATCTTCTCAACCACCATTTTATATTTAATATCCTCTCCATGGAACCTCATTTGATTCACCAAACCCACAATAGATGTGAAGAAAGAGTCTGCAGTATCTAACTCCTTCATTTGCATAGTCTCAAAGTCTCTCCTCATTGATTGTAACTTTGTAGTCTTTATCTTCTCAATTCCTTGATATACTATCTCCAACATATCCTAGGCTTGCTTTGATCTTGTGCAAGATTGAATCCTTGGAAAAATACTTAAATCAACTCCTTTAAATATAAAGTGCAGTGCTTTGGCATCCTTTAACCGATTCTCCTTCAATGTATTCCTCTGTGCATTCATCAATGCATTTTGTGTTGCAAAATTTTCTAGCTCTAGGAAGTCATTCTCTACAACTTCCCATACATCTTGTGACAGAAACAAGGTCTTCATCAGAATAGACCAATATTCATAATTCTTCTCATCAAAATTCGGTATTTGTGGGTTATTCAGACTTGAACTCATGATCACTTGAGCCATTTCTTCTTTGGTGTTTAAGTCGTAAACTACTCTGATACCACTGATAAAAATTCAAGAGGTCGAAGAAAAATAAACACACAGAGACTAATATTAACAGTACACACAACGGAGAGCTAACTTTTTTTTTTTTGAAAAATTATAGATAATAAACAACCACACTCTCTGTTGAAAAACAGAGTCACATCTCTTATCATTTATCTCTTTGTATAATGCATACAAATTACACTTAATTATATCTTTTCCCAGCCATCATTTTTAACCACTCTTATCCTCCATGGGATAAGAAAGAGCATGAACATTAAATAAAAATAATCTTATCCACTAAACAGATAAGGATGTGTACAAACATTAAATAAAAAACTATCTTATCCACTAAACATATAATGATGTGCACAAATATTAAATAAAACAACAAACATGGGCTAGAAAAAACTAAGTGTTATGCAACATGGTGCACTGTGACAAAAGTCAAATTTTACCGTTGAGTTGAGATTACTCTCAACATTATTCACTTGGATAATATGGAGCACGAGGAACTAATAAATGAACTTATGACGAAAAGGTCCATTAGTATATAATTTAGTTAAATGAAGTAACAAATTTTATTTCTTACAAAAGTATCTTGACAACTGGTGTCAACTGTTATAGCATTCAATTTGAGAATTTGTAACTGAATTCAAAATGATGCCATAAATTCCTTGGAAAGAACTACGTGTTAATATTAATGGTGGATACTTACTCACATGAAGAATATGAATACCCATGTCTCTGAATTCCTGAAGTAACTCTGCCTTAGAGGAAGTGGGAGTTGGAGTGGAAGGCCTTAAGAAAGCAAAAGCTAGATAGCCAAGCGAAACACTGGCTTGTGCAATGTATTTGACAAGGTAACGAGGGGGTTCAACAAACATAATTCTATTCTTTATCTTAGAATCCTCAAGGCCTACCATTAGTAACAAATATCTACAATAGGATATTTGGTACCATCCCATGACTCATTCTCAATGAATTCAACATCCCTATTGATGATCAAATTCTTTGTAACTGGGTTATATAATCTGTAAGCCTTTGATTATTCACTATAACCAATAAAAATACACCTTTCTCCTCTATCATCCCATTGCTTCCTTCTTCTTTGTGCGCAAGTGGATATACCATGTAGCCAAAAACTCGTAGATGCTTAACACTATGTTTTATTTTGCTACATGCTTCTTGTAGAATCATATCATGCACACTTTTTTAGATCATATGTTAAGCATATATACTTTTGTTGCTACAACTTCACCCTAGTACTCATTTGAAAGTCCTTTGGTATTGATCATACTTCTAGATATTTCTTGAATTATCCCAGTCTTCCTTTCTAACACAACATTTTGTTTTGGTGTGTTCCTTATGGTGAACTATTTCTTGATCCCACTTTATTTGCAAAAAAAAAATTAAATGTACTCCTCCACTCTGTGTGCTTTGATGATATTTATGTATTTTCTGCTCTATTTTAAACTAGGGCCTTAAATTTCTTAAATTTCTCAAATGCTTTAGATTTATGCTTAAAAAAATAGATCGATTTTTTTATGCTAAAATAATTAATAAATGTGATGAAATATTCATTTTTTCTAAATTGAGAGTTTTTATGGGACCACACAAATTAGAATGTACTAATTCTAATGGAATTTTTGATCTCCATGATTTTCTATACGGAAATGCTTGTCTATGTTGCTTTCTTAGTATGCAGTCCTCACAAATTCTATCTGGTTGTTCAATTAATGGTAGCCCTCTCACCATTTGCTTTTTGTACAAAATATTTAGTCCACTAAAACTTAAATGCCCATACTTGAGATGCCACAGTCTGGATGGATCTTTGACAACAATTTTGAATGCTTCCAAAGGAGGTATTGCCTGAGCAAACCCTTGAGCATATTTTGCTGAAAATTCACTTTGCATTCTAAGGGAAAACATTGTTGTTTGTCATTTTGAAACTTGCTATTTGGTTTGTGTTGCCACATTTGTCAGAGATTATACATTATTCATTTTAAATTGAACTTTATAATCCTTTTGGACTAATTCACCAACACTCAAAGGATTATGTTTTAGCCCTAAGACACAGTAGACATATTGAATCTATTTTTTGTCACCTTATTTGATGTGGATGCAAATGGACCCTTTACCCATTATAGGGATATTTTCATTGTTTTCCATCCTTACTTTAGGTTTAACATTTTAATCAATGTAATTAAACATATCCATATTTCCACTCATGTGGTTGCTACACCCACTATCTAAATACCAAACATCACTAGTGCTTTGTTCAACTATATTGCAAGTGATGAATAAATTTTTATTTTTCTCATTTTTAGATCCTTTTTAGTTAGTTAAATTTACATTTTTCTTAGACTAATCATATTATTAATTTATACATTCACTTGTAATATATCCATATTGTTTACAACAATAACATTGAATATTTGATTTATCATACCTTTGAAATGAGGGGTTGCTCCTTTTCTTTTCTTATGAATTTGTATTTGAATTTCTTCCTTCTTCTTGGTTTTTGGATCTTCCTCTTCGAAAGCCTCTTTTTTCTCTTCCTCTATTGTTTTATATTTTCCCCTTACCTATTACATTCACTTGATATTTAAAAAATTATTCCAGGGAAGGAGTGGTTGATCTATTCAACCTTTTCTCAATGGTTGGTAATGAACCCATTAACTTTCAATAGATATTTTAGTCAAGTCCTTGTACTTTTCTATGGTAACAACAATAGGATCAAACCTAAAAAGAAGACTTATTAAGATCTTTTGTACAATTTTATGATCTTCTATAACATCTCCATTAGTTTTAATTTTATTGATTATACTAAAAATTCTTGTAAAAAAATCATCAGTGGACTCGAAATCTTTCATTTGGAGATTTTCTAAATCTCTTCTTAAAATCTATAATTTTACCATATTTATTTTTTTATTTTCCTTATATGCATTCTAAATAATCTCTTAGGCATACTTAGAATTTTTATCTGCTACTATCATTGGAGAAATAGAAAAAAACATGCCCACTAGAATGAAGCTTAAAGCTTTGCATCCTTTCTTCTTGTTTCTTTTAGCTAGGTTTTGTGTGCTTGTGTAAGAGTATTAAAATTATCCTGGTCAATGACATCTATAAAACCACTTTCAACTAATTCTCACAAATCATAGGAAGAAAAAAATATTTTCATTTTAATAGACCATGCATCATAATTTTTATCATTAAACATAGGTGGTTATTGCCAACTATTACTACTTCTAGCCATTATTATAAAACTAGACAAAATCCATGAAACATCATTGGCTCTAATACCAATTGAAGGAAAGAGCTTGCTAAAACAAAATAAAATTACAAGTGTCTAACAATTGCTTCAAAACTCAGAATAGACAAGCTCATAAAATTTCATGCATGTATTTATTCACTTACAAACTTTGCTAATACATTTCAAGGAGCATCAAGCTCTTACAATTTTTTTCTCTAGCTTGTTGTCTTCTAACTATTGTTTTCTCTCTTCTCTTTCTTCTATTGTTTATACGTTGCAATGTATACTCTTCTGAAACTATTGTGTATGCTATGTTATGCTATATATTACCATAAATACACTAATATCTACTTATAAGTCTAAATTACAAATATTAGAATTCTCTAGACACACTAGGCAAGATTCGTGCTAACACTCCTCCTTGTGGTTGGTGAGTTACCTAACAATATTCGAGCCAAAAATCCCTTGGGTAGTTGGTTATTTATCTGAAAATATTCACACCAACACTATTAAAATGTAGTTCTTTCTGAGGAAACTATGGTATCATTTTGAATTGAGTTACAAAATCTAAATCTAAATGCTTTGTAAAAGTAGCAGTTAACAAATAGTTACTAGACACTTCTATAAGAAATAAAATTTATTAATTCATTTAATTAAATTTTAATAGATTCAAATATATTTAATTCTTATGGGCTTTGTTATCATAGGTGCATGGATTTATTGTTATTTATATTATCTATAAATATGAACTCTCTAAGAGAAGAAGAGGTGAAATATGAACTCCCAAATACGAATATCTAGAGCAACCAAGGCAGTTAACATCACAAGGTTACACTTAACTATGTAAAGGAAACATGTCATTGAAAAGGGTTCATGTTAATTATCACATTAGTAAGAGAAGTGGATCTCTTATATATCAAGTATAGTTAAATTTAATGAAATTTAGGTGTGTTATTGACTATCCTATATAAAATAAATAAATTTATGCATTCTATGGTTGATAATCCTACACATCCACTTAAGTCCATGAATGTGGACCGTTATACATATGATTTGGACATCATAAAGCCCTTAATTGTAGTCATCAAGTGTGTAATGCTCTATGTTGTACATTCACAAATGATGTACATGTCCTATGAAAAGATGTTTTGTACAATAAGACCTTGTTATTATACAAAAAGATCTTGTTATTATACAATAATACCTTTTTATCATACAATAAGGATTTGCTAACTTAGATGCACAATAATACATATTTATTTGTATGATAATTTGGTTGTTTGAAGCTTCTATCATATAGTTGATTAATCATATGATATTTATTGGAAATTTTGAGTCCCTAAGTCAAAGTTGTCATTGGTGTCACCATTGATGCCACCAAATAGAGTCATCATTAATACCAAATATTTCAGAAGGAAATAAAAGTGATAAATATGGTCATTTGATATTTAGTGATAAGGCAAAATTTTGAGTGAAACAGTCCAAAAGATAGAAGTTGAAAAGGAGTTATAATATTTATTTTATAAATTATGTAAATTCAGGATGAATTTAAATTTTATAAATAAATATTAAAAGGTACTTTAACAAAGGTGAAATATTATAATGGTTATAATTGCCATGGTGAAAACCCAAATAAAATATTTGTAGTTTTCTTTACAATATTTCATATTGCAAAAGTGGGATTATAAAGTCTAAAAATATCTTAATAAACCCAAAGGTTGGGTTTAAAGGTTTAATACCAAATAATATTTTAATAAATCCAAAGGTTGGATTTAAATTTTTAAACAAGGAAAATTTTATTTCCGCTAACATCATAGAATCCAAAGGGAAGCATCAACATTTTTGATTTAGTGGAAATGCATATAAATACCATGCCTAAAGTTGATTTGCAAATTATCCTTGCTTGAATTGGAAAGAGAAAGCATACAAATCAAATGCAGAGCTCGTGAGATAGAATTGAGAAATTAGTGTTTGACTTGACGATGAAAGGAAACAAAAGCACGCATGTTGATTAATTGGAATCCAAAAAGGAACCGTGGCCTAGTGGCAAGTGGGTTGCAAGGTTACATTTTTGGTGTGCATGGTGGATAGAGCTTGAATCCCATGAAAGCTTTTGGTGGACGTGTTGAAGGTGAAAATCGTTAGGTGTATATGTTTTGTAAGGAAAGGAAGGGGTTTTGAAGCACATGGTGCTACTTACTTCTCAATGAGCTTGTAGCTCGTGTGGTGTTTTGCACTATGGGCAAAGATGTTTTTGTGGGCTGCGTTGAGAGTTCAAAACTCTCCAAAGGCAAAGGTACATTTTTATTTTTTATTTTATTAATGCCTAAGTTGGAAGTATAAGGTATTTTATGGTTAAATTATTTGCATTGTGATAAATGTTGGTAGTTGAGAAAGACCATTAGGAGTTATAAGGAGAATTCTATTTTTTTTTCAAGTCTTAAATTTTGCTATTGTGGAATATTGAAAGTTTAAGACTTTGTGGGTTGTATGTTATTTTAAATAAAGGGTTTTGTGATTATTGTGAGGATATTGCTTATTGTTTAAGTTGGAGTGATAAGGTGTAATTGTGATATTATTTTTGTGATATAAAAATTATCCTCTAACCCTTATTGATTTTTTCAAAGAAGTAATTGTGAGTGTGGCATATTTGCAAGGACAACTTCTCTTCAAGAAAAGGTATGAGAAAAATTCTTCTTT
This sequence comes from Wollemia nobilis, assembly GCA_028583015.1. Taxonomy (NCBI): domain Eukaryota; kingdom Viridiplantae; phylum Streptophyta; class Pinopsida; order Araucariales; family Araucariaceae; genus Wollemia; species Wollemia nobilis. Next base: position 547,840 of record JAQPPZ010015054.1, read on the forward strand.
GTTGAGTTAGCTGACTGGCTTGATTGAAAATTAAGTTTGAAGTGAAAAGGATTTGATTAGGGTTTCCTTTTCAAAAGTGGTTGAGTTAATGCTTCAAGGTTTTCTGGATTGAGAGTTGTGATTAAAACTTTTTTGATAAGCATTGTTGTTTAGACCATTGGTTGAGTGAAGTACATTGAGTTAATGCTTAAAGGTTTTCTGAATTGAGAGTGGTGATTAAAACCTTGTTTTATTAGCATTTTTGTTGAAGCTAATGTTAGAATTAAAGTAATGTGCACTATGCCTTCATGACACTTGTCAGTTTCACTTGACAAGTGTCATGTTCATCATATAGGCTTATGCCTATATATTGTAACTTATTTTATGAATAATATAATCCCTTGAGTTTTCCCTCCTAGTTCGTCATCGAAAATGACGTTTTGCAGCACCAAAAAATAGCAATGCCCGAGGTCGAGCAACGCATCGAAAGTCTCGAGGAAGCGGGCAGAGCTCCCCGTGTTGGCGGATCGATCCTTGCTGCAGCCAACGAAGCAGCCCAGAAGGGCGCTAGTGGAGAAGTGGCAGGCCCGCTTCATGACCCACCCCACTACCATCATGGCGGATCGGATCGACCACGCATTCAATCACCACATGTACCTCATCAAGCGTAGGCCCGCAGGAGACTTGGCCTATGAATTCTTTGTTTTGGGTGCCACCGGCAACGTTTACACAGTGCGCCTCGGCCTTCGACCCTCCTGCACCTGTCCAAACTTCCACTGTAGAAATACTTGCAAAGAAATTCCTTCGTCATGCTCCACGTCCTCAAGCTTCCTGTGGATGACCCGCATGTGTGGCAGAAAGGCCCTCCTCTCATCCGAGATGGTGGAAAACGGTTTAAAAAAATAATTCCAATGCCCTAAGGATTCCTTTGATGGGTCGCAAATGGCGTCTGGTATGCATTGAACCCTCTTTCGCTGTGCTTCCTCTTCTTGCCATTCGGGTAGAAATAAATGGCCCACTGGTACCCTCTCATAGTGAATGTCTCGCTCGCAATGTGCCTGTCGAGGCCTAAAAAAAATTCTACATGCTTTTCGATCTGAAAAATCTAGCTCGGCGTGCACCATCACAAAAACTCGAAAAACAAAAAAAAAATGAAAATGACCTTCCAATTTTTAAAATTTTTACCATCTAGTTTCTGATCCATCAAATGATGGAGAGCATACTCCCTCGGTAAAAAAACTTAAAAAAATAGGGAAGAAAGAAAAAAAACAGGGGAGGGAGGATTTCCATGAGGGAAATCCCCCCTCAAGGGGTTTCACAGGGCAGAGAAAGCCTGCTCTGATACCAAATGTTAGGAGGGAAAACTCAAGGGATTATATTATTCATAAAATGAGTTACAATATATAGGCATAAGCCTATATGATGAACATGACACTTGTCAAGTGAAACTGACAAGTGTCATGAAGGCATAGTGCACATTACTTTAATTCTAACATTCCCCCTTAATGTGCACTATCCTAACTAAAGAAAAAAAAACAAGTCAACATTAGGTAACAGCTAATGGGTTATGCAAAGAACTTAAACTTGAGTTACAAAATAACATGAGTATCATTGTTATGTGAGATTTGTTTTTGAGCATTGTTGGAAACATTTTGAGTTGGAAAATACATGCTTGAATTACGGTTTGTGAGATAGAGTTGTTTCTTGAATTGATTGGTTAAGTGAGTTGATTGAGCCTAGTCAAGTGGATGCATGAAGTGGTTGTTCAATTTCCATAAAACAAACTATTATATATTCTGATTGAATTGAGATTGAGCTTTGATAATATAACATATTGAGTCTCTAACAATTCTCTTTATGCTTCTATGATATTGAGTTGAGAAAGTGATTGAGCATTGAGTATAGAACATATTGATTCTCTAACAACTCTCTTTGTGATTCTATGAGATTGAGTTGAGAAAGTGATTGAGCATTGAGTATAAAACATATTGAGTCTCTAAAAATTATCTTTATGATTCTATGATATTGGACAAGTTTTGTGTGGACTTGTTAAGCTGATTTGAGGCAAGTCTTTGAGAATGCTTGTGGACATTTTTTTGTGTGAGTTGTTGTGGAAGATTGCAATGCGGATTTGAGCAAGTCCTAGAGAGGACTTATTGAGAATATTTGTTTAGGTTCTATGTGGACCTGTTGAGCATATTTGGACAGGTTCTAAGTGGACATGTTGAGCATATTTGTTCAGGTTCTAAGTGGACCTATTGAGCAGATTTGAGCAGGTTCTGAGTGGACCTGTTGAGAAGATTTGAGCAGGTTCTGAGTGGACCTATTGAGAAGATTTGAGTAGGTTCTAAGTGGACCTATTGAGAATATTTGAGTAGGTTCTAAGTGGACTTGTTAAGAAAATTTGAGCATGTTTTGAGTGGACCTGTTGAGCATTTTTGAGCATGTTCTGAGTGGACCTGTTGATCAAATTTGAGAAGGTTCTAAGTGAACCTATTGAGAATATCTTTGTAGGTGACAAATAATAGAGTATAGAGTCTCCAGTGGATAGATATCCATCAGCCAAGATATTGAGGATAAGTCTTTTGAGTGAGGACAAGAGTCTTCAAGTGGAGAGATATCCACTGTCAGTGTAGTGGAGGTAATGTTTTCTAGAGGATCACTGACCAGAACAGGGGAGAAGGAGTTCTCCTATGGATAGAGATCCACAAACCAGATTTAGGGGATCAACATTAGCTTTGGACAGAGGTATATAAACATTGTAATTTGGAAGGATTCCCAAAAGATTGATTGAGAAAATTTTAGTGAAATATTTTCTCTATGGAGTAGCCCACATTGGGTGAACCACATAAAATTGGTGTCTCATGTGTGTTTGATGTTTTATGTATTACTTTGGTTTCTACTTTTGATATTTCCATTGATACATTGCATAATATTTGTTGTGATAAGAAAATTAAAAGTGGTCTTATACTGTTCACCCTACCTCTCAGTATAAGCTTGTGTTATTTAATATTGTGACTTTACCACCATAAAATTATATGACTCAATATATTTAGTAATTAAAAGTTATTAAATGGAAATATTTTTATTTTTACTATCCTAAGGTTTTTATCCACTAGAAATTTACCCCTCAAAGAAAATTTTAGTCTTTTCTATTTGAGAATAGTTAACATTCTTCCTTTTTGAATTACGAGAGACTTGAACAACTTATCATTCCAATTGATATACTTACGTAGCACTCCTCTATGCACTTAAAACCTCACCTCTTATGGTTTATTATTCCACTCAAATATTTCTCTCTTCTCAAATGATAACTTTTTGTGATTGTTTATAAGCTCCCTCTTCAAAAAGTGCATGTATGGTAATAACACTTAAAACACTTGGACACTCAGTTTTCATTCAAACTAGTATTTATTGTCTGAACCTCATTATCATCTTCCTTGCTAACTCTCTCTCATATTGTGAGTCTATAGACATACATACATAACATTTTCAATGCACAAGTCTATTGAACTCGAAGTTTATCAACCCTAAAAACTTGAGGAAAAGGAAGGATAACATGTTAATTATTTTATTCAAAATTGTTGTTACAATCATAATAACATAGAGGGATTATCTCATAATAATTTATGTAGAGGACTCCCTACCTACATGGTCTTTTATTTCTCCTTTTGCTAACCACTCATTCCTCTTCCTTCCCCTTTTCTAGATCCAACTATTTTTTCTTTTATTCTTCTATATACCTCTTCCACTCTATATTCATTTTTTAATTTGGAATACATAATCTCTTCTCTATATTCTTTTTAATTTTATCTTATCTCTTCCCATTGATTCCTTTTATTTTATCCTCTTTTGTTTTTCCTTCCATTTTTTTGTCTTCCTCTTTATTTCCTCTTTTATCTTCTTCCCACCATAGACATTTTTATTTTGTTTCATCTTTTGTTCGATAATTTTCTCTTTTGTTTGGTGGTTCATGAAATAGTTTGCTAACCATTTACAAAGGTGATTTGATATTTGCATCATACTCACTAGGTAAGAGAAAATATTTCATGATATCCATTTCATGAAGTATTCTTCAAATCTATTGCCACTCTAGCTGAGCTATTTTCACATTGTCAAATTCATTGTTTTATCTTGACATTTCTCTAAGAATAAAAACTCTTTCTATATAATGCACTCAATATTCGTTCGATATTATCCCATTGTGGCACATCCATACAACCATAATCAACATGAATTTTGTTGGAGAATTTATCTTGGTACCAACACTTTATTTCAGAGTGATCATGTCCTCCACAACTCTCACAAGGATGTAGGTTCCAACATCTAGTTGCAACATGTTTAAATTTTCCACATTGACTACAACAACACATTATCAAACTTTCATTATTTGTATTGATATATAATCTAAAAATAATAGTCTTATTGGTTCCTATTGGATTTACATACCCAAGGTATTATTTTCTTGGCCTTAATTTGTGCATGATGGGTATTTTGACACCATTCCCATATCTTCTCAATCCCTTATCATTGTATCCATATTCTCTTTATCTTGGATATAATGCTCATGGTGTGCCTTTCAAATAATATAAACTCTTCATCATAATTTTGATCTATGTAATTGCTATATGAATGCCCTTCATCACACCTTTAATTACCATTGTTACTATCAAATTTGACAACATGGCCTTTGTCATAACCAATAATGACCTTATGAGCTTCATCCTCCACTATGATCTCTATACCCTTTCTTTTATCCTTGTCTTTTTTCTTATCTATTATAAGAGTCATTATATTTTCATCTTTATCATCACTACTAATAGTGACTTAGACCAAATACTTCTTTCCTATGCTAATTATCTTGCATGTGTCCACCTTCTCCTACACTTATTTCAACACTTATCTCAACACTAGCTCTTCTCCCTTCAACTTGGTCTCACAAGCCTTTAAAAATTGTTTATCTATATTTAGGTGCACTATAGGATTGTTATACATCCTTTTACCATTCCTCTTAATAGTGTAGGTTTTCTCCTTACCATAATGTACTAATATTCTATCAAATTTCCATGGTATTTCCAACAATACACAACAAGCATCCATATGCATAATATCACACATGACCTTATCCTCATAAGATCTAATTTAAAATTCCACCTGACACTATTCACTAACTAAATTTTTATGTCTCCTTTGTAACCAAGATACCTTGTACAAGTTGGTGTGTTCTATCCTCTTCAAATTTAGTTTCATTTGCATCTCTATAGATACATTATTAAATGTACTCTCATTATCCACAATAACCTTGTAATATTTACCTCTTTATTTGTAAATCATTCTAAATAAGCTCCTTCTTTGCTTAGGATCATGCACCTCCTTTACAAGTTTCAACAACACCCTTTCTATCATAAGGTATTCTCCTTCTTCTAGTTCTTCCATGTGCTTTGGTGAAGCAATACTATCTTCATTTACTTGTACAACTTAGTTGTAGGATTCTTTTATATGCCTACTAGTTTTTTGGACTTAGGGCATTCAAATACCTGATGTCTAGATTCTCCACATCTATAACACATTCTAGGAAATCTTGTGCCTATTACTCTACCAAATTCATCTTCATTTTTCTACCAAGTACTTTGAATGAAATAACCTTGACAAGTATTGAATTCGCATTTTAAATGTTGTACTCTATCATCACTTGATTATTCTCTTTCTCAAGAGGATTATCCTCTTCCTTGAGAATTGGTTTATTGTATTCAAAGCAAATTTTCTTTAGATTTGAGCACATATTGGTATACCGCTTTGATATTTTTGATTTGAAGTATACCAATTCCATATTTTATAGATAATCATAGCCCATTAATGTACTTCAAAACCTTATCCTCATCATATTCCACATGACTGGCCTGAATGGTTAGTATATAGAATTTCTTAGTATAATATTTCATACTCAGGTCCTTTTTTGTTAAGTTTTATAGTCTCCTAAAAGACTCAATTGATAATTTAACATGATGAATTTGAACTCCAATTGTGTGACTATTTTCTTCCATTTATTAATTTTTTCTTTTCTTTTTATTTATCTTTTAGTTTAAACTTGGTCCCACCATAAGGAGTCATGTCTTTTTAGCTTTGTATATGCAAAATTCATCTTCTTTGGGTCTTCTATTAATTCAAAATAAAATATTTCTTGGTATTTATGATCCAATAAATAAGTTCCTTAATGACTAAAATTCCATTACACAATAAGGTTTCTCTCTTTGGCTTGTTGTCTATGTTAGAAATTGCCTATATTAATATTTCTTCTAGTTCTTCCTCTCACTCTTTATCAAGAAATTTTTGTTGACCCACTTCCACAAATTCACTATCACCTACATATTCTACTTGAATGCCCCTCATTTATGTAGTTTCAAGTGCATCTAATCAAGTGGTGATTACTCTTAGTATTTCAACTATATCTATAACTCAAAGTTATCACGGTATTTGTATTATCTAGTGTGCCATCATTTATTTGGAATTTATCATGCCAAAGATATCTTATAGCTCTAATACCAAATTTATGTAGTCATACAACTTGTAATCCTATATATATAATAAATTTGTTGCACATTCATAGATTATGTCGATATGTTATGGCAATATGATTCATATGACAAGGCCTTACTATCATATGACCACCTCTGTTGTATGAAAATCAATATTATTTTGTACAGTAATTTCATTGTATGAAAATTCTATCCTACAATTGATTAATTATATGAAAATGTGACTAAACTATTGTTTAATTATATGATTTATCAATCTATGATGATTCAATCTCCTCAAAAATTAAAATTTATTAAATAAACAAAATATCATTTGTATTATCCTGCTAGAACCCTGAAGGTTCTAGCACAATTTTAATAAAGAAATAATTAAAATAGCATCTAAATTAAAAGAATCACTTTTATAAAGAATCATTATTTCACTAGTAGGAAGGTCCCTCCAATGCATTCAATAAAAAATTATATATTATTCTTCATGGATGATTTCATATGATTCCTCTCATATCATATATAGAGAATTTTTCAATCATGACCTTTCAATCATGACTCTTCAATCATGACTTTTCAATCATGAGTTTTCAATAATAATGAAATATATAATTAAAGTAATAAATATTAATTAATAAGTAATGTTAGGATGTGGTATCCTAACATGCCACCCTCCTTAAAAATATATTTGTCCTCAAATATCAAATTAAGGAGCTTCGTTGCTTGTTTTCCCAGTTGAATTTGTGTAAGTTCTTGTACTATCTTAATGTCACTTTTTTGAAGGCATGAATATCTTGAAGATCGAAACATTAGTGATGGGCTACTAAGAAAAATAGTAGAATATTCCTTAGGATAATAATGATGATGATGGGAGGGCAACCATTGGTATTCCTCAAAAAATTTAGAATTATGCATCAAAAGTGATGGTAATGATTTCATATCCTTTTGTGGTTCCTTGGTAGAGCCAACGGAGAAGGAGTGTGTAGTCACTTTACTTTGGTTCTTAATATATTTGGTCATGTGATGATAACTCACTATTGGTTAGGAAGGTATGTGTAGGTCTTGTAGAGTGCATGTTTGGATGGCATTAATCACTTTGGGTATGTCTACCCCATCCTTGCTTGGTGCATCAATCACTTCCAACATATCAACCCTATTGTTGACATTGGTGGGATCAGGAATTTTAGGTATTTCTTGCTCATTGTCCTTGTTTTCTACATATTCCTCATATTTATCATATTTCTTAGCTTCCACTTTGGTATTTATTAGATACTTGATATCGCTCAAAATACCATCAAGAAGTTCCATGCTTTTTTTATTGTAATCTTGTTCAATCCATCTTCTAAAGTCTATGATGTCGCTTTTAATTTCCTTGATTTTTATCAGCGCACCCAACTTGACTGGGTCAAACATGGCTAGGTCCAACATGGCTCTGATACCAAATGGTAGAACCCTGAAGGTTCTAGCACAATTTTAATAAAGAAATAATTAAAATAGCATCTAAATTAAAATAATCACTTTTATAAAGAATCTCTATTTCACTGGTAGGAAGGTCCCTCCAATGCATTTAATAAACAATTATATATTCTTATTCATGGATGATTTGATATGGATTCCTCTCATATCATATATATAGATTTTTTCAATCATGACTTTTCAATCATGACTCTTCAATCATGACTTTTCAATCATGACTTTTCAACCATGACTTTTCAACCATGACTTTTCAATAATAATGAAATATATAATTAAAGTAATAAATAATAATTAATAAGTAATGTTAGGATGTGGGATCCTAACATGTCCTAAGTTTTCTATCGACAAAAATTTCACCTCTTGAAGAATATTTTAGTCCTTTCCTTTTGAGAATGGTTAATGTTATTCCCTTTTGAATGATGAGATACTTGAATGACTTCTCATTCCAATTGATAAACTTACATGACACTCCTCTATGCCCTTCAAACATTACCTCTTATAATTTTTATTCCAATTGAAAAATACTCTCTTCCCAAATAACACCCTTTCCATGATCGTACGATATGTAGCCTCTTCGACAAGTGCATGTATGATAATCACACAAAACATTCAGTTTCTACTCAAAGTAGTATTCATCATTTGATCCTGGTCATAATATTCCTTTTTGACTTTATATCCTCTCATGATACTACACAATTTAATACATAATATTTCCTCTACACAAGTCTATCGAACTCGATGTTTATAAAACACTCACAACTTTAGGCAAAGGAGGGATTAAAACATAAATTATTTTATTCAAAAATATTTTTATAATTATAATAACATAGAGTGATATCCCTAAATAGTTTATATAGAGGACTCTCTACCTAAATGGTATTTTATTTATCCTACTTCCAACCACTAATTCCTCTTCATTACCATTTTATAGATCTATCTCTCTTTCCTTTTATTCCTTCATTTACCTCTTTCACTTTATCTTTCTTTTTATTCTTGCATACACAATCCCTTATTTACCTTCTTTCTAGTTTTCTCTTCTCTCTTGTTATTGCTTAATTTTATTTTCTCTCATTTGTTTCTACTTTTGTTATTTTTCTTCTTCTTTGTTTTCTCTTCTAGTCATATGCCTTTTTATTTGTTTTCATCTTTCATCTTGTCTTTTCTCCTTCTGTTCAATGGTTCAAGAGATAATTTACCAACTATTTTCAAAGTTAGTCTAATGTTTGTATCACAATGTTATATACTTGCAAATAGGTTTCGATGGCATTTAAATTTAAAATATGGCTTTAATATTCAAATAGTAAAGGAAGAGTATATATAGAATCCAAGAAAAAGCATTCATTTTATCCCTCAATATATTTACAAATTTAAATAGAATAATAGCTTTTTAAATAAATAAAGGTAACTTGAAAAAATTCCAAGACAAAACAATGCATCACAATTCTATATTGATATCCCTATTTTTTTAATAAGTTAAAAAAAAACATATAATTATTCACATATCTTGATGCCTAATCTAATGTAATTCAAATAGTTATCTAAAATAAAAAATATATAAATAATGTGTATTTGAAATCAATAAAAGTGAGAAATAAAATTTAAAAATCAAAAGAAGAAATACTTAATAAAAAAAATCAAAAGAAATAAATTTTTTATTAAGGATTTAAATCATATTATGATCTGTTATGTTGCCAAAGATCTATATGTGAGGATTAATTTGGCAATTATCTATTCTAATTAGAGATATTTTATGACTTTGTGTATTATTAAAGTAAGCTAAAAATCCTTATCATATGAAATGAATGACTCATTTATAGTAGTTTAAGTTTATCATCAAACACAAGGGAAATAAAATTGAATCAGCTAATTGTGTAAAACAATATTTGGTCTTATACACCATGGAGAGTTATGTATGCATGAGGCCATGACTTCTTTTAATACTTAATGTTGTATCCTAGTGATGTAAACATTACTTTAGTTAAAAGCTTACAAGTATAGGAAAAATTAAATTCATATAATTAACTTATTGATGGACTATTATATTCTTTATATAAAATCTATATCAAATATTTTATATCTCAATGATACATGATATAAGAGGTACACTATTATTAACTCATTAAAAATTTGAGTGTTAATAAAGCATATAGAGTGCTACAAAAAGCTTTGGTAATATTCCATACTCTAGGATATAAAGATCCCAGTCAAGCATTGTGTTCATTATAATACTAACAATTCAACAAGTAGTACATTGGGAGTATATTCCTATTACCTATTATTTGTATACAATGGAACCCATCATCATATATTACATATTGGGTTTGTGTTCTACTAAATATTATAATAATTGGATCATTATTGTTATGGATAGGATATTACATACAATGATTGTGATATCTTCTAACAAAATTATAAACATAGTTTAAATAACTAAATTAATTTTTCCATAAGTAGGTTCACTTTGACACCATATATTCCATTGTATCAAATCATGTTTCTAAATTCATTGATCATATTGAGGGTGTTCTTATGGAATTTATTTGACACTTGATAGGATCACTCAATATATTTTTATCCTCATATTAATGGATAGAATTAGTTTATTAAAAATATGTTGATCCACCTATTCAATATGTATATCTATAATTTTACATATATATTGAGTGAAAATCTACCATACATTTATCTTTTGCACAAGTAAAATTTACAAATTTCAACTAGATATAGTCCTTATTACACGGTTTCATTCAAATGAAATTTTGAATATTATCCTTCATACGTATATAAAATCTTAAATATGAACAAAATTTAAGGATATGAGTAATACAAAATGCTTCATAAACACATTTGACATACTCATCACCAAGTTAAATAAATACTTAGACATCAATAGTAGTTTTATAGGCACTACCATGATCTAAAATTTACTCATACTTTTTATGTTAGATATTAGTGTAGATCCATTTGAACAAGGAATGTTTATCCACCCTAAACCAAAAGACCAAAACTCTATAGTATGAGGTAAATACTATCTTACACATAAAAAATATAACACCTTAATTATTAATTTATCTCAATAGTCATGGATGTATTAAAATTTTTATTACATGGAATCTTAATATATACTATCAACATATATTAAATCCAATGGAAATATATTTATTCTTCATATTTCGATTGATATCAATGAGAACTTACTTTCTCAAAATTGAATAATCAACTTTATCAGTAAATTTCTCACAAAGCTACATACAATCCATTTAGGATTATCAAAATTAACCATTTAAAACGTAATCTAAATATCATTAGTTGATCAGTATAATGAATCATTTTATCAATTTAAATTAGAAGACACAGACAATTATTCATTAATAACATGAATAATTTGTATAAATTAGGATTTGATCAAGTCCTTGTTGGTTAGAATTCTAAGTTACCTAAAATTCAAATAAGGATTATCCATTTTACCTTATAACCTAGAAAACTCTTCACACATTAATATTATTTTATATCCCATGTGCAATAAACATAGTTATTACATCAATTACAATGTGAAAATAATATTTAATATGGATTTAAGTAGCACCATGTCTAAAATACAATATAAATCCTAGAATCATCACCCAGTATTAGTCTTACACTTCCATAATTACATAAAAAACTTCTAACACTTTAGCATTAGTAGTGAAATCATACTAGAAAATTATAAATCTATTGAATAGGTCATCCAATATAAAATCATGTATTAAGATAATAATTCGGTAGCTTTCCTTTAAAAAAATTTCTTATGCTAGATGAAATAATAATTGCTTAACCTTAGAATATAGATTGTAACTATATTATTTATTTTACATATAATCTAGAGTGTAAAAATAGTTGACTCTTGTTCTCTCTATTAATATTTCTATCCTTTATTTTTTTTGGTCTCTTTGCTTTTGTATTTTCCTAGTTCCTTAATTATAGTATAGTTCAAAACTCAACACTTTGTACATAGTACAAATTGCAACCAAATGTCATTGCCAATAATTTAACATGAGGACCATCTACTTTGTACATTGACCATGGTTTCAATAAATGTAAATATAATTTGATGCATATTTACATTGCTTTCATATTGTATTTATCTTATGTAATAAGATTTACCTTTGTTTTACTTCATAAATCAAAACCATAACAACTTGAATACCATAAATTAAGTTGAATATTTCCATCCATACCACAATTATAGTTCTTATGATGTCTATCTAGTGTGTAGATACATACTCATTTATTTTAAATATCATGGTCATAATATAAATATTTGTAGTAGTATGAAAAATAGAGATAACTATATGATTATAATTAAATATTTGTTAAAAATATTACGTAGTATAAAATAATAAAATTTATATAATAAATAAAGTTATTTCAATATATATTTAACATACTTTGCTTTAGATCTATACATATTTTTAAAAATATAGAGAATGATCTGCATATGCTAAAACCTTACTATAGTACAACCTATCTGCAAGTATAAAATAATGAGTTGAATGTGGGTTTAGAGTAAACTAAAAATATAGAAACTCAATTGCAAGAAATTCACTCATGTAATAATGCCTATGGTTTTTTAGTAAAGCTAAGATAACTATAGTCTCATAAAAAAATAAATAATTGCACTATAACTATCATTCCAATGTTATGCAGGTTAGAGGGTCTAGTCCATTTGTTAAAGTGCTCCCTTGGGAAGGTGGAGACCATGGATTGAATCCCTCAAGTCTTATAGAATAAGAGGGTATGTCGCACCAGTTTCAATGGCTACATTAAAAATTTTACCTAGTGCAAGTGGAGGTTATAGTGATAGCAAGAAGTATGATTCAAATACATGAAGAGGCAATGAAAAATATAACGAGTTACCAATTCCTCTAGTATACCAAAAAAAATCCCTCTAACATAAATCCTCAATAAAATAATCTATCCTTAAAATATTTATCTTATACCTCATAGTATCTAAAACTAAAATTGATATAGAGTTGGAATTCATAATATTTTTTAAAAATAAATAGAAGAAAACTATCCACACAAATTTTAAACAAACAATATAAAAGGATGAAAGCAATAAAAAATTAAAGAAACAAAAATGGGGTTTCCCTTGAGCAATCATTGTATTATTTTTGGATAATATCAAACACTTTGATATTCAAATGAAAAAGTGGAGTATTTATACCAATACCAAAAACCTATAAAACATCAATAAGTTTAACCTAAATCAACATAGCAAGAAGGATTTAAGTTTAGCAAAAATTCATAAGGTGGATTTAAAAAAATTAAGTTCAACTATGGCCTATATGGATTGTATAATAAAATACTACAATAATTTTAATACATTGTATAATGAATGCCCTTATGACTATCCAGGATTACACCATATAATTTTAGTCTTGGCCATGAATCAAATTACACTTTCAACACCCCCCTCATCAGATAAATTGAGGGGCCAAGAAGAAAATATGTTAGTGAAAATAATATATTCCCTAGTAATGGATGCTCTAGTGGGTCTCAATATTTGAGCTATATATATTTTAATCCCTCTCATCATTTCAAAGACATCCATTCATCTTTAAAATCTTAGTTTTACTCCTTTATATATTTAGCAAGCAATTCATTCTTATATGTCCTTCCCTCTTATAAATATACAAATTGTCCTCAACTTATTTGAATACTGAGCCTGGCCTTTGGATCCTTGGGTCCTAGATTCTTTAGGTTTGATTCCTTTACATGAGGTTGTATTTGTAAAATACCACCATAATTTCTCATTGCCATGTAAAGATTAACTAATACATAGAAAATCTTATCAAGAGAAATATAATTTTGATATTCCAAGAACATAGGAATCATATGAACCATATGGCTTAATATTTGAAAAGAAAGTGAGATATTAGCAAGGATAATTTTCACACATTCTATATCATCTTTATTTTTATCTCTATAAGATGTAATATCTAATATCAATGGCTTAAATCTCGTAATATAGTCATGAATATTTTCACTATCAACCAATTTGAGAGAGAAAAGTTTTAATTCCAAGTAAATTTAGATGTATTAATATTTTCAAAAAATTCACATAATTTTAACCATACCCTAATGAATTTGCTCTATTTTCTTTGATGTGTAAAAGCAATTTTGGTTTAGTTATCAAGAAAAATAGGGCAAGATATTCTTACATTTGATTTTGAGTCTTTTATTACGAGCTACTGCTTTATCTTCTTGACTAAAGAACCATAGGTTCTTACTTAATAGTAGGCCAATAATTGGGGTTGACTAGATACTATAATTTGACCCATCAAGGAAAGTAATTAGGGCTTGATGATCCATGTTACATAATCCAATCCCACCACAACAACTTTTTGAACTAATTGTATTAGTACATAGAGCTCAAAAAATACACAATTAAAAAAAACTGGCACAAAATACTTCTCTATGCAAAAAGTTATGGCCTCTAGAAGATTTTCTTTAATGGACCTCAAAAAGAAAAAAATAAAACCAGTAATATTCGTAATATGAAATCTAATTTCTCATTACCACTTGGTATTTATTACTTCCTAGTGTCTTCAACTTATATTTTACCACTTCAATATTGTTGTAGATGATTACATTAGTTGGTATTTTATATTTTTATAATTTTGTAATCATTTGATATTTATTATTATTGGGGGTTTAGTAAAAATTACTCCCATAAAAAATTGAATAGACACATCTCTTGAGATATTGAGAGGATATTAAGAGAGTTGAAGGTAAAGGTAAAAATAAAAGGAAATATGATAAGTAATATTACACTAAATTAATGTCATTCTACTTGTTATGAGTCTCACATGAATACCTCCTTTCATGAGTTTATTGATGCAATAGGTGGTCTAAATTTATTTCTTCAACCACAAGTATTTCCTTAGTTTTATTACATAGTAATTCTAGTAAAGCCTTATTAAATTGGTTTTTAAACTATAACTCAATATTAGTTTTCCATTGCCTAACTTTTTTATCTCTAGAGAATTTACTTTGCTATTTTATTCTCTACACAAACTCCTAAATTACCTTATTGTAGTAACTTAAATTTGATTTTCTACTTTGACTCAATATTTACTTCATACCCATCCATTAATATTCATAATATTATACCACATGAATAATCCAAGAAAACAAGTGGTGGAATTACTACGAATGAAATCTAGGTAAATGGTAATCTACAAGATTTAAGGATGATTGGGATGTTGCTCTAGAAGAGATTGCAAGGTGTTCTAAATGGTTAGTGGTGAAAGCACTCAAGCCTATTGAGTCAATAATCCCAATTGTAACTTCAAATTTTGAGGAGATCCTACCTACAAAAAAATATTTTAAAAAATAAAGTTAAACCTGATGGTGTGTCTATTGCTAGTTCTTCGTTAGTCCTTGCTTCTTCAAATGCACTCTCTATCAAGAAATTTTTAGACAAGAAGCATAAGGTGTTGTTGGTCTCATTGCATATTATGATTTCCTTTATTAATGATATTCAAGAAGTGCTCAAATAATAGTTGGATCGACCAAACCTAAAATAAGTTTAGTGGGCGTGTGTCCCTTTGGGTTTTCAATTTTATTATTTCGTTGGTCTTCCTTATTCTATAGTTTTCAATTTGACTCCCCCTTTTCATATCCTTTTGAGGAGTTTCATTTTTGGCATTTTTCACCATGGTGTTTTCTTTTGGTTATGTGTTTCTAAGTTTGTTGCATTGTATCATACCTTATATAAATCCTTTTGTAATAGATTTGGGGATCCTTAAAACCTTTTATTTTACCTAATAAAAATTATATATAAGGGTGACGAGTTAAATGATCATCTACAATATTTAAGGGTGAAAATATTATATCAAACCCACTCACTCACTAGATGGATGTGTCAAGAGTGCATATATATTATACACTAAGAAAGGTATCCATCCATAAAAAACTACATTTCCATTTATAGTTTCAACATAGATAAGATAACACATTGATTAGTACATAGGAGTGGGCACTTGAGGTTATAGATTCAAAGCTTTACCCTTTTTCTGAATACACTTTTATTTTATAAAATAAAATATGAGTTTAGAATTAATATTTAATATCATCCTTTCATATTACAAAGTGCATGGTAGATTAGTTGGTTATTAAAATAGAGTTAAATTTTCTGGAGTAGTGGACAAGGATTTAATTCTCTTATAAGCATTTTTTAAAAGAAAAATATATTTTTTAATTCGAAAGTTAAAAGGAAATTTTTTAAAAATTAGACAAGTGATAAAGTTGAGATAATAGGGAATTATTTTTTCATGTCATGGAAATTATTTAGGGAGTTATAAGTTTTCCTTTTTCCTAAATTATTTCTAAAATTAAATACGAGTTTATAATTAATATTTTTTTTTTTTTTTTGTACATGGTGGAATCGGTAGTAGCCATGAATCTAGCTAGGTTGTACGATTTTTTATGGCCACCACAGTATTATGCATTGTCTACCTAGGAAGCCGCCACACAAATCTTCCTGTAGTTCACCCCTATAACCACCATGTCACGATCATTTTAAACCTTTTATACCACTAAAATAACCAATAAGGGGACAAGTGTTTAGTCTGGCGAGACTCAAGATTTGAACCTTGGACCTCCGCCCCCCTTACGGGGTTTGGGGTAACCAGTTGGTCTACAACTTGGACCTAGTTTAAAATTAATAGTTAATGTTAGACTTTTATATTATAAAGTGCATGGTAGACTAGTCAATTAGTGAAATAGAGTTAAATATTTTGGAGTAGTCGACATGGGTTTAATTCTCTTATAGGTATTTTATAAAAGAAAAATATTTTTTAATTCTAAAGTTAATTTTTTTTTTCTTAAACTAGACAAGTTATAAAGTTGAGATAATAGGAAATTATTTTTTTGATATCACAAAAATTATCTAGGGGGTTATAAGTTTTCCTATGTATTGGAGGAAATGACATAAAAGAATATAATGTAGTTATGAAGGAAATGAACACTCCATTAATAAAGCTACGGAACTACATTATACCCATCACCAATAGATGGTGATCTACACAAAACTGTACTATGCTCTAAGCTACACTATCTGACTATGTCCTCTGACTCTATGTATGCATTACAATGAGGCCTTTATTATATAGGAAAATAGGTTCCTTGGTCAACACTTTACCTAGCTGTGCAAGGGCAACTTGCATATATACAACTTGTACATTGATACTTGTACATTTATTACATTGCATGAAGTAACTAGATAACTTCTCTCTAAAGTAATCTAATATTCTAAGTATGTACCTTGGAAGATACATTTACATGACCCAAATGATATAATATACTTTATTTCTAACAATGTAAATCCTCTTGAGTACCATGCTTGGTGTACTATGAATGAATAAAGGTATCATAGGGGTAAATTTTTTTCCTAAACCTAGGGGGATCTCCTTATATAAACAAAGGTACATGGGATCTCAAGTTCATATATGGATGTCATTTGAGGCCTAGGTATTGGAGTCTAATCATCCCTTATTTCACTAGATGCTTTACAAGAATGTAGTAGGGAAAAAAATGATAAATCCTCCATGATATTTTAAAACCCATGAAATTGGGTTTTTAACTAATTAAACTAAAACAAAAAAATTGATTTAATTTTGTTTCAAAGGGTAATAAATAGGAAATATAAAAATGAAAAAAAATTACACTAATAAATCAACATTGGAGAGGAAAGGTATTTTAATTATAGTAGGATGTATCACTAAAAAATAATTTAATACCAATTGTTAAGAACCTTCCACTAAAATAAAATCACATCCAAACAATTTACAATAATAATAAAAAATAAAAATTAATGAATTATAAATACACTAAATTATATTGTATAAAATAAAAACATGTTACAAAATAACTCTTAAATATTAATAATAGAATGAGATCTTAATAGATGGACAACATTATGGCTAAGGGGAGGTGCCTATGGCATAGTAGGTTAAAAGGGATGGGTTTGATTCATCCAGCTCAAAAAGGCCTATTTATTTCTAAGACTGGGTAGCATAAATCTAAAAGATCCACATCATATTTAATCATAGTAAAAATGCGGCAATTAAAGTTTATGGATGAAACAAAAAAATTTCATAGGTTCAAATCAAACTTGCCTCTTGTTTTACTATCATAGAATGTCATTCTATGCCTCTTGTTTTACTATCATAGAATGTCATTCTAAATATTTTTTATGGAAGTATAGTAGCTTTCTCACTATTTTAAGTATAACATGAAATAACATCTTTCTATTCTCAATATGCCCCATATATCTAAAAATATATCTTCCAACCTTTCCTATGCATGAAGTACATAAGAAAACAATCACAACTACAAAGATCATAATTTAAATATTAAAATTATATTATCTTTAAGAGTATCCATAAATTAAAATCGTAAACTTAATTATATAACCAAAAAATAATAATATATAAGTGGTGTATAAAAAATATTTTTTATAATATTAATTAAAAGATGTTATGAGGGGACAGTGTAACGGTTCAAGTTTTGGCTCTTGTTTGAGAGGTTGAAGGCTCAAACCAGGGCATGGGCGAGTGTGTAAGGGGGTGGATATGTGATGGATGTATTAAATTCCTTATTGATAAGCATAACTCTCCACTTTAAGAGGAATGAGGAAGCTTGTACATTGATCATAGGGGTTTTTCACACTAACCAAATAAAAAATAAAATTATTAACTAAAAAATCAATTTAAAATAAATTATATGATATATATAATCATTAAAAATATAATATTATTAAATATATTTTTGTTCAATAAAAAAATTAATATATAATTTTATTAAAATAATAAAATTATTTTTTAAATATTCAAACATAATAAAAATATTATTACATTTCGAATTTAAATGAACATTTGTGTTACAATACTAAAAATAACAACAAATCCTTATTCTCAAAATATATATTTTTTATTTTCAAAATTTGTTTTATATATATAAAGTCCATAGATGTGTAGTTTGAATGGGGGATTCGTCTTAAGTGGTTCCTCCATTAAATCAGCTTTTATAATCACCATTTTAAAATATATTTAACACTCACCGCTTCATTCAAGCCTCCTATGCAAGCTTCTTGTATTAGGTTTGGCCGACAATCTAATAATCTTATAGACTTGCATTCTTTATATAAGGGATATAAAACTACCTATACAAATCAATAGAAAACTATTTGATCTTTATTCGCTTTTCATCCTATTTCAAGGGTTGAAGACGCACACTACTTTGTAAGTTATATAAGACAATTTCGATATCAAACCATTACCAGTTTATGCAATGGGTAACTGTTTTTGTAGAATGAAGAGGAGGGATAATACAAGAGGGATACCAACGGCTGTTACAAATATTGAGATGCCAACTCCAGATGTGCCCCCAAGGTGGAGGAACTTTGAATTCCAAGTCTATATTCCTCCCGATTACACTTCCTTACTCACGTTGCGATTCTATGCCTTACCTCAGCAAATATTAGACGCTGAAGTTCAACCTCTTAAAGATTGGTTTACTTCGCCAGAGAACAGTCATCATGTTCAAGCTCTCGCCCAAAGGCATGGTGGAAATCCGGTCCTGTTTTTTTTGGGCTCGTATGAACACCTGCAGCGTCCTGACGTGGCGAATTTTATTGCTGAAAACGATGACATGGAACATGCTGTGGGATCATATGAATCCGATAGAGAGAAAAACCAGCGTGAGGAAAACCAAATTTCTGGAGCTGGAATTGATGAATTGCCGCCTGGGATTAGACGAATAGCTCTTCAAGATCAAACGCCTTCGAGTAATACATTACAATTTCAAATTTATACGCCTTCGGGTATATAGTGAAACAAACGTATATTTTCCTTAGAGGTCACATGGAATTTGTATTTAAATTTTAATTTTGAATGTTGTTTGATTCTAGAGTGTAATTTATTGTTGTCATTTTACACATATGTAGACCTTGGTGGTTGTTAATCCATGTAAACTAGAATGATGAAACTTGGCTATTGGTTTTTATCATGTCTGATTTCTATTGGATACATATGATCATTATCATGTCTAATTTGTAATGGATAAATATGATCATTGATATTTTTACATGCTTAAAAAAATTCCTAACATTTTTATTAGATTTTGGTTAAGTGTCATTCAAAAGGTACACCACAAAATTGGATAGGAATTTGTGATTATTGCTTTTTTTTTAAGGTGATATATCAAAATGGATCTAGGATTATTTGGAATATAAGCTTCTTCCAAACAATTTTAATGGGTAAGTGGAATATTGTCATGCTTTTATCACACAATTATCGCTGATAAATAGTGTTGGATGAAAACTTGTATGTACAATTTGTATTGTTTAGTAAATATAAATTATATTGACCTTATGTTTAGTACTTGCATTACTATTAGTAGAATAAAAAATCACAACTATATCAACACACATTAGATGTTCTTTATACTTTAAAATAAATTTACACTCTTGTTTCTAAGATAACCTCTTTATATATTATTATATTAATATATCTTATATTAATATATCTTATATACATCATGTATTTTCTAAATACACGTAAAACTCTATAATTTTATCTCCCCTTAATACTACCCCAACTTCTCTTTTATAGAGTGGATTATATCTCAACACCATAGTCTTAAAATCATGCATTAGAAAACCAAGAAGTAAAACCACTAGTTAAAACCACACATTGTTATTTTTTAATTATTATGATATAAAGTTAACAATATGTGGTTTTAACAAGTGGTGTTAACAACAACTATTTATTAAATGTACTAGAAAACTAATAACTAAATATATTTGTAAGACCCACTAGTTAGTAGAATGGGTAACTATAATAACTTAATATATGTAGTAAAAAATATTTATATTTTCTGTATAATATTTTATATTTCACACACACACTATACATTTAATATATAATATTAAATATGTAAATGTTAAAAAGTGGGTATGTTATTGATCATTTAAATGATTTTTACATGGTTACCAATCAGTTAAGTTCTATAAGAGTAAACTTTGATAATGAGGTTAGGGCTCTTTTGATCTTGTGCTCAATGTTAGAAAGTTGAAATGGTTTGGTAATGGTTGTGAGTAATTTTATATCTGGTTCAAATACTTTAAATTTTTATGGTGTTATTGGTGTTATCCTTAGCGAGGAAATATACCAAAAAATCATAGGTGAGACGTCATGTAATGCTTTGACTATGGATAATAGGGGAAGATAAATGGAGAGAGAAAAAATCTTAGGGAATCATGGAAAGTCAAATAATGGTAGGTCCAATTCCAAAGGGAAGCAACTAGAATACGACCAACATTAAATAACCCAAAAAATGACCTCAATTGGCATTACGACGATCGTTCCACAACTGTTATAAAAAAATTTGCTAAAATCCAGCTTTAATTTCCCTCCAAATGTTTTAATGAGAAATATTATGCTCGTCCAATATGGAATTAGTCCCTTATAAATCTCACCAATCAAAGATATTTCCTAGAAATCAAGACGACATTCAGAAGAAATTATCATTAAAAGTTAAATTGGGCAGCAAATTTCAAAGAAATTGTATTAATAATTCAAATTGGATAAAGCAAGTGCATGAGTAGCGAGTGGACTAAAGGACCAAATGAGTGATTATCAAGCATAAATATTACAAATGAAGGACTCCCAAGATCACTAAGAATACCTCCATGAAACAAAGGTACACAATACAAATCTCCTTTATGCATTAATATTTTTAACCCCAACCATCCCATTATTATCTCCATGGCTCCTTCCAACTCATACCATGAGGATGTGGAAAACACCAATGCTAATAACCAGTATACTCAATCCAATATGGCTCAACTAGAAAATAGTATGAACACCATAACTCCAATGTTACAATAAGCTTTTGGAAAACAAAACCAAGAAGCCCTTCATTCTCGACATAACTATCATAGAAGGTATGCTAGTGAGGATATGGATATAGAGGAATATTATCACCAAGCAAGATGGCCTACAAGTGTTAATATCCCATGTATTGATATGCCTACATTTGAGAGTAATGATCCATGTGTTTGGATAGCTAAAATGGAAGATATTTTAGAATTATATTGGTTACCAAATCTAAAAAAGTTCCATATGCCTCCTCCAAATTAGGCATGAAAGCTTACCAATGGTTTGATTGGAAAAAATGGGACCATAGTCGACCCATCCCATGGCATGAATTCAAAACACTTTTTCTCAACATATTTGATGAAGGGTCTTCATCCTCATACATGGTTCGTTTGTTGTCACTTAAACAAATGGGTTTAGTAAGAGATTATATTTTAGAATTCACTAGTCTACTTGCTTACATAGGAAAATTACCATGTGAAGTGGTGGTATCAGCTTTAGATATGGTTTTAAAGAGAGTATAAAAATTAAAGTAGACCTACATGATCCATAATATTTATATAAAAATATAAATATTGCTATGTTGGTTGAGAAAAAGATACAAAATCATACACTCTTTCGGTGTGACTCCTATAATCATCCTCAAAATTGCAACAATTCCTTTTGTAGAAATGATCAACCATCAAGATATTATTGCTATAAATATCGTAATCACCATAAAAAATATCAAGCATGTATACCAAGATAAAACTTTCAAATAGAATATGATAATAGGGAATATGAGGAGGTAGAAGAGGATAGCATTCCATAGGATCCTCTCATGATCGAGGCACAAAATAAATAGAATGAAGGAACATGCGACGAAGACACTATGGATATCTTAGTACATGCTATTATGGGATTAATAAATAACCATACAATTAAGGTGCCAGGATTCATTCAACAAAAAAAGATAAATATGTTAATAGATTCAGGTGAAGGTGCAGTTTTGACGATATTTATGATTTTGAGAAATTCATATGTTATTTTAGGAGTTGAATGGTTAGAAAAATTGGACACGGTCAATTTTAATTTTAGAAAACTATTTGTGGAATGGAAATAAAATAAAAGAACTATTTGCCTCTAAGGAATTACAACTCTTCCATCAAAGGTTATAAGTTCTCATATCATGGAAAAAATATTAAGAAAAGGAAGTTATGAATTCATAGCTCAAATCAATTATGTGGAAAAGAAGGTACAAGATAACCCTAAAATTCAATCATAGGATCTTGAGGATATTATTACTAACTATGATGATGTTTTCAAAGAACCAAAAAGGACTACCTCCCAAACTATCTCATGACCATGTAGATGCTTGGTTCTAGGAATTCTTCCTCCTAATGTTTGTTGTTATCGTTAACCTCAAACTCAAAAAATAGAAATTGAGAAAATTGTCCAAGAACATTTAGAGCATGGAGTCATTCGTCATAGTAGTAGTCCTTACTATTCACCAGTGTTTTTAGCCCATAATAAGGATAATTCATGGTCTATGTATCCTGATTTTTGTCCTCTCAATAAAATCACCATCAAGGAAAAATTCCTTATTTCTATCATTGATGATTTATTAGATGAGTTACATGGTGCAAAATATTTTACAAAGTTGGAATTACACTCTGGTTTTCACCAAATTAGAGTAAGGGATGAGGATATTCTTAACACCACCTTTTGTACTCACGAAGGTCATTATGAATTCTTAGTCATGTCTTTTGGTCTCACTAATTCCTCATCCACATTCCAAAGTCTCATGAACCACATATTTCATCCATTCCTTCGTAATTTTTTCTTAGTATTCTTTGATAATATTCTCATATATAGTACAACATGGAAGGATCATTTGATGCATGTGGGAAAGGTTCTTCATATATTACACAAGGAATTTTTTTTTTCAAATGCTCTAAATACTCTTTTGGTGCTCAATCAATTGAGTACTTAGGTCATATTATGTCTCATGAAGGGTTTAAAGTGGATCCAAATAAGATTAAGGCCATTCAATATTGGCCTTTACCTAAAACCATAAAAAAAATTTATGGTTTTTTGGGTCTTACCAATTACTATCGCAAGTTTGTGCACAATTATGGTAAAATTGTAGCTCCTCTCACAACTCACAAAAAGAGATGTTTTTCATTGGTCGAAAGTAGCCACTCAAGCCTTCAAGGTTCTGAAAGTAGTAATGTGTACTACTCTAGTTTTGTAAATCCTAAATTTTCACAAATCATTTGTAATTGAATGTAACGCTTCAGGAACAGGTACTGGGGTAGTACTAATTTAAGAAGGGCATCCCTTAGCATTCAAAAGCAAACAACTTTTGGGTAAAATTTTTGGAAGATCCACATATGAGAAAGAAATATTGGCTATTTTACATGCGGTTGAGAAATAGAGATATTACTTAATCAGTAGTTGCTTTATTATTAAAACATATCATAGTAGTCTCAAGTATTTTCTAGAACAAATATTTTCTTATCCAGAGCAAAAAAAGTGGTTAAAAAAAATTTGGGATATGATTTTGGTATCGAGTATAATAAAGGAAAAGAAAACATTGTAGGAGATGCATTATCACATAAATATGAAGATGAAGTGGTTATCAAGGCTATTTTAGATCCTTACTCCCAATGGGTTTCTCATCTTCAAGATGAATGGTTGTCAAATACAAAAACTGCTCAAATAATCTAGAAATTGTTGTTAGGATCATCCAAGAATCCTCTTTTTTCTTATAATGACAAGGTATTAAGAAGAAAGAATCACATCTATATTCCATACAATTCTACAATCAAATCTAAAATTCTGGAAGAATCATAGCTTTCCTAGCAGCAAGACATTCAGTATTTTTGAAGATATATTTACGGGTTAAACAATCCTTTTATTGGAAAGGATTAAAGTCTAAAGTTAAAACATGGGTGGCCAAATACGAGGTATGCCAACGCAATAAGGGTGAAACAGTCAAATATCTTGGATTTTTTATGCAGGAGCATCTAGTGGTGTAAGAGTGATCTCGCATCACCCAAAAAAAATTGTACTTATTTAATTTTATAAAAGTAGTAAAACTTGTAGGAGATTTTTTAAGGTCTTAGAGGTCGAATTTGAGGATTTTTGGCTAGACATGGGCCTTGGTGCGAAGAGCTGAGCTTAACCCCGCTAAGCTCATCTCGTTCCCTTTTTGAAAACATGTTGTAATAGTCAATTAGGTCATCGAGCGCAAAGTTATGACCTTGGCAAGTTGCCCCCAAAATTTAAATTTGAATTTTGATGGTTTTAGGTGTGAAAAATGGAAAACATGGTATTTGAGGGAATTTTAGAAATTGTAAAGGGGCTATTACTCTTAGATCATTTTTTTTGGCCATGAAAGTAATGAAAGGTTGGATTCTCTGACTTGTTCAAAGGAAAAATACCTATGTATCATTTGTTTGGTATTGCTTGTGTAACGAGATCTTCACCAAGTGGTATCATAGTGGGAGTTCCTGAGTGTTTAAAACAATCGTCAAACGTGAGGCAATTTACACGAGGATCTGTGGTTAGGGGTTGTGAGAGAAGTGAGTAGAATGCCTCCATGAAGAAACTATGGTGGTGAGAGAAATGTGGACCCAGAAGAAGATTTCAGAGCTTTGCAGAGTCAAGTTCAAGCTCTGCAAGAGGAGCTACGTAGAGGGTTGGAGCTAAGGAGAGAATATGGTAATGAATATGAAGTTGAAGAAGAGGACCATTTCAAGAAATAATAAGAGGTAGTAGATCCTGCAGAGGCTAGGTTATACAAAGCCATATCTCAGATTGGAAAGAGACCGAATATGGAGGTTTCTATGTATTCTAGCAATCTTGATCTAGAGGAGTTGATTGACTGGAGTATGAGGAAGTTGAAGATCCAGATAGGGTCAAGTTTTCTAAGACCAAGCTAAAATGTCATGTTAGCATATTGTGGAAGGGAGTACAGCTAGATAGAAATAAAAGAGAAAAAGAAAGGATAACAAAATGAGAGTGGATGTTGGAGAAGTTGAAGAGGCAGTTCATTCCAAGTGACTACGAGTTGGATCTGGTAAAGAAAATACAGGGTTTATGGTAGTTAAGTAACTTTGTAAAAGAATACATAGAGGATTTTTATAAAATTTTAATCATAACAGGTCATTCTGAGGTCAAAAAGGAGAAGGTAGCCCATTATATTAATGGGTTAAGAGCAAGTATTCAAGAGGAGTTAAGTCTGGTCAAGATGACTACCATAGAGGTTGCGTACTAGTTTTCCCTGAGGGTTGAAGAGAAGTTGAACAGAAGGTTTGAGAGCAAGTAAAGAGGAAGAGGTCATGGTGGAGGAACTGGTGGAAGAACAAATGGAGGACAAAATGTAGATTATAAGAATAATGGAGAAGCCAGTAGTAGTCAGGACCAAAAGGGAGATAATGCTTACCGCCCCCGTGATCAGAAAAATGGTTACCATAGAGGTAGAAGAAGTTTTTGATAAGGGTTTGGAAGAGGAGGATTTCTTGGAACTTGTTTCCACTATGTCAAAGAAGGATATTGACCATATGAGTGTCCACATTTGTTGAGCAAGGTGCAGCAACAGTATTGTCATTATTGTCAACATAGTCAGATAGATCTATTGATGTAATGGACAGGAAGTTTAAAAGCTATTCAGATGTAGAAGACAATATTTCAAATGTTATTCAGAGTATGTACAGTGATTTTCCAAGAATACTGAAGTGGCCCATATGAAAAAGATCAAAGAAAAAAGACAAGTAAGAAAAGTGTCGCGATATCGCAACATATACAGCAGGCAAGAAAAACTATCGTGATTTCATGACATGTTGGAAGAGAGAAAAAGCAGGAAAAACTGTCATGATTTCATGACATGTTGGAAGAGAGAGAAAAAGCAAGAAAAACTATCGTGATTTCATGACATGTTGGAAGAGAGAAAAATCAGGAAAAACTGTCACGATTTCGTGACATGTTAGAAGAGAAAAAGGCAAGTGGAAAAACTATACTGATTTCGTGACATGTTGGAAGAGAAAAAGGCAAGTGGAAAAACTGTCATGATTTCGTGACATGTTGGAAGAGAAAGAGAAAGCAAAAAAAAGTGTCATGATTTCATGACAAGTTCAAAGAAAGAGAATAAATAAGAAAAGTGTCGCGATTTTGTGACATGTCGCATTTTCGTGACTAAAATAGGAGAGAGAAAGTAAGTTTGAAAAGTGTCATGATATCACGACATGTCGCATTTTCATGACAAAAGAAAGAGAGGAAGCATACAAAAGTAGAACTATCATGATTTCATGACAAAAGCAGAAAGCAAGACTTTGAAAGTAGAAGTGTCACAATTTTGCGATAAAAGCAAAGAAGTAAAGTACAAAAGCAGAAGTGTCATGATTTCACGACAAAATTAGAGAAGAAGACTTTGAAGGCAGAAGTGTCATGATTTCACGACAAAAGTAGAGAAGAAGACTTTGAAGGCAGAAGTGTCATGATTTCATGACAAAAGCAAAGAAGTAAAGTACGAAAGCAGAAGTGTCGTGATTTCACGACAAAAGCAGAGAAGAAGACTTCGAAGGCAGAAGTGTCACGATTTCATGACAAAAGCAAAGAAGCTAAGTACAAAAGCAGAAGTGTCGCAATTTCACGACAAAAGCTAAGTTGAAGACTACAGAGGTAGAAGTGTCGTGATATCATGACAAAAGAAAAGTCGATGTCTATGGAAGCAAAAGTGTCATGATACAACAAAAGCAAAGATGAAGTATACAGAGGCAGAAATGTTGTGATATCACGACAAAAGAAAATACAAAGTTTGTGAAGGCCAAAATGTCACAATATCATGACAAAAGAATAGAGAAAGCGTATGGAGGTGAAAGTGTCATGATATCGCGACATGCTATATTTTTGTGGCAACAACAACAAAAGAAGCTACAGAGGTGGATATGTCGTAATTTCATGACAAGTCATAAATACACAAGTCAAGAAGGAGAACCCGATTGAAATGAGAAGTATGACAGTGGATCGACATCACTACGGCATTTACAGGGATAGTTATAGACTAATTTCATACTACTGAAATACGAAGAGTGATCAAAAGTTAGTATGGCGGTTATAGGGTCTGTCCAAAATGAAATCATCAAGCGATGGATAAATCAAATATCTTCTTGAGTTGAAACCGACGAAGACCGATGACAACCGACTAAAATTAGGGTTTATAGTTGTTATGAAAGCCAACTAAGATTAGGATCTACAACCGACTAAGATTAGGGTTTTCATCATAAAAAATATTGTTATAAAAGGATGGTTGTCTTGATAATTTAGAAGATGGTGGAATGTGTGTGAAATACAATCATTGTGCATAGAGAGCAATTCATGTCGAATCGTGCTAAGTGTGAAATTTGCAAAGAGAGAAAAGTGCACAAAATGGAGAAGACGATCGTGAAGTTTAACTGTAACGAATCAGAGTGTGCAAAGTGATTGCATAGAGAGAGCAGAGTGCGCAAAGGTGAAGAAGACCAGTCAGGATCTTGCAAAAGCAAAGGTATCTTACTGTCAAACTTATAGATTCAAATTGAAGTCCAGGTTGCATCTTGGCATCAGGGGTTGGTTCTCCTTTCTATTGGTGCAGATAAATAAGGGGTTGGTACTCCTTTTTTTTGGTGCAGATAAATAAGGGTTGGTGCTCCTTACAGTGGGTGCTGATAAATTGATTATAAAGTTGGTGCTTTGCATATACTAGATTTGGATGGTGGTCCAAGTAGTCAATTTTTGAGGAGTAGCCATATTGGTGAACCTCGTTAAATCTTGTGTTGTGTGATGCTCGTTTGTTATACTTGTTGTATCTAGTAATAAGTTTTAATTGCTACAATATTAAGAGCTATAAATTTGTGTTTATAGAGCTACATTGATTCACCCCCCCTCTCAGTTTCATTGTAAGACTAACAATTGGTATCAGAGCTAAGTTCTTGTACAAGATTTATCGGCTAGGGTGATATTGGAAGTAACACAATGGCAGGTGGTGAAGGCTTCTTATCAAACAAAGCACCATTGTTTAATGGATCTAATTATGCATTCTGGAGAATCAGGATGCAAACATATA
Organism: Wollemia nobilis; assembly: GCA_028583015.1. Lineage (NCBI taxonomy): Eukaryota > Viridiplantae > Streptophyta > Pinopsida > Araucariales > Araucariaceae > Wollemia > Wollemia nobilis. The sequence continues at coordinate 576,831 of JAQPPZ010015054.1, forward strand.
TTTATGCTTTGGGATACAACATATGGCATTCAGTAGTTAGTGGATACACAATACCCATCACTCCTTCAAAAGAGGTCTATAAAAAGAAACTATTTGAAAATAACTCAAAAGCAAAGAATGCTATCATGTGCGGATTAGTAGATAGTGAACTAGTAAAGATCATCAGCTTTAAAACGACAAAAGCAATATGGAAAAAACTGAGGAGTATTCATGAAGGAGATGATAAGATCAAGGAGGCCAAGTTACAGACACATCGAGCTCAGTTCGAATCATTAAAGATGAATGACGATGAAAACATTAAGGCATATATGTTGAGTGTTAATGGAATCATTAATGCGATCAGAGGACTCATCAAGGATATCGAAGACTCTGCCATCTTGAAAAAGGTATTAAGATCTCTTCCTCAAAGGTCTGATTCTAAAGTATCAACGATAGAAGAAGCTAAAAATCTAAATTATTTTAGTATAGATGATATGTATGGTTCTTTGACTGCATATGAGATGAGAATAGGAAGATCTAAACCCACAGATAAATAAGAAACTTTTAAATCCTTTAAAAATAAAAAACACAAAACAAGGGTCCAAGGAAGAAGAGACATCAGATGAAATGGAAGCAAACTTTGTTAGAAAACTAAAAAGGGTAAAAGGAAAATACAGAGGAAAACTATCATTTAAATGTTTCAACTGTGGAGGTGTTGGGCATTTTGCGACTAAATGTCCACTTAATGAGAGAACAAAAATAATGAAGGATCACACCAAGAAAGAAGTGACTAGAAGAAGAAAATGAATTTCAGAAAAGGCAACTTCAAGAAGAAAAGTTTCATCTCCAGGAATGCTAGTTTAATAGAAGATAGCTCCAGTGAGGATTCTGAAGAGGAAATAGGTGAAGCTCTTTTCATGGCATTTGAAGAAGTAAAAAAAAAGGAGTGAACTCTGAAGTATGTGGTGAAAACCCTAAGGCTGAAGTAGATCAATAAGGTGAGTTGATATCTGCAGTTGAAGAGTGGAAAATAGAGAGGAAAAAGAATAAGAAAATTTCAAAAAATCTTGAGGATGCAAACAAAATCATAACTAGTCTGAAAGTATAGACAAAAGAATACAAGAAAATATATGAATATCTCGAAGTACAAATTACAATGACAATAGATTATTGCTGCAAACTAGAAGAAGAGAATGTTGGTTTACGGACATAGATAGAAGAGATGAATCACAAAATTAGTTGCTATCACAAACACGAAGAAATTTCTATGAAGCTGGATAAGATTATAAATGACCAAATGCCTGCAGGCATCAAATTTGGTTTGGGTTTCGTCGAAGAAGAATCATCAAATGGATCAAAGGCCAAAAATGTAGAATCCATAAAGAATGAAGATAAGAAACAGGTTGATCAAGGAAAAATGTCTCATGCAAAAGAAAGCAATAATTTCAAGCACGAAAGGAAAATTGACAATGATGGATTCACCAATGTCACACATCAAAGAAGAAGAAGACCTATGGCTCCTATGAAAACATGGCAAAGACCATCATCCAGGTTCAATTATCCATTTTCTGGTTTCTATTTTAAATGCAATGGCTATGGACATAAAATCTCAGACTGTAAATATAATGTAAGACCAAGGAATTTCACCAGTAGAAATGCTTTTTCTCCTCTAATGAATTATACAGTAGAATGTTATAACTATCATAATTTTGGGCACATTACAAGAAACTCTAGAAGTACATTTGCATCAAATTAGTTTCAGGGAAGAAAATTTCAACCAAATAGGATGAGACAAAATAGAAAACTTCTCGAAAAACATGCACAAGCTATTGATAAGGGAAAGGCAAAACAAGAGCCCAAAACTACTATCAAAACGGAGTGGAAAGAAAAAGAGTGACTTAAGGAAGAAAAGGAATCCTTAATCATACAAACAACATTTAAAGCACATAATAAATATGTACCATGGATACTTGATAGTGGATGTTCTAGTCATATGACAGGTGACAAACATAAATTTGAGAAGTTATAGAAATATGAAGGTGGTTCAGTAAAGTTTGGAAATAATGATGGAGCTAAGATAGTTGGAAAAGGTTCAGTTAAAATTAGTGACAAAAAAATTAAGTCAAAAGAAGTCTTGTTTGTGGATGATTTGAAACATAACTTGTAGAGCGTAAGTCAAATTTTTGATAAAGGTCATGAAGTAGTTTTTAAGAAGCAGGGTTGTGAAGTCAAAAAAAAAATAGTAGAAAATTGATAGCAACTGGATCAAGGACATCTGGAAACCTGTACACGCTCTCAGAGACTTCAGAAGGAGCTTGTTTATTGAAAAGGAAGAAGAAAATTGGTTGTGGCACAAGAGACTCGGTCATATCAGTTTTGATAATCTAGTAAAAATAAACTCAAAAAGGGCAGTGAGAGATATTTCCACCATCAGAAAACCTGCAAACAACATTTTTGCTTCATGCCAAAATGGGAAGCAAACTAGAGTCACATTCAAAACAAAATAGTACTACACAAGCAAACCTTTGGAACTAATACACACTAATTTATGTGGACCCATGAGAACACAAAGCATAAATGGTGACAAATATTTTATGTTGTGCATTGATGACTATTCCAGAATGACATGGATATTTTTTTTGAAGCATAAATCGAAGCTTTTGAAATGTTCAAGACTTTCAAAAAACAAGTTGAGAATGAAATAGGAAAGAGGATCAAATGTTTAAGATCAGATAGAGAAGGAGAATTCATTTCAGAGGAGTTTACAGAGTACTGTGAAAAATACGGTATTAGGAGATAGTTTTCAGCAGCTAGGACACCTCAGCAGAATGGAGTGGTAGAAAGAAAAAATAGGACAATGCAGGAAATGGCACAGACTATGTTGGCTGAAAGCGAGTAGCAGACAGATTTTGGAAAGAAGCAGTCCATACTGCGGTGTATATCCAAAATAGGTACATGCTGAGAACACATGAAAGAAAAACTCCTTATGAATTGTGGTTTGGTAAAAGGGCAACATCAAAATACCTCAAAGTGTTTGGCAGCAAGTGCTACATCAAAAGAACTAAATATAATCTTGGTAAGTTTGAAGATAGAGCGGATGAAGGTATTTTTGTTGGTTATTCATCAAAAAACAAAGCTTACAAATGCTACAATAAGAGGCTAAAGAAAATTGTGGACAATGTTGATGTTAAATTTGATGAAGGTAGAGAACGAGTAATTAGCTATGAAAAGAACTACCCAATTTATGAAGAGGTTATTGAAGGAGATGAGAAAAATGAAATGGAAAAGATACAAAAAATTGACTCAGATGATTTAAGTTGTGATTCAGAAGTGGAAGAAAATAAGATATTTAAAACAGGCATCTGGAAGAAAAATCATCCTAGAGAGCAAATAATTGGAGACCCCAAAGTTGGTGTTCAAACAAGAAGAAGAGTAGTAAGTAACTACTCTCTATTATCTAGCATTGAGCCCAAAAATGTTTCTGACGCAAGCAAAGATGAAAGTTGGATGAAGGCAATAAATGAAAAATTAGGTCAAATCGAGAAAAACAAAACTTGGGAGTTAGTACCTAGACCTGCAAATAAAAATATAATCGGGACTAAATGGATTTTTCGAAACAAATTGAATGAAGATGGACAAGTAGTTAGAAATAAAGCAAGATTGGTATGTAAGGGTTATGCACAAGTTGAAGGCATTGACTTTGAGGAAAATTTTGCACCAGTAGCTAGACTAGAGGCAATTAGAATGTTTCTGGCTTTAGAAATCTACAAGAATTTCAAATTTTATCAAATGGATGTGAAATCAGCATTTTTGAATGGGAAACTTGAAGAAGATGTTTTTATTGAGCAACCAAATGGTTTCCAACTTGGTGATGATCCCAAATTGGTTTTCAAGTTGAAGAATGCATTATATGGCTAAAAACAGGCACCCCGAGCATGATATGCAAGTCTAAACAACTATCTCACTCAACAAGGGTTTAAGAAAGGTATGGTGGATAGTAATTTGTATGTCAAAAAAAAAATCGGCATCTTATTGTTCTTTTTGTATACGTAGATGATATCATATTTGGCAACAACAAAGATGAGTCATGTAAAGATTTAGCAAATAAGATGCATAAATAATTTGAAATGTCAATGATTGGTGAACTTTTGTATTTCCTCGGGTTGCAAGTTAATCAAAATAAGAAGGGCATATTTATTTCTCAAGTCAAATATGTGAAGAGATGTTAAAAAGGTTCACAATGGAGGATTGTAATCCAGTTAGCACTCCCATGACAATAGGTTGCAAGTTGAGCAAGGATGACAAATCTCCTCCTGTTGATCAAACCATGTACAGATCTATGATTGGGAGCTTACTGTACCTGACAGCTACCAGACTAGATATTTTGTATGCAATATGCATGGTAGCACGATTTTAGGCTAATCCCAAGGAGACTCATGTGAAAGCAGTGAAGAGGATTCTTCGATACCTCAAGGGTACTATGGAGTATGGGTTATGGTATCTAAAAGGTAAAAAATTCACCCTTATTTAATATTCAGATGCAGATTGGGCAGGAGGTGTCGATGACAGAAAGATTACCAATGGAGGTGCATTCTATCTTGGAGACAGATTGGTCACGTGGCATAGTAAGAAACAAGAGTCAGTTTCTTTATCGAAAGCTGAGGCAGAATATATTGTAGCGACAACATGTTTTACGTAGAAAATTATGGATGAAACAAATCCTGAAATATCTTGGTATTAGCTTCAATGAGCCAATATTATTTAAGAGTGATGACACCAGTACCATTAACATCTCCAAGAATTTGGTTATGCATTCATGCACAAAACACATTACTATCAGGTATCACTTTCTGAAGGAGAAAGTTGCGAAAGGTGAGGTTAAGTTCGATTTTGTTCCAACTACAGAGCAAGTAGCAGATATCTTCACAAAAACATTGCCCAATGAAGTTTTTGAGTACATTCGCAATAAATTGGGAGTGGTCACACTTCCCAAGAATTGACTAGCTACAAGGATCACATTCTCAAGGGGAGCATTTAAGTATTTGATTATATTTTTGCTCATGTTCATGATTTTTGCTAAGTGTAATAAATTTTGCTTGAGAATGTTGTGCATGGACTCAGGGGGAGTTTGCAGTAGCCCTTTGGTATTATTGTCAAAGGGGGAGAAGAGTTACAGGAAATTGCACATGTGTTGCCAAATATTTCAAAGGGAGAGATTGTTGAGAAAGGTGCAACAACAATATTGTCATTGTTGTCAACATAGTCAGATAGATCTATTGATGCAGTGGATAGGAAGTTCAAAAGCTATTCAGATGCAGAAGACAGGAGTTCAAAGGTTATTCAGAGTATGTACAGTAATTTTCCAAGAAGACCGGAGTGGCCCATATGCAAAAGATCAAAGAAAAAAGACAAGTAAGAAAAATGTTGTGATATCATGACATATACAGTAGGCAAGAAAAACTATCGTGATTTCGTGACATGTTGGAAGAGAGAAAAAGTAGGAAAAACTGTCACGATTTCGCGACATGTTGGAAGAGAGAGAAAAAGCAGGAAAAATTGTCACAATTTCGCGACATGTTGGAAGAGAGAGAAAAAGCAGGAAAAACTATCATGATTTTGCGACATATTGGAAGAGAGAAAAAGCAGGAAAAACTGTCATGATTTCGTGACATGTTGGAAGAAAGAGAAAAAGGCAAGTGGAAAAACTGTCACGATTTCACATGTTGGAAGAGAGAGAAAAAGCAGGAAAAACTGTCATGATTTCGCGACATGTTGGAATAGAAAAAGGCAAGTGGAAAAAATTTCGTGATTTTGTGACATGTTGGAAGAGAAAGAGAAAGTAGGAAAAAGTGTCACAATTTCACGACAAGTTCGAAGAAAGAGAACAAGTAAGGAAAGTGTCGTGATTTCGTGACATGTCACATTTTCGCGACTAAAATAGGAGAGAGAAATTAAGTTTGAAAAGTGTCGCAATATCATGACACATCACATTTTCGTGACAAAAGAAAGAGAGGAAGCGTACAGAAGTAGAACTGTCATGATTTCACGACAAAAGCAGAAAGCAAGACTTCGGAAGTAGAAGTGTCACGATTTCATGACAAAAGTAAAGAAGTAAAGTACGGAAGTAGAAGTGTTATGATTTCATGACAAAAGTAGAGAAGAAGACTTCGAAGGTAGAAGTTTCGTGATTTTGTGACAAAAGCAAAGAAGTAAAGTACAAAAGCAGAAGTGTCACGATTTCACGATAAAAGCAGAGAAGAATAATTCAAAGGCAAAAGTGTTGTGATTTCATGACAAAAGCAAAGAAGCTAAGTACGGAAGTAGAAGTGTCATGATTTTGCGACAAAAGCTAAGTTGAAGACTACAGAGGCAGAAGTGTCGCGATATCGCGACAAAAGCAAATTCAAAGTCTATGGAAGTAGAAGTGATGCGATATTGTGACAAAAGCAAAGACGAAGTATACGAAGGCAAAAATGTCATGATATCACAACAAAAGAAAAGATGAAGTCTACGGAGGCAAAAATGTCATGATATCGTGATAAAAGAATAGAGAAAGCGTATGGAGGCGAAAGTGTCACGATATCATGACATGTTATATTTTTGTGGCAACAACAACAAAAGAAGCTACAGAGGCAGAAATGTTGTGATTTTGTGATAGTTCATAAATGCGCAAGTCAAGAAGGAAAACCCAAATAAAATGAGAAGTATGACAGTGGACCAACATCACTACGAAATTTACAGGGGCAATTATAGAGTGATTTCATACTACTAAAATACGAAGAGTGATCAAAAATCAATATGGTGGTTACAGGGTCTGTCCAGAATGAAATCATCAAGCGATGGATAAATCGAACATCTTCTTGAGTTGAAGCCTACGAAGACCGATGACAACCAACTAAAATTAGGGTTTACAGTTGTTATGAAAGCCAACTAATATTAGGATTTACAGTCGACTAAGATTAGGTTTTTCATCATAAAAAATATTGTTATAAAAGGACGATTGTTTGGAGAATTGAGAAGATGGTGGAATGTGTGTGAAATACGGTCATTGTGCACAGAGAGCAAGTCGTGTCAAATCATGCTAAGTGCAAAATTTGCAAAGAGAGCAGAGTGTGCAAAAGGGAGAAGACGATCGTGAAGTTTGACTATAATGAAGAGAGTGTGCGAAGTGATTGCGCAAAGAGAGCAGAGTGCGTAGAGAACGCAAAGGTGAAGAAGACCAGTCAGGGTCTTGCAAAAGTAAAGGTATCTTACTATCAAACTTATAGATTCAAATTGAATTCTAGGTTGCAGCTTGGCATCAAGGGTTGGTGCTCTTTTTTGTTGCTGCAGATAAATAAGGGGTTGGTGCTCCTTTTTGTTGGTGTAGATAAATAAGGGGTTGGTGCTCCTTACAGTGGGTCTTTGGTAAATTGATTGTAAAGTTGGTTCTTTGCAAAGGCTAGATTTGGATGGTAGTCCAAGCAATCAATTTTTGAGGAGTAGCCACATTGGTGAACCTCGTTAAATCTTGTGTTGTGTGATGCTTTTTTGTTATACTTGTATCTAGTAATAATTTTTTATTTTTATGGTATTAAGAGCTATAAATTTAATTTTATAGAGCTACACTGATTCACCCCCCCTCTCAGTGTCATTATAAGACTAACAATAGCACCAAGAGAGGACAAATAGGAGGCTTGAAGGTAATTACCAAGCTATAGTCATTGATGAAGGTGCTAAATTTGAGCACTCTTAAGAAGCAGAAGGAGGAGAACTATTGATCACAAGGAGGGCCTTGCTGAATGAGGAGAGAGATCCAGATCAGAGGAAGAGCTTATTTTGCACAATGTGTAAATGTGCAGGTAAGATCTGTAATATTATCATATACAATGGTAGCACAAATAACCTAGTTTTAGAAGGAATGGTTATCAAATTACAATTAGAGAGGAAGAGACACCCGTATCCATATCAGATTGCGTGGTTGCAAAACGACCATAGGGCTTTGGTCAGTGAGCAATGCTTGGTAAAATTTAATATTGGGAATTACCATGATGAGGTCTTATGTGATATCCTGCCTATGGATGCTTTTCATTTGCTATTGGGAAGGCCATGACAGTTCAATCGGTGTGCAGTGCATGATGGTCATGCCAACACTTACTCCCTAAAAAAGAATGGAGGGCGCCATAAGCTAAAGCCCCTGAAGGAGGTGGACGAAAAGGTATGTAGTAGTGCCAAAATCTATTTAGTTGAAGGTAGAAGGTTTTTGGATGGTTTGAAGCATGAGCATATGTGCTATGCATTAATTCCTAGAGTTAGCAAAGAATAATGTAAATATACCTTAGTAGAATTCTCAGGTCTGTTAGAATAATTTCAAGATATTATATCAGATAATGTGTCTAAGGGTTTGCCACCTATGAGGAATATCAGTCACCATATTGATTTGGTACCAGGATCTAGTTTACCCAATAATACAACCCATAGAATGAGTCCTGTAGAAAATGAGGAGCTAAACAAACAAGTCCAAGAGTTGCTAAAAAAAATATTGATTCAGGAGAGCCTGAGTCCATGTGTAGTACCTGTAGTACTAGCACTAAAGAAATATGGAGAGTGTAGAATGTGTACAGACTATCGAGATATTAACAAGATCACCATAAAATATAGATTCTCATTGCCAAGGATGGGTGACATTATGGACTGTTTAAGTGGAGCCAAGTACTTCACAAAGATTGACCTGAAGAGTGGGTACCATCAAATTCGTGTCAAAGAAAGATATGAATGGAAGACAACCTTCAAGACCAAAGAGGGTTTGTATGAGTGGTTTGTCATGCTATTTGGGCTAACCAATGCACCAAGCACATTCATGTAACTAATGAATGAGGTATTGAAGGATTTTTTAGGAAAAAAAATCATTTTCTATTTGGATGACATTTTAATATTTACCAAGACCATGGAAGAGCACCTGCTGCATATCAGAAGGGTTTTTGAGAAGCTGAGGGAGGAACAATTGCTGATTAATTTGAAAATTTGTAGTTTTATGGAGTTAGTGTATCTAGGATTTGTCATCTTAGTCGAAGGTCTAAAAATGGACCCAAAAAATATGAGGGCTATTATTGAATGGCCTACTCCAAGAATCATAACTGAGGTATGATCATTTCATGGTCTAGCAAGTTTTTACAAAAAAAACATTAGAAATTTTAGCAGTATTTGTGCACCCCTAACAGAAACAATGAGAGGGGATAAGAAAGAATTTAAGTGGACCTTAGGAGCAGATAAGAGCTTTTATATGTTGAAGAAGGTCACAGAGAAACCTGTTTTGGAACTTTTAGATTTTAACAAGGTATTTCAGGTAGATTGTGATGTTAGTGGTAGTGCCATAGGAGCTGTGTTGATTCAAGAAGGTAAACATGCTACCTATTTTAGTAAGAAGCTTAATTATGGTAGAAATAAATATTTTGTATATGATCAAGATTTTTATGCTATAGTTCAAGCTCTAAATAAATGGAGGCATTATTTGTTGCCAAAATATTTTGTTCTATATAAATATCATCAGGCCTTACAATATATTAATATCCAAGGGAAGTTAAATCAGAGGCATTTGAAGTGGGTTGAGTTTCTAAAGAGTTATACCTTTGTGTTGAAGCACAGGAGTGGAAATTCAAATAGAGTTGCAAATGCCTTAAGGTAATGTTTATTGATAGAAATGAAGGTGGAATTATAGGGTTTGTATCATGAAGATCCTGATTTTGCAGAGGCTTGGAGGGCTTGGTTAGCACCTGTTACCTTGGACAAGACTAAGTGGTTGGATTTTCTGATCGAATATGGAATGTTGTTTGAAGGAAATCAATTATGCATTCCAAGGAGTTCAATGAGGGAGAATCTTGTCAAGGAGAAGCACAGTGGAAGGTTGGTTGGATAATTTGGTTGGGATAAGACCATTGCCCTTATTACTGAGAACTACTATTGGCCACATTTGCAGCAATATGTGAAGAGATTTGTGTAAAGTTGCAGAGCATGCCAAATTTCCAAGGGTGTGAGATAGAGAATTGGATTATATCATCCATTACCTATACCAGAGAGACCATGGGAAGATATCAACATGTATTTTGTTCTTGGTCTACCAAGGACATAGAGGGGAAATGACTCCATATTTGTGGTGGTTTACAGGTTTTCAAAGATGGCACATTTTATTCCCTGCCAGAAAACTAATGATGTAGTTCATGTTGCAGGTTTATTTTTCAAAAATGTGGTACAACTTCATGGTCTACCAAAGAGTATAGTTTGTGACAAACATACCAAGTTTGATGGGTATTTCTAGAGAACCTTGTGGAAGAAATTGAAGACATTTGAAATTCAGTTTTGCATACCACCCATAGACTGATGGACAAAAAAAAGTGGTGAATAGAAGTTTGGGTAATCTACTGAGATGCTTGGTAGGAGATAAGCCCAATGGATGGTATTTGGTTTTTCCACAGGAATAATTTGCATACAACAATTCTATCAACAGGAGTACTAACAAATCTCCATTCTAGATAATATATGGGAGTAGTCCAAGAAATGCTTCTGAGTTGAGGAAGATAGATATAGGGTAAAAGTGTATTATTGAGGTTGAGGACTTTGCAGAGCATCTAAAGAGCTTGCATGAAGAATTGAAGAAGCATATTACTAAGATGAATACTCTATACAAGACAAGGGTAGACCAGAAGCGACAGTTTAAGGAATTTTAAGTGGGAGATGAAGTTATGGTCCATCTAAGAAAAGAAAGGTTTCCTGCTAAAACCTATAACAAGATAAAAATGAAGAAGTTTGGACCATGAAGAATCATAGAAAAATGGGATTCAAGCAATGCATATGAAGTGGAATTTCCAAGTGGCCTTAACATATCACCTATTTTTGACATTTCAGATTTGGCAGAATACCATGAAGGAGACAATGGTGAGGGACCAGTAGCAGAGTTGTAGAATATTCTAGTATCTACTCTAGATATGGAAGATATAGAAGATATACAGGATACCCGCATTGGCAAAAGCACCAAAAATATTCAGTGTGTAGAATACCTGGTCAAGTGGAAGGGCAGACCCATTGAAGTTTCATCTTGGTTATCGAAGGCTGAGGTTGAACGCCTTGGTTTTATTCCAACAACGGATAAGTGAAGGTCACTTCTCAAAATTACCCCGGGTGTCTGATGTAGGAGCATACAGTGGTGTAAGAGTGATCTTGCATCACCCAAAAAAAAATTGTAATTGTTTAATTTTGTAAAACTAGTAAAACTAGTAAAACTTGCAGGATATTTTTGGAGGTCTTAGAGGTCAAATTTGAGTATTTTTGGCTAGACTTGGGCCTTTGCACAAAGAGCCAAGGTATGCCCCACTTAGATCGTCTCATGCCATTTTTGAAAACATGTTTTAGTAGTCAATCAAGTCAACGAGTGCGAAGTTATGACCTCGGAAAGTTGCCCCCAAAATTCAAATTTGAATTTTAATGGTTTTAGGTGGGAAAAATGGAAAAGAGGGTATTTGAATGAATTTTCAAAATTTTAAAGGGGCTCTTGCTCTTGGATCATTTTTTGGGTATGAAAGTAATGAAAGGTTGGATTCTATGACTTGTTCAAAGGAAAAATACCTGTGTATCATTTGTTTGGTGTTGCTTGTGTAACGTGATCTTCACCAATTGCTTCAACCACTACCTACTATAGATTGCCAATGGGAATATTTCAATGTATTTTATTGAAGGTCTTCCTAAATTGGAAGGAAAAACATTAATTTCTGTTGTACTAGATCACCTTTCCAAATATGCTCACTTCAATGGTCTATGATATCTATTTTCAACAAGCAAAGTGGCTAAGGTTGCATGGAATACCAAAAAAATATTGTAAGTGATCATGATCCTATCTTTACTAGAAATTTTTGGAAAGAATTATTTCATCTTAGTGGTACCAAGTTAAATATGTCTTATGCTTATCATCCTCAAAAATATGGCCAAACTAAGATAGTTAAAAAATGTTTGAATACTTATCTAAGATGTTTTTTCTCAAGATAAAAAGTATCCATGGAGTCATTGGCTCTCCTTGGTAGAATGGTGGTAAAACACTTCATACAATTTTTTTATCAATATGTCTTCATTCGAAGCATTGTATGGCATAAAACCATTGGAAATAGTAGATTATGTTCCAATTTCTTCCAAAGTGGCCCACGTAGATGATTAGTTCCAGCACAAATAGTCAATGCTCAACATTCTCAAAGACAATTTTGTCCAAGCACAAAATCACATGAAATAGCAACAAGATAAAATTATTTGCAAGGACTAAGCCCTTATTAGTGGTGAAGGACTTAGACCTCCTAAAGTGGCAATATCATTTCATTCCATCTCAAATTATCTTTTGCATCTAATTGTTGGTTGAATTGTCACATAGGTGTATAATATTACATGCAGGATTGTCCTTATAGTTTTGGGTATATGTTGTGGATACTGTTGTTTAATTGATATATATAGGACCTTCAAGTTCCTTTGATGGTGGTATTCTAGAAGAGGTATGTACTTTTGTTTGTGAAGAATTTTTTCATATTGACAAAGAAAATAGAACAAAATATCAGTATCAAGGAAGAGATATGTGGTATTCAATGAGAAATTCATGTATAAATATCAGTAGCAAGGAATGAAACAAGAAAAAGTAAACAAAAAATACATAGTACTTGATCAAATCATAAAAAAAAAAAAATTCCAAAGGTGCTATAAAATCAACAACAACAATAAGTACCTCAAACTCCTAAAAATATTCTTATAAGATCTACCAAGTTAAGTAGATCCCCTAATCCTTACTCTCCTTCATTGTATTATGTATTTTTGACTGATTCTGGTGAACCAAAAATATATGAAGAAGCAATGCAAGTAGAAACCAATAAGAAGTAGGATCAAGGCATGGAAGAGGATATGGAATATTGGTACATAACCGAACATGGAATTTGAATGATTACCAACAGGAAAAGAATCATTACAAAATAAATGGGTTTACAACATGAAGGAAGAATATGGAGGTAAAAAGAGGTATAAGATTAGACTTTTTGTAAAGGGTTTTGCATAGAAGAAAGATATAGATTATGATGAAATTGTTTTTCTTGTTGTTAAAATGACTTAAATTAGAACTATTCTAAGTATAGTGGTTGTAGAAGACTTACATATTGAACATTTAGACGTAAAAATAGCCTTTCTCCATGGGTATTTGGAGGAAGATATATATATATATATATATATATATATATGCAGCAAGCACAGGGGTATGAGGTCAAAGGGAAGGAGGAATTAGTATGCAGGTTAAAAAAGAGATTTCATGGCCTAAAGAAAGCTCTAAGGTAGTGGTATCTAAAATTTGATAGGTTTATGATAGAACAAGGATATAGTAGATGTTGTTCTGACCACTAAGTTTATTTCAATAAATGACATAATGGTAACTATATTATATTGTTATTGTATGTAGATGGCATGCTTGTTGTAGGGTCTAACATGCAAGATATAAATGTGCTCAAAATAAAATTAGCAAGGCCATTTGTAATGAAGGATTTGGATGCTGCAATGTAAATCCTTTGTATAATAATAACAAGAGATAGGAAAAAACATAAATTAACATTGTTTTAGGGTGAGTACATTGAGTTGGTGTTGAAAATATTTAATATGCAGGATGTAAAACCTATAAGTAGACCTTTGGCCAATCATTTCAAACTTACCAAAGAGACATATCCTAAGATATAGGAGGAGATAGACTACATGTCTAAGGTTCCTTATTCATCGGTATTTGGTAGTTTGATGTATGTGATGGTGTTCACAAGGCTAGATGTAGCACATGTAGCGACAGTTGTGAGCAAGTTTATGAACAACCTAGGAAAAGAAAATTGGAATGCAGTGAAGTGGATTCTCAAGTACTTGAGAGGTACTATAACTCAGATATTGCATTTTTTAGGTACTAACATTATTTTACAGGGATATGCTAATGCAGATATGGTAGGTGATATAGATAGCAAAAGGAGTACCATAGGATATGTCTTTACTATAGGTGCAACTGTAGTAATTTAGATTAGGTGTATATATAGGAATTTTGTTACATGTTAATATCTATCTACTTTGTTATTATAGTGTGTGCGTGTGTTATTAGTCCCATGTTAACAATATTATAGGTATTTAGTGGTTTATAAGCCCCACAACTTAACATACTCTTTTCCAATGGGGTAGTATACTTAAAGGTGCAATTCCTTGGTCTCACTCATGTGGGATTCTTTGGTCTTTGTGTATGTCTATCTATCTATCTATCTATATATTTTTCTATCCATATATCTATCTATATGTACACGCACACACACACACAAACACACACACATAAACACATACAAACACACATATATATGCATTCAAATAAACACAAAAAAAAACCACACACTTTACCCCAAAATACTCTAACACCTAGTATTGGAATTTGCATCTACCCTGGAATCCTATTAAAGACTATCATTACCCATTCTTATTTTATTTATCATATGTATTTTAATTTCATAAATTAGTTGTTTAAATTCATCACCATCCTTTGTTGGGTCAAAAGTAGAATTATCCTATTATCATCATTATCCCTTATCTATTAGGATAAAAGTAGACCCATTCAATCATCATTATAGTTTTAGTCTAGGATTTAATTTAATCAAATGACCTTTACATGTTGTCAATGGCAAGGTTAAAAGACATTCACCCTTTTCATTAGTAGGTAATCCTGTATTGATCATAATTTTATATAATCCTAAGCTTTCTGAAGTGTCACCTCATCTCTTTACATCAAATATCAAGCATCCATCGTCATCCCATTGCTAATCAATTCCATCCATCCCACTCTTTTATCTTTATCTAACTTGGGGGACACATTCAACCTTCAATAAAACTTTTATTGGGGGATTCATCATCTAGTTTATATTCTTTATACATTCCTCTTAGTCTAGGTAGGTTTCCTACCTTACTTCACCTCCAATTTGATCATATTCCATTATAATTACAAAAAATCACACACCACAC
The DNA here is from genome assembly GCA_028583015.1 of Wollemia nobilis. NCBI lineage: Eukaryota > Viridiplantae > Streptophyta > Pinopsida > Araucariales > Araucariaceae > Wollemia > Wollemia nobilis. The sequence goes on from JAQPPZ010015054.1 coordinate 591,834, forward strand.
ATGCCTAATATACTAAAATTCACACGCTACTCAGATCGCATTCACTCTTCAATAAATTCATGTCTATTCCTTTTTTTGATGCTATTTTTATTCTTGTTTGGTTTATTTTTTTCCATTTAATTAGGGTTAGTTGTGTTGTCTTAATTAGAGGTATCTCCATCATTGTATTTGTACTGCCTCTCCATATGCTAATTACTACCATGTTCTCTACTCCAAAAACCATCTATACTAACCCTTGTGTCTATCATACCACCCATATGATACCTTATCTATTTTAAAATATTTGGTTTAATGAATCTCTAGATTATTTCAGTCACTCAACCATACCTAGTATCTCAATAAAACCTCCATTAAATATCTTGTAGTCTTTGAGTGCTATAGGCCTTTTCTAGTTACCTTAGGTGTTCTCTTGGGCCATACCCATATCTCATATATTAATCATATTTTGATTCTAGGGATAATGATTCCATATGTTGATATTTCCATAAAGTGAATGGTTTCCCATGTTCATCCTATCAAACATATAATCCAAAATTGGTGATCTACATGGCATAGAAGTCACAAAAATAATAAAAAATCAAGAATCAAAAGTTTAAAAAATATAATTTATCTATACCTTACATTTAGTACTTGCATGACTATTAGTAGAACAACAAATCATAACTATATCAACATACATTAGATGTTCCTTATATTTTAAGATAAATTTAAACTCTTATTTTTAATATAACCTCTTTCTATTTTATTACATTAACACATCTTACATACATTATGTATTTCCTAAATACATATCAAACTCAATAAGTTTATCTCCTCTTAATACAACCTATACTTACCTTTTATAGAGTGAATTATATCTCAACACTATTGTCCTAAAATCATGGATTAGAAAATCAATGGTTAAAACCACACATTGTTATGTTTTAATTATTATGTGTGTGGTTTTAACTAGTGGTATTAACAATGAAATTTTATTAAATGTACTAGAAAATTAATAACTAAATATATTTGCAAAACCCACTAGTTACACACTTTTATTTAATATAACATAAATTTTACCATACACACTAATTATCCACATACATTTTATATAATACATATAAAATACCCATATGTATTTGATACATAACACATATTAAATACCCATACATGTTTAATATATAGTCATCTTGAAACTTTTGTGCATTAGTTTGTAATAAATAGTATTTTTCATTTTCTATAGAATATTTTATATCTTACACACACAATATATCTATATCTATATCTATATCTATATCTATCTATCTCTCTCTCTCTCTCTATATATATATATATATATATATATATATATATATATATATATATATATATATATATATATATATATTTATTTATTTATTTATTTATATATTTATATATTTATATATACAGAGAGAGAGAGAGAGAGAGAGAGAGTTTTGAAAGTGAAATATAGTCTTCATTATTCATCAAAACTTACTAGAGTTACACTATCATTGCATATTTTCCTGAAATTGGTTTTCTAAGGTATTTCATAGAAAAAATTAGAATACAAGTTTTTTACCATGTACAAATACAAATAACCTAGGTACAATTCAGATATTGTTACAAAAATTTATTATTAGTTATAGAAATCATTCACCAACATGTAGAAATATTAAATAATTTATCCATAAAATAGCTATCCACACAATGAGATAGAGATAGATAATACACTTAAGGTAGAGCAACACCAGTAATACTCCTTAAGGAAGGAATAAATAACAAGATCTCCCAAGATGAGAGGGCCACTTAGAGAGGTAAAAGTCCCATAAGCCACTTCATGAGAAATTATTATTACATATGATAGATCTCCATGATAATTACAATGACAAATATCCTTTCTTTATATACCCATCTTCTAATTCTACTTTGGGGAGCTGATTACTATTATTATTTTATACTATAATATAATCAACCTTGAATTATGTGTAGCCCATGCCAACCCTTGTACAATATAATATCATCTCCTCATATATTTTTTCATAGGTAACCTAATATTCCACCCTCCTTACAAATGTTACATCCTCAAAATATATGAAGAATCAAGATAATATGATTTGCTAAGCAATGTTAGCTACTAGTACCAACCTTGATCATCCATCCATCCATCCTAGTGAAACTCTAATTGGTGATGGTCATTTTTTATGCTAGTATGCCACTTTTCTACTTGAGTATCTAAAACTACTTTATTGGATCCACACTTCCACTACTCTATTATGATAATTCAAATGATGGATCTATTTGTTCCTTGATATTGTTACACCACTCTAAAAACTAGGATCATTATACTTTCTCTACCAAACAATGCCATACTTGGTACCCTTTCTATTCCATGTAGAACCATAATATTATTATTATAATACATACCTCCAATAAAATTCTTTAATAGTGGTTTTCAATTGCCCTTAAATATCTTTAAAGACAGTTTCTCAGTCACCATATTTGAGGGCATTGTAAAAAGTCCATGACATATGATGATGACTAAAAACTACCTCAAAAATCTACCTTATTAGGGCCTAAGAGAACAATTTATAATCACCCTCTTAGGGATACGAGGGTGGTTAGAACCACTATTTTAGGTCTAAGAGGGAAGATAAAAATTACCCTCTTAGGGTTAAGATATCTTAGGCCTAAGAGGGTAGTTTATAACTACCCTCTTAGATCCAAAGAGAGTGGTCACCCTCTTAGACCTAAGATAAATATTTTAAACCATCCTCTTAGATCATGCTAAGATAATTATTTATAAACACTGTATTATGGTGACCTAAGAGGATGGTTTAAAATCACCCTCTTAGACCTAATATAAATGTTTTAAACCATCGTCTTAGATCATGCTACGATAATTATTTATAAACACTGTCTTATGGTGACCTAAGAGGGTGGTTTAAAAACATCATATTAGGTCTAAGAGGGTATTCTAAAACTATCATTTTAGGATTTCACCTAATAAATATATATAGAGGATATCGTAGCTAAAATAATATAGCACTCAATAATGGTTTCTTGTTTCAATTGAGGTATCCTTTATTTCTCATGGTCATTTCATGGACAAGGTAATTTTCCATTGGAAAAAAGAGGGATAAAATTTTCCATGGAAGCATTAGAGTATGTATGAAGTCACAATGCACCATTTTGCTCTTGTTGGAGTGCATACAACCAATGTGGTCCTAGGTATACCATGTTAAAAATAATTTTATATTTGATAGATGATCACATGCATACTATCCTATGGGACATGGAAATAAAAAATGAATGCATGTATAAAAGACCATGATAAGCAGTCATACAAATCCTTAGGTGCTATAAATTATTTACAATTTATAGATAGAGTTAGTCAAAATAATATTAGTTTTAATAGGTTAAAACTTACCAATGATATCCTATTCTATACCTTATTTGTTTGGTTGTTTGAATCAATTTAAATAAATATGGATCAACTAGAACTATAGACTTTCATATGTAATAAAACAATTCAAATGTAGAGATCCTCCTTGAGTGGCCCAATATGTGGTAGTGCCATGGTGTCTACTAGTCAAGATGTCAAGACAATGTCCTCACTTTACAATATTAATTTTATAAGGATAACAGAGGTAATTCATGCGACCAAGAAGGCTTATGTTTTTGATGATCAAATCACATAAATATGGAAAGTCTATTGTCACTATATGTTCTTGAGTGATGCAAAAAAGGTGGGTTGATCAATCGATAGTGGAATACAAGGACATATTTACAATATCTGAGTTGGTATTGATGCATTGTCAGGTGAAGCACTTGATTGATGTAATTTGTTGAACCTCCTTGTTAGATGGCCCTTTGTATAAGTTTTGTATTTTGGAATGGTGAGATAAAGCATGCTATTGAAGAATTGAGACAAAAGGGATACATACAATTGATTCCATCACCTTATAAGAGTTTTATTGAATATAAATTTTTCAATAAAATCATTGTGAAAAATAGGTACCCAATTACTTGTTGAATCAACTTAGAGATGCCAACTATTTAATTAATATCAAATTCAAGTTAGGCTAGTGGAAGACAAGATTTACATCAAAGTATTTTGAGTTTTTGGACCTAACCAAATGCATTTTGAATGACATAAGTTTTGCTACTATTAAATGAAATATTTTTAGCTTGTCTACCTTCTCAACACATGTCTTTACTCTAAAAAGACACCATGTAGTTTCAATAGGAAGCTTATAGGTACCATTGAAAACCCACTATGGCAAAAAGAATCCAACAAGCTCAAGAAGTGATGAGGAGATAAAATAGTAAACCATTGTAATTATAACCACAATGGGTAAATCCAAAGTAGACAAACCCTAATTTTGTAAATCAAATACAAATAGAAACAACCATATGAGTTGGATCCCATCAAGGTAAAGTAGTAATAAATGAAGGCCAACGATGGAGATAGAGGACATAAAGAAGAATGTGTTTATGTCAAGTGGAGAAATAGAAAGCGTGATTATAAGAATGCTAAATGAATAGAAAATTCTTGTTTCAAGTATAAAATTAGTTATGATTATATATGTAAATGGAAAATTCTTATTTACAGATTTAGGTGAATGTACAACCTGATCCCTCCATATAATGGGTAGATTTCTAAACATGCCTACCTACCCCAACCATTAGATATGAGGTGGAGGGTATCCTAAGACTTTTTTTAGATACATAAATATCCATATATGCAAATCAAGTATTGCTGCTAAGAACTAGGACTAAGATTCAAACATGAAATATAAATTTTATAACTTAACATTCACTCAACACAATAAAACTTTATTTCAACACATTAAAACATGCATGTATTATTATACTCTTAATCCTATGCCCTAGTAGCACTTGCATTCTATTTTTTTTTTACCAAATTACCTTCTTGTATATAACTAGCCAACCTCATGCTCAGGATACCTACTCACCCCACTTCTAGCTTGGTTGCTCATTATGTGTAAACAATACTTGATTTAGGGTAGGCAATGAATGAGCCTAAAACATCTTTCATTTTTGTCATCTCATTATTCCTTCTAAAGAATATAATTTCCTCTTTATGGGTGATGTGCACATTGAATTTCCAATAACCTTCACCCAAACATTAACCATGTATAAGGTCTTCTGGGTTAGTACTAATCATCGTGCCTTTGACCACTATATTATTGTTATGGATCTGAGTCAAGTAGCATTCCCTTATATTATTTTGAGTGATTAATATTATTTTTAGTCCATACATGGAAAATCAATAGCCCAGATAAATTCACTGCATAACATGCAATACAAACTAAGCCAACCATTTTATATTTAAAAAATAGTCATACCATTCGTGAATCTAGACTACAAGATATTGAGTAGCCACCTGTTCCTTAACCACCACCATGAATGTTATGTCTAATTGTAGGGATAGCATGTAGTGATGTTGCCTATGGAATTATATGCAAGGGATAATTCAACTTTAAGGGTTCAACATGTAAACATTTCAAATATGAAATCATGAAAAAACTAACACACATCTCTCTATAAAATCCGTGTCAAAATATCTTCAATATTTTTCTCTTTCTTTGTAAGCTTATTTACAATAATTTTTCATTCTCTTCAAGCTTCTCTTTCCACTTTTGATCTTTCTCTATCGTATACTCTTGCATCTAGTGCAACTTCTTTATGTAACCATCACTAGAAAACAAAGTACTTGTGATACTCCTTTGTCGACATCCTGAACCCGATCCAATATTTTGGGTCCTAAAACCTTGATGAGGGTATCGTTCTTAATATATTGATTTATGGAGATCATATATGATATTTCATCATCTATTTTTTTTGGTAATATAACATGCATAGTTATCTGTAACATGTTAAAAAATAATCGATATAACAATAGTTTGAAGTTCAATGTATTGTTATTTCTAAGGGAATGTCACCTATGATTGTCTTCACAAATTTTGGTGAAATATGAGCCCCACCCTTCTTTTTATGAGCTATGATCCACATAGTTACCCTTGGTAGTTGAGTTTTCATATTTGGTTGGCTCTTCCTCTGCAATATATATAGTTGGATAGACATGGGGATAAGTCATATGATAAAACAATATAACTATATTTGTCACATATAATGGATGAGTATGATAGAATAGCATTTCATGCTCCAGTCGAGCATATCCTATTTGAATACAAGTGTGCATGATTGATTGGTGAGATCTATTTTGTTTGTTTCTTTTCCACATTGCTTATAACACAAGGAATAAACCAATATATAAATTTATTAGGGAGATCAATGTTGAAAAAATTCACATGAACATAATAATGATATGAACTATCATAGTATATTGGCTAGTCCCTGCCTTAAAGTTAGAATTGCTCCTATCATTCACGAAGGATTTATAATTTTTTTTGTGATACATAAGGTGGGGAATTAGCAATTCTATATTTTTCATTATCATACTTATCATAGAGGTTTTTCACAAGTCATTGCTTATGTTCATGGCATTGCTTGTCCATGTTTGTGAATATCCATTAGTTCATTATATCCAAAACTATATATATTTTTTGCATCAAACTAGTATCTTATTAGATGCAACATTTATATAAGTATTAAAAAATGGACACTATGAAATACATTGGCTAGAAATATACCATAATGAGTGTCCATAACTATTTTTTAACTTCCACTAGGACTGCTCTCTAACTATACTATATATTGGTGATAGTGATAATCTCCCTCACAATCACCCCCGAATACAATGTCAGCTTAATAGAATTTTTTCCTATAGGTTGTCCACTTAGATTTAAAATGATATCCACATTATTTATGCTACATTACTCTATTGCACATTTTGTTGGACCTCCCTTTCTATGATATTTGGTGTTTGACGTGTGTGATGACTTAGCATCAACACCTATAATATTAGCACCATCCAAACATCATTATGACATATAGGATGACAATAATGATTTGGTGGATATCATTTGCTGAATTTAGATCTGTGTTGGGAACATTGGATTCCTCTTCAACATGGAAGATATCCTGAGTCTATCCTGGGGTGAAATGGAACATCTCGTCGCAAGGCCAATACTTTGATGGGGATGGTGGTGTGTCAGCATGATCACAATCTATGACATCTAGGTCTAGATACAATGGTCATGTTGGATCGGCTAGATTATGGATGGGGGCAATTAAATCAATGGAGATCATGTTGATGGACTGAATTTTGTCTCCATTACCACATGTGTGTTAGTTTAGACATCCTTGGTGATCCTTGTACCCTGGATCTGGCTTTGTGGGTATTGGCACAAAAGGATCGACCCTATGTGCAGATAGAAGGATAGGGTCTGCCCTAGGCACTGATGGCCCTATAGGGTCTCTAGGTGGGAGGTGCTCCCTGTATGCCCAAAGTGGTCGATGAAGCACTTGGTTTAACTATGCTTGGTTTAAGTGCCACCTATGCCTTGGTCCCATATTTAAATGTTCAAACATATCATCAATTTCTATGGGATATTATTGTTGCCCCATATGGTTGAGATATGCCATATTAGTCTCATCTTCATAGTCACTATCGAAGATCCATAGGCCTTCATTGGCTCTGATAACTATGTGCCTCTCTGGCTGGTATAGCCTCCCACTAGGCATTTATTGATCACTGTCCTCACTCTCTATGAGAGCCTAAAGTCTGGCATGTGGGCAGTTGATTTTGAAGAAGATATTTGGATCTTCTTCCTCCGATGGATCACTTGGCCTTATGGCTAGCATGGGAGGCTTGTTTTGTTTGAGCATGTTGATTTGGTACCTTCTAGGTTGTTTCGCTCTCTACGAGAGGGCTGGATTCTTTTGAGGTAGCAATTTCCCGATCAGAACATTAAATGGGAACATTGCCACGAAGTCCTCCTGATAATCGTCAATGGGTGTCACATGCGAGTGATTGCTATCAGACTCAAAAGGGTCCCAAGGTGATACCTTATAATCTGACTCATCTTTAGAAGACCCCCCTTGATCTTGTTCATATCTCCTTTGGAGGTTACTTCTTGAACTTTATCCTTCCTCGATCAAAGGGGAGGTGTTGTCAAGGTCAACAAGGTTTGTTGTTAACAATGGGAGATAATCCCCCAATGTGTATGTTGTGTTGGGATTTGCATATGGATCTTTTGCCAACACCTCCCTGTTGCCTAGACCTACTCCTTTTATGGTTTCTACCAAGATGTCAAGGGGCAAAGGGTGGTTGAACCCTACTCCTGATTTATCATATTGCATCTGGTATCTCAGTTGACAAATAGTGTGCATTCCTTATTCGTATCTGCCCAATCCATAGCCATGCCAATTACATTGGTCTAGGTAATTCAAGGCAAAGTTCAAGTTGGATAGATAGTCAACATGCTTAGTAAATGGCTCTTCATCTTCTTCTTCTTGTAGGTAGGGTTCAATGTCATTCTCAAGGCTTCCATGTACAAAATTGGTATGATTTTGCAAGTAGCCTAGAGGGACGATAGTACCGATGGGGAGGCAAGGTATCCCCATGTCTTGCATGGATTCGAGCATGGGTGTTGCCACAAAATTCTGCACTAGGTACTCCCCTAGGACCGTATTGGCCATCTCAATGGTAATCGTCAATGGTTGAGGGGGAGGGAATGGGAGTTCTCCTTGAGTCCACTCCATGTTGGGTGAACCAGGTGTCTTGAATTACACTTGTCTAGGCACCTCTTCGGTAGATATGGTTGAGACTGATGGTGGTAGATCCTCTAGGGGCTTCTTCCCATTGTCCTTTAGTATGGCCACCGTAGAGGACGTCGTTGGTGAAGGAACATATGATGAAGATGGGTCATGTTGGTGAGTTGAGGGACTCAACAGTGAGGATGTAGGCGAAATTGAACCCTATGTGGATGGATTCAATTGAAAGTCCAAATGTATCGATGGGAGGGTCTATTGTAGCATCAGCTACACTACATTGCAAAACTTAAAGGGCTCTAAGTCTGCTGGGACTACATGTACTTGCCCTTCATATGTGTACTTGAGGCATTTATGGGCTATCGAAGGGACACACTTCATGTCCCTGATCCAAGGCCGGCATAGCAAGATATTGTAGGCCATCTCACCCTCAAGGATGTGACACAACGTAGGAATGGTCTTTTGAAGAACACAAGCTTATACTGAGAGGGGGGGGTGAACAGTATAAGACCTCTTTTTACTTTTTACTTTATACTTCAAAACAGTAAAGCAATATACCAAAAGCAATATCAAAGCAATGAATAATATCATCCACAAAGTGACACCAATTTTAACGTGGTTCACTCAGAATGGTCAGGCTACGTCCACAAAACTTTTCTCTAAAAGTTATCTCAAAGTTCTTTGGGAATCCTTCCCAATTACAATGTTTATGAGCCTTGGCCCAAAGGAGATACCTTCCCCCAATCAGAATTTATGAGCCTTTTCTCAAAGGAGATACCTTCCCCTCAATCTAAATTTATGAGCCTCTGCTCAAAGGAGATACCTTCCCCTATCTAAATTTATGAGCCTTTTCTCAAAGGAGATACCTTCCCCTCTGCTCTAGAAATGATCCCTCAGAAGATCAACTACCTCTACCTCTTGCTAGCATGTGGAACTCCTTTCCATAAAAGACATATTGTCCTTAATGATTAGCCTAAGAGACCTCTGCCTTCTATGATCACATCCACAGCAGCTCAGCAACCTATACCAAACATAGTCAGTTGGTCTAGTACAAGGCTTCCTCTGTCTGTCAGATCTATCCAACACTTGAACAAATCAATTCTCTGCACACAAGCCTTCTCAAAGCCTTGTCAAATCTGTCCTCAGGTTCTTCTCAAAGAACCAGTGCTCCTTTGTCCTCAAGTTCTCTGATAGAACTATCAAAACTTAGCTCACAAGTCCTCTGCTAGGACCTATCCAAATCTTCTCACAAGTCCCCACCGAAACCTATCCAAAACTGCTCACAAGTCCCCACCGAAACCTGTCCAAAACCTCAGCAAGATCACCAAGAAAAACTTTTTTAGTAGGAAATCACAAGGTGAATTTTTAGAGACCCAATGTGATTTGTAAAACTCATAGAAGCATAAAGAGAATTGTTAGAGACTCGATATGTTCTATACTCAACTCCCAATATCAAAGCTCAACTCAAATCAACTCAACTCAAACTCAATCTCAAATCTAAAAACTCAACTCAATATCTGAAATGGATAGGATAGAATGCTTTCTTTCAAGAACATGAAATCCCAACAATTGCCAACTATGCAAAGAATCACATAACAATGCTCATCAAACAAGGTTCAATCAACACCATTCAGCTCAAAACACAACCTTGAAGCATTTCACAATCAACATTAGAGAAGGAAACAAGTATAACTCCTTTTCTCTCCAATATTGTTTGAAAAAAAGCATCCACCAACTCAACTCACAATAGCACACACAACTTTTCAAATCATCAACAAAGGAGTAAGCTCAACACTTTAACCAAGTAAAGAATAGCTTGATTATTACCAATTTAATGAAAGCAAATGTCAATCTCAAAGCTGCCCACTTAAGGTTTCACAACTTCACACAAGAAGCAATTAACCTTAAAACATCATGCTTTCATTTCCATACACAACCAAAAACACTCTCAACATTACAAGAAAGATTTAATCCTTATACACCTTATTTCTCCCTTATAGTCTTATCACAAATAAAATGTATCTCTCATAAGAATGCAATAATAAATTTTAACAACATCTTCAAAAAGAATCTTTTATCAAAATACAAACAAGCTTTAAACTCCTTATAACTCCTAAGCTATTTTTCCCTCTAACAACTTCCTCCATCCGCAAAAACACTTAGCAAAAATTAATTTCGAAAATACCTTAGCCAACATCAAAAATCGCTATGGAGAAATTGCGCACGAATTCTAACACCACCTGCTACGTCCACTTCATGACGAAAAATCCTTTCATGATATTCAAACGTGGAACTTCCCGTTTGGGTAGAGCGCCAACAGCCTAGCCGCTATGGGTGTGCCAAAGGCACCCGGTGAGGTTTAAACCTCATGTTGTTAACCTTGATCCTTCTGCGCTAGGGATAAAATGAAACCACAGTCCCTTCCTTTCCTCTACCATGACACGATGACAGTAAACTTTATGGTAGATTCGACAAATGACGAGTGTAGACAGACAAACAATGGATCCACGAAAATCAGCGAAGACACAGTCGAATTTACAGTGAGCAACACCTTTCGAAATTCGGATGGGATAAATCTTTGTTTTCATCGAGGGAGATTTATATGCAATTTACCATAAGCTCTTTGACGTCAACGAAAATTTTAACATGTCGGCAGAGGTCTTGGGCTAGCGCCCACAATCTTAAAACATAGTGCCCACCTAGTTAAGCCATTTGCGCCATGGATTAGGAGAACCCATTGCAAATAATAATTTAATATTTATTTAAAAATAATTAAATGGAACCTTAACAAGGTTTTTAATTATTTAAATAAATACTTCCTCCTGGACCCAAATGCATTATACCAATGCATCCACCTGTAACATCTAAACCTGCCAACTTGGGGTTTGCAAAAAACCTTTGAAACTGTCATGCCAAACTTTCATCAAATCAAATTATTTGACATCAAATCAAATTATTTGACATCAAATCAAATTCCTTCAAGAGCTTCTTAACATCAATGACAACTTATACACTTGAGCAAAGGCAATGTACCCAAAGTACCCAAAATTTCCAACAATCTCCCCCTTTGTCATTGATGGCAAACCTTTACTAAAAACACTTCTCAAGAGCCAAAACTAAAACCAACTGTGCTAACAACTGAGAAACTGTGCCCACAACTGAGAATATTCCTTTGAAGTTTTGCTCCCCCTGACTTGAAGCTTTCCTCTTCACCTTGAAGCTCTCCCCCTTACTCATATCTCTCCCCATTTGTCATCAATGGCAAAGGGCCACCTTTGGGGCTCGGGACTAAGAATGAGCCTCTTAGCTTAGTCCCTCCCCCACCTCCTGATGAGGTGATTAATTCTGGGGTGGGAGTAAAACTCCCATTAGGCATTGATCATCATCAACATCTATAACTTCCTTTCTAGGCCTTCTCTTGAACTCTTTGTCCATATTCCTATTCTTGTCATTGTTCTTGTTCTTGTTCTCATCCCTGTTCTTGTCCATGCCTTGATCCTTGGACCTGAGCATGTCACTGTTCTTGTTCCTGTATTCTAGAATTTTAGATCTACACTGTTTGATTATGTGACCTTCATTGTTGCACTTGAAACACTTGACGATGTTGTTTGTATGAGGTAAACCTGATCTTTGAATCCACCTATTCTGACCAAACCTGTTATGGCCAAACCTATTCTGACCAAACCTGTTCTGACCAAACCTGTCTTGACCAAACATGTTCTGACCAAACCTGTTCTGACCAAACCTGTTTTTATCAGACCTGTTCCTGTTATTTATCTTGCAATAGACTGCCTTGTGCCCAAACTATTGACAAGAGTAGCAATACCCTTGAAAGAAACTAGCACTTCTAAAATTGTCATTTACCTTCTTCACTTGAGCCATGCAATGTGAAGCCATGTGACCAAACCCGTGACAAGTAAAACATCTGTCTTGAAACCTTCCTTTATTTGACCTCTTGGGTCCTGAAAACTTCTTCTTCTCATTCTGAATTTTGTTTTCTGTTTCTGTGCATCTATCATTCAAGGACTCATGATCTAAAATAATTTCCTCATCAAAACTCTCTTCCTTTTGGAGTCTCTTACTAGACTCTCCAACTTGTTCCTTGTGTGGCTTAACAAAACCAAGGCCTATTTTATCTGTTGTCTTTCTTTGACCTTTGATGAGTGACTTAACCTTTTTGGAGCTATCTTGAAACCTGTAAAGATTATCCTTGTACTCTTTAGTTTCATATTTAAAAGAAGTCATTTTCTATTCTAACTCACTATACTCAAGAACCTTAGACTCTAACTCATCCTTGAGTTCTTGTGTCTTAGCTATAGAGAAGTCAAGACTTTCTATAAGATCATCTCTCTCCATAAAACATTCATCTAACTTATCCTTGAGTCTAGCATTCTTCTCTATTTCCTTTTTCAAAGCACTAAGAGCACTAATAAGTTCACTTTCAAGATCCTTTATTTGATTGCCTTTTGAATCATCAAAGCCTTTTTCAGATTTCTTATCACTAGAGGTGCTACCCTTTTCAAAAACCATACATGCATCTTCCTTATAGTTTATTGAAGCATCCTCATACATACTAGAAACCAAATCATTATTTGTGCAATCATCCTCAAGGTGACCAAAATTTCCACATCTAAGACATTTCATGATAATGAATCTATGTTTCAGTTCTTTCTCTTTTTTTGATATGAACATCTCATTTTTATTATCACTTGAAGAACTTTCACTATCATTACTAGAACACTTACTTGCTTTGTCTAGGTAGAAACTCTTCTTGTGCTTGTGAGAATACCTCTTTCCTTGATTGTTGTGCTCATATTTGATCTTCCTGTGATGCTTGTGCTTTTCAGAATCCTTGCTCTTAGAATCCTATTTATCTTCATCACTTTCATTCTTGGGAATAGTACAGTTAGTAGCATAATGACCAAACTTTCCACAATTGAAACATCTTATATTTTTCACACTTTTGTGTTTTCTAGAGAACTTGCCTTTCTTGTTGTAATATGCCTCTTCATCGCTAGAAGAATCATCGCTATCTTGAATTTTTTTACCCTTGGATTACTTGGTAGTCTTGAAACCTGCCTCTTTCTTGACATCAACCTTCACTTGAGTTCTCAACTCAAATGCTGCAAGTATACTATGGAGCTCATCCTTTTTCAACTTATCCAAATCTTTAGCTTCCTCAATAGCAGAAATCTTTTCACTAAATCTATTAGGAAGAGATCTTAAAATCTTATCACAAACATCATTTTCAGCAAGCTCAAGACCTAAGTCTTTCATGGAGTTAACAACCTCATCCATACGAAGCATGTAGTCACTAATATTTTCATCATCATTCATCTTGAGTTTTTCAAAAATACCTTTGAAGTGTCTTAACTTGGCTTTTCTGACATTTGTATCACCTGTGTGAACCACCTTCAACTGTTTCCACATTTCACTAGTTGTATTGCAGTGAATCACTTTGGTGAGATCTGCTTTCTGTAAGCCTTTTAGGATTGCATTCATTGCTTTTGAATTGCTGTGATGTAGGAGCATTTCTTCTTTAGTATTAGGACCATGTACAGGAATAGTGTACTCATATTCAATCACTTCCCATGCCTAATTACCAAGTTCCATTAGATGAAACTTCATCCTTGCACTCCAAAGACCAAAATATAACCCATCAAGAATAGGTGCTACATTGCCACTTGAATGATCCATTATGATCTTTACTAGCCTTTCCTTCAAGCTGTTAAACTTTTCGAAGGCACTCGCTCTGATACCAATTGAAGAACACAAGCTTATACTGAGAGGGGGGTGAACAGTATAAGACCTCTTTTTACTTTTTCCTTTATACTTCAAAACAGTAAAGCAATATACCCAAAGCAATATCAAAGCAATGCAAAATATCATCCACAAAGTGACACCAATTTTAACATGGTTCACCCAGAATGGCTGGGCTACGTCCACAACACTTTTATCTAAAAGTTATCTCAAAGTTATTTGGGAATCCTTCCCAATTACAATGTTTATGAGCCTCGGCCCAAAGGAGATACCTTCTCCCAATCAAAATTTATGAGCCTCTGCTCAAAGGAGATACCTTCCCCTCAATCTGAATTTATGAGCCTTTGCTCAAAGGAGATACCTTCCCCTATCTGAATTTATGAGCCTCTACTCAAAGGAGATACCTTCCACTCTGCTCTGGAAATGATCCCTCAGAAGATCAACTGCCTCTACCTCTTGCCAGCACGTGGAAATCCTTTCCACCGAAGACCTCCTGTCCTCAATGCTTAGCCTAAGAGACCTCTGCCTTCTATGATCACATCCACATCAGCTCAGCAACCTATACAAAACATAGTCAGTCGGTCTAGTACAAGGCTTCCTCTATCTGTCGGATCTGTCCAACACTTTGAATAAATCAATTCTCTACACACAAGCCTTCTCAAAGACTTGTCAAATCTGTCCTTAGGTTCTTCTCAAAGAACTAGTGCTCCTCTATCCTCAAGTTCTTTGATAGAACTATAAAAACTCAGCTCACAAGTCCTCTGCTAGGACCTGTCCAAATCTGCTCACAAGTCCCCATCGAAACTGTCCAAAACTGCTCACAAGTCCCCACCGAAACTTGTCCAAAACCTCAGCAAGCTCACCAAGAAAAACTTTCTTAGTAGGAAATCACAAGGTGAATTGTTAGAGACCCAATGTGATTTGTCAAACTCATAGAATCATAAAGAGAATTTTTAGAGACTCAATATGTTCTATACTCAACTCCCAATCTCAAATCTCAACTCAAATCAAATCAACTCAAACTCAATCTCAAATCTGAAAACTCAACTCAATATCTAAAATGGATAGGATAGAATGCTTTCTTTCAAGAACATGAAACCCCAACAATTGCCAACTATGCAAAGAATCACATAACAATGATACTCATGTTCTTTTCACCATCAATTAGGGCTTCAAAAACAATGCTCATCAAACAAGGTTCAATCAACACCATTCAGCTCAAAACACAAAATTGAAGCATTTCACAATCAACATCAGAGAAGGAAACAATAACTCCTTTTCTCTCCAATATTGTTTGAACAAAAAGCATCCACCAAATCAACTCACAATAGCACACACAACTTTTCAAATCATCAACAAAGGAGTAAGCTCAACACTTTAACCAAGTAAAGAATAGCTTGATTATTACCAATTTAATGAAAGCAAATGTCAATCTCAAAGCTGCCCACTTAAGGTTTCACAACTTCACACAAGAAGCAATTAACCCTAAAACATCATGCTTTCATTTCCATACACAACCAAAAACACTCTCAACATTACAAGAAAGATTTAACCCTTATACACCTTATTTCTCCCATATAGTCTTATCACAAATAAAATTTATCTCTCATAAGAATGCAGTAAGAAATTTCAACAACAGCTTCAAAAAGAATCTTTTATCAAAATACAAACAAGCTTTAAACTCCTTATAACTCCTAAGCTATTTTTCCCTCTAACAACTTCCTCCATCCGCAAAAACACTTAGCAAAAATTAATTTTGAAAATACCTTAGCCAACATCAAAAATTGCTATGGAGAAATTGTGCATGAATTCTAACACCATCTGTTGCGTCCACTTCATGACGAAAAACCCTTTTGAGATATTCGAACACGAAACCTCGCATTCAGGTAGTGCGCCAAAGGCACCCGGTGAGGTTTAAACCTCACGCTGTTAACCTTGATCCTTCTGTGCCAAGGATAAAATGAAACCACAGTCCCTTCCTTTCCTCTTTCGTGACACGACAACAATAAAATTTACGACGGATTCGACAAACGACGAGTTCAGACAGACAAACAGCGGATCCACAAAAATCAGCAAAGACAAAATCAAATTTACAACGAGCAACACCTTTCAAAATTCAGATGGAATAAATATTTGTTTTCATCGAGGGAGATTTATATACAATTTACCATAATCTCTTTGACGTCGGCGAGGAGTTTAACACGTCAGCAGAGGTCTTGGGCTAGCACCCACAATCTTAAAACATAGCGCCCACCTAGTTAAGCCATTTGGGCCATGGATTAGGAGAACCCATTGCAAATAATAATTTAATATTTATTTAAAAATAATTAAATGAAACCTTAACAAGGTTTTTAATTATTTAAATAAATACTTCCTCCTGGACCCAAATGCATTAAACCAATGCATCCACCTGTAATATCTAAACCTGCCAACTTGGGGTTTGCAAAAGACCTTTGAAACTGTTATGCCAAACTTTCATCAAATCAAATTATTTGACATGAAATCAAATTCCTTCAAGAGCTTCTTGACATCAATGACAACTTATACACTTGAGCAAAGGCAATGTACCCAAAGTACCCAAAATTACCAACATCTTTTGTCCTACTTGGATGGGCAAGACAATTGTGCCAACCATCGAGCATAACGCATCATTGAATATTGGTATCTTAAGGTGTTTTAATGCCGTTGTTGTGATTATGTTACTGGATGAGCCAATTTCCAACAACACCCTCTTGAATGGAATATTGTTGACTCACACAATGACATGTAGGGGTGGATCCACCATATCACCAGTCACCAATTTCAGTTCGTCTTCCTTGAAGGTTATGATTGGTTCTATGCACTGTTTCACATGTCCTACGAAATTGTTGAAAGAATTGGCTTCATGAGGTTGTAGCTCAATGGATTTGAGTATCTCCATCAGAGCCTCCTAATGGGGTGGTGATTGTTGGATGAGCTCGTAAATGGAGAGCCTAGCCAATGTCGTCCTTAAAATTTGAGTAAGTTTAGTCTGAATCATGGCCACTGGTCTAGGCGAGGGAGATTGCATAGGGTGTTGTGGGGGTTGTGACATTGATAGAACATATCTGGTAGCTACAACGGGTGCAACCGTGTTTGGGTATATTTTGTTCCATGTCATGATGCTTATCATCCCTACGTATCCTTGCATGGGGTAATTTTGTGTTACCTCATTCACTTGTAAAGTATTTGCCTGCAGATCATGGGCAGGCAGGGGGTCTTTGAAGACCTCCATCTGTTGGTTGCTCAGTGCTATAGGATTATTGACCACGAGCGTTTTGTTGTCTATCAAGTCCTACACTAAGTTTTTGAATTTCCAACAAGTGGAGATCTTGTGTCCTTTCTTTCGATGAAATATACAATATAAGTCTTCCCTATAGCCCTTGGGTTTTGGCATGTTGGGGTCTATGGGTTGAATTTCTAGTAAGTTTATCAGGTTTACTACAAATAAGCGGTCAAACAAGGAGTCTCTAGACTTCGTGAATTGTGTGAATTATTGCCTAGGGTGACACTACCGATTTTGCTCTTGTTTATGATTTTCCTTTTCATAGTTATCAAGAGGAACTGCCTGATAATTAGCCTTTGGGGGCTGTGCTATTTGTGCAAGCTTTGGCATAGCTATGGCAACCTGATTGACCATGGTGGGTTTCGGTTGTGTGGGCCTAGTTTTAGCATTTTTGGGCCACTCTTTCTTGTGTGGCTTAGCAATCTCACCATCTTGTATTTTGATCTCCTCAATTATCCTAGCTTGCACTAGGGCTTCTTCGAGGGTGGCATATTGTTGCAACTACAATAGCATGGAGATCGACCTTAAGCAACTATTTGAAAACATTTGAGTCATGTCAGCCATGGGAGGGAGGTAAGGTAGCCTTGAAAGCAATGTCCTCCATCGATTCCCATAAGCAGTCATGGTATCATCATCATACTACTTAAGGCTAGCTAGGTCACTTAAGGATGCCTTCTTCTTGGTGTTGAAGGCAAAACGTTCAAGGAACGCGTCCACTAGCTGGTCTAGATTGTTGATGCTATGCTTCGGCAATTGGGTAAACCAATTTGAGGCAGGTCCTACGAACATGGTTATAAATGTTCTCAAAAGCAATGCATCATTGTCCTAAATTCTAAAGAATTGACTCAGGAACCTTGTTACGTGCTCTTGGGCATCCTCATCCACTATAAAAATTTCCAATTGAGGCATTTTGAAGTGGTCGGGGTATGGGGGTGCCAGAAATTAAGAATGCACAAGGTGACTACAGAGTTGGCATAATGTGGTCTTTTGAGGCCTCGAAGTCTTGGTATCCATAGACTCTAAGCGCTCTAGCAGTGATTTGTATGCATTGAAGGATTTTATTTCCTCTTCTTTGGTTTGTTCCCATTTTGAATTGCGAGGAACTTGAGGCCTATGGATGGGTATCCAGATAGCGCTCCCCCTACCTTGGTAGGGCATTTCATCCCGCTCTTCTTCTCAATCAAATTCCTCATAGGATTCTTGAGGATTTTTTGGGCATGACCTATAAACATGGATGGGTGCCCGAGGAAGACGCCCATCATTGGTTCTAGGGGTGGCCTCCCACTCAAGTCTCAGAGGTCTTGGAGGCAACACTTGATAAGGTCATGGAGACCTGTATCATACTAAGGGGCTGTGCCTCTCATAAATTTTTGTCTTATGCGTATGAGGGGTTGGAATCCTCTCATGCATAGTGTTCTGGAGCAACTCATCTGTCTGGCACTAAATGCACTCTTTGTTAAGATGATACAGTTGTTCTAATTGCTGCTGATCTTACCTAAGCTACATGATTTGCACTTGGCGGGTAGAATGTTTGGCAAATGCCAAGTCAATTTGTTCTGTCGTCTTAGGTCTAGGAGGCCTAGATGCCTCCCCTACATATCTATCTCGATCGTGGTGATCCAAGATCTCTATGGGTCACTTTCCTCTATCGAGGTTAGCAACATTCACTTGAGGCTCTAGCCTCAATAGGTGATCTTGATAATTAGTAGGTGCAAAGGCACATTACTCCCGCACGGTGTATTGCTTTTGATGGGAAGAGTTGGCTCACCCTATCTGAAGAGCCTTGTGCTCTAGATTTGACCTATTAGTTCTAACAGTAACGAGGGGTGGACCCTATGCTTCTCTAGTGCTTCATCGCATAGTGGCCACTCATAATGAGTGTCTAAGGGGGCCTTCCCATGTGTGTACTCCTCCTGAGAGGGTCTGTGTTGAACGAGAGTGCCCCTCAAAGGTGTGCCTCTATAATCCTTTTATGTAGTGGCATAGTGTGGACTATGTTGTGGGTTAGGCTGCCAAGGTGGTATAACCAAGTCCTTGGGGCTATAACGGAGGTGACTTATGCCTCTTTGTATAATTTCCACTGCTTCTACCCGTGATTGGGCTTGGCTATGGGTATACACCATGGTGGTGGTTTATTTAAAAATATACGTATATTTTTATCTTCTTTATAATTTTTATGATATACAAAAAAAAAGGGGACCACACAAACAAAGAAATGATTATCTCGTTTACAAATTAAACGTGTGCCCTAGATCTAGTTCAGTGTGTTTGGTTTTTGTTATGTAACTCTTGTAAAGAAAACTTTGTTATACATGCATAATGAGGGCTCTTGTATCTCCAAAATGGTCACCCCTTCAATATACCATTGCCAGGCCATTATACCAAACCTCTCAATATACCCGCCCTTATGTGAGGGAAACTATTGGTACGTGAGAGCAGAACAGTAAGTGGAACATAGGCGGTACGAAAGGGGGATCACTCTATTTTTTACACCTACCATAGAAGACAGCCTCATGCATGGGGAATCACCCCCGCTACACTTGGTCAGCTTTCGTTATGATTTACATCTAGCAACAGTCGCGATCAAGGTATATGTATGCAAAATCCAAGCCAAGGTGGTGATGAAATCCACCGTTGGTCTTGATCAAGTGTTGGGGTATTAAGACTGACTCCTTGATGTTATATTTGTTAGGTGGTGTGTGTGGTTCCTTTTAATTGTGTAAAGAAGGAAAACATACAACAAAAGATGGGTTTCACTAATGCAATGCTTTAAAGTACGTTTTATTTTTCAGAAACAATTAGTAGCAAAAAAGGAAATCACAAAACCTACCTAGAACTAAAACCTATAATGAGGACTTGCCACTTGTGCAAGTATCATGCAAGCAAGCTAGATAAGAATGCATTCCTAATCAATTTCCTTCCATTTAATTTACTCTATTATTTTTATTTTTTTATTTTATTGCAAGAAAGGAAAACAAACTACTTAACCTTTCTATGCAAGTGTCTGAAAATAAAACAAAGAAAACATAAATTTGCAGAAATAGAAAGTAGAAAAACACAGAGGATGTTTAGAAGGCCTACCTCTTCCCTGTCCAAACCAGATGCCTCTGAGTTTTTGATAAGAAAATGTATAGAGTTCTAATCATCCCTGGGTGGGATGAATAGCAGGTCTGGATTCATCCTGGGGTGGCACAAGTAGCAGTCCAGTGCTCGAATGAGTGATGCCTGCAAAGAAAAACCATAAAATTCGGATCAAAAACTTGATCTTAACAGTAGGGGACAGGGTCCCACCATGATCACAATTGAAAGCAATGCAGAAAGACAGCGTACCAATGTGATGCAAACAAAAATGGATACAGATGCTAAGTCTTACGAATGCATGAAGGAAATGACGCATAAACAAGATGTGAGCAAAACAAAAGTGGGGCCTCTTTTATTGATATTGATTTTAATATGATTACAATACGTCCCCCCTATAGGTATCAAAACATGTGATACAATTTGTTACATCAATGGATGCATGGATGAAGCCGCACTTCCAAGGTTAGACTATACACTTCCAGCATCTTTCGTGTGCCCACATTCGAAGTGGGTGGGCTAAAGGTTGCTGCAACTTGTGTCCATGTGTTCATCATTCATTTTTGCCCCTCTAGTATTCTTGGTGGTGATATCCTACGTACATAAAGACAACAAATCGTTAATAGCATATGCGTATGTAGAAAAATGTAATCCCCAAGGCCTCCAGCGGGCGCTTGTGGGATATTAGTGATAAGGTTGATAAATTGATTATAGAATGACATATTAATGTAAAGTACAACTTCTAGAATTGGTATCACCTTATTTTGGTTGAAGCAGCGTCAGACGACCCCTTATGCACGTTTACACGTCGGGGGCCTCTCCTAGGTGAACGCTCCAATGTCTCACCTACGCTCATCAAAATCACATGAAACTCATGAGTTAGGAATTATATGTGATTTTAATACCACCCAAATCCTCATAATCTGCCTATTCTACCCATATTTTCTTGTATGTGACAGGGGCACCCTATGAGCTAGTTAACACAAAAAATGATAAAAATACAGTAAAATCATGTTAGAATGCAATGAATCTTTAACAAAGGCATTAGGATATCATCAAGGAAATATTTCAAAAATAATAGTAAGGAAATCATGCATAAATTTCTAATCACTCCGGGGTGGGACGCTGGGGACTGTCGTAAAACTTGCAAGAAGTGACCTTGCAAATGTCCTACCTAGAGGCCTCCAAAACTCTTGTAAAATTGTTTTTAGACTAAAAAAAACATTTTGAGATGACCCAGAAGGTCATATTTTGCATATTCTTCCCAGGTAATCATGTATCTGAAGGCACTCCCTATAGGTTAGTAAACACATAAGAATGACAGAAACCAGGTCAAATCATGTCAAAAAGCAATGAAACTTGGAAAATAGCATAGGTACATTAAATAAAATAGAATGCAAAAATAATATCAAAGAAATAATTCATAGATTTCTAATCACTCTGATGTGGGACGATTAGGACTACAGTAGTTTGGGGGGCGCTCAGGGGTGGGACGCCCACCGTTTAAGGCCTAGTTTTGACACCAATCCAAGTGGGATGGATCAAAAACATCCTAGGGGGTTGTTTCGATGAGTTTGGGATGGGATTGATTTATTAGGTTTTGGGTCTATATTGTGTTCCTAGTGTTCACCCGATAACCTCTCTTCCAAAAGAGAAATTAGGGATGTAGGAAGCACAAAGAGGAATGAGGGTATAGTTTGGCAGCACTTCGTTGCTCCAAATAATCTAACTCTATTCTCATTTTGGGGTGAGGAGGCTCACAATTTTATAGACCTAAGGGTCTCCTTTGAATGTGCATGCGAGGGCACCACTTGGCTCACCATGCCTCTTTGGGGGAGAGAAGATTCCTCCCTAATTTAGAGCCTCCTTGAATGAGGCCTCCATGATCAAGGTTGGCTTGACTGAAGTCTCTCTCTGATTTGAAATCGTTCCTTGCAATTGCATGCCCTAAAGGTGAAGTTAGGTGGCAGATCTGGGCTACCATTTGTCAAGGTTTGACTTTTTGCCAGTCAAACCTGCTAATCATCCCACCATGGAGCGATTGCTGCTAATCATCCCAGGGTGGGATGAATAGAATTCTAATTGTCCCAGGGTGGGACGAATAGGGAGAAAAGTGCTTAAAAGGTGCAAAATTGACCTCTGACATTCCAAAACTGATTTGGGAGTGGTTAGGACCATTTTTTAACCTCTGGAGGCTGCCCTAGGGGGTATGTATGCCAATTCGGTCAGTTCTTGTAGTCACATAATCGGATTGGTGTTATTTTGGTGTCTACATATTAATGTAGAGGAATCCCTATCTACATGACCTTTTCTTTCTCCTTTTGCTAACCACTCATTCCTCTTACTTTCCTTTTTCTAGATCCAACTCTTTTTTCTTTTATTCTTCTATTTACCTCTTCCACTTTATATTCATTTTTTAATTTGGAATACATAATCTCTTCTGTATCTCCTTTTTAATTTTATCTTATCTATTCCCATTAATTCCTTTTATTTTCTCCTATTTTCTTTTCCCTTCCATTTTTTTCTCTTCCTCTTTATTTCCTCTTTTATCTTCTTCCCACCATAGACATTTTTCTTTTGTTTCATCTTTTGTTCGATAATTTTCTCTTTTGTTTTGTGGTTCAGGAAATAGTTTGCTAACCATTTACAAATGTGATTTGATATTTGCATCATACTCACTAGGTAAGAGAAAATGTTTCATGAGATCCATCTCATGAAGTATTATTCAAATCTATTGCCACTCTAGCTTAGCTATTTTCACAATGTCAAATTCATTGTTTTATCTTGACCTTTATCTAGTAATAAAACTCTTTCTATATAATGCACTCAATATTAGTTCGATATTATCCCATTGTGGTACATTCATACAACCATAATCAACATCAATTTTGTTGGAGAATTTATCTTGGTACCAACACCTTATTTTGGAGTGATCATGTCCTCCACAACTCTCACAAGGATGTAGGTTCCAACATCTAGAAGCAACATGTTTAAATTTTCCACATTGACTACAACAACATATTCTCAAAATTTCATTCTTTGTATTGATATCTCCTCTAAAAATATTAGTCTTATTGGTTCCTATTGGATTTTCATACCCAAGGTATTCTTTTCTTGGCCTTAATTTATGCATGATGGGTATTTTTACACCATTCCCATATCTTCCCAATCTCTTATCATTGTATACATATTCTCTTTATCTTGGATATAATGCTCATGGTGTGCCTTTCAAATAATATAAACTCTTCATCCTAATTTTGATCTATGTAAATTGCTATAGGAATGTCCTTCATCACACCTTTAATTACCATTGTTACTATCAAATTTGACAACATGACATTTGTCATAACCACTAATCACCTTATGATCTTCATTCTCCACTATGATATCTATACCCTTTCTTTTATCCTTCTATTTCTTCTTATCTATTATAAGAGTTATTGTATTTTCATCTTTATCATCACTACTAATAGTGACTTAGACCAACTACTTCTTTCCCATGCTTATTATCTTGCATGTGTCCACCTTCTCCTACACTTATTTCAACACATATCTCAACACTAGCTCTTCTCCCTTCAACTTGGTCTCACAATCATTTAAAAATTATTTATCTATATTTAGGTGCACTATAGGATTGTTATACATACTTTTACCTTTGTTCTTTAATATATTTATTGTGTGCCTTTTACCATTCCTCTTAATAGTGTAGGCATTCTCCTTACCATAATGTACTAATATTCTATCAAATTTCCATGGTCTTCCCAACAATACACAACAAGCATCCATATGCATAATATCACACATGGCCTTATCCTCATACGATCAAATTTAAAATTCCACCTGACACTATTCACTAACTAAATTTTTATGTCTCCTTTGTAACCAAGATACCTTGTACAAGTTGGTGTGTTCTATCCTCTTCAATCTTAGTTTCATTTGCATCTCTACAGACACTTTATTAAATGTACTCTTATTATCCACAATAACCTTCTAATGTTTACCTGTTTATTTGTAAATCATTCTAAATAATATCCTTCTTTGCTTAGGATCATGCACCTCCTTTACAATTTTCAACAACACCCTTTCTATCATAAGGTATTCTCCTTGTTCTAGTTCTTCCATGTGCTTTTGTGAAGCAATACTATCTTCATTTACTTGTACAACTTGGTTGTAGGATTCTTTTATATACCTACTAGTTTGTTGGACTTAGGGCATTCAAATGCCCGATGTCTAGCTTCTCCACATCTATAACATATTCTAGGGAATCTTGTGCCTATTACTCTACCAAATTCTTATTCAATTTTTTACCAAATACTTTGGATAAAATAACCTTGACAAGTATTGAATTCTCCTTTTAAATGTTGTACTCTATCATCACTTGATTATTCTCTTTCTCAAGAGGATTATCCTCTTCCTTGAGAATTGGTTTATTGTATTCAAAGCAAATTTTCCTTATATTTGAGCACATATTGGTATACCGCTTTGATGTTTTTGATTTGAAGTAAACCAATTCCATATTTTACAGATAATCATAGCCCATTTATGTACTTCAAAACCTTCTCCTCATCATATTCCACAGGACTGGCCTCAATGGTTAGTATATAAAATTCCTCAGTATAATCTTTCATACTCAGGTCCTTTTTTGTTAAGTTTTATAGTCTCCTCAAAGACTCAATTGATAATTTAACATGATGAATTTGAACTTCAATTGTGTGACCATTTTCTTCCATTTATTAATTTTTTCTTTTCTTTTTATTTATCTTTTAGTTTAGACCTAGTCCCACCATAAGGAGTCATGTCTTTTTAGCTTTGTATATGCAAAATTCATCTTCTTTAGGTCTTCTATTAATTCAAAATAAAACATTTCTTGGTATTTATGATCCAATAAATCAGTTCCTTAATGACTAAAATTGCATTACACAATAGGGTTTCTCTCTTTGGCTTCTTGTCTATGTTAAAATTGCCTAGATTAATATTTCTTCTAGTTCTTCATCTCACTCTTTATCATGAAATATTTTCTGACCCACTTCCACAAATTCACTATCACCTACATATTCTACTTGAATGCCCCTCCTTTATGTAGTTTCAAGTGCATCTAATCAAGTGGTGATTACTCTTAGTATTTCAACTATATCTATAACTCAAGGTTATCACGGTCTTTGTCTTACCTAGTGCACCATAATTTATTTGGAATTTATCATGTCTAAGATATATTAATAGCTCTAATACCAAAAATATGTAGTCATACAACTTGTAATCCTATTTATATAATAAATTTGTTGTACATTCATAGATTATGTCGATATATTATGGCAATATGATTCGTATGACAAGGCCTTACTATCATATGACCACCTCTGTTGTATGAAAATAAATATTATTTTGTACAATAATTTCATTGTATGAAACTTATATCATACAATTGATTAATTATATGAAAATGACACTAAACTATTGTTTAATTACATGATTTATCAATCTATGATGATTCAATCTCTTCAAAAATTAAAATTTATTAAATAAAAAAAATCTCATTTGTATTATCCTGGTAGAACCCTGAAGGTTCTAGCACAATTTTAATAAAGAAATAATTAAAATAGCATCTAAATTAAAAGAATCACTTTTATAAAGAATCATTGTTTCACTAGTAGGAAGGTCCCTCCAATGCATTCAATAAACAATTATATATTCTTCTTCATGGATGATTTGATATGGATTCCTCTCATATCATATATATAGACTTTTTCAATCATGACCTTTCAATCATGACTCTTCAATCATGACTTTTCAATCATGACTTTTCAACCATGACTTTTCAATAATAATGAAATATATAATTAAAGTAATAAATAATAATTAATAAGTAATGTTAGGATGTGGGATCCTAACATGCCACCCTCCTTAAAAAGAGCGTTATCCTCAAATCTCAAATTAAGGAGCTTCATTGCTTATTTTCACAGTTTAATTTGTTCAAGTTCTTGTACAATCTTAATGTCACTTTTTCGAAGGAATGAATATCTTTAAGGTTGAAGTGTTAGTTATGGGCTACCAGGAAAAATAGTAGAATATTCCTTAAGATAATAATTATGATTATGGGAGGGAAACCATTGGGGTTCCTAAAAAATTTAGAATGATGCATCAAAAGTGATGGTAATGCTTTCATATCCTTTTGCGGTTCCTTGGTAGAGCCAACGAAGGAGTGTATAGTCACTCTACTTTGGTTCTGAATAGATTTGGTCATGTGGTGATAACTCACTATTGGTTAGGAAGGTGTGTGTAGGTATTGTAGAGTGCATGTCTAGATGACATTAATCACTTTGGGTATGTCTACCTCATCCTTGCTTGGTTCATCAATCACCTCCAACATATCAACCGTATTATTGACATTGGTGGGATCAGGTATTTTAGATATTTCATGCTCATTGTCCTTGTTTTCTACATATTCCTCATATTTATCATCTTCCTTAGCTTCCAATTTATTATTTATTAGATACTTGATATTTCTCAAAATACCATCAAGAAGTTCCATGTTTTTTTTATTGTAATATTGTTTAATCCATCTTCTAAAGTCTATGATTTCACTTTTAATTTCCTTGATTTTTATTAGCACACTCAAATTGACTGGGTCAAACATGGCTAGGTCCAACATGGCTTCGATACCAAATTGTAGAACCCTGAAGGTTATAGCACAATTTTAATAAAGAAATAATTAAAATAACATCTAAATTAAAATAATCACTTTTATAAAGAATCTTTGTTTCACTGGGAGGAAGGTCCCTCCAATGCATTCAATAAAAAATTATATATTCTTATTCATGGATGATTTGATATGGATTCATCTCATATCATATATATATATATATATTCAATCATGACCTTTCAATCATGACTCTTCAATCATGACTTTTCAATCATAATTTTTCAACCATGACTTTTCAACCATGAGTTTTCAATAATAATGAAATATATAATTAAAGTAATAAATAATTTTTAATAAGTAATGTTAGGATGTGGGATCCTAACATGTCCTAAGTTTTCTATCGACAAAAATTTCACCTCTTGAAGAATGTTTTAGTCCTTTCCTTTTGAGAATGGTCAATGTTCTTCCCTTTTGAATTATGAGATACTTGAATGAATTCTCATTCCAATTTATAAACTTACATGACACTCCTCTATGCCCTTCAAACCTTACCTCTTATAATTTTTATTCCAATTGAACAATACTCTCTTCCCAAATAACAACCTTTCCATGATCATACGATATGTAGTCTCTACGACAAGTGCATGTATGATAATCACACATACAACACTCAGTTTCTACTCAAACTAGTATTCATCATATGAGCCTGGTCATACTATTCCTTGTTGACTTTATATCCTCTCATGATACTACACAATTTAATACATAATATTTCCTATACATAAGTCTATCAAACACGATGCTTATAAACCACTCACAACTTTAGGCAAAGGAGGGATTAAAATATAAATTATTTTATTCAAAAATATTTTTATAATTATAATAACATAGAGTGATATCCCTAAATAGTTTATATAGAGGACTCTCTACCTAAATGGTATTTTATTTATCCTACTTCCAACCACTAATTCCTCTTCATTACAATTTTATAGATCTATCTCTCTTTCCTTTTATTCCTTCATTTACCTCTTTTACTTTATCTTTCTTTTTATTCTTGCATACACAATCCCTTATTTACCTTATTTCTAGTTTTCTCTTCTCTCTTGTTATTGCTTACTTTTATTTTCTCCCCTTTGTTTCTACTTTTCTTATTTTTCTTCTTCTTTGTTTTCTCTTCTAGTCATATGCCTTTTTATTTTTTTTTCATCTTTCATCTTGTCTTTTCTCCTTCTGTTCAATGGTTTAAGAGATAATTTACCAACTATTTTCAAAGGTAGTCTAATGTTTGTATCACAAGGTTATATACTTACAAATAGGTTTCGATGGCATTTACATTTAAAATATGGCATAAATATTCAAAGATTAAAGGGAGAGTATACAAAGAATCCAAGAAAAATCATTCATTTTCTCCCTCAATATATTTACAAATTTAAATAGAATAATAGATTTTTAAATAAATAAAGGTAACTTGAAGAAAGTCCTGGACAAAACAATGCATCACAATTCTATATTGATATCCCTAATTTTTTTAATAAATTTAAAAAAAACATATCATTATTCACATATCTTGACGTCTAATCTAATGTAATTCAAATAGTTATCTAAAATTAAAAATATATAAATAATGTGTGTTTGAAATCAATAAAAGCAATAAATAAAATTTAAAAATAAAAAGAAGAAATACTTAATAAAAAAAAATCAAAAGAATTTAAATTTTTATTAAGGATTTAAATCATATTATGATATGTTATGTTGCCAAAGATCTATATGTCATGATTAATTTGGCAATTATCTATTCTAATTAGAGATATTTTATGAATTTGTGTATTCTTAAAGTAAGCTAAAAATCCTTCTCATATGAAATGAATGACTCTTTTATAGTAGTTTAATTTTATCATCAAACACAAGGGAAAGAAAATTGAATCAGCTAATTGTGTAAAACAATATTTTGTCTTATACACCATGGAAAGTTATGGATGCATGAGGCCATGACTTCTTTTAATACTTAATGTTGTATCCTAGTGATGTAAACATTGCTTTAAAAGATTACAAGTATAGGAAAAATTAAATTCATATAATTAACTTAATGATGGACTATTATATTCTTTAGATAAAATATATATCCAATATTTTATGCCTCAATGATACATGATATAAGAGGTACACTATTATAAACTCATCAAAAAATTTAGTGTTAATAAATCATATATAGTGCTACAAAAAACTTTGCTAATATTCCATACTCTAGGATATAAATATCCCAGTCAAGCATTGTGTTCGTTATAATACTAACAATTCAACAAGTAGTACGTTGGGAGTATATTCCTATTACCTATTATTTGTATACAATGAAACCCAACATCATATATTACATATTGGGTTTATGTTCTACTAAATATTATAATAATTTGATCATTATTGTTATGGATAGGATATTACATACAATGATTGTGATATCATCTAACAAAATTATAAACATAGTTTAAATAACTAAATTATTTTTTCCATAACTAGGTTCACTTTGAAACCATATATTCCATTGTATCAAATCATGTTTCTAAATTCATTGATCATTTTGAGGGTGTATTTATGGAATTTATTTGACACTTGATAGGATCACTCAATTTATTTTTATCCTCATATTAATGGATAGAATTAGTTTATTAAAAATATGTTGAACCACCTATTAAATATGTATATCTATAAGTTTCCATATATATTGAGTGAAAATCTACCATACATTTATCTTTTGCACAAGTAAAATTTACAAATTTCAACTAGATATAGTCCTTATTACATGGTTTCAT
Source organism: Wollemia nobilis (assembly GCA_028583015.1). NCBI lineage: Eukaryota > Viridiplantae > Streptophyta > Pinopsida > Araucariales > Araucariaceae > Wollemia > Wollemia nobilis. The sequence goes on from JAQPPZ010015054.1 coordinate 622,105, forward strand.
TCAAATGAAATTTTGAATTTTATCCTTCGTACGTATATAAACTCTTAAATATGAACAAAATTTAAGGATATGAATAATACAAAATGTTTCATAAACACATTTGACATACCCATCACCAAGTTAAATAAAGACTTAGACATCAATAGTAGTTTTATAGGCACTACCATGATATAAACTTTACTCATACTTGTTAGGTTAGATATTAGTGTAGATCCATTTGAATAAGGAATTTTTATCCATCCTAAACCAAAAGACCAAAAGTCTATAGTATGAGGTAAATACTATCTTACACATAAAAAATATATAACACCTTAATTATTAATTTATCTCAATAGTCATGGATGTATTAAACTTTCTATTACATGGAATATTAAGATATACTATCAAAATATATTATATCCAATGGAAATAGATTTATTCTTCGTATTTAGATTCATATAAATGAGAACCTACTTTCTCAGAATGGAATAATCAACTTTATCAGTAAATTTCTTATAAAGCTACATACAATCCATTTAGGATTGTCAAAATTGACCATTTAAAACACAATATAAATATCACTAGTTGATCAGTATAATGAATCATTTTATCAATTTAAATTAGAAGACACATAGACAATTATTCATTAATAACATGAATAATGTGTACAAATTAGGATTTGATCAAGTCCTTGTTGGTTAGAATTCTAAGTTACGTAAAATTCAAACAAGGATTATCTATTTTACCTTAGAACCTAGAAACCTCTTCACACATTAATATTCTTTTATATCCCATGTGCAATAAACATATTTATTACATAAATTACAATGTGCAAATAATATTTAATATGGATTTAAGTAGCACCATGTATAAAATATAATATAAATCCTAGAATCATCACCCAGTATTAGTCTTACACTTCCATAATTACATAAAAAACTTCTAACACTTTAGCATTAGTAGTGAAATCATACTAGAAAATTATAAATCTATTGAATAGGTCATCCAATATAAAATCATGTATTAAGATAATAATTTGATAGCTTTCCTTTAAAAATTTCTTATGCTAGATGAAATAATAATTGCTTAAACTTAAAATATAGATTGTAACTATATTATTTATTTTACATATAATCTAGAGTATAAAAATAGTTGACTTTTGTTCTCTCTATTAATATTTCTATCCTTTATTTCTTTTGGTCTGTTTGCTTTTGTATTTTCCTAGTTCCTTAATTATAGTATAGTTCAAAACTCAACACTACATAGTACAAATTGCAACCAAATACCATTTCCAATATTTTAACATGAGGACCATGTACTTTGTACATTGACCATGCTTTCAATAAATGTAAATATAATTTGATGCATATTTACATTGTTTTCATATTGTATTTCTCTTATGTAGTAAGTTTTACCTTGTTTTACTTCATAAATAAAAACCATAACAACTTGAATACCCTAAATTAAGTTGAATATTTCCATCCATACCATAATTATAATTCTTATAATGTCTATCTAGTGTGTAGATACATACTCATTTATTTTAAATATCATGGTCATAATATAATATTTGTAGTAGTATGAAAAATAGAGGTAACTATATGATTATTATTAAATATTTGTTAAAAATATTACGTATTATAAAATAATAAAATTTATATAATCAATAAGGTTATTTCAATATAACCTGGGTGTTGTAGGTGAGTTGGAGATGAGAGGGCAATTCTCCAAGGGAGGTCCCAGGTTCAAATCTCCACCCTACCAAAAAGCTGAATTGGGTATCCAAAATCCAATTGATAATGTTGGTGCATGCAGGGTCGAGTGTGACCCTTTGGTGACTTTGACGGTGTAGAACCCCCTGTTCATGGTCTCTCAGACCAAGCCGGCTCCGCAAGGGGTTTTTCGCTTAAAAAAAAAAAGTTATTTCAATATATATTTAACATACTTTGCTTTAGATCTATACATATTTTTAAAAATATAGATAATGATCCGCATATGCTAACACCTTACTATGAGTACAACCTATTTGCAAGGATAAAATAATGAGTTGAATATGGGTTTAAAGTAAACTAAAAATATAAAAACTCAATTGCAATAGATTCACTCATGTAATAATGCTTATGGGTTTTTTAGTAAAGCTAAGATAACTATAGTCTCATAAAAAAATAATAATTGCACTATAAATATCATTCCAATATTATGTAGGTTAGAGAGTTTAGTCCATTTGTTAAAGTGCTCCCTTGGGAATGTGGAGACCATAGTTTGAATCCCTCAAGTTTTATATAATAAGAGGGTATGTCGCACCAATGTCAATGGCTACAGTAAAAAGTTTACCTAGTGCAAGTGGAGGTTATAGTGATAGCAAGAAGTATGATTCAAATACATGAAGAGGTAATGAAAAATATAACGAGTTACCAATTCCTCTAGTATACAAAAAAAAATCTCTCTAACATAAATCCTCAATAAAATAATCTATCCTTAAAATATTTAGCTTATACCTCATAGTATCTAAAACTAAAACTGATATAGAGTTGGAATTCACAATATTTTTTAAAAATAAATAGAAGAAAACTATCAACACAAATTTTAAACAAACAATATAAAAGGATGAAAGCAATGAAAAATGAAAGACACAAAAATGGGGTTTCCCTTGAGAAATCGTTGTATTATTTATGGATAATATCAAAGACTTTGATATTCAAATGAAAAAATGGAGGGTGTATTTATACCAATACCAAAAACCTATAAAACATCGATAATTTTAACCTAAGTCAACATAACAAGAAGGATTTAAGTTTAGTAATAAGTCATAAGGTGGATTTAAACAAAGTAAGTTCAACTATGGCCTATATGGAATATATAATAAAATATTTCAATAAACTAAATACATTGTACAATGAATGCCCTTATGACTATCCAAGATTACATCATATAATGTTAGCCTTGGCCATGAATCAAATTACACTTTCAACACCCCCTCATAATATAAATTGAGGGGCCAAGAACAAAATACGTTAGTGAAAATAATATATTCCCTAGTAATGGATGCTCTAGTGGGTCTTAATATTTGAGCTATATATATTTGAATCCATCTCATCATCTCAAAGACATCCATTCATATTTAAAATCTTAGTTTTAATCCTTTATATATTTAGCAAGCAATTCATTCTTATATGTCCTTCCCTCTTATAAAATATACAAATGGTCCTCAAATTCTTTGAATACTTATCCTGGACTTTGGATCCTTGGGTCCTAGCTTATTTAGGTTTGATTTCTTTACATGAGGTTGTATTTGTGAAATACCACCATAATTTCTCATTGCCATGTAAATATTAACTAATACATAGAAAAGCTTATCAAGAGAAATATAATTTTGAGATTCCAAGAACATAGGAATCATATGAACCATATGGTTTAATATTTGAAAAGAAAGAGGGAGATTAGCAAGGATAGTCTTCACACATTCTATATCATTTTTTTCCTTATCTCTATTATATGTAATATCTAATATCAATGGCTTAAATCTTGTAATATAGTCATGAATATTGTCACTATCAACCAATTTGAGAGAGAAAAATTTTAATTCCAAGTAAATTTATATGTATTAATATTTTCAAATAATTCACTTAATTTTAACCATACCTTAATGAATTTGCTCCATTTTCTTTGATGTGTAAAAGCAATTTTGGTTTAGTTGTAGACACCAAAACAGCACCAATCCGATTATGTGACTGCAAACACTGACCGCTTTGACAAACACAGCCCCCAGGGCAGCCCTCAGAGGTTAAACAGTGGTCTTAACCACTTTCATAGCAATTTTGTGAGGTCAAGAAGCAATTTGGCACACTTGGACACTTTGCCCAGTATTCGTCTCACCCAGGGACGAATTCAAAATAGAATCCGTCCCACCCCAAGATGAATTCTGAATCCGTCCCTGGGTGGGACGAATTCCAAGCTTAACGGGCAAAAAGGCAAATGGTGCCAAGTGGCAGCCCAGAACAGTCAGTTAAGGGCTCCTACCTTGCACGCATGTGTAAGTGGACAGAGGGGCCGTTAGAGGACTGTTACAAAAGCATTTATCAAAGTTCAAGTCAATGGAGGACTCCCCTCCCTCATGGGAAGACAAGACTGCCACATGGCGCCTATGGCCAACACTTGGCTTTTGTGCTTCCCTCCCAAAAGAGACCCCTTGGGTCTATAAAAGGTGGGACTTTTCTCACCCAAAACAGACAGGTTGAAGGAGTGTTCAAGCAACGAAGTGCTGCCGAATTGAAGACTCACTTGCATCCCCCTTTGTTCACCTTCCTACATCCATCAATCTCTTTTGCAAGGGAGGTTGTTGGGTGGCCTTTGGAAGCTCGAACCTTACTCAAATCCGACGCATGGACATCTGAACCTACCAATTCGCCGACCCCCCAATCCTAAAAGGTTTTGGGCCCATCCTTGGTGGATTGGCTCCAAAATCGAGGGCCAACGGTGGGAGGCCCACTTGGGCACCCCCGCACCTCCCAAGTCCTAATTTTAGTTTTTGAGCACTTTAGATTATTTTTTAGATTGCATTCTCTGTTACTAGGTCCGATTAGTCTATAATTGCAATTTTGTAGCTTTTGGTCAGAGTTTAGGGTGTTTTGTATTGCTTTGTCGTTTCGCTAACTTGCAGGTGTCAAGGTCAAATTCCCGAGGGTGGAGGCCAAATTGGGAAAATCCGACCATCTGGGTCGTCCCAAAATGGCCCCAATTACCTAACCCCCCTATTTGTCAGGAGTTTTGCGAGGTCCCGGGATCCGACATTGGAGCAAGCAGCAGGTCGGTTTCTCCTACTCGGAAGAATTCGTCCCACCCAGGGACGAATTACGATCGAATTCGTCCCGCCCGGGGACGAATTCCGCTTTAAGGTGGATTGGCCAGCTGCCTCAGTGGCAGTGGCCTTCTGGTAACTTTTCTTACCTTCTGTCGAGTTTTGAAGCAATTTGGATTCACTATTTTCACTGTTTTAGGCAAATATTCGTATGCATATTTTGTTAGTTTTAGAGAGAGAATGCTTTTCATTTGCAGAAGGTGCTACTAACGTCTTGATCATTTCTTTGTTCGCAGGAGAAGCAGCAGAGGCGAAGAACTCATCGACATCAGCGACGACATCATCTTGGCCCGCCCATTGCAATCGTGGGCACGCGGAAGGAGGAATCATTCAACGATTGTAATCAAACCCTATTTGCGCTCCTAGCCCCTGAAAAGGGAGGAGGCATTATTGTAACAGAGATCGAAGGAAATTAATGAAAGGGCTGTGTTTTCTTTATCTGATTGCGTCTCTTCCAATGTGTCTCTTTTCTGTTTCATGCAATTTATATTTCTAGGACTTAAGCGTGCTTAATTTTGAATGCAATCGCACTTGGTGTTTCCTTTGACCGGAATCTCGTGCTTTCAGTGGCGATCATAGTGGGACCCTGTTCCCTGGTTTTTGAAATCATAGAAACTGATCAAAGTTTTGTGTTTGTGCTTGACAGGTACATTTTTTTTGTTGCAGACTGCTATTCGTCTCTGACAGGGACGAATCCTTTTCTGCAATTCGTCTGACCCTGAGACGAATTCAAATTCGTCTCTAGGAGGGACGAATTCTGTTCTGCAATTCGTCTCCCAGAGGGACGAATTCCTGTCTACGGATTTTTAGAGTAGAAATTCAGAGACAACAGGAGCAGGCAGAGAAGAGGTAGGGATTTTCATGATCTCTGTTATATATTTTCTGTTTCTGTTTCTGTTTCTTTAATTGTTTTCATTTAATCTTGCATTGCATTAGGAAAAGTCATGTATGCTAGTTTCATTTTTGTTGGATAAAACGAATCCCACACACATCACGAAACAACTTTAAACCAAGGAGCTGGTCGTAAGACCCCAGCCCTTGATCAAGACCATTGGTGGATTTAATCACCACCTTGGCTTGATTTGCATCCATTTCCCGATTGTCAACTGTTGTTAGGCGTAAATCCTGACGAAGACAGACCGAGCGTAGTCGGGGTGATTCCCATGCGCGCGAGGATAAGTTTTCTATGGTAGGTGCCATTAACAGGACAATCCCCCTTCCGTACCGCCTACGTACCATGTACCTTCTGCTCTCACGTACCTATAGTCTCCCTCTCGTAAGGGCGGGTATATAGAGAGGTTGGTATATCGACCTGGCTGGTATATTGAAGGGGCGACCTTTTGGGAGTTATAAGAGCCTACATGATGCATTTAAACGTTCTACAAAACCTACAAAAACAAAAACAAAACATCAAAATGCACTAAACCAGTCTAGGGCACACCAAGAATCCTTAAAAGAGATAATCACGGTTTTGTGAATGTGTGTGTTTAATTTTGTTTAGTGTAGACAAAAAAAATCATTAAAAACAAAGATAAAAAAATCTACGCATTTTGTCATTTTCTCCAAAAAGCTCCAAGGATTCCCGTAATCGCTTGGTCACTCCAAAATGCCCCAAAGGTGTCCATGAACCCTTTGGTCAACCCAAAATCACCCCAAATGTGCCCATAAGTGATGCAGGACCATCCAACAAAAAATGGGAAATCTTGTATTTTTCCCTAAATTTTAGTGCATCTTGCTGGGGCCATAACTTCTCAACCGTAGCTCCGATTGACTTGAAATTTTACAGGGAGTTGGTTGGGATAATTTTAAACAAATATAATTCCCTAGAATTCTATTTGTTCAAAAAAATGAGTTTTCAGGGCCAAATTCCATCATCTAGTGCCCCGAAATTAGGTTCTAAAATTGGGCACCCAATTTTTTGCACTTTTTGAGCTCGTTCGGATGTCAATATCTCCTAATGTATTTAGAGCTAGGACTTGAAACTTCATTTTTGTCTTATCTATTATAAGAGGGATGCGCACACCAATTTTGGGCCCCATCTGACTCATTTTCAATTTTAGGGCTTTTTAGAGAGACATCGTCATGGTGCTCACCCGTAGCCAAGCCCAATCACGGGCGAAGGCTATGGGGGGTGTCCCAGGAGGCACGAGTCACCTCCATTACAATCCCAAGGATTTGGTCATACCACCTTGGCGACCTAACACACAATGCGGTCCCCTCCACACCTTAAAGGAAAGAGACTACAGGGACACCTCTTCGAGGAGCACTCCTGTTCAACATAGCACTCATCACACACCCTTCCATGAGGGGTACAGTCATAGGAGAGCTCCCTTAGATGATCGCTATGAGCGGTCACCGCGCGATGAAGCGCTAGGTCAACATAGGGTTCGACGGGAGGAACCACATCATTACACTACCCGTCCTTCACCCCCTCTAGTTGTCAGGACTACAAAGACAAATCCAGAGCACAAGGCTCCTCTTGCGGGGCGGGCCAACTCCACCCGTTCCTTTTTCATTTATGAAAGAGAGCACGAGGAAGACCTCTACCTTCCTCGAGAGCAATATACGGTGCGAGAGCAATATGCCTCCGCACCCGCTATCTATCGAGAACACTCACCGAGGCCAAAGCCTCGAGGGAATGTTGTTACCCCCAATAGAGGGAGGTCGCCTATAGAGATCTTGGATCACTACGACCGAGATAGATATCTAGAAGAGGCATCTAGGCCTTCTAGACATGAAGCAATGAGAGCTCCCTTAGATGCTCGCTATGAGCGGTCATCGCGCGATGAAGTGCTAAGTCAACATAGGGTTCGATGGGAGGAACCACATGATTACATTATCCCTCCTTCACCCCCTCTAGTTGCCAGAACTACAAAGACAAATCCAGAGCACAAGGCTCTTTGGGCAGGGCGAGATAGCTCCGTCCATCCCTTTTTCACTTATGAAAGAGAGCACGAGGAAGACCTCTACCTTCCTCGAGAGCAATATACCATGCGAGAGCAATATGCCTTCGCACTCGCTATCTATCAGGACCACTCACTGAGGCCAAAGCCCCGAGAGAATGCTGCTACCCCTAACAGAGGGATGTGTCCTATAGAGATCTTGGATCACTACGACCAAGATTTTTATCTAAGAGAGGCGTCTAGGCCTTCTAGACATGAGGCGGTGGGACCAACTATCGTAGAATCTATCGAATATATCACACATCTCAAGCAACTCACGCAACTTGAGCTCGAACGACTACCGTTAGAGGAACCGTACCATATTAACGAAGAGCACCTTCCAGCGCTAGAAGGATGAGCTGTTCCAACACACTATGCAAGAGAAGACTCCAACCCCTCACATGCATAAGACAAAATATTTTGAGTGGCACAACCCATGGGGGGAAGATAGGTCATCGCGACCTCATCAAAAGCTACCCCCAACACCTCCTAGACAGGAGCGGGAAGCTACTCTCCCGATTCCCGAAGAACCACCCCCGACGCCTCCTAGACATGAATGGGAGGCCGCTCCTATAACCAATGACGGGTGCCTTCCTCAGACATCCACCCGAGGCTTATGAGCCACCCTTAGAAATTCATCAAGAAGCCTCTAAGGAATCGGAGCGCGAAGAAGAGCGGGATGAACTCGCCCTACCAAGGCATGGGGGTGCCATCTGGCCACCCCTCCATAAGCCCCAAGTTCCTCAACAAGAACCAACCAAAGAGGAGGAGTTCAAATCTCCCGATACATGCAAAGCACTAGAGCACTTAGAGTTGGTAGAGACCAAGATTTTGGAGCTCCCAAGGCCCAACTTACATAAGGCTCCTTTCGAAGAGGATCAACCTTTAACCATAGGGCTACCTGATGATGCAGTCCTCCATGTCTCAGAATCTCCAGATTCTGATGAGCTATACACACTAGTCCGAAAGTGAAGATGAAACAGACATAGCCCACAACAATCACATGCGACAACATCGGCATCCCATAAAATTTGAAGAAGCATGTCAACAGATAAACATAATACTAGGGCATGAGTGGCGTGTTAACCCACCGCAGTGGGACCAAGCATTACATCCACAACTTTGGGCACACAAAGAGCAACTTCCACCAAGAGACATCATAGCAACATCAGTGCCACGGGCGGACCCTGTCCTCATCTCCGTGCATAGGGCCGATCCATTCATGCCCATACCTCTAGAGCCAGATCCGGAGTGCAAAGACCATCAAGTCAGGGGTACCTCTATCCCTTGAAGAACCATAATCCAAACCAAAAAGCTCCAAGGATTATCGCAATCTCTTGGTCACCCAAAAAGCTCCAAGGATTATCGCAATCACTTGGTCAAAACAAAAAGCTCCAAGGATTATCGCAATCACTTGGTCAACCCAAAAAGCTCCAAGGATTATCGCAATCACTTGGTCAACCCAAAAAGCTCCAAGGATTATCGCAATCTCTTGGTCACTCCAAAAGCTCCAAGGATTATCGCAATCTCTTGGTCACTCCAAAAGCTCCAAGGATTATCGTAATCTCTTGGTCAATACAAAAAGCTCCAAGGATTATCGCAATCTCTTGGTCAACCCAAAAAGCTCCAAGGATTATCGCAATCTCTTGGTCACTCCAAAAGCTCCAAGGATTATCGCAATCTCTTGGTCACCCAAAAAGCTCCAAGGATTATCGCAATCTCTTGGTCAACCCAAAAAGCTCCAAGGATTATCGCAATCTCTTGGTCAATACAAAAAGCTCCAAGGATTATCGCAATCTCTTGGTCAACCCAAAAAGCTCCAAGGATTATCGCAATCTCTTGGTCACCCAAAAAGCTCCAAGGATTATCGCAATCTCTTGGTCAATCCAAAAAGCTCCAAGGATTATCGCAATCTCTTGGTCACCCAAAAAGCTCCAAGGATTATCGCAATCTCTTGGTCAATCCAAAAAGCTCCAAGGATTATCGCAATCTCTTGGTCACCCAAAAAGCTCCAAGGATTATCGCAATCTCTTGGTCAACACAAAAAGCTCCAAGGATTATCGCAATCTCTTGGTCACCAAAAAGCTCCAAGGATTATCGCAATCTCTTGGTCACCCAAAAAGCTCCAAGGATTATCACAATCTCTTGGTCAACCCAAAAAGCTCCAAGGATTATCGCAATCTCTTGGTCAACCCAAAAATCTCCAAGGATTATCGCAATCTCTTGGTCAACCAAAAAGCTCCAAGGATTATCGCAATCTCTTGGTCAACCCAAAAAGCTCCAACGATTATCGCAATCGCTTGGTCAAAAAAAAAAAAAAAAAAATCAAGAAATTCAAAAAAAAAACAAAACAACAAAAATCATCAAAAACAACAAAGATTTGCATCTCAATTCTAGGCATACTCAAATTCATCAAAAAAATTCATATTCTCGCACCTCATCTTCACCTTCACCAAAAACAATCCATCAAAATTACAAAAATACATAGCTAGCATTAAGCATTGCATCCATACATTGCATATTTGTAGTCATAAAAGTCAAAGGCACCATAAGCTGCAATAGCTCTGATAGTCCATCTTGTTCCGCATTGTCTCATGTTACAAAAACAACAAAAACACCAAGCATAACTTTTACCACACTACGATCAGGTGGTCCGGGAATGTACCAAGAGTTTCAGTGATTCAGTCATCATTTTCCTCTTTAGCCATGTAGTGTATCAAGTCGAACAGATTTTACGAAGGTAGAGTCATACTTGAAATACACCTTGTTACGTAACATCCCAACACAAATCAAAACACTAAAATTCCCAAATTGTGTGAACGAAAGATGAAACCTGCAAAATAATCTAGGTCACCACAAGCGAAACGGTTATCTTGCTCATCCCCCTGTGCGAATGACCCCTAGAATGCCGAGAGTTGGCAAAAGGACAAGCATCCTCCCTACCCAATTCCCTAAGAATCCCTAAAGTTCTCAATAGTTGCAAAACACAAAAATTTGCAAAATGTCAAAACTCAAAAATTTGACAAACTATAGTGCACACATCAAAAGGCACAAACAACAGTGATTTTCGTCACTCCATATCCCCAATCCCTTGCTCGAAAGAAAAACAAATCAAAATAAATAGTGATCTCATCACTACAAATGAGCAAGTATCCCAATACAATTGAAGAAAAGAAGGGAGTTGACCTTGAATCCCTGGAACTCTCAACATTCTATAGGTCATAAGGCAAGCTTCAGTACCAATTTGGTTGATAGCCTATCGGTAATGAAGTAAACCTCCCGCATGACGATATATCTGTCACATTAACTTGCGTACAGATCAATGTTTGCATGTGGATGAGCTAGCTTATGGCATCCTGGATTACACCGCAGATTAATCTTAGTACATACAACAAAGGAATTCATGGAGCTAATTAGGTGATCCTCACATGACAAAGTTCGGTTGAAAGCCCATCTCGGCACTCGGCGGTATCCTAACAAATACCACTAAATGAACTCAATTGCACACACAGGGATATGAAATAACCTTGGTCAAAAACAAGTCCGATTCATACCTTGGTCAAAAAGTCTTGTAAGATAAAGTACAATCATGGCTAGTGAGTTAAAACCGTCTGAGTCTCAGAAAACCTTAGCTACATTTCTAAACCAACTGCGCTACTTTTCATCCTTACAATACCATAAAAAAAATACAAAAAAGAAAAACCACATGTATACATACAAAGTCATGCATCACAGCAATCGCCTAAAAACAAAATAACAGAGTTCTAAACAGTCCATGGTGCCATAGCCAAACATCACAAACCCCATTCATCCATTTCATATCTCGCATATCACATATAAATCAAAACCATTTGCATTCATCATAGCATATGCATCCATCAAAATAAATCAACATGCATACATCCATATTCATCAACCATCATGCACAAGATCAAAGAAAATCAAAACAACAAAAACAACAAATAAATGCAACACAAAAACAAAAAGCAATAAACATTGCCAGACACAAGTGCTCTTGCACTTAACCTCTTGGCATAGCAAAATCGATGTCGGGGTTTACATTGTCACTATCCTACTCCCTAAGAAGGCTACCATAGCCGGACCGCTCCACGGGAAGACGGATTTTAGACAATTTCATCCCCAAATGACGTCACAAAAGGGTCAAAGCCCACTCAAAAACAACAAAAAATCAAAAAAAAAAAAAAAAAAACAAAAAATGCAACACAAAACAAACAATAAACATTGCCAGACACAAGTGCTCTTGCACTTAACCTCTTGGCATAGCAAAATTGATGTCGGGGTTTGCATTGTCACTATCCTACTCCCGAAGAAGGCTACCATAGCCGGACCGCTCCACGGGAGGACGGATTGCCGACAATTCAATCACCAAATGGTGTCACAAAAACAACAAAAACAAGTACAAAATTCAACAAAAACACAACAAAAACAATGCCGGACATAAGTGCTCTCGCACTTAACCTCTAGGCAAAGAAAATCGATGTCGAGGTCCAAATTATCGCTCTCCTAATTCCCCAAGAAGGCTATCATAGCCGGACCGCTCCACGGGAAATAGGTTTTCGACGATTTCACCTCATTATGACATCACCAAAAGGGTTAACACCCACCAAAAATAGGTCCATATGTTGGAAAAATTGCACACGCTTAACGGTAAACCCTCTAAAGGCAACCTTGCACAAGTCATCTTGGGTCAAGCGACTCGCCGCTTCTCTCACGAAGGTCATTCCCTCATCGATTCGTCGCTTGATGGGGTAGTCACACTTAGTCACCAATCAACAATCACACACCCAATTAAGGAAAAATACATGCATTCAAAGAATCATTGACAAAGACAATCATGCTCCCGCTTGGGGCGAGAAACAAGCAACAATCAAATCAATCAAACACTTGGCATTTCGTGAATCATGAACACAAGGTTCCCCCTGAGGATAAAAACGCCCTTCACTTGTTCATGACCGATCAATGTCTAAGTTCAAGTCACACCTCACCAAAACAGGTTAATACTTGAAATCAAATTCCTTAGCTCGTCAGAAGCAAGGATTCAAGAATGCATGCCCTTTCCATACTTGGGGCATCAAAAGTTGGTTAGGTTACCAAGAAACCCTAATCATTAGTGCTTTGGTTATCTATTTTTGCTCAAGATTGCGTCACCCGCAACGCTTCCCAAAAAGGGGCATCTGTAGACACCAAAACAGCACCAATCCGATTATGTGACTGCAAACACTGATCGCTTTGACAAACACAGCCCCCAGGGCAGCCCTCAGAGGTTAAACAGTGGTCTTAACCACTTTCATAGCAATTTTGTGAGGTCAAGAAGCAATTTGGCACACTTGGACACTTTGCCCAGTATTCGTCTCACCCGGGGACGAATTCAAAATAGAATCCGTCCCACCCCAGGACGAATTCTGAATCCGTCCCTGGGTGGGACGAATTCCAAGCTTAACGGGCAAAAAGGCAAATGGTGCCAAGTGGCAGCCCAGAACAGTCAGTTAAGGGCTCCTACCTTGCACGCATGTGTAAGTGGACAGAGGGGCCGTTAGAGGACTGTTACAAAAAGCATTTATCAAAGTTCAAGTCAATGGAGGACTCCCCTCCCTCATGGGAAGACAAGATCGCCACATGGCGCCTATGGCCAACACTTGGCTTTTGTGCTTCCCTCCCAAAAGAGACCCCTTGGGTCTATAAAAGGTGGGACTTTTCTCACCCAAAACAGACAGGTTGAAGGAGTGTTCAAGCAACGAAGTGCTGCCGAATTGAAGACTCACTTGCATCCCCCTTTGTTCACCTTCCTACATCCATCAATCTCTTTTGCAAGGGAGGTTGTTGGGTGGCCTTTGGAAGCTCGAACCTTACTCAAATCCGACGCATGGACATCTCAACCTACCAATTCGCCGACCCCCCAATCCTAAAAGGTTTTGGGCCCATCCTTGGTGGATTGGCTCCAAAATCGAGGGCCAACGGTGGGAGGCCCACTTGGGCACCCCCGCACCTCCCAAGTCCTAATTTTAGTTTTTGAGCACTTTAGATTATTTTTTAGATTGCATTCCGTGTTACTAGGTCCGATTAGTCTATAATTGCAATTTTGTAGCTTTTGGTCATAGTTTAGGGTGTTTTGTATTGCTTTGTCGTTTCGCTAACTTGCAGGTGTCAAGGTCAAATTCCCGAGGGTGGAGGCCAAATTGGGAAAATCCGACCATCTGGGTCGTCCCAAAATGGCCCCAATTACCTAACCCCCTGTTTGCAGGAGTTTTGCAGGTCCCGGGATCCGACATTGGAGCAGCAGCAGGTCGGTTTCTCCTACTCAGAAGAATTCGTCCCACCCAGGGACGAATTACAGTCAGAATTCGTCCTGCCCAGGGACGAATTCCGCTTAAGGTGGATTGGCCAACCGCCTCAGTGGCAGTGGCCTTCTCGGTAACTTTTCTTACCTTCGTCAGGTTTTGAAGCAATTTGGATTCACTCGTTTTCACTGTTTCGGGCAAATATTCGTATGCATATTTTGTTAGTTTTAGAGAGAGAATGCTTTTCATTTGCAGCGAGGTGCTACTAACGTCTTGATCATTTCTTTGTTCATAGGAGAAGCAGCAGAGGCGAAGAACTCATCGACATCAACGACGGCATCATCTTGGCCCGCCCATTGCAATCGTGGGCACGCGGAAGGAGGAATCATTCAACGATTGTAATCAAACCCTATTTGCGCTCCTAGCCCCTGAAAAGGGAGGAGGCATTATTGTAACAGAGATCGAAGGAAATTAATGAAAGGGCTGTGTTTTCTTTATCTGATTGCGTCTCTTCCAACATGTCTCTTTTCCGTTTCATGCAATTTATATTTCTAGGACTTAAGCGTGCTTAATTTTGAATGCAATCGCACTTGGTGTTTCCTTTGACCGGAATCTCGTGCTTTCATTAGTTAACAAGAAAAATAGTCCAAGATCTACTTACATTTGATTTTAAGTTTTTTTATTAAGAGCTACTATTTTATCTTCTTTAATGAAGCACCATAGGTTCTTACTTAATAGTAGGCCAAGAATTGGGGTTGATATACTATAATTTGACCCATCAAGGAAAGTTATTATGGCTTGATGATCCATGTTACATAATCCAATCCCACCACAACAACTTTTTGAACTAATTCTATTAGTACATAGAGCTCAAAAAAAACACAATTAAAGAAAACTGGCACAAAATACTTCTCTATGCAAAAGTTATGGCCTCTAGAAGATTTTCCTTAATGCACCTCAAAAAGAAAAAATTAAAACCACTAATCTTAGTAATATGAAATCTAATTTCTCATTACCACTTGGTATTTATGACTTCCTAGTGTCTTCAGCTTATATTTTACCACTTAAATATTGTTGTAGACGATTACATTAGTTGGTATTTTATATTTTTATAATTTTTTAATCATTTGATATTTATAATTATTGGGGGTTTAGTAAAAATTACTCCTATAAAAAATTTAATACACACATCTCTTGAGATATTGAGAGGAGATTAAAAGATTTGAAGGTAAAGGTAAAAATAAAAGGAAATATGATAAGTAATATTACACTAAATTTATGTCATTCTACTTGTTATGAGTCTCACATGAATACCTCCTTTCATGAGTTTATTGATGCAATAGGTGGTCTAAATTTATTATTCCAACCACAAGTATTTCCTTAGTTTTATTACATTGTAATTCTAGTAAAGCCTTATTAAATTGATTTTTAAACTATCACTCAATATTAGTTTTCCATTGCCTAACTTTTTTATCTCTAGAGAATTTACTTTGTTATTTTCTTCTCTACACAAAATCCTAAATTACCTTATTGTAGTAACTTAAATTTGATTTTCTACTTTGACTCAATATTTACTTCATCCCCATCCATTAATATTCATAATATTATATCACATGAATAATCCAAGAAAACAAGTTGTGGAATTACTACAAATGAAATCTAGGTAAATGGTCATCTACAAGATTTAAGGATGTTTGGGATGTTGCTCTAGAAGAGAGTGCAAGGTGTTCTAAATGGTTAGTGGTGAAATAACTAAAGCCTATTGAGTCAATAATCCCAATTGTAACTTCAAATTTTGAGGAGAGCCTACCTACAAAAAATATTTTAAAAAATAAAGTTAAACGGTGTGTCTGTTGCTCGTCCTTCAGTAGTCCTTGCTTCTTCAAATGCACTCTCTCTCAAGAAATTTTTAGACGAGAAGCATAAGGTGTTGTTGGTCTCATTGCATATTATGATTTCCTTTATTAACAGTATTCAAGAAGTGGTCAAACAATAGTTGGATCAACCAACCCTGAAATAAGTTTAGTGGGGGTGTGTCCCTTTGGGTTTTCAATTTTATTATTTTTTTGGTTTTCCTTATTCTATAGTTTTCAATTTGCTTCCCCTTTTCCTATCCTTTTGAGGAGTTTCATTTTTGACCTTTTTCAACATGGTGTTTTCTTTTTGTTATGTGTTTCTAAGTTTGGTGCATTGTATCATACCCTATATCAATCCTTTTGTACTAGGTTTGGGGATCCTTAAAACCTCTTATTTTACCTAATAAAAAAAATTATTTAAATGTGACGAGGTAAATGATCATCTACAATAATTAAGGGTGAAAAGATTATATCAAACCCACTCACTCACTAGATGGATGTGTCAAGAGTGCATTTATATTATACACAAAGAAAGGAATTCATGCATAAAAAACTACATTTCCATTTATAGTTTCAACATAGAGAAGATAACACATTGATTAGTACATAGGAGTTGGGCACTTGAGGTTATAGATTCAAACCTTTACACTTTTTCTGAATACACTTTTATTTTCTAAAATAAAATATGAGTTTAGAATTAATATTTAATATCATCCTTTCTTATTACAAAGTGCATGGTAGATTAGTTGGTAATTAAAATAGAGTTAAATTTTTTTGAGTAGTCGCCATGGATTTAATTCTCTTATAAGCATTTTTTAAAAGAAAAATACTTTTTTTTTAATTTGAAAGTTTAAAGGATTTTTTTTTTAAATTAGACAAGTGATAAAGTTGAGATAATAGAGAATTATTTTTCATGTCATGGAAATTATTTAGGGAGTTATAAGTTTTCCTTTTTCCTAAATTATTTCTAAAATTAAATACACGTTTAGAATTAATATCTAATTTTATTTATTTTTATTTTTTTTTGTACATGTGGAATCGGTAGTAGCCACAAATCTGGGTAGGCTGTTCGGTTTTTTATGGACACCATAGTATTATGCATTGTCCGTCTAGGAAGCTGCCACACAGATCTTCATGTAGTTCACCCCTATAACCACCATGTCACGATCAGTTTATACCTTTTATGGTGTTGAAAGAACCAAGAAGGGGACAAGTGTTCAGTCTGACGAGACTCGAGATTTGAACCTTGGACCTCCGCCCCCCTTACGGGGTTTGGAGGAACTAGTTGGTCTACACCTTGGACCTAGTTTAGAATTAATAGTTAATGTTATACTTTCATATTATAAAGTGCATGGTAGACTAGTCGATTAGTGAAATAGAGTTAAATATTTTCGAGTAGTCGACATAGGTTTAATTCTCTTATAAGTATTTTATAAATACAAATATTTTTTAATTCTAAAGTTAAACATATATATTTTTTAAACTAGACAAGTTATAAAGTTGAGATAATAGGAAATCATTTTTTTGATATCATGGAAATTATCTAGGGAGTTATAAGTTTTCATTTGTATTGAAGGAAATGACATAAAATAATATAATGTAGCTATGAAGGAAATGAACACTCCATTAATAAAGCTAGTAATCTACATTATACCCATCACCAATATATGGTGATCTACATAAAATTGTACTATGCTCTAAGCTACACTATCTGACTATGTCCTTGGACTCTATGTATGTATTACAAGGAGGCCTTTATTAAATAGGAAAATAGGTTCCTTGGTCAACACTCTACCTAGATGTGCAAGGGCAACTTGCATATATACAACTTGTGTATTTATTACATTGCATGAAGTAACCAGATAACTTCTCCTTAAAGTAATCTAATATTCTAAGTATGTACCTTGGAAGATACATTTACATGACCTAAATGATGTAATATACTTTATTTCTAATAATGTAAATCCTCTTGAGTACTATGCTTGATGTACTATGAATGGATACACAATCAAAGGTATCATAGGGCTAAAGGTTTTTCCTAAACCTAGCGGGGTCTCCTTTTATAAACAAAGGTACATGGGATCTCAAGTTCATATATGGGTGTCATTTGAGGCCTAGGTATTGGAGTCTAATCATCCCTCATTTCACTAGATGTTTTACAAGAATCTAGTAGGGTAAAAATTGATAAATCCTCCATGATATTTTAAAACCCATGAAATTGAGTTTTTAACTAATTAAACTAAAACAAAAAAGTTGATTTAATTTTGTTTCAAAGGGTAATAAATGGAAAATATAAATATGAAAAAAAATTATACTAATAAATTAATATTGGAGAGGAGAAAAGGTATTTTAATTATAGTAATATGTATCACTAAAAAATAATTTAATACCAATTGTTAAGAACCTTCCACTAAAATAAAATCACATCCAAACAATTTACAATAATAATAAAATAAAAATTAATGAAATAAAAATACAATAAATTATAAAAAATAAGAACATGTTACAAAATAACTCTTAAATATTAATAATAGAATGAGATCTTAATAGATGGACAACATTATGGCTAAGGTGAGGTGCCTAAGGCATATTAGGTTAAAAGGGATGGGTTTGATTCACCATGCATTAATTTTGCAGCTCAAAAAGGCCTATTTACTTCTAAGACTGGGTAGCATAAATCTAAAAGACCCACATCATATTTAATCATAGTAACAATGCGACAATTAAAGTTTATGATGAAACAAAAATATCATATGTTCAAATCAAACTTACCTCTTATTTTACTATCATAGAATGTCATTCTAAATATTTTATATGGAAGTATAGTAGCTTTCTCACTATTTTGATTGTAGTATAACATGAAATAACATCTTTGTATTCTCAATATGCCCCATATATCTAAAAATATATCTTCCAACCTTTCCCATGCATGAAGTACATAAGCAAACAATCACAACTACAAAGATCATAATTTAAATATTAAAATTATATTATCTTTAGGAGTATCCATAAATGCAAATCGTAAACTTAATTATATAAAAAAAAAATATATATATATACAAGTGGTGTATAAAAAATATTTTTAATAATATTAATTGAAAGGACAGTATAATGGTTCACGTTTTGGCTCTTGTTTGGAAGGTTCAAGGCTGAAACCAGGGCATGGGCGAATGTGTGATGGGGTGGATATATGGTGGGTGTATTAAATTCCTTATTGATAAGCATAACTCTCCACTGTACGAGGGATGAGGAACCTTGGACATTGGTCATAGGGGTTTCTCACACTAACCAAATAAAAAATAAAAAACAAAAATATTAACTAAAAAATCAGTTTAAAATAAATTATATAATATATATAATCATTAAAATATAATATTATTAAATATATTTTTGTTTTATATATATAAACTCCATAGATGTGTAGTTTGAATGGGGGATTCGTCTTAAGTGGTTCCTCGAATAAATCAGCTTTTATAATCACCATTTTAAAATATACTTAACACTCACCTCTTCATTCAAGCCTCCTATGCAAGCTTCTTGTATTAGGTTGGCCGACAATCTAATAATCTTATAGACTTGCATTCTTTATATAAAGGATATAAAACTACCTCTACAAATCAATAGAAAACTATTTGATCTTTATTCGCTTTTCATCCTATTTCAAGGGTTGAAGACGCACACTACTTTGTAAGTTATATAAGACAATTTCGATATCAAACCATTACCAGTTTATGCAATGGGTAACTGCTTTTGTAGAATGAAGAGGAGGGATAATACAAGAGGGATACCAACTGCTGTTACAAATATTGAGATGCCAACTCCAGATGTGCCCCCAAGGTGGAGGAACTTTGAATTCCAAGTCTATATTCCTCCCGACTACACTTCCTTACTCTCATTGCGATTCTATGCCTTACCTCAGCAAATATTAGATGCTGAAGTTCAACCTCTTAAAGATTGGTTTACTTCGCCAGAGAACAGTCATCATGTTCAAGCTCTCGCCCAAAGGCATGGTGGAAATCCGGTCCTGTTTTTTTTGGGCTCGTATGAACACCTGCAGCGTCCTGACGTGGCGAATTTTATTGCTGAGAACGATGACATGGAACTTGCTCTGGGATCATATGAATCCGATACAGAGAAAAACACGCATAAGGAGGAAAACCAAATTTCTGGAGCTGGAATCGATGAATTGCCGCCTGGGATTAGACGAATAGCTCTTCAAGATCAAACGCCTTCGGGTAATACATTACAATTTCAAATTTATACTCTTGATGATGGACAAATTGCCGATGATGATGTCGAGCGTATCGTTTCCGCATACCCTTTTCGTTCGCTAAATCACAACTATTTTGAAGACACAATGACGCGGCACGGATGCATATGCTATTTGGTGGTCACTCGTGAGCAGTTTGGGCATTCAATTGTCATAAATTTCTTGCAAAGAAGCCATATGTTGAATGTGAATCTTCTGTTTTATAATCGGACGTATGACGAAGCTGATATTGTTTCTGTGAGGAGCTATGAAGAGGCTAGACGGATTCTAGGACTGGCGACACCTTTACATCAGAGAATTAAAGACCATGCTAAAGAGAATGTCTGTGCTATTTGCCGGGATCTTATTGAAATTGGTTTGGACGATGGAAAAAAATTGCCGTGTAATCACGAGTTTCATTATAAGTGCATTCTCCAGTCCACGAGAGTGAAGAACACTTGTCCACTCTGTCGTTCTGAATACGACTGTCGACAAAACCAATAGCCCTAACCCATCGAAGAGCGATTATGTTCCAGCTATCCACTATTATCTCATAGCTATCATCAAACCGGTTATTTTCTTGTTCCCGTGTGCAATTGTAGTTAGCTTTCTCATTTATTTAGAGGAAAACCTCAAATGCAAGATGCTAGTTTATTACCGTGTGAAATATTATGCTCATCCAATAGGGAATTAGTCCCTTATAAATCTCACCAATCAAAGATATTGCCCATAAATCAAGACGACATTCAGAAGAAATTATCATTAAAAGTTAAATCGGGCAGCAAATTCCAAAGAAATTGTAGTAATAATTCAAATTGGATAAAACAAGTGCATGAGTGGTGAGTGGACTAAAGGGCCAAACGAGCGATTATCAAGCATAAATATTACAAATGAAGGACTCTCGAGATCACTAAGAAAACCTCCATGAAACAAAGGTACACAGTACAAATTTCCTTTATGCATTAATATTTTTAACCCCAATCATCCCATTATTATCTCCATGGCTCCTTCCAACTCATCCCATGAGGATGTGGAAAACACCAATGCTAATAACCAGTATATTGAATCTAGTATGGCTCAACTAGCAAATAGTATGAATACCATAACTCCAATGTTACAATGTTATCGCAATCTCTTGGTCACTCCAAAAGCTCCAAGGATTATCGCAATCTCTTGGTCACTCCAAAAGCTCCAAGGATTATCGCAATCTCTTGGTCACTCCAAAAGCTCCAAGGATTATCGTAATTTCTTGGTCAATACAAAAAGCTCCAAGGATTATCGCAATCTCTTGGTCAACCCAAAAATCTCCAAGGATTATCGCAATCTCTTGGTCACTCTAAAAGCTCCAAGGATTATCGCAATCTCTTGGTCACCAAAAAGCTCCAAGGATTATCGCAATCTCTTGGTCAACCCAAAAAGCTCCAACGATTATCGTAATCTCTTGGTCAATACAAAAAGCTCCAAGGATTATTGCAATCTCTTGGTCAACCCAAAAAGCTCCAAGGATTATCGCAATCTTTTGGTCACCAAAAAGCTCCAAGGATTATCGCAATCTCTTGGTCAATCCAAAAAGCTCCAAGGATTATCGCAATCTCTTGGTCACCCAAAAAGCTCCAAGGATTATCGCAATCTCTTGGTCACTCCAAAAGCTCCAAGGATTATCGCAATCCCTTGGTCACCCAAAAAGCTCCAAAGATTATCGCAATCTCTTGGTCAACACAAAAAGCTCCAAGGATTATCGCAATCTCTTGGTCACAAAAAAGCTCCAAGAAAGATCGCAATCTCTTGGTCACCCAAAAAGCTCCAAGGATTATCACAATCTCTTGGTCAACCCAAAAAGCTCCAAGGATTATCGCAATCTCTTGGTCAACCCAAAAATCTCCAAGGATTATCGCAATCTCTTGGTCACCCAAAAAGCTCCAAGGATTATCGCAATCTCTTGGTCAACCCAAAAAGCTCCAATGATTATCGCAATCGCTTGGTCAAAAAAAAAAAAAAAAATCAAGAAATTCAAAAAAAAAACTAAACAACAAAAATCATCAAAAACAATTCTAGGCATACTCAAATTCATCAAAAAAATTCATATTCTCACACCTCATTTTCACCTTCACCAAAAACAATCCATCAAAATTACAAAAATACATAGCTGCATTAAGCATTGCATCCATACATTGCATATTTGTAGTCATACGAGTCAAAGGCACCATAGGCTGCAATAGCTCTGATAGTCCATCTTGTTCCGCATTGTCTCATGTTACAAAAACAACAAAAACAACAAGCATAACTTTTACCACACTACAGTCAGTGATCTGGGAATGTACCAAGAGTTTTAGTAATTCAGTCATCATTTTCCTCTTTAGCCATGTAGTGTATCAAGTCGAACAGATTTTACGAAGGTAGAGTCATACTTGAAATACACCTTGTTACGTAACATCCCAATACAAATCAAAACACTAAAATTCCCAAATTGTGTGGACGAAAGATGAAACCTACAAAATAATCTAGGTCACCACAAGCGAAACGGTTATCTTGCTCATCCCCCTGTGCGAGTGACCCCTAGAATGTCGAGAGTTGGCAAAAGGACAAGCATCCTCCCTACCCAATTCCCTAAGAATCCCTAAAGTTCTTAATAGTTGCAAAACACAAAAAGTTGCAAAATGTCAAAACTCTAAATTTGACAAACTACAGTGCAAACATCAAAAGGCACAAACAACAGTGATTTTCATCACTCCATATCCCCAATCCCTTGCTCGAAAGAAAAACAAATCAAAATAAATAGTGATCTTATCACTACAAACGAGCAAGTATCCCAATACAATTGAAGAAAAGAAAGGAGTTGACCTTGAATCCCTGGAACTCTTAGCATTCTATAGGTCATAAGACAAGCTTCAGTACCAATTTGGTTGATAGCCTATCGGTAACAGAAGTAAACCTCCCGCATGACGATATATCTGTCACATTAACTTGCGTACAGATCAATGTTTGCATGTGGATGAGCTAGCTTATGGCATCCTGGATTACATCGCAGATTAATCATAGTACATACAACAAAGGAACTCGTGGAGCTAATTAGGTGATCCTCAGTACAGGTTCGGTTGAAAGCCCATCTGGCACTGGCGGTATCCTAACAAATACCACTAAATGAACTCAATTGCACACACAAGGATATGAAATAACTGGGTCAAAAACAAGTCTGATTCATACCTTGGTCAAAAGTCTTGTAAGATAAAGTACAGTCGTGGCTAGTGAGCTAAAACCGTCTGAGTCTCAGAAAACCTTAGCTACATTTCTAAACCAACTGTGCTACTTTTCATCCTTACAATACCATAAAAAAAAATACAAAAAAGAAAAACCACATGTATACATACAAAGTCATGCATCACAACAATCGCCTAAAAACAAAATAACAGATTTATAAACAGTCCTTGGTGCCATAGCCAAACATCACAAACACCATTCATCCATTTCATATCTGCATATCACATATAAATCAAAACCATTTGCATTCATCATAGCATATGCATCCATCAAAATAAATCAGCATGCATACATCCATATTCATCAACCATCATGCACAAGATCAAATAAAATCAAAACAACAAAAACAACAAATAAATGCAACACAAAAACAAAAAGCAATAAACATTGCCAGACACAAGTGCTCTTGCACTTAACCTCTTGGCATATCAAAACTGATGCCGGGGTTTACATTGTCACTATCCCACTCCCTAAGAAGGCTACCATAGCCGGACCGCTCCACGGGAAGACGGATTTTAGACAATTTCACCCCCAAATGACGTCACAAAAGGATCAAAGCCCACTCAAAAACAACAAGATAATCAAAAAAAAAAAAAAAAAAAACAAAAATTGCAACACAAAACAAACAATAAACATTGCTAGACACAAGTGCTCTTGCACTTAACCTCTTGGCGTAGCAAAATTGATGTTGGGGTTTGCATTGTCACTATCCTACTCCCGAAGAAGGCTACCATAGCCAGACCGCTCCACGGGAGGACGGATTGCCGACAATTCAATCACTAAATGGTGTCATAAAAACAACAAAAACAGTACAAAATTAAAAAAAAACACAGTAAAAACAATGCCGGACACAAGTGCTCTCGCACTTAGCCTCTAGGCAAAGAAAATAGATGTCGAAGTCCAAATTATCGCTCTCCTAGTTCCCCAAGAAGGCTATCATAGCCGGACCGCTCCACGGGAAATAGGTTTTCGATGATTTCACCTCATTATGACATCACCAAAAGGGTTAACACCCACCAAAAATAAGTCCATATGTTGGAAAAATTGCACACGCTTAACGGTAAACCCTCTAAAGGCAACCTTGCACAAGTCATCTTGGGTCAAGCGACTCGTCGCTTCTCTCACGAAGGTCATTCCCTCATCGATTCGTTGCTTGATGGGGTAGTCACACTTAGTCACCAATCAACAATCACACACCCAATTAAGGAAAACGACATGCATTCAAAGAATCATTGACAAAGACAATCACGCTCCTGCTTGGGGCAGTAAACAAGCAACAATCAAATCAACCAAACACTTGGCATTTCGTGAATCATGAACACAAGGTTCCCCCTAAGGATAAAAACGCCCTTCACTTGTTCATGACTGATCAATGTCTAAGTTCAAGTCACACCTCACCAAAATAGGTTAATACTTGAAATCAAATTCCTTAGCTCGTCAGAAGCAAGGATTCAAGAATGCATGCCCTTTCCATACTTGGGGCATCAAAAGTTGGTTAGGTTACCAAGAAACCCTAATCATTAGTGCTTTGGTTATCTATTTTTGCTCGAAGCCGCATCACCCGCAACGCTTCCCAAAAAGGGGCATCTGTAGACACCAAAACAACACCAATCCGATTATGTGACTGCAAACACTGATAGCTTTGACAAACACGACCCCCGGGGCAGCCCTCAGAGGTTAAACAGTGGTCTTAACCACTTTCATACCAATTTTGTGAGGTCAAGAAGCAATTTGGCACACTTGGACACTTTGCCCAGTATTCGTCTCACCTAGGGACGAATTCAAAATAGAATCCGTCCCACCCTAGGACGAATTTTGAATCCGTCCCTGGGTGGGACGAATTCTAAGCTTAATGGGCAAAAAGGCAAATAGTGCCAAGTGGCAGCCCAGAACAGTCAGTTAAGGGCTCCTACCTTGCACGCATGTGTAAGTGGACAGAGGGGCCGTTAGAGGACTGTTACAAAAAGCATTTATCAAATTTCAAGTCAATGGAGGACTCCCCTCCCTCATGGAAGACAAGACTGCCACATGGCGCCTATGGCCAACACTTGGCTTTTGTGCTTCCCTCCCAAAAGAGACCCCTTGGGTCTATAAAAGGTGGGACTTTTCTCACCCAAAACAGACAGGTTGAAGGAGCGTTCAAGCAACGAAGTGCTGCCAAATTGAAGACTCGCTTGCATCCCCCTTTGTTCACCTTCCTACATCCATCAATCTCTTTTGCAAGGGAGGTTGTTGGGTGGCCTTTGGAAGCTCGAACCTTACTCAAATCCGACGCATGGACATCTGAACCTACCAATTCTCCGACCCCCCAATCCTAAAAGGTTTTGGGCCCATCCTTGGTGGATTGGCTCCAAAATCGAGGGCCAACGATGGGAGGCCCACTTGGGCACCCCCGCACCTCCTAAGTCATAATCTTATTTTTTTAGCAGTTTAGATTATTTTTTAGATTGCATTCTGTGTTACTAGGTCTGATTAGTCTATAATTGCAATTTTGTAGCTTTTGGTCAGAGTTTAGGGTGTTTTGTATTGCTTTGTTGTTTCGCTAACTTGCAGGTGTCAAGGTCAAATTCCTGAGGGTGGAGGCCAAATTGGGAAAATCCAACCATCTGGGTGGTCGCAAAATGGCCCCAATTACCTAACCCCCCTGTTTGTAGGAGTTTTGCAGGTCCCGGGATCCGACATTGGAGCAGCAGCAGGTCGGTTTCTCCTACTCAGAAGAATTCGTCCCACCCAGGGACGAATTACAGTCGAGTCGTCCCGCCCGGGGACGAATTCCGGTTTAGGTGGATTGGCCAATCGCCTCGGTGGCGGTGGCCTTCTGGTAACTTTTCTTACCTTCTGTCAGGTTTTGAAGCAATTTGGATTCACTGTTTTCACTGTTTCAGGCAAATATTCGTATGCATATTTCGTTAGTTTTAGAGAGCAAACGCTTTTCATTTGCAGCAGGTGCTACTGACGCCTTGGTAATTTCTTTGTTCGTAGGAGAAGCAGCAGAGGTGAAGAACTCATCGACATCAGCGACGGCATTATCTTGGCCCGCCCATTGCAATCATGGGCACGCGGAAAGAGGAATCATTCAGCGATTGTAATCAAACCCTATTTGCGCTCCTAGCCCCTGAAAAGGGAGGAGGCATTATTGTAACAGAGATCGAAGGAAATCAATGAAAGGGTTGTGTTTTCTTTATCTGATTGCGTCTCTTTCAATGTGTCTCTTTTCCGTTTCATGCAATTTATATTTCTAGGACTTAAGCGTGCTTAATTTTGAATGCAATCGCACTTGGTGTTTCCTTTGACCGGAATCTCGTGCTTTCATTAGTTAACAAGAAAAATAGTCCAAGATCTACTTACATTTGATTTTAAGTTTTTTTATTAAGAGCTACTATTTTATCTTCTTTAATGAAGCACCATAGGTTCTTACTTAATAGTAGGCCAAGAATTGGGGTTGATATACTATAATTTGACCCATCAAGGAAAGTTATTATGGCTTGATGATCCATGTTACATAATCCAATCCCACCACAACAACTTTTTGAACTAATTCTATTAGTACATAGAGCTCAAAAAAAACACAATTAAAGAAAACTGGCACAAAATACTTCTCTATGCAAAAGTTATGGCCTCTAGAAGATTTTCCTTAATGCACCTCAAAAAGAAAAAATTAAAACCACTAATCTTAGTAATATGAAATCTAATTTCTCATTACCACTTGGTATTTATGACTTCCTAGTGTCTTCAGCTTATATTTTACCACTTAAATATTGTTGTAGACGATTACATTAGTTGGTATTTTATATTTTTATAATTTTTTAATCATTTGATATTTATAATTATTGGGGGTTTAGTAAAAATTACTCCTATAAAAAATTTAATACACACATCTCTTGAGATATTGAGAGGAGATTAAAAGATTTGAAGGTAAAGGTAAAAATAAAAGGAAATATGATAAGTAATATTACACTAAATTTATGTCATTCTACTTGTTATGAGTCTCACATGAATACCTCCTTTCATGAGTTTATTGATGCAATAGGTGGTCTAAATTTATTATTCCAACCACAAGTATTTCCTTAGTTTTATTACATTGTAATTCTAGTAAAGCCTTATTAAATTGATTTTTAAACTATCACTCAATATTAGTTTTCCATTGCCTAACTTTTTTATCTCTAGAGAATTTACTTTGTTATTTTCTTCTCTACACAAAATCCTAAATTACCTTATTGTAGTAACTTAAATTTGATTTTCTACTTTGACTCAATATTTACTTCATCCCCATCCATTAATATTCATAATATTATATCACATGAATAATCCAAGAAAACAAGTTGTGGAATTACTACAAATGAAATCTAGGTAAATGGTCATCTACAAGATTTAAGGATGTTTGGGATGTTGCTCTAGAAGAGAGTGCAAGGTGTTCTAAATGGTTAGTGGTGAAATAACTAAAGCCTATTGAGTCAATAATCCCAATTGTAACTTCAAATTTTGAGGAGAGCCTACCTACAAAAAATATTTTAAAAAATAAAGTTAAACGGTGTGTCTGTTGCTCGTCCTTCAGTAGTCCTTGCTTCTTCAAATGCACTCTCTCTCAAGAAATTTTTAGACGAGAAGCATAAGGTGTTGTTGGTCTCATTGCATATTATGATTTCCTTTATTAACAGTATTCAAGAAGTGGTCAAACAATAGTTGGATCAACCAACCCTGAAATAAGTTTAGTGGGGGTGTGTCCCTTTGGGTTTTCAATTTTATTATTTTTTTGGTTTTCCTTATTCTATAGTTTTCAATTTGCTTCCCCTTTTCCTATCCTTTTGAGGAGTTTCATTTTTGACCTTTTTCAACATGGTGTTTTCTTTTTGTTATGTGTTTCTAAGTTTGGTGCATTGTATCATACCCTATATCAATCCTTTTGTACTAGGCTTGGGGATCCTTAAAACCTCTTATTTTACCTAATAAAAAAAATTATTTAAATGTGACGAGGTAAATGATCATCTACAATAATTAAGGGTGAAAAGATTATATCAAACCCACTCACTCACTAGATGGATGTGTCAAGAGTGCATTTATATTATACACAAAGAAAGGAATTCATGCATAAAAAACTGCATTTCCATTTATAGTTTCAACATAGAGAAGATAACACATTGATTAGTACATAGGAGTTGGGCACTTGAGGTTATAGATTCAAACCTTTACACTTTTTCTGAATACACTTTTATTTTCTAAAATAAAATATGAGTTTAGAATTAATATTTAATATCATCCTTTCTTATTACAAAGTGCATGGTAGATTAGTTGGTAATTAAAATAGAGTTAAATTTTTTTGAGTAGTCGCCATGGATTTAATTCTCTTATAAGCATTTTTTAAAAGAAAAATACTTTTTTTTAATTTGAAAGTTTAAAGGATTTTTTTTTTAAATTAGACAAGTGATAAAGTTGAGATAATAGAGAATTATTTTTCATGTCATGGAAATTATTTAGGGAGTTATAAGTTTTCCTTTTTCCTAAATTATTTCTAAAATTAAATACACGTTTAGAATTAATATCTAATTTTATTTATTTTTATTTTTTTTTGTACATGTGGAATCGGTAGTAGCCACAAATCTGGGTAGGTTGTTCGGTTTTTTATGGACACCATAGTATTATGCATTGTCCGTCTAGGAAGCTGCCACACAGATCTTCATGTAGTTCACCCCTATAACCACCATGTCACGATCAGTTTATACCTTTTATGGTGTTGAAAGAACCAAGAAGGGGACAAGTGTTCAGTCTGACGAGACTCGAGATTTGAACCTTGGACCTCCGCCCCCCTTACGGGGTTTGGAGGAACTAGTTGGTCTACACCTTGGACCTAGTTTAGAATTAATAGTTAATGTTATACTTTCATATTATAAAGTGCATGGTAGACTAGTCGATTAGTGAAATAGAGTTAAATATTTTCGAGTAGTCGACATAGGTTTAATTCTCTTATAAGTATTTTATAAATACAAATATTTTTTAATTCTAAAGTTAAACATATATATTTTTTAAACTAGACAAGTTATAAAGTTGAGATAATAGGAAATCATTTTTTTGATATCATGGAAATTATCTAGGGAGTTATAAGTTTTCATTTGTATTGAAGGAAATGACATAAAATAATATAATGTAGCTATGAAGGAAATGAACACTCCATTAATAAAGCTAGTAATCTACATTATACCCATCACCAATATATGGTGATCTACAGAAAACTGTACTATGCTCTAAGCTACACTATCTGACTATGTCCTTGGACTCTATGTATGTATTACAAGGAGGCCTTTATTAAATAGGAAAATAGGTTCCTTGGTCAACACTCTACCTAGATGTGCAAGGGCAACTTGCATATATACAACTTGTGTATTTATTACATTGCATGAAGTAACCAGATAACTTCTCCTTAAAGTAATCTAATATTCTAAGTATGTACCTTGGAAGATACATTTACATGACCTAAATGATGTAATATACTTTATTTCTAATAATGTAAATCCTCTTGAGTACTATGCTTGATGTACTATGAATGGATACACAATCAAAGGTATCATAGGGCTAAAGGTTTTTCCTAAACCTAGGGGGGTCTCCTTTTATAAACAAAGGTACATGGGATCTCAAGTTCATATATGGGTGTCATTTGAGGCCTAGGTATTGGAGTCTAATCATCCCTCATTTCACTAGATGTTTTACAAGAATCTAGTAGGGTAAAAATTGATAAATCCTCCATGATATTTTAAAACCCATGAAATTGAGTTTTTAACTAATTAAACTAAAACAAAAAAGTTGATTTAATTTTGTTTCAAAGGGTAATAAATGGAAAATATAAATATGAAAAAAAATTATACTAATAAATTAATATTGGAGAGGAGAAAAGGTATTTTAATTATAGTAATATGTATCACTAAAAAAATAATTTAATACCAATTGTTAAGAACCTTCCACTAAAATAAAATCACATCCAAACAATTTACAATAATAATAAAATAAAAATTAATGAAATAAAAATACAATAAATTATAAAAAATAAGAACATGTTACAAAATAACTCTTAAATATTAATAATAGAATGAGATCTTAATCGATGGACAACATTATGGCTAAGGTGAGGTGCCTAAGGCATATTAGGTTAAAAGGGATGGGTTTGATTCACCATGCATTAATTTTGCAGCTCAAAAAGGCCTATTTACTTCTAAGACTGGGTAGCATAAATCTAAAAGACCCACATCATATTTAATCATAGTAACAATGCGACAATTAAAGTTTATGATGAAACAAAAATATCATATGTTCAAATCAAACTTACCTCTTATTTTACTATCATAGAATGTCATTCTAAATATTTTATATGGAAGTATAGTAGCTTTCTCACTATTTTGATTGTAGTATAACATGAAATAACATCTTTGTATTCTCAATATGCCCCATATATCTAAAAATATATCTTCCAACCTTTCCCATGCATGAAGTACATAAGCAAACAATCACAACTACAAAGATCATAATTTAAATATTAAAATTATATTATCTTTAGGAGTATCCATAAATGCAAATCGTAAACTTAATTATATAAAAAAAAAATATATATATATACAAGTGGTGTATAAAAAATATTTTTAATAATATTAACCGAAAGGACAAGTGTAATGGTTCACGTTTTGGCTCTTGTTTGGAAGGTTCAAGGCTGAAACCAGGGCATGGGCGAATGTGTGATGGGGTGGATATATGGTGGGTGTATTAAATTCCTTATTGATAAGCATAACTCTCCACTGTACGAGGGATGAGGAACCTTGGACATTGGTCATAGGGGTTTCTCACACTAACCAAATAAAAAATAAAAAACAAAAATATTAACTAAAAAATCAGTTTAAAATAAATTATATAATATATATAATCATTAAAATATAATATTATTAAATATATTTTTGTTTTATATATATAAACTCCATAGATGTGTAGTTTGAATGGGGGATTCGTCTTAAGTGGTTCCTCGAATAAATCAGCTTTTATAATCACCATTTTAAAATATACTTAACACTCACCTCTTCATTCAAGCCTCCTATGCAAGCTTCTTGTATTAGGTTGGCCGACAATCTAATAATCTTATAGACTTGCATTCTTTATATAAAGGATATAAAACTACCTCTACAAATCAATAGAAAACTATTTGATCTTTATTCGCTTTTCATCCTATTTCAAGGGTTGAAGACGCACACTACTTTGTAAGTTATATAAGACAATTTCGATATCAAACCATTACCAGTTTATGCAATGGGTAACTGCTTTTGTAGAATGAAGAGGAGGGATAATACAAGAGGGATACCAACTGCTGTTACAAATATTGAGATGCCAACTCCAGATGTGCCCCCAAGGTGGAGGAACTTTGAATTCCAAGTCTATATTCCTCCCGACTACACTTCCTTACTCTCATTGCGATTCTATGCCTTACCTCAGCAAATATTAGATGCTGAAGTTCAACCTCTTAAAGATTGGTTTACTTCGCCAGAGAACAGTCATCATGTTCAAGCTCTCGCCCAAAGGCATGGTGGAAATCCGGTCCTGTTTTTTTTGGGCTCGTATGAACACCTGCAGCGTCCTGACGTGGCGAATTTTATTGCTGAGAACGATGACATGGAACTTGCTCTGGGATCATATGAATCCGATACAGAGAAAAACCAGCATAAGGAGGAAAACCAAATTTCTGGAGCTGGAATTGATGAATTGCCGCCTGGGATTAGACGAATAGCTCTTCAAGATCAAACGCCTTCGGGTAATACATTACAATTTCAAATTTATACTCTTGATGATGGACAAATTGCCGATGATGATGTCGAGCGTATCGTTTCCGCATACCCTTTTCGTTCGCTAAATCACAACTATTTTGAAGACACAATGACGCGGCACGGATGCATATGCTATTTGGTGGTCACTCGTGAGCAGTTTGGGCATTCAATTGTCATAAATTTCTTGCAAAGAAGCCATATGTTGAATGTGAATCTTCTGTTCTATAATCGGACGTATGACGAAGCTGATATTGTTTCTGTGAGGAGCTATGAAGAGGCTAGACGGATTCTAGGACTGGCGACACCTTTACATCAGAGAATTAAAGACCATGCTAAAGAGAATGTCTGTGCTATTTGCCGGGATCTTATTGAAATTGGTTTGGACGATGGAAAAAAATTGCCGTGTAATCACGAGTTTCATTATAAGTGCATTCTCCAGTCCACGAGAGTGAAGAACACTTGTCCACTCTGTCGTTCTGAATACGACTGTCGACAAAACCAATAGCCCTAACCCATCGAAGAGCGATTATGTTCCAGCTATCCACTATTATCTCATAGCTATCATCAAACCGGTTATTATCTTGTTCCCGTGTGCAATTGTAGTTAGCTTTCTCATTTATTTAGAGGAAAACCTCAAATGCAAGATGCTAGTTTATTACCGTGTGAAATATTATGCTCATCCAATAGGGAATTAGTCCCTTATAAATCTCACCAATCAAAGATATTGCCCATAAATCAAGACGACATTCAGAAGAAATTATCATTAAAAGTTAAATCGGGCAGCAAATTCCAAAGAAATTGTAGTAATAATTCAAATTGGATAAAACAAGTGCATGAGTGGTGAGTGGACTAAAGGGCCAAACGAGCGATTATCAAGCATAAATATTACAAATGAAGGACTCCCGAGATCACTAAGAAAACCTCCATGAAACAAAGGTACACAGTACAAATTTCCTTTATGCATTAATATTTTTAACCCCAATCATCCCATTATTATCTCCATGGCTCCTTCCAACTCATCCCATGACGATGTGGAAAACACCAATGCTAATAACCAGTATATTGAATCTAGTATGGCTCAACTAGCAAATAGTATGAATACCATAACTCCAATGTTACAATAAGCTTTTGGAAAACAAAACCAGGAAGCCCTTCATTCCCCACATAACTATCATAGAAGGTATGCTAGTGAGGATAGGGATATAGAGGAATATTATCACCAAGCAAGATGGCCTACAAGTGTTAATTTCCCATGTGCTGATATGCCTACGTTTGAGGGTAATGATCCATGTGTTTGGATAGCTAAAATGGAAGGCATTTTAGAATTATATTGGGTTCCCAAATCTGAAAAAGTTCCTTATGCCTCCTCCAAATTAGGCATGAAAGCTTACCAATGGTTTGATTGGCAAAAACGGGACCATAGTCAACCCATCCCATGGCATGAATTCAAAACACTTTTTCTCAACATATTTGATGAAGGGTCTTCATCCTCATACATGGTTCGTTTGTTGTCACTTAAACAAACAGGTTTAGTAAGGGATTATATTTCAGAATTCACTAGTCTACTTGCTTACACAGGAAAATTACCATTCGAAGTGGTGGTATCAACTTTAGACATGGTTTAAAAGAGAGATTTCAAATTAAAGTAGACCTACACGATCCATAATATTTATATAAAAATATAAATATTGCTAAGTTGGTTGATAAAAAGCTACAAAATCAGAAACTATTTTAGTGTGACTCCTATAATCGTCCTCAAAATTGTAACAATTCCTTTTGTAGAAATGATCAACCATAAAGATATTATTGCTATAAATATCAAAATCATCATCCAAAAGATCAAGTATGTATACCAAGATAAAAATTTCAAATAGAATATGATAATAAGAAATACGAGGTAGAAGAGGATAGCATTCCATAGGATACTCTCATGATCGAGGCACAAAATGAATAGAATGAAGCAACATGTGACAAAGACACTATGGATATCTTAGTACATGCTATTATGGGATTAATAAATCACCATACAATTAAGGTGCCAAGATTCATTAAAAAAAAGGATAAATATGTTAATGGATTCAGGTAGTACTTATAACTTTATTGACATAAAAACTGC
The DNA here is from genome assembly GCA_028583015.1 of Wollemia nobilis. Lineage (NCBI taxonomy): Eukaryota > Viridiplantae > Streptophyta > Pinopsida > Araucariales > Araucariaceae > Wollemia > Wollemia nobilis. The sequence continues at coordinate 656,454 of JAQPPZ010015054.1, forward strand.
AAAGGCATTGAACTTATTCATTCACTCCTTTAATCAAGATAAGTTTCAAGTTTTGGTTGCAAATGGAAGAAATGCTCAATGTATTGGTAGAAAATATTTAGTCTCGATACAAATGGGAATTCAATCAAAGGATCTTGAGGATATTATGACTAACTATGATGATGTTTTCAAAGAACCAAAAGGAATACCTACCAAACTATCTCATGACCATGCATATTATTGGTTCTAGGAATTCTTCCTTCTAATGTTCGTCCTTATCGTTAAACCCAACCTCAAAAAATAGAAATTGAGAAAATTGTCCAAGAACTTTTAGAGCATGGAGTCATTTGGCATAGCACTAGTCCTTACTGTTCACCAGTGGTTTTAGCTCATCATAAGGATAATTCATGGTGTATGTGTCCTAATTTTTGTCCTCTCAATAAAATCACCATCAAGGATAAATTCCCTATTTCTATAGATGAGTTACATGGTGCAAAATGTTTTATAAAGTTGGAATTACACTCTAGTTTTCACCAAATCAGAGTAAGGGATGAGGATATTATTAACACCACCTTTTGTACTCATGAAGGTCATTATGAATTCTTAGTCATGTCTTTTGGTCTCACTAATTCCCCGTCCACATTCCAAAGTCTCATGAACCACATATTTCATCCATTCTTTCATAAATTTATCTTAGTATTATTTGATGATATTCTCATATATAGTACAACATGGAAGGATCATTTGATGCATGTGGGAAAGGTTCTTCATATATTACACAAGGAAAAACTTTTTTTCAAATACTCTAAATACTCTTTTGGTGCTCAATAAGTTGAGTACTTATGTCATATTATGTCTCATGAAGAGGTTAAAGTGGATCCTAATAATATTAAGGTCATTCAATATTGGCCTTTACCTAAAACCATCAAAAAACTTCATGGTTTTTTGGGTTTTATCGATTACTATCACAAGTTTGTACATAAGAAGTCACTCAAGCCTTCAAGGCTCTTAAAGCAGTAATGTGTACTACTCTAGTTTTGGCAACCCCAAATTTTCACAAATAATTTGTAATTGAATGTAACGCTTTAGGAACAGGTATTGGGATAGTACTAATGCAAGAAGGGAATCCCTTAGCATTCAAAAGCAAACAACATTTGGGTAAAAATTTGCAAAGATCCACATATGAGAAAGAAATATTGGCTATTTTACATGCAGTTGATAAATGGAGACATCACTTAATCAGTAGTTGATTTATTATTAAAACAGATCATAGTAGTCTCAAGTATTTTCTAGAACAAATATTTTCTTATCCAGAGCAAAAAAGTGGTTGACAAAATTATTGGGATATGATTTTGGTATCAAGTATAATAAAGAAAAAGAAAACATTGCAAAAGATGTATTATCACGTAAATATGAAGATGAAGTGGTTGTCAAGGTTATTTTAGATCCTTACTCCCAATGGGTTTCTCATCTCCAAGATGAATGGTTGTCAAATACAGAAACTACTCAAATAATCTAGAAATTGTTGTTAGGATCATGCAAACATCATATTTTTTCTTATAATGACAAGGTATTAAGAAGAAATAATCACATCTATATTCCATACAATCCTACAATCAAATCCAAAATTCTGGAATAATCACATGCTTCCCCAGCAACAGGACATTCAATATTTTTGAAGATATATTTACGGGTTAAACAATCCTTTTATTGGAAAGGATTAAAGTCTAAAGTTAAAATATGGGTGGCTGAATACAAGGTATCCCAACGCAATAAGGGTGAAATAGTAAAATATCCTGGATTGTTGATGTAGGAGCATCTAGTGGTGTAAGAGTGATCTTGCATCACCCGATTAAAAATTTGTAATTATTTAATTTTGTAAAACTAGTAAAACTAGTAAAAATTACAGGAGATTTTTGAAGGTCTTAGAGGTCAATTTTGAGGATTTTTGACTAGACACAAGCCTTGGTGCGAAGATCCAAGCTTTGCCCCGCTTAGGTCGTCTTGTTTCCTTTCCTAAAACATGATGTAATAGTCAATCGAGTCAATGAGCGCGAAGTTATGACCTTGGCAAGTTGCCCCCAAAATTCAAATTTGAATTTTAATGGTTTTAGGTGGGAAAAAGGGAAAACAAGGTATTTGAGGGAATTTTCAAAATTGTAAAGGGGCTCTTGCTCTAGGATATTTTTTTTGGGCATGAAATTAACGAAAGGTTGGATTATCTGACTTGTTCAAGGGAAAAATACATGTGTATCATTTTTTGGTGTTGCTTGTGTAACGAGATCTTCACCAAGTGGTATCAGAGCAGGAGTTCCTAAGTGTGTAAATAGATCATCGAACATGAGGCAATTTACACTAGAATCTGTGGTTAGGGTTTCTAAGATAAATGAGCATAATGCCTCCACGAAGAAACCGTGGTGGTGGGAGAAATGTGGTTCAAGAAGAATATTTCATAGCTTTGCAAAGGTAAGTTCAAGCTCTACAAGAGGAGCTATGTAGAGGGTTTGAGCGAATGAGACAAGATGGCAGTGAAGATGAACTTGAAGAGGCAGTTCATTCCAATTGACTCTGCTAAAGAAAATACAAGGTTTGAGGCAGTCAAGTAAGTCTGTCAAAGAATACACAAAGGAGTTTTATAAAATTTTATTCAGAATAGACCATTCTTAGGCCAACAAGGACAAGGTAGCCCATTATATTAATGGGTTAATAGAAAGTATTCAAGAGGATTTAAGTCTGGTCAAGATGACCACCATAGAGGATGCTTACCATTTTGCCCTGAGGGTTGAAGAGAAGCTAAATAGAAGATTTGAAAGAAAGCAAAGAGGAAGAGGTCATGGTGGAAGAAATGGTGGAAGAACAAATGGAGGATGAAATGAAGATTATAACAAGAATGGAGAACCCAGTAGTAGTCAGGACCAAAAGGGAGATAATGCTTACCGTCCCAATGATCAGAATAATAGTTACCAGAGAGGAAGAGGAAAGTTTGGACGCGGGTTTGGAAGAGAATTTTTTGGAACCTGTTTCCACTATGAAAAAGAAGGATATTGAGAATACGAGTTTCCACAACACCAAGAGAGGACAAATAGGAGGCCTGAAGGTAATTCTTGAGTTGTGGTCATTGATGAATGTGTTGAATCTAAGCACTCTGAAGAAGCAAAAATAGAAGTTTTGATCACAAGGAGAGTCTTGCTAAATGAGAAGAGAGACACAGATCCAAGAAAAAGCTTACTTTGCATAAGGTGTAAATTTGGAGGTAAGATCTATAATATTATCATAGATAATGGTAGCACAGATAACCTAGTTTTAGAAGGAACGGTTACTAAATTGCAATTAGATAGGAAGAGACACCCGCATCCATATCGGATTGCATGGTTGCAAAATAACCATAGGGCTTTGGTCAGTGAGCAATGCTTGGTAAAATTTAATATTAGGAATTACCGTGATGAGGTCTTGTGTGATATCCTACCTATGGATGCTTACCATTTGCTATTGGGAAGGCCATGGCAGTTCAATCGGTGTGTAGTGTATGATGGTCATGCCAAAACTTACTCCCTGACAAAGAATGAAGTGCACCATAAGCTGAAGCCCCTGAAGGAGGTGGACAAAAAGGTATGTAGTAGTGCTAAAATCTATTTTGTTGAAGTTAGAAGGTTTTTGGATGGTTGAAGCATGAGCATATGTGCTGTGCATTAATTCCTAAAGTTATGGAAGAAGAATGCAAAGATACCCAAGTAGAAGTCTCAGGTCTGTTAGAAGAATTTATAGATATTATATCAGATAATGTGCTTGAGGGTTTTCCACCTATGAAGAAGATCAGTCACTATATAAATTTGGTAGCAGGATCTAGTTTACCCAATAAAACAACCCATAAAATGACTCTTGTATAAAGTGAGGAGCTAAACAAACAAGTCCAAGAGTTACTAAGAAAGGAATTGATTCAGGAGAGTCTGAGTCCATGTGCAGTACCTGCAGTACTAGCACCAAATCAATATGGAGAATGTGTACAGACTCTTGAGCTATTAATAAGATCACCATAAAATATAGATTCTCATTGCCAAGGATGGATGACATTATGGACTGTTTTAGTGGAGTCAAGTACTTCACAAATATTGAATTGAAGAGTGGGTACCATCAGATTCATGTCAAAGAAGGAGATGAATGGAATACAACCTTCAATACCAAAGAGGGTTTGTATGAGTGGTTGGTCATGCCATTTGGGCTAACCAATGCACCAAGCACATTCATGTAGTTGATGAATGAGGTATTGAAGGAGTTTTTAGGAAAAATTATCATTGTCTATTTGGATGACATTTTAATATTTAGCAAGACCATGGAAGAGCACATGATGCATATCATAAGGGTTTTTGAGAAGCTAAGGGAGGAGCAGTTGCTAATTAATTTGAAAAATTGTAGTTTTTTGGAGTTAGTGTATCTGGGATTTGTCATCTTAGCCAAAGGTCTAAAAATGGACCCATAAAATATGAGGTCCATCATTGAATGACCTACTCCAATAAGCATAACTAAGGTAAGATCATTTCATGGTCTAGCAAGTTTTTTTTTTTAAATCATTAGAAATTTTAGCAGTATTTGTGCACCCCTAACAGAAGCAATGAGAGGGGATAAGAAATAATTTAAGTGGACCTTAGGAGTAGATAAGAGTTTTGATATGTTGAAGAAGGTCACAGAGCAACCTGTTTTGACACTTCTAGATTTTAACAAGGTATTTCAGGTAGATTGTGATGCTAGTGGTAGTGCCATAGGAGCTATGTTGAGTCAAGAAGGTAAACCTGTTGCCTATTTTAGTGAGAATCTTAATGATGCTAGAAAGAAATATTTTGTATATGATCAAGAGTTTTATGCTATATTTTAAGCTCTAAATAAATGGATGCATTATTTGTTGCCAACAGAGTTTGTTCTATATACTGATTATCAGGCATTACAATATATTAATAGCCAAGGGAAGTTAAACTAGAGGCATTTGAAGTGGGTTGAGTTTCTATAGAGTTATACCTTTGTGTTGAAGTACAAAAGTGGAAATTCAAATAGAGTTGTAGATGCCTTAAGTAGAAGGTAATTTTTATTGATAAAAATGAAGGTGGAATTGTAGGGTTTGATGAACTGAAGGGTTTGTATCCTGAAGATCCTAATTTTGTAGAGGCTTGAAGGGCTTGGTTAGCACATATTACCCTGGACAAGACTAAGTGGATGGATTTTATGATCCAAAATGGAATGTTGTTCAAGGAAACCAATTATGCATTCCAAGGATTTCAATGAGGGAGAATCTGGTCAAGGAGAAGCATAGTGGAGGGTTGGCTGGACACTTTGGTTAGGATAAAATAATTGCCGTCATTAGTGAGAACTACTATTGGCCATAGTTGTAGCAAGATGTGAAGATATTTGTGCAAAGTTGTAGAGTATGCCAAATGGCCAAGGGTGCAAGATAGAACACTGGATTAGATCATCCATTACCTGTACCAGAGAGACCATGGGAGGACATCAACATGTATTTTGTTCTTGGACTACCAAGGACAAAGAAGGGAAATGACTCCATATTTGTGGTGGTTGACAGGTTTTCAAATATGGTACATTTTATTCCCTACCAAAAAACAAATGATGCAGTTTATGTTGCAGGTTTATTTTTCAAAGAGGTGGTACAACTTTGTCATATACCAAAGAGTATAGTTTCTAAAAAAGATACCAAGTTTGATGGGTATTTCTAGAGAACCTTGTGGAAGAAATTGAAAATAGATTTGAAATTCAATTATGCGTACCACCTATAGACTGATGGAAAATCAGAGGTGGTGAATAGAAGTTTGGGTAATCTACTAAGATTATTGGTAGGATATAAGCCCAAGGGATGGGGTTTGGTTTTTCCACATGAAGAATTTGCATACAATAATTTTTGTCAACATGAGTACTAACAAATCTCCATTCCAGATAATATATGGGAGTAGTCGAAGAAATGCTTCTGAGTTGAGGAAGATGGATACAGGGGAAAAGTGCAATGTTGAGGCTGAGGACTTTACAGAGCATCTAAATATCTTGCATGAAGAAGTGAAGAAGTATATAACTATTATGAATACTCAGTACAAGACAAGTGCAGATGAGAAGTGACAGTTTAAGGAATTTGAAGTGGGAGATGAAGTTATGGTCCATATAAGAAAAGAAAGGTTTCCTGCTAAAAACTATAACAAGCTAAAAATGAAGAATTTTGGACCATGCAAAATCATAGAAAAATGGGATTCATGAAATGCATATGAAGTGGAATTGCCAAGTGGGTTTAACATATCACTTGTTTTTAACATTTTAGATTTTTCATAATACCATGAAAGAGACAATGGGGAGGGACCAATAGCATAATTGTGGGATATTCCAATATCTACTCTAGATATGGAAGGGATAGAAGATATCTTGGATACTCGCATTTACAAAAGTACAAAAAATAGGCAGTATGTAGAATACCTGGTCAAGTGGAAGGGCAAACCCGTTCAAGATTCATCTTGGTTGTCGAAGGTTGAGGTTGAACGCCTTGGTTTTCTTCCAACAATAGAGAAGTGAAGGTCACTTCTCAAAATTACCTTGGGTTTCTAATTTAGGAGCATATAGTGGTGTAAGAGTGATCTTGCATCACCCAAAAAAAAAAGTTAATTGTTTAATTTTGTAAAACTAGTAAAACTTGCAGTATATTTTTGGAGGTATTAGAGGTCAAATTTGAGTATTTTTGGCTAGATGCGGGCCTTTTCACAAAGATTCAATGTTTGCCCCGCTTAGAACATCTCGTGCCCTTTCTGAAAACATGTTGTAATAGTCAATCGAGTCAACGAGCGCAAAGTTATGACCTTGACAAGTTGCCCCCAAAATTCAAATGAAAGGGAAAAAGGGAAAAAGGGAAAATAGGGTATTTGAGGGAATTTTTGAAATTTTAAAGGATCTCTTGCTCTTGGATCTTTTTTTTGGGCATGAAAGTAATGAAAGGTTGGATTCTTTGGCTTGTTCAAAGGAAAAACACCTGTGTATCATTTGTTTGGTGTTGCTTGTGTAACGTGATCTTCACCAATTGCTTCAACCACTACCTATTCTAGATTGCCAGTGGGAAAATATTTCAATGGATTTTATTGAAGGTATTCCTAAATTAGAAGGCAAAATATTAATTTTTGTGGTACTATATCACCTTTCCTAATATGCCCACTTCAATGGTCTACGATATCTATTTTCAACAAGCAAAGTGGCTAAGGTATTTATGGACTCAAATTTTCAAATTGCATGGAATACCAAAAAAATATTGTAAGTGATCATGATCCTATCTTTACTAGAAATTTTTGGAAAGAATTATTTTGTCTTAGTGGTACCAGGTTAAATATGTCTTCCACATATCATCCTCAAACAAATGGCCAAACTAACATAGCTAACAAATGTTTGAATACTTATCTAAGATGTTTTGCTCAAGATAAAAAGTATCCATGGAGTCATTGGCTTGTTGTAGGGTCTAACATGGAAGATATAAATGTGCTCAAAATAAAATTAGCAAGGTCATTTGTAATGAAGGATTTGGGTGCTGCAATGTAAATCCTTGGTATAAGAATAACAAGAGATAGGAAAAATTATAAATTAACATTGTTTTAGAGTGAGTACATTGAGAAGGTGTTGAAAATATTTAATATGCAGGATGAAAAACATGTAAGTAGACCTTTGGCCAATAATTTTAAACTAACCAAAGAGACATATCCTAATATATTAGAGGATATAGACTACATTTCTAAGGTTCCTTATTCATATGTATTTTGTAGTTTGATGTATGTGATGGTGTGCACAAGGCCAGATGTAGCACATATAGTGGCAGTTGTGAGCAAGTTTATGAACAACCTAGGAAAAGAAAATTGGAATGCAATGAAGTGGATTCTCAAGTACTTGAGAGGTACTATAACTCAGGTATTATATTTTTGAGGTACTAACATTAATTTATAGGGATATGCTAATGCAGATATGGTAGGTGATATAGATAGCAAAAGGAGTACCATAGGGTATGTCTTTACTATAGGTGCAACTGTAGTAATTTAGATTAGGTGTATATATAGGAATTTTGTTCCATGTTAATATCTATCTACTTTGTTATTGTAGTGTGTGCATGTGTGATTAGTCCCATGTTAACAATATTATGGGTCTTGAGTGGTTTATAAGCCCCACCACTTACCATACTCTTTTCCAATGGGGTAGTATACTTAAAGGTGCAATTCCTTGGTCTCACTCATATGGGGTTCTTTGGTCTTTGTGTATGTCTATCTATCTATCTATCTATCTATCCATCTATCTATATATATGTACACACACACACACACAAACACACACAAACACACACAAACATATATATATATATATATATATGTATATATACATATATATATATATATATATATATATATATGTATATATATATATATATGTATATATACATATATACATATATATATATATATATATATATATATATATGTATATACATATATATATATATATATGTATATACATATATATATATATATATATATGTATATACATATATACATATATATATATATATATATATATATGTATATACATATATATATATATATATATATATGTACATATTATACATTCAAATAAACACCACAAACACTTTACCCCAAAATAATCTAACACCTAGTATTGGAATTTGCATCTACCCTGGAATCCTATTAAAGACTATCATTACCCATTCTTATTTTCTTTATCATAGGTATTTTAATTTCATAAATTAGTTGTTTACATTCATCACCATCCTTTTTTGGGTCAAAAGTAGTATTATCCTATTATCATCATTACCCCTTATCTATTAAGATAAAAGTAGACCCATTCAATCATCATTATAGTTTTAGTCTAGGATTTAATTCAATCAAATGACCTTTACATGTTGTCAATGGCAAGGTTCAAATACATTCACCCTTTTCATTAGTAGGTAATCCTGTATTGATCATAATTTTATATAATCCTATGCTTTATCATGTGTCACATCATTTATTTACATCAAATATCAAACATCCATCATCATCCCATTGCTCATCAATTCCATCCATCCCACTCTTTTCTCTTTCTCTAACTTGGGGGACTCATTCAACATTCAATAAAAAAATTATTGGGGGATTCATCATCTATTTTATCTTCTTTCCACCTTCCTCTTAGTATAGGGAGGTGTCCTACCTTCCTTCACCTCCAATTTGATCACATTCCATCATAATTACAAAAAATCACACACCACACATGCTTAATCTACTAAAATTCACATGCTACTCGGATCGCATTCACTCTTCAATAAATTCATGTCTATTCCATTTCTTGATGCTAATTTGATTCTTTTTTGGTTTATTTTTTTGATTTAATTAGGTTTAGTTGTGTTGTCTTAATTAGAGGTATCTCCATCATTGTATTTGTATTGCCTCTCCATATGCTAATTACTGCCATGTTCTCTACTCCAATAACCATCTATAATAACCCTTGTGTCTATTCATACCACACATATGATACCTTATCTATTTCAAAATATTTGGTTTGATGACTCTCTAGATTATTTCAGTTGCTTAGCCATACCTAGTATCTCAATAAAACCTCCATTAAATATATTCTAGTCTTTGAGTGCTATAGGCCTTTTCTAGTTACCTTAGGTGTTCTCTTGGACCATACCCATATCTCACATATTAATCATATTTTTAGTATAGGGATAATGATTCCATATGTTGATATTTCCATAAAGTGGATGGTTTCCTATGTTCATCCTATCATACATATAATCCAAAATTGGGGATCTACATGGCATAGATGTCACAAAAATAATAAAAATCAAGAATCAAAAGTTAAAAATATATATAATTTATCTATCCCTTACATTTAGTACTTGCATGACTATTAGTAGAAAAACAAATCATAACTATATCAACACACATTAGATGTTATATTTTAAGATAAATTTAAAATATTATTTTTAATATAGCCTCTTTCTATTTTATTACATTAACACATCTTACATACATCATGTATTTCCTAAATAAATATCAAACTCGATAAGTTTGTCTCCTCTTAGTACAACCTATACTTACCTTTTATAGAGTGAATTATATCTCAACACTATAGTCCTAAAATCATGGATTAGAAAATCAATGGTTAAAACCACACATTGTTATCTTTCAATTATTATGTGTGTGGTTTTAAATAGTGGTGTTAACAATGAGTTTTTATTAAATGCACTAGAAAAGTAATAACTAAATATATTTGCAAAATCCACTAGTTACACACTTTTATGTAATATAACATAAATTTTGCCATACACACTAATTATCCACATACATTTTATATAATACATATTAAATACACATACACGTTTAATATATAGTCATCTTGAAACTTTTGTGCATTAGTTTGTAATAAATAGTATTTTTCATTTTCTGTAGAATATTTTATATCTTACACACACAATATATATATATATATATATAGAGAGAGAGAGAGAGAGAGAAATTTGAAAGTAAAATATAGTCTTAATTATTCATCAAAACTTACTAGAGTTACACTATCATTCCATATTTTCTTGAAATTGGTTTTCTAAGGTATTTCGTAGAGTAAATTAGAATACAAGTTTTTTACCATATACAAATACAAATAAGCTAGGTACAATTAAGATATTGTTACAAAAAAATATTTTTAGTTATAGAAATCATTCACCAACATCTAGAAATATTAAATAATTCATCCATAAACTAGTGATCCACACAATGAGATAGAGATAGATAATACACTTAAGGTGGAGAAACACCAGAAATACTCCTTAAGAAAAGAATAAATCACAAGATCTCCCAATATGAGAGGGCCACATAGAGAGGGAAAAGTCCCATAAGCCACTTCATGATAAATGATTATTACATATTATTGATATCCATGATAATTACAATGACAAATATCCTTTATTTATATACCCATCTTCTAATTCTACTTTGGGGAGATGATTACTATTATTATTTTATACTATAATAAAATATTATAATATAATGAACCTTGGATTATGTGTAGCCCATGCCAACCCTTGTACAATATAATATCATCTCCCCATATATTTGTTCATAGGTAACCTAATATTCCACCCTCCTTACAAATGTTACATCCTCAAAATATATGAAGAATCAAGATAATATGATTTGATAAGCAATGTTAACAACTAGTACCAACCTCGATCATCCATCCATCCATCCTAGTGAAACTCTAACTAGTGATGGTCATTGTTGATGCTGGTATGACACTTTTATACCTGAGTATCCAAAACTACTTTATTGGCTCCACACTTCCATTACTCTATTATGATAATTCAAATGATGGATCTATTTGTTCCTTGATATTGTTACACCACTCTAAAAAATAGTATCACTATACTTTCTCTACCAAACAATGCCATACTTGGTAACCTTTCTATTCCATGTAGAACCATAATATTATTATTATAATACATACCTCAAATAAAATGCTTTAATAATGGTTTTAAACTGCCCTTAAAGGTCTTTAAATACAGTTTCTCAGTCACCATATCTGAGGGTATTGTAAAAAGTCCATGACATATGATGATTACTAAAAATTACCTCAAAAATTTACCCTCTTAGGGCCTAAGAGAACAATTTATAATCACCCTCTTAGGGATACGAGGGTGGTTAGAACCTAAGAGAACAATTTATAATCACCCTCTTAGGGATACGAGGGTGGTTAGAACCACTATCTTAGGTCTAAAATGGAAGATAAAAATTACCCTCTTAGGGTTAATCTCTTAAGCCTAAGAGGGTAGTTTATAACTACCCTCTTAGATCCAAAGAGGGTGGTTTAAAATCACCCTCTTAGACCTAAGATAAATGTTTTAAATCACCCTCTTAGATCATGCTAAGACAATTATTTATAAACACTATCTTATGGTGACCTAAGAGGGTGGTTTAAAAACATCATATTAGGTCTAATAGGGTATTCTAAAACTATCCTTTTAGGATATCACCTAATAAATATATATAGAGGATATCGTAGCTAAAATAATATAGCACTTAATAATGGCTTGTTATTTCAATTGAAGCACCATTTATTTCTCATGGTAATTTCATGGACAAGGTAATTTTCCATTGGAAAAAAGAAGGATAAAGTTTTCCATGGAAGCATTAGAGTATGTATGAAGTCACAATGCACCATTTTGCTCTTGTTGGAGTGCATACAACCAATGTGGTTCTAGGCATACCATGTTAAAAATAATTTTATACTTGATAGATGATCACATGCATGTTATCCTATGGGACATGGAAATAAAAAATGTATGCATGTATAAAAGACCATGATAAGAAGTCATACAAATCCTTAGGTGCTAGAAATTATTTATAATTTATAGATAGAGTTAGTGAAAATAATCTTAATTTTAATAGGTTAAAACTTACCAATGATATCCTATTCTATACCTTATTTGTTTGGTTGTTTGAATCAAGGTAAAGATATATGGATCAACTAGCACTATATACTTTCATATGTAATAAAAAATTTCAAATATAGATATCATCCTTGAGTGGCCCAATATGTGGTAGTGCCATGGTGTCTACTAGTCAAGATGTCAAGATAATGTAGTCACTTTACAAGATTAATTTTATAAGGATAACAGAGGCAGTTCATGCGACCAAAAAGGCTTATGTTTTTTATGATCAAATCACATAAATATGGAAATGCTATTGTCACTATATGTTCTTGAGTGATGCAATAAAGGTGGGTTGATCAACCAATAGTGGAAGACAAGGACATATTTGCAATATCTGAGTTGGTATTTATGCATTGTCAGGTAAAGCACTTGATAGATGTAATTGGTTGAACCTCCTTGTTAGATGGTCCTTTGTACAAGTTTTGTATTTTGGAATGGTGAGATCAAGCATGATATTGACGAATTGAGACAAAATGGATACATACAATTGAATCCATCACCTTGCAATAGTTTGATTGAATATAAAGTTTTCAATAAAATCATTGTGAAAAATTGGTACCCAATTACTTGTTGAATCAACTTAGAGATGCCAACTATTTAATTAATATCAACTTCAAGTTAGGCTAGTGGAAGACAAGATTTACATCCAAGATTTTTAGACCTAACAAAATGCATTTTTAATGAGATAATTTTTGCTACTATTAAATTAAATATTTTTAGCTTGTCTAACTTCTCAACACATGTATTTACTCTAAAAAAACACCATGTAGTTTCAATATGAAGCTTATAGGTACTGTTGAAAACCCACTATGGCAAAAAGAATCCAACAATCTCAAGAAGTGACTAGGAGATAAAATAGTAAAATATTGTAAGTATAACCACAATGGGTAAATCCAAAGGAGACAAACCCTAATTTTGTAAATCAAGTACAAATAGAAACAACCATATGAGCAGGATCCCATCAAGGTAAAGTAGTAATAAATGAATACCAACGGTGGAGATAGAGGACATAAAGAAGAATGTGTTTATGCCAAGTGGAGAAATAGAAAGCTTGATTATAATAATGCTAAATGAATAGAAAATTCTTATTTCAAGTGCAAAATTAGTTATTATTATATATGTAAATGGAAAATTTTTATTTACAGATTTAGGTGAACGGACAACCTGAGCCCTCCATATAATGGGTAGATGTCTAAATATCCCTACCTACCCCAACCATTAGAGATGAGGTGGAGGGTATACTAAGACTTTTTTTAGATACATAAATATCCATATATGCAAATCAAGTATTGCTGCTAAGAACTAGGACTAAGAGTCAAACATGAAATATCAATTTTATAACTAACATTTACTCAACACAATAGAAATAAACATGCATGTATTATTAGAATCTTAATCCTATGCCCTAGAAGCACTTGCATTCTCTTTTTTTTTTTATACCAAATTACCTTCTTGTATCTAACTAGCCAACCTCATGCTCAAGATACCTACAAACCTCACTTCTAGCTTGGTTGCTCATTATGTGTAAACAATACTTGATTTAGGCTAGGCAATGAAGGAGCCCACAACATATTTCATTGTGGTCATCTCATTATTCCTTCTAAATAATATAATTTCCTCTTTATGGGTGATGTGCTCATTGAATTTCCAATAACATTCACCCAAACATTAACCATGTATAAGGTCTTCTGGGTTAGTACTAATCATCATGCCTTTGACCGCTACATTATTGTTATGGATCTTAGTCAAGTAGCATTCCCTTATCTTATTTTGAGTGATTAATATTGTTTTTAGTCCATACATGGAAAATACATAGCCCAAATAAATTCACTACATAACATGCAATACAAACTAAGTCAACCATTTTATATTTAAAAAATATCCATACCATTAGTGACTTTGGACTAGAAGATATTGAATAGCCACATGTTCCTTAACCACCACCATGAATGTTATGTCCAATTGTAGGGATAGCATGTAGTGATGTTGTCTATGGAATTATATGCAAGGGATAATTCAAATTTAAGGGTTCAACATGTAAATATTTCAAATATGAAATCATGAAAAAACTAACACACATCTCTCTATAAAAACTGTGTCAAAATATCTTCAATATTTTTCTCTTTCTCTGCAAGCTTATTTACAATATTTTTTCATTATATTCAAACTTCTCTTTCCACATTTTATCTTTCTCTATTGTATACTCTTGCATATAGTGCAACTTCTATATGTAACCCTCTCTAGAAAACAAAGTACTTGTGATAATCCTTTGTCGACATCCTGAACCCGATCCAATATTTTGGGTCCTAAAACCTTGATGAGGATATCGCTCTTAATATATTGATTTATGAAGCTCGTAGATGATATTTCATCATCTTTTTTTTTTGATAATATCACATGCATATTATCTATAACATGTTAAAAAATAATCAATATAACAATAGTTTGAAGTTTAATGTAATGCTATTTCTAAGGGAATGTCACTTATGATTGTCTTCACAAATTTTGGTGAAATAGGAGCTCCACCCTTCTTTGTATGAGCTATGATCCACATAGTTACCCTTGGTAGTTGATTTTTCATATTTGGTTTGCTCTTCCTCTGCCATATATATAGTTGGAGAGACATGGGGATAAGTCATATGACAAAATAATATAACTATATTGGTCACATATAATGGATGAGTATGATAGAATACCATTTCATGCTCCAGTCGAGCATATCCTATTCACCTACAAGTGTGCATGATTGATTGGTGAGATCTATTTTGTTTGTTCCTTTTCCACATTGCTTATAACGCAAGGAAGAAACCAATATATAAATTTATTAGGGAGAGCAATGTTGAAAAAAAATCACATGAACATAATAATGATATGAACTATCATAGTAGGTTGGCTAGTCCCTGCCTTAAATTTGGCATTGCTCCTATCATTCACAAAGGTTTTATAATATTTTTGTGATACATAAGGTAGGGAATTAGAAATTCTATATTTGTCATTATCATACTTATCATAGTGGTTTTTCACAAGTCAATGCTTATGTTCATGGCATTGCTTTTCCATGTTTGTGAAGATTCACTAGTTCATTATATCCAAAACTATATATATTTTTTGCATCAAACTAGTATCTTATTAAATGCAACATTTATATAAGTATTAAAAAATGGACACTATGAAATACATTGGCTAGAAATATACCATAATGAGTGTCCATAACTATTTTTTAACTTCCACTAGGACTAATCTCTAACTATAATATATATGTGTGATAGTGATAATCTCCCTCACAATCACCCACAAGTACAATGTAAGCTTAATAGATTTTTTTCCTATAGGTTGTCCACTTAGATTGAAAATGATATCCACATTATTTATGCTACATTACTCTATTGAACATCTTGTTAGACCTCCCTTTCTATGATATTTTGTGTTTTAAATGTGTGATGACTTAGAATCAACACTTATAATATCATCACCATCCAAACATCATTATGATATATAGAATGACAATAACGAGTAACCCAACATCATTAGAAATTTTCTTATGTGTTCTATATATATTCTTCATTAGCAAAATCATTTTTATCCTTATTTAGAGTATTTCTACCATCAGATCATTTCTACCAAATTATTTTATTTCTTTCTCATTAATAAAACTCCATAACTGGTATCTTCCACTAGTTGCTACAATACACCATTGTTGATGATAAAACCATGATCAATTCTAATATACCTAGGTCAACCACTATTGAATAATATTATAAAATTCCATTTACTTACTAGCATATGAGGTGTCTTTCACTGACTCCTAATTTATTATGAGAGACTTAGATACTTGTGGTGTCTTTCTTAGTCTTTTGTTTGCTCATATTGACTATATTTTTTTCAAACTAGTTATTTTATTTAAGCTAACTCTTCTAAGAAAAAAATAAAAATAAGCTACTACTACAAAAAAAGGAAGAATCCTTATCTAAAAAAAAACTAGAAGATTCAATTGAAAGAAAATAAATAGTTTCAAAAGACAAAAAATAGTCATGGTTAAACCTATCTCCATTAGCATTAGTTGTTGTTACATCAATGCTTTCAACTACAAAAAGTTTTAGAGCACCACAAAGGTATATACTAGCTTATTTTAAAACCTCATGACCAAGTATTTTTTTTTTATGAGGATACCTTAGAATATATATGGAGGAGTCAAGTTTTGTTACACTTGTTGTATGAGTAAAATATCTATTCATGAAGTAAGAAAAATAAATTATATTTATTTTTATGAAGTTTCACAAGTGATAATTAGAATGGCAATACAAGATATGGAGAATATATAATAAGAACATATGTTTATCAATAAAATATTTTCATAAATTAAATATAATCATTAATATTTTTAGGTTGCTATACTCATTCTTAATTTATTATGTTATTTTCACTTTGCATTTTATTCCATACATGCAAAAATAAAATAGTCCTAGATTCCAAAATGCAATGGTCAAGCTTGGTTAAATTTAAGCTTGATAATTTGTTTGAATCATATGGGGTAGGGTACATGTAATCCTTTAAGGTATATCAGACAATATTATTTAACTTATCTTCGTAAGGTAAAACCCATCAAGAAGAAAATCATATTTGTAAAACCAACAACTAACTCACATGAACTACATGGTTAAACCCCTAGATGGATCCACCCACAAAATACTTTGGAAATAGAATTTGTAAAAGTATTAAGTAGATAATGATACAAGCTTCATTTTTGCTTGTAATTTATATGATTATATAACTAACAAATAAATAGATATTTTCATTTACAGTCTATTGTATGATTCCTTGAATAAGAAAATCAACACAATCGAACAAAGCTTAGAAATTTTATTCAAGAACTAGAATGATAGGAGAGATCATATAAATAATTAGGAGAGAATAAAAGTATTGTAACATATCTAGAGATCTAACACTAAAAGGATTTTGTAGACATGAAAGCAAACCATCAAAAGTAACCAATATAGCATTTAAAACAATAATAGAGATGCAAGTAGAATATCTGGTGTTATAAGAATCATCAAAGCAAAATTAAAATCAATAGTAGTCACTGAAAGGATAAAAATAATAAAAACCAAATATTTAGTATTATAAGCATATCAACAAACCTTAACTAGAGCATTTAACCTGCCTTCATAAGGTAAAACTCCTCAAGAAGAAAATTATATTTGCAAAACCAAAAACTAAATCACATGAACTACAAGGTGAAACCCTAGATAAATACACCAAAAAAAACCTTGGGAAATGGAATTTGTAAAATTATTAAGTAGATAATGAAAATAAACTTCGTTTCCACTTGTAAGTTATATGATGAAATAACTAAAAAATAAATAGATATTTACAGTTACAAACTATTATACGAAACCTTGAATAAAATAATCAACACAATCAAAAAAATCTTAGAAATTTTGTTTTAGAATTGGAATGATAGGAGAGATCATCTAAAATATTAGAGGAGAAGAGCCAATAGTTAAAAACTCTATGGTAGCACATGTGTCAATATCATATAATGCCATTTTAGCTCATGAAAATTTACAAGCAGTATGTTTATCACACTGTCATATTATATATTTCATTTTAGCATTGTCAAATCATGATAGATGCATTTCTAAATATATATTTCATAGGTGTCAAAAATATATATAAAATATGGTTGGACCCTTTCTTAACAAGTGTATTATCCACTCATGCAATGTACATAGAGATATGTATAACTTAGTGTAAGTGCTTTGTTGGAACTCAAAACCTTTCCAATATTTCCTTTTTCTTTTTGTAGTAGAAAAATTTCCAAGAACTCAAAATATTTGAAGTTTATTATTTCTTAGAAAATCCTTGTGTATGTGGGTTTCCACTCAATGTCAAATGTGAAAGAACAAACACCAACCAAAGATCTAAAATGAAAATAGAAGGAAACCATTGTGGATTTCTATATTGGTATTAATAAAATTTAAAATCGAAGGAAGACCAAATGAAGATATAAAATAAAAATAGAAGGAAACCACTATGGATTTTCATATTGGTATTAATAAAACTAAAAATTGAAGGAAGACCAAACGAAGTTCCATAACAAAAATAGAAGGAATCTACTATGGGTTTTCATATTGGTATTAATAAAAATAGAAATTAAATGATGGTCAAACAAAGCTCTAAAATGAAAATAGAAGGAAGCTACTATGGGTTTTCATATTGGTATTAATAAAACTAAAAATCGAAGGAAGACCAAATGAAGCTCTAAATGAAAATAAAAAGAACACCCAAATATGAAATTTGGTTAGGGTTTTCATATTGGTATTAATAAAATTGGAAATAGAAATAAGATCCAAAAAAGCTTTAAATGAAAATAGAAATAACACCCAAATACAAAATCTTGTTAGGGTTTTCATATTGGTATTAATAAAATTGAAAATTGAGAGAAGACCTAATAAAAATCTAAATAAAAATAGAGAGAACATCTAAATACATATACATAGTAATCCAAAAATACATTTAAATTCAAAACATAAGCTTTTTTACATCAAATGGTATAAGCTCAATTCTTTTATTCAAGTTTAAATTTTGCATATCAAAATATACAAGTTTGTATTCAAAGATCAAAGCCCTAGCTCTACCTTCGATGCATGTTGTAGAAATGCTTAAAGCCTTAACTTTTTCTCTATTGTACACTATAAAATATCTCAAATTTGTAGCTCTACCTCTATCATACGTTACCAAAATGCTCAAAGCCCTAGCTATGCTATTTTAAAATAGATAGGTGGGCCAGTCCAAAATTTGGTATATTCTATAGCTCAATCTCTTAATATATAAAATATTCATTTAATCTTGAGGGAGTCTAAAAGATGAACCTATCTATCCTTATTTAAACCCTAGAGTAACTCTCCACTTCCTTGGATAGAGATAGGGTTTGGGATGGAACTGAGAATATTTCTACCAGGCCGTTAAAATAGCAAGAGTGTTCAACTAGTAGAACAAAGATATGATAAATAAAATTAATGGATAGGGGAGTTGATCAAATGAACAAGGCAATATATCTTAGGAAAAAACTAGTAGTCTTCTTTGGTCCTACAATCCTCCCTCAATTGTGCATTGTAAAATGTTTAAAGTTTTGAAATGTGATTTGGACTTTTTTTGCAATCTTTATAATTTTTTTTAATTGAGACCCTAAAATGGTGGTTATGAACCACACTCTTAGAGTTGCCTAAGCCACCCTTCTAGACCTAATAAAAATGACCCTCTTAGGTCATCCTAAGATGGTGGTTTAAAATTGTAGTCTTAGGGTGTCCTAAGAAGGTGGTTAGAAACCATCCTTAAAACATACCTCTTAATGTGACCCTAAGAGGGTAGTTGTACTAAGAGGGTAGTTTTTAATTGCCCTCTTAGGAACTATTAATGTGGTTTTGTACCATCATAAAAACAACCTTACTTTAGTTATTGTTAAAGCCCTTTTTTGGGGTAGTGTCCTCTTGATAGTATAGAAAATATCAACACAAACGATATCTCTAGGGTAAATATAGGTCTAACTTGTATGGGTGGTATTTGCAAAATTTTAGATGGTTCTACAATATTCAGTTTTTTATAAATATTAGGAATAACAATTAATAATCATGTTGAATGATATTTAAATTGAAGGGTCCTTTAGGGGGTATGGAAAATAGGCTAGAGGAAGATCCAATTAGAGTTTGATTTTAGAATTTGGAATCAACATTTTATGGAGCAAAATCATACAGTTTCCATAGAATGAAAAATAGTGAGGGTTTTGGAAAAAATATATCTCCTTAAACAAAATTTAACCTTGTCAAGTTTAGGCATGTTCCTCGACATCTATACAAGTTGGTTGATAATTTTGCAAACTAGGTTTTGGATAGATTTGAGGTTATTTGTTATTTCCAACCTCCAATTTTATGGCATTTAAACATTAGGGAATTTATCTTTTCCATTATTTTCTTAGATGATAGTAAAATGAAAGTATCATGGTCCTTTCGGTTTGTTCTAGTTTTCACAATTTATTATTTACGTAGCAAAGTAGAGTTCAGAAAGCCATTTCGTATATGACATGTAAAAATTTGGGCCATAAGTTTTTATGTTTGGTATTCTAAGAGATGTAATATTCTATAGATTTAATTTAATAATATATATATATATATATGTTTTTAGATGTGGTGTATCATAGCCACATATTTGACTTTAGTCTTTGTCAAAGGGATGGATACCCTAGGTGCACTCAATTATTTTTAGGATGAGCATTGTTCATAGCCCATTCATGGTACTCAGGAGGATATTTGTCACTCTTGAGTTTGTGAAAAACCTATATATCATAGATATTTGGGTTTGTAGGTGGATATTTCTTATGAACCTTTGATCTCTATAAGTATTTTGGAGAATTTAGATTGGAATTGAGTGATCATGAAGCTTGAATAGTTATCCAAAAATTCAAGGGTAAATTACCAGGTTTGAAGGAGCTCAAATGATACATTAAATATATTTGGACTAGTAAATAATTTCAAGTAAATCTCCTACCCAAAAAATTATTTTTTATTTCCTTTTATAATTTAGTGCATATATATAGGGTTATGGTTTATAGATACAATTAAATTTTTAGATAAATGGGTATCTATATAAGACCTTAGACTCCCAATTTCAACCTCTTTCTAGAAGATGTTGATGACTACCTAGTCTAGGTGAATCTATATGTTTTCCCTATGGTGTTTTAGGGAGAGAAAATATTTTCCAAATTTCAGTAATGTCATTGGTGCATTTTAGTATATGGATGCCCAAACAAAAAAAATGTGTCCAATAAAATTAATATTTTGAAAGCAAGACTATCTATTTGAATGGATGTTTTATTTTCTTAGTATCAATCCATTACTATCTCCTCAAGCAAATGGGAATAGATCCAAAATATTGAATATGAAGACTTCTCCCTAAGATGGTATGGTTATCAACAATATGGTCACTTGAAAAAATATGTTTGATCATCTGATCATGCTTTTATTACTCCTTGGTGGAGGATAAGACCTTACACATAAATGATTCTAAATATTCAAATATCACATTTCAAAAGGAAGATGCTCATCCTCTATATGTGCCAATTATTCAATAGGAATCAGTGAGCAATAAAATATTCAACCTCAAAAGGACAATTTAAATCAAATAGTGGATAAAATCCAAATGGTTATTAAAGATAACTTAGTTAGTTCCATGGAAAATATTATCACCTCAAATGGTATTATTGAAGCTGATTATAAAATAATCAATTTTTTAAAAATTAATATCCTATAAAAGAGTTACAAATAAAAATTACCTCAGGAGCTTGAAGTGCAAAAATGTATTATTAGATCTTACCACTTCAAAGGAGGATGAACCTATACTATAGAAAAAATTAATCAATAAGACACAATGAGTAGTAGTTCCAATGACTACAAGTTTTGTAATAATCCTAAAGGCTATAAACTCTATAAAAGTCCCAACAACTATTTTTGTAGCTATAGTTGTTATAAGTTTCTATTTTGAAAGTGGTCTAGTAATCTATCATGTTTTGAAATATATTTTATCAATATGTGGTATTCTAAAGGTTCAACCATAGTAATATATGGATGATAATATTTTGTTTAAGCTACTTCAATATATTGTATTATCTTATACAACTTGATATAAGGATTTAAAACCCTAAAAAAAATTCTTACCCTTTATATAAGGGGCAAACAAAATCTTTTCAATAATATTAATTAAAAGATAAATTTAAAATAAATTATAATATATATAATCATATAATATAATCACCCAAACCAATATAATCATTAAAATATAATATTACAGATATATTTTCATTTTTTATAAAATAAATTTATAATTTTATTAAAATAATAAAATTATTATTTAAATATTGAAACAAAATAAAAATATTATTACATTTTGAATTATTTTAATTTTTTTTGGTTAGTGCGAGAATCCCTTACTACCGTACATAGGGCTGGCAGGCTCCCCCCAACCCTTCCTAAAGTCTAAATATATGCTTATCAATAGGGAATTTAACACACAGCCACCACACCCTCACCTACACCACAACCATGACCCCTCCTAAGGTCGAGAGCTATACTTATCAATAGGAAATGTAACACACAACCACCACACACCCTTGCCCACATATAATTATCAATAAGAAATTTAACACACAGCCACCACACACCCTCGCCCACAATTACCCATACCCTAGTTTAAACATTATTTCATTTTGAATTTAAAAGAAGGTCCATATTACAATACCAATACCAAAAAATAATAATAAATCCTTATTGTAAAAAATATATATCTTATTTTGTTTTTATATTTAATAGGTGATTCGTCTAAGTGGTTCCTCTAATAAATCAGCTTTTATTTACTCGTTTTTTTCTATTAAAATTCTCAAAGTTTACTTGTTATAGCAAAAATAAGTATATTTTTATTTGTTGTATGACAGAATCTCTACAAACCATAGCTGTTGTAGAGAAAGAGTTAACAATATCCCAACTTTTCAAAAATAATTTTTATTTTGACCTCATCTTCTTCAAATCAACAGTTTGTTTTTTTTTTTAAGACTCTGCATTTTCTATTTTCTTAAATTGGTATGAACCAGTCCCCAATTTCGAACCGCTTTTAAATTGTCCTTCTCCATCCTCCTCCTGTGTCTTAGAGTTCACTTCATTTCTTCTGCTTTTAAAACAACAGACCTCAAGGAATTTTTTGGCATATCTATTCTTCGGGCGGAATTCAGCTTTCATGGAATTAATCTTCGAATCTTGGGAAGTTTGTTGTACTAGGTTGGCCGACAATCTAATAATCTTACAGACTTGCATTCTTTATCTAAGGGATATAAAACTACCTCTACAAATTAATAGAAAAATATTTTATCTTTTTGCTCAAAATCACTCCCTTATTCGCTTTTCATCGTATTTCAAGGGTCGAAGACGCAAACTACTCTTTCAGTTATAATACAATTTGGATATCAAGCCATTACCGGTTTATGCAATGGGTAACTGCTTTTGTAGAATGAATAGGAGGGAGAATACAAGACGGGTACCAACTGTTGTTACAAATATTGAGATGCCAACTCCAGATGTTCCCCCAGGGTGGAGGAACTTTGAATTCCAAGTCTATATTCCTCCCGACTACACTTCCTTACTCACATTGCGATTCTATGCCTTACCTCAGCAAATATTAGATGCTGAAGTTCAACCTCTTAAAGATTGGTTTACTTCGCCAGAGAACAGTCATCATGTTCAAGCTCTCGCCCAAAGGCATGGCGGAAATCCGGTCCTGTTTTTCGTGGGCTCCTATGAACACCTGCAGCGTCCTGACGTGGCGAATTTTATTGCTGAGAGCAATGACGTGGAACTTGTTCTGGGATCATTTGAATCTGATACAGAGCAAAATCAGCATGAGGAGGAAAACCAAATTTCTGGAGCTGGAATTGATGCATTGCCGCCGGGGATTAGACGAATAGATCTTCAAGGCCAAACGCCTTCGGGTAATACATTACAATTTCAAATTTATACTCTTGATGATGGAAAAATTGCCGATGATGATGTCGAGCGCATCGTTTCCGCATACTCTTTTCGTTCGCATAATCACGACTATTTTGAAGACACAATGGCCCAGCATGGATACATATGCTATTTGGTGGTCACTCGTGAGCAGTTTGGGCATTCAATTGTCCTAAATTTCTTGCAAAGAAGCCATATGTTGAATGTGAATCTTCTTTTCTATAATCGGACGTATGACAAAGCTGATATCGTTTCTGTGAGGAGCTATGAAGAGGCTAGACGGATTCTAGGACTGGCGACACCTTTACATCAGAGAATTAAAGACCATGCTAAAGAGAATGTCTGTGCTATTTGCCGAGATCTTATTGAAATTGGTTTGGACGATGTGAAAAAATTGCCTTGTAATCACGAATTTCATTATAAGTGCATTCTCGAGTCCACGAGAGTGAAAAACATTTGTCCACTCTGCCGTTCTCAATACGACTGTCGACAAATCCAATAGAGCTAACCCATGGAAGAGACATTATGTTCAGTTATCCACTATTATCTCATAGCTTTTTTTTTTACAAATATTAGCATTCCTTCGAGCAAATACAAGAAGAATGGACTTTGCTAAGCAAACACAAGAAAAATCCACTCACGACCACATGGATGATAATAACTAGGTAACTGCCATTGCCATTCTAAGCTTTGTTATTATCTTATTTGTTATTTTATATATATAAACATTTTATTTAGATGGTGCTTTATTATCAAATGCAAGATGGTACATTATTATCGCGTGAAGACCAAATTAATTGACTATATTTGATTGGAGGGTTACTTAGATGATTATATTCCTTAACCAAAGAAAAGAAAAAGATAATATAATAAAAGTTTATTAATTATAATGACCAAAATTACCAGCTATAAAATATAGAAATGTATGTCTATCTGTGTCATAAGGATATTTACCTACCATTAGGTAGAATAACAAAGAAGATAGTGAATTTATAAAATGAAGAATGGTTGGTTCTTGATATAAAGGTATTAGAAACAATACGATTATGCTTGGAAGCATTGGTGGCCTTTAATATTTCAATGAAAAAAATAAAGGTTTAATAAATACATTGGCTAAATTGTATGAGAAACCTTTAGCTTTGTATTTATTATGAAGCATTTATTTTATATGCAGATATTAGAATATGAGACTATTACTGATCATTTAAATGAATTTAACACGGTTACCAATAAAATAAGTTATATATGAGTAAAATTTGATTATGATGTTAGGGCTCTTTTGATCCTGTGCTCATTGCTAAAATTTTGGAATGGTTTGGTAAGTTTGATGATGTCATTGGTGTTATCCTTAGTGAGGAAATGTGATGGAAAAGTAGGTGAGATATTAGGTAATGCTTTGACTATGCATAACAAGGGGAGATAAAAGGAGAGAGGAAAAACCTAGAGAATCATGTAAATATAAAAATATATAAATCCAAATCCAAAGGGAAACAAATGGAATGTTGGCATTGCAAGAAGAAAGGTCATATAAAAAGAGACTATTGATCTCAAAAAGAAAAAAGAGGAGATGAAAAATTAGATAATGATCAAGAAGTAAATATAGTAGGCAATGTGTTACAATATTCTTTAATTCTTTTATTAGATAATATTAATGATTATTGGTGCTATACTCAAGGGATTCATACTATACCACATCCCATAGGAAATATTTTCTAGTCTATGTTCAAGGTGATTTTGGATAAGTTTATTTGGGTGATGATTGACCATGTAAAATTATTGGAATGGATAAGATATAGATAAAATTACAAAATCAAAACCAATGGTTGCTGAAAGAGGTAAGGCATATTCCTAATTTGAGAAGAAATCTAATTTCAACAAGGTAGTTGGATAGCGAAGGTTGTACAGTTACATTTTTAAAATATTCATGAAAGGTTGTTAAAGGATCACTAATATTAGCAAAAGGAAAGAAGAAATATATATTGTATGTATGAGTTAGAATGGGATGCATATTTCCCACTCAAAAAATTTATTTCTAGGTTTGAAGTAGGTTGATTTGGACTTATGTGAGCATTGTATTTACGAAAAATAGAAAAGAGTTAGATTTATCAAAGTAGGGAAGGAAGAGAATAGTGAAGAGTTGGAGCTTGTGCATACATATGTATGGGTACTAGCTCAGGTATCATCTCTTAGTGGCTCTCAATATTATGTTACTTTTATTGATGATACACCTAGAAAAATGTGGTTTTATTATATTCGAAGAAAATCTAGTGTCTTTGATACTTTTAAGAAATTAAAATATTTGGTTGAGAATGAGATAGAAAATAAGTTGAAGTACTTCAGATTAGATAATGGAGGTAAATACTACAACAAGGAGTTTGATAGTTACTCTTCATACCATGGGATCTGTAGAGTGAAGACGGTTCCAAGAACACCTCAAGAAAATGATGTGTTACAAAGGATGAACATGATAATCATAGAATGTGCTAGGTGTATAAGATTACATGTAGGATTACCCTTACAATATTTGGTAGATGTTCTAGATATTGTAATTTACTTGATAGATGGAGGACCTTCAAGTTCCCTTGATGGTGGTATTCCATAAAAGGTATGGATAGGTAAACCTATTAACTAATCATTTTTTAAGACTTTTAATTGTGAAGCATTTGTTCATATTTATAAATAAAATAGAACAAAACTTGAGATAAATTCTAAGAAATGTACTTTCATTTGATATGGAGTTAATGATTTTTATTATCACTTTTAGAATTATGAAAATTGAAAAAAAAATTGTAGTAGAGATGTGGTATTCAATGAGAAAGTCATATATAAATATTAGTTGTAGGGAAATAAACAAGAAAATGTAAACATAGAAAACATAGTTTTTGATGAAATCATAGAAACTAAAATTCCAAAGGTGCTAGAAAATCAACAATAGTAACAAGCACCTCAAAATCCTACAAATACTATTAGAAGATCTACCAAGTTAAGTAGACCCCCTGATCATTACTCTCCTTCATTGTATTATGTATTATTGACTGATTTTGGTGAACCAAAAACTTATGAAGAAGCAATGCAGGTAAAAACTAGAAAAATAATGGAAGAGAAGATGGACTCTTTGGTATATAACCAGACTTGGGATTTGGTTTGGTTACCTACATGAATGAGAACATTGTAGAACAAATGGGTTTACAAGGTGAAGGAAGAATATGGAGCTAAAAATAAGTATAAGGATAGACTTGTTGTAAAATTGTTTGCACAGAATAAAGATATAGATTATGATGAAATTTTTTCTCCTATTGTTAAAATAACTTCAATTAGAACTATTTTAAGTTTAGTGGATATAGAAGATTTAAATATTGAATAGTTAGATGTAAAAACAATCTTTCTTCATGGGGATTTGGAGGAAGAGATTTATATGCAGCATCTACAAGGGTATGAGGTCAAAGTGAAAGATGAATTAGTATGCAGGTTGAAAAAGAGCTTGTATGGCCTGAAGCAAGCTCCAAGGTAGTGGTATTTGAAATTTGATAGGTTTGTAACAGAGCAAGGATATAGTAGATGTTATTCTAAAAATTGTGTTTATTTTAAGAAATTAGATAATGGTAACTATATTATCTTGTTATTGTATGTAAATGACATGATTTTCGTAATATGCAAGATATAAATTTTCTCTATAGAAAATTAGCAAGTTCATTTGCAATGAAGGATTTGGGTGTTGCAAAGCAAATCCTTGGTATGAGAATAACAAAAGATAAGAAAATTCATAAATTAACATTATCTCAGGGTGAGTACATTAAGAAGATGTTCAAAGTATTTAATATGAAACATGTAAAACCTATTAGTACACCTTTGGCCAATCATTTCAAATTGACCATTGATTGGTCCCTTAGACCGCATAACATCCCCTAAGAGCAATTTTTTGAGCTGCATCACTAAAACATCCATTACTCTTGAGATTATCTTGAGGTAGGTTAGGTTAGATGCCCTTTGACCATGAGGTTTAATAATTTATGGATTTACAACTATCATTCATTTTCAAGCTTAACTAAGGGTGAAGCAAAATATTGGGCAGGCCAGTAGTAGGACTTAGACAATATGGCCACTATTGGGAGGATAATTTTTCTCCTTATGACACCCAACATCACAACCACCATCCTAGGAAGTCTTTTTAATTCATTTTTATATCACTTCTTGTAAGGGAAGTGGCCATGAACACACCCTATTAGATTCTACTTCATTCACCCCATTTTTAGAACTTGGGCTAAGGGTATACTTGACCCACCAAAACCTCAACAAAATAAAAATAAAAATAAACCATCCCTCATATCAATCAACACATCCAAAACCACTACAAAACCATCAAAAAATATAAAGAACAAAAATATCAAAACTCCCACAAACATTGCAAAACATCACAAAAAATTTTAAAAACTGATTTGCTTGTTTTTTAATAGCATGTTGGTCCTATTGTTTGTGTATTTATCACCATTATTTCATAACTTTATAAATCATCACCAAAACCTCAAAAACCATTTTTAATCTATCCTTTCCCTCATTCTCTTTGTTCACCTTGGTTGTTTTAATTTCCTCTACTCTATGACAACCCTTTATAAGTTACCTTCTTATCCATCCACATAATTATCTATCCACCAGTCCAATTCATTTATACATCCACATGCATGGAGCACACAACCACCATTACCACCTTTACTACATACACCCAAGGTAATTACATACACCCAACCACCATTATCACATTCCATCATAACTATAACAAATCATACACCACACATGCATAATCCACTAATATTTATACTTTACTCGGCTTACATTTACTCTTCAATCAATCCACATCTATTCTATTTCTTGATGCTAATTTGATTCTTGTTCATTTTTTTTCATTTCATTAGGTTTAGTTTTTTTTATCTTAATTAGGGGTATCTCCATCATTGTATTTATACTACCTCTTCATATGCTCATTACTGCCATGTTCTTTTCTCCCACAACCATCTATACTAACACTTGTGTCTATTCATGCTACCCCTATGATACCTTATCTCTTTCAAAATATTTGATTTGATGAATATCTAGATTCTTTCATTCACTTAGCCATGCATAGTGCCTCAATCAAACCTCCATTAAATGTCTTCTAGTCTTTAAGTGCAATAGGCCTTTTCTGGTTATCTCAAATTTTCTCTTGGACCATGCACATATATGACACATTAATCATATCTTGATTCTAGGGATAATGATATCATATGTCACTCTTTTCATAAAGTGAGAAGTTTACCATGTGCATCCTATCATATATATAATTCAAACCTGGGGATCTACATGGCATAGATTTCACAAAAAAAAATCACAAATCAAGAATCAAAAGTTTAAAAAATATAAATTATCTTGACCTTATGTTTAGTACTTGTATGCCTATTAGTAGAACAACAAATCACAACCATATCAACACACATTAGATGTTCCTTATATTTTAAGATAAATTTACACTCTTATTTTTAATACAACCTCTTTATATTATATTACATTAACACATATTACATACATCATGTATTTCCTAAATACACATCAAAATTAATAATTTTGTCTCCCCTTAATACAACCCCAACTTGCCTTTTATATAGTAAATTTGTACTTAAAATAATTTTATATTAAATGTACTAGAAAAGTAAAAACTAAATATATTTGCAAAACCCATTAGTTACACACTTTTATTTAATATAATATAAATTTTACTATACACACTAAATATCCACATACATTTAATATATAAGACATATTAAATACCCATATATATTTGATACATAACACATATTAAATACCCACACATGTTTAAGAGATAATCATCTTGCAATTTTTGTGCATTAGTTTGTAATAACGTAAGAGATACTTTGGGAGCCAACTATTATTATTATTTTACACTATAACATAATATTATAATATAATCAATGTTGGGTTATGTGTAGCCCATGCCAACCCTTATACAATATAATAGCATCTTCCTATATATTTGTTCATTTGTAATCTAGCATTCCACCCTCATTAAAAATGTCACATCCTCAAAATATATGAAGAAATAAGATAATATGATTTGCTAAGCAATGTTAGCAACTAGTACCAATCTCGATAATTCATCCATCTTAGTGAAACTCTGATTGGTGATGGTCATTGTTGATGTTGGTATGCCATTTTTCTACTTGAGTATCCAAAACCATTTTGTTGGCTCTACATTTCTACTACTCTATTATGATAATTCTAATGATGGATCTATTTATTCCTTAATACTATTACACCACTTTTAAAACTAGGATCACTATGCTTTCTTTACCAAACAATGGCATACTTAGTACCTTTTTAATTCCATGTAGAACCATAATATTATTGTTCTAATTCATACCTCCAATAAATGACTTTAACAGTGATTTTTAATTGTCCTTAAAGGCCTTTAAATGAAGTTTCTCAGTCATCATCTATGAGGGCATTGTAAAAAATCCATGACATATGACGATTACTAAAAATTACCTTAAAAAGATTCCCTCGTAGGGTTTAAGAGGGAAATTTATAATAACCCTCTTAGGGATACGAGGGTGGTTAGAACCACCATCTTATGTCTAATATGGCAAATAAAAACAACCCTTTTAGGGTTAATACCTCTTAGTTCTAAGATGGTAGTTTAGAACTACCATATTAGACCCCAAGAGGGTTGTTTTAAACTGCCCTCTTAGACCTAAGATGATGGTTTTAAACCACCTTCTTAGATCACCCTAAGACAATTATTTATAATCACCATATTAGGGTGACCTAAGAGGGTGGTTTAAAACCATCATCTTAGGTCTAAGAGAGTAGTCTAAAAATACCCTCTTAGGGTCTCACCTAAAAAATATATATAAAGGATGCCTCAGCTAAAATAGCATAGCACTCAATAATGGTTTGTTGTTTCAGCTGAGGCATCCTTTATTTCTCATGGTCATTTCATGGACAAGGTAATTTTCCATTGGAACAAAGAGGGACAAAATTTTCCATGGAAGCATTAGAGTATGTATGAAGTCACAATGCACCATTTTGCTCTTGTTGGAGTGCATACAACCAATGTGGTCCTAGGCATACCATGTTACAAATACTTTTACACTTGATAGATGACCACATGCATACTATCCTATGGGATATGGCAATAAACAATGTATGCATGTATAAAATACCATGATAAGCAGTCATACAAATCCTTGGGTGCTGGAAATTCTTTATAGTTTGTAGATAGCGTTAGTCAAAAGAATATTAATTTCAATAGGCTAAAACTTGCCAATGATATCCCATTCTATACCTTATCTATTTGGTTGGTTGAATCAAGGTAAAGACATATGGGTCGACTAGCATCCTAGACTTTCATATGCAATAAAACAATTCAAAGATAGAGATCCTCCTTGAGCATCCCAATATGTGGTAGTGCCATGGTGTCTACTAGTCAAGGTGTCAAGGTAGAGTCCTCACTTTGCAAGATTAATTTTATAGGGATAACAGAGGTAGCTCATGCTACCAAGAAGGTTGATGCTTTTGATGATCAAATCACATAAATATGGAAAGGCTACTACAACTCTATGTTCTTGAGTGATGCAACAAAGGTGGGTTGATCAACCAGTAGTGGAAGATAAGGATATATTTGCAACATTTGAGTTGGTATTGTTGCATTGTCAGGTGAAGCACTTGATAGATGTAGTTGCTTGGACCTCCTTGTTAGATGGCCCTTTGTACCAATTTTATCTTTTGGAATGGTGAGATCAAGCACCATATTGAAGAGTTGAGATAAAAGGGATACATACGGTTGAGTGCATCACCTTGCAAGAGTTTGATTGAATACAAAGTTTTGAATAAAATCATTGTGAAAAATAGGTACCCAATTACTTGTTGAATCAACTTAGAGATGCCAACTATTTCATTAAGATCAACCTCAAGTTAGGTTGGTGGAAGACAAGATTTACATCCAAGTCTTTTGAGTTGTTGGGCCTAACCAAATGTATTTTGAATGATAGAAGTTTTGATACTATTGATTGAATAATTTGTAGCTTTTCTACCTACTCAAAACATGTCTTTACTATAATAAGAAAACATATATTTTCAATAGGAATCTTGTAGCTATTGTTGATTAAAACTATCGTTGAAATAGATAATAGTGTTCCAACACTCATTACAAAAAATAAGTAATCTAGGACTGCAAAACCAGGAACTAAACCTAACTCCTGAGAATAGTTGTCCATTCCAGAGAACCTACCAATAGATAACAAATTAATGCCCCATATTCCATGGTTTTTGGGAGGGACATAACATGGTATAGCGAGATACGTGACTGGGATGGCAGGGGTTTGGCCCCAAAATCCTAGATGGTGGCAAGATGGCATATATATTGGATTTTTTAAGCATGGTAAGCAACATAACATAATGAGGAAGCATTAGCAAAGAAATTAAATTATACTCCTTCAAAGGGCCAAACATCAAACATCTATGTCACAGTAAATGAAAACCACACAAAATTAGGAGTCCTATTGTGGGATCATTTGTCAAATCATGCCCTACCAAAATTAAGTTTGAAATATTAATGCCATAGGGAGTTGCTAGCTAGGATTCATTGCAAAAATAAGCTAGAAGGGTCTAACCTTGAATTGTATTTGATGTAAGACTTCAAGAAAATAATTTTGGACTGACTGAGAATTCTAGTGTATGAGACCTAGGGTTTGAGGAAGATGATTATAATTTCTTAGACACTGATTGAACTTACTAATCCTAGATGCTTCAGGTTAGAAGGAAGAACAAGTCACATGTGCATATTATATCCACATATTTTCCTAAGAGGTCTATAGAAAACATAAATCTAGCAAAAATAATAGTAAACAACTCTACAAAACTCTGGTAGACTCATTTAGATCTACAAAAATCAACAAAATTTACCATCAATTTTAGCATAAGTTTGGATATTTGGAAGAGATGATTACAATACCTGTTTTAAATCTTATACATCTATCAAAATCCAATTTCTATTATAATTTCTTAGACATTGATTGAACTTACTAATCCTAGATGCTTCAGGTTAGAAGGAAGAACAAGTCACATGTGCATATTATGTCCACATATTTCCCTAAGAGGTCTATAGAAAACATAAATATAGCAAAAATAATAGTAAATAACTCTACAAAACTCTGGCAGACTCATTTAGATCTACAAAAATCAGCAAAATTTATTAGTAAGGAAGGAGTTCATGTTAAAAAATTTAGATAATTTGAGACTGGCCTGCACAAATGACCTTCATAGAGCTTTGTAGATTCTTAGGTCTAACTGATTTTTATGATTGGTTTGTGATAGGCTTCTCCCACATCGCATGGCACTTAAATTAAGTGAGAAAAGGAAGAGCCAAACCAAAGTTCATGTGGACTGAGGTACCATAAAGAGCATTTTGAGACTTGACTCATTGACTTAGCTTGGTACTAATACTTACCTTTTTGGATCTACAACAACCATCATGGCACTTAAATTAAGTGAGAAAAGGAAGAGCCAAACCAAAGTTCATGTGGACTGAGGTACCACAAAGAGCATTCTGAGAATTGATTCATTGACTTACCTTGGCACTAATACTTACCTTTTTGGATTTGCAACAATGATTTGAGATAGAAAATATCAACATATGCACTTGGTACATTCCTTGCTCAACTTAAGCATCTTGTTTCCTACCAAGTGAGATATTCAATGATATATTCTAAAGGTATCCTACATAGGACAAAGAACTCCATGCCATGTCCCAAGCATGTTGTTAGTGAAAACATTATATTTTGAGCAATGAGAGAATCATACATATTTATTATAGACCCTTGCAATTCCTATAGATAGAAAGCAAAGTCTAAAATGAATGTCATCAAAAGAGGTCAATATACCTACAATAGTTCCACCTAAGCATCAAATATAAGAAGGTAGTACAAATTTGGTTGCTGATGGCTTGAATTAATATCTTCTTGGAGCGTTCATTATCATTTTTTACTCTTGTGTCCATTTGAGTTCCACTTGTCAGTGATTATACAAGAGCAACCCTATCTTCACAAATGCATGCTAGATACTACTCATAATGAAACAAACAATTAACTACCATCTACATGAAACTTGCACTTGAATACGATTATACCAATTGAGGGTATTCATGTGTCCATGTAGTTTCAATAGGAATTTTGTAAGAGGCTTTGGATGGCTTGCAACCCCTCTTATTGATCTTGAAAAAAATATCAAATTCATTAGATAGAGGTAATGGAGGTTACATTGAACTCATGAAAAAAATAATAATATCCAACTCAATTTTAACACTTGTAGATTCTTTTTCCCTCTTCTTTGTGGTTCAATATGATCCTTCAAGTACAAGCATAAGGGCATTTCTTATGCAAAATGGGAAACCTATTCCTTTTAGAAGCATAAAGTGGACAAGTAAATAACTTGAGCTTGTATAATAAGAAAATTTTGGTTTAAATGCATGCAATCTACAGCTACCAAGGCTACCATCAAAATATTGATAAATTGGATCTTGAAGCTTAGCATTACACACAATTTATTTTAAAATAATATATGGAATATTTTCTCTTAGATTGTTGGATGAAAACCAAGTTATTATTTATGAATAACAATGATCTATTGTATCTCTTACATGTATAAAAGCAATAAATAAATAAATTATATTATGTCCAAGAGTGACCAAAGGAGGTAAATGAAATTCAAAGACCACATCCGATTAGAATATTTAAGTACTAGGGAAAAAAGAACCCAAGGAGCTCAAGAAGTGACTAAGAGATAAAATA
Source organism: Wollemia nobilis (assembly GCA_028583015.1). NCBI lineage: Eukaryota > Viridiplantae > Streptophyta > Pinopsida > Araucariales > Araucariaceae > Wollemia > Wollemia nobilis. The sequence continues at coordinate 691,310 of JAQPPZ010015054.1, forward strand.
ATAAACCATTGTAAATATAACCACAATGGGCAAATCCAAAGTGGACAAACCCTAATTTTGTAAATCAAGTACAAATACAAACAACCATATGAGGGGGATCCCCTCAAGGTAAAGCAATAGTAGATGAAGGTCAACAGTGGAGACTGAGGACATAAAGAAGAATGTGTTTATGCCTAGTGGAGAAATAGAAAGCATGGTTGTAAGAATGCTAAATGAATGGAAAATTCTTATTTCAAGTGCAAAATTAGTTATGATTATATATGTAAATGGAAAATTCTTATCAAATGCAATTCTTATTTACAGATATAGGTGAATGGACAACCTGAGCCCTCCATATAATGGGTAGATGTCTAAACATCCCTACCCACCCCAACCATTAGATATGAGGTGAGAGGGTATCCTGAGACTTTCGTTAGATACATAAATATCCATCTATGCAAATCAAGTATTGCTACTAAGGACTAGGACTAAGAGTCAAACATGAAATATCAATTTCATAACTAACACTCACTCAACACAATAAATCTTCATTTCAACACATTACAACATGCATGTATGATTAGACTCTTAATCCTATGCCCTAGCAGTACTTGCATTATCTCTCTTTTTTTTTACCAAATTACCTTCTTGTATCTGACTGGCCAACCTCATGCTCAGGATACCTACTCACCTCACTCCTAGCTTGGCTGCCCATTATTTGTAAACAATATCTGATTTAGGCTAGGCAATGAAGGAGCCCACAACATCCTTCATTGTGGCCATCTCATTATTCCTTCTAAACAAGATTATTTCCTCTTTATGGGTGATGTGCACATTGACTTTCCAATAACCTTCACCTAAACATTGACCATGTATAAGGTCTTTAGGGTTAGTACTAATCATTGTGCCTTCGGCCACTACGTTATCATTATGGATCTGAGTCAAGTAGCATTCCCTTCTCTCGGTTGGGGGGAGCGGGGTCATTTTCGCCCCCCCCAGGGAAAACCAAAGCCCAAAAAAAACCCCCCCACACGGCAAAAACCAAACAAAAACACACAATTATAATATAAAAAAAACGCCCCCCCCAGGGGGCCCCCGCCCCGGGGGGGGGGGGGGGGGCGCGGGGGCCGGGTTCACCACCACCAATGTTGTGTCCAATTGTAGGGGTAGCATGTAGTGATGCTACCTATGAAATTATATGCAATGGATCAT